>OU343053.1:8186635-9386635 GCA_910593695.2 Ocypus olens | reverse complement strand
CACCCTGTATATTTGCTGCAACTATCATCGTTTTATAATTATAAGCTAGAAATTACAAAAACAATGATTTTTTGAAATATATTGTTCATTTCCTTGTTGTCTTCAATATTTGTTTAAATGTTTTCGTAATATTTTTCATATTTAAATATTTATTGGAAAAAGAACAAGAAATGGTTAAGGTCCTAATAATTCGAAGCTTCGCAACTTTGAAACGAGAACTTTGAATATCGAAGTTTTCAAATTTTTCAAAGATTCAAAGCATCGAAGTATCGAAGTGTCGATGTTTTCAATTTTTTCGAATTTTTCAAAAAATCAAGTTGTGAGGTTGTGAAGTTTTCGAATTTTTCAGTCCCAAAACCATGTGCAGTTAGGGATTTCAATAAACTTTTTTACAATTTCAAATTTTTTAACTCGAAACCCCAAGACGAAACTTAAGATGCGCATACTGAGTTGTTGTAATGATAAATTAACATCAAACGAGTATATTGGTAAGGTAAAAAATAATAACATATCTTGTAAAATAAAACGTCTTTATTAATTTTGAAATAATAATAGTGATATAAATAAAAATTTTCATTTGTCAATATTTGCGAAATGAGACTTCGAAACTTCGAAAATTTGAAACTTAAATATTCGAAGCTTCAAAACTTTGAATCTTCGAATTTAAATCTTCGAAAATTTTCTATGAATCTTCATATCTTCGAAATTGAAAATCTTCGAAGAAAAAGTCCAGCCCTAGTAAATGCATACTGCCGGTGTACGAAATTTTCCAAAAGCTTTTTAATTCTTCAAATAAGATTTGTTTAAAGTTTCATTTTAATTGCTCTAATTAGTTTTTGAGATGAGAAACAGACACATTTTTGCCCCAGAAATCATTGAAATCGCTCTAGGGGACCTCAAAACTAATATTTCCGTTATAAATATTTTTGGTAAAATAATCACAATATTTGCCCGTACTTTGTAACGGAAAAAGTTATAACTGTTAAAACAATTATAACTCTTCTCAAAGAGCTCATAAACGTGTGTCTAACATCCTGTATTTTTCCAAATTGTCTTCAGCGGGAACTTGTCTTACCAATACCCAAGAAGGGGGATATTGCTGACAAATAATTGCCACCCAATTTCACCTTCACTGGTAATCTCAAAAGTTTTTGCGAAAATTATACGCAACCAAATTGTAATGTTTCTAGAGAACAATAATATCATCACAAACCATCAATTATAGATTCCGGAGAGGTACATTTACAAGAGACGCAATCATTGCATTTACTGAAGAAATTTATGAAGGATTTAAGTCTGGAGGGACTTCTGCAAGAACCTGCCTCAGTAAGGCATTTGACTGTCTCTCATGAGATACTTTTGCAGAAGCTATATTAATAGAATTTCCTTCTCTCAAATAGCCTGATGATTAGTTCCTATCTGGGCAAAAAACTCGGCAAGTACTCTGTTTTAAAATTAAATCCGGAGAGCTTCATATCCTTCATGGGGTACCTCAGGGCTCTATTTTAAGTCCGCTATGATTTTTAATACGTAACAATGATCGGTCATGACAGCTTGTTTTATTTGCAGATGATAATACAATAATAAGCTTTTCTACCCAAAAACAAAATTTTGTGTTTTGAATATCAAATTTTAGATATTGAATTTTATAGATTCAATAAAACGAAATTAAGTCTTACTAAGACTATAAACAAATACCTCAAGTTGCAGAGTTACGAACAGGTTGAATATTCATATATTCAGGCTATATTTCGTTTCGTTTTATTGAATCTATTTAATGCTTTCTGCAACAAGTAAGGTTGTTTCCAATTTATTTGAATTTTGTGTTTTAAATTTTGAAATTTTGTTTTTAGACTTAAATTTAAATATTTATTTCAAACCTTTCTTCATGAAAATCGTAATATTTTTAGTTTAATATATCGCATTTGCACATATTTATTATTTATTTACATTGCATTAACTTTTTTACTTTAACCCCGACACATATAAATTTTCAAGTACTGGCATGCAATAAATTATTATTGTTATTATATAGAAAAGTAAACAATATTAAACGTATCAATCACATACACATTTCAAATTATCTTCCTGTTCCCAATGTGTAATTTTTTTATATAATAACAGAAGGGCGAACATATTTGCGCATTTTCTCGAATAAAAAAAAAAAAACATATATCACACGTAATTCCTCATATATATTCGAATATTCGAAAAACACCGAACTTTCTATATTTGGATGAAAATTGCGGAAAACCGAACCATATTTCTTTCCACCGACGGCGATGCCTAATGCGATGTCCGGAAAGTTTTCGAGGAAATTTCTGAAGGGCAATTTACTTGTTTTTCTCCCATTTTACTTATAATCCATGCCAAATCGACCGGGTGCTCTCTAAAATGAACTCGCTTTGTCCGCCGTTAAAGACCCACGGAACTTTAAATGAAATTTGTGATGTCATTCATTTAAGCTAAGCGTTTCTTAATTGTAAGAAAAAAGTTTTTGTATTCACATCAAAGGGGCTATTAATCGTAAATGGTTCGAAGTAATCGTTATAATTAAACTTGAGAAATAATTATGTATTACCAGGTAGTGAAGCGTTAATTTTTCGCAATTACATTAAAAAAGTATTATTAAAACTAATAAAATCATAATAAAAAAATAAAATATTTAAAAAATGGATTGAGCCACGATGGCCTAGTGAGTAGAGCTCCTGCTCACGGGCCTCGTGGTCGTGGGTTCGAATCCCATCCGGGTGGTCACTTTTTCGGAATGAAGAAGTGAACGGCAACGGGTCCATGGATGTTCAGTGTATGTCCCCCCCGTTCATTATATAATAAATAATGATTATATATAAATACATGTTAAGAAATCAATACACATAGTTAAATGGTACCTCTGGCAAAATGGACCAGCTTCCTATGCCAAAAAAAAAATGGATTTTTTTTCTTCAAACGTCTCTGAAGACTAACATTTTATCCCTCAATAAAATCACTACGGACGGAATTAAAACTACTTTTAGTGTCGCGTACAGCGGCATTAAAAGTATTTCATCCAATGAAATTCAATTATTAAGATTAGGTAAATAAGATTTAATTGGACTAGCGCTTGGACCAGTCTAATCAAATCTTATTTAATAAATAAATAATTTTTCTATACTATCCTAAGTCGACTAGTTTCTTATTTAATAATAATAATAATATCCTTCTTAGGTTCCGTTAATAGTTTCAAATTAAAACTTCACGTAACAGGGTTAAGGGCTTTAATTTGTTGTCCGAACTAATGTCCAGAACGGGCACAGAAAGGCAGTCGGGGATTAATCAAATGAAGGGGTGGGAATGGACACATGTGCCTGTGTAAATTTCATCCCTGGCGACCAAGTCGCAGGAATGGATAACAGCCATTGTTACGAGCCCGATACTTGACCCCAGAATCACAATTTTAGGAGGGCGATAAAACGCAGTAACAATTCCAATGATTCATCCTCAAGATGTTGCATCCCACGCGTCGTCCCCTTTAGAAGGGTTTTAAGGCCACCCAAAATCGGCCCTGGCACTAAACTTGTAACGAGGGTGTAAATTGTATTTTACTGCTCGCAAAGTTCCAAGTTATTATTTAGTTTTCCATTAAAATACATTCGGATTTAACTCAGAACAAATTTATTTCGGGCTAAAGTTTATGTTCTGAGTAATTTGTATAAATAATTGTGGGTGCTTTGTGACTAGTTTTAATAAATCAAAAACACGAGAAACTTTGGCAGTGATAATACAAAAAAAAAGAATTTTCTTACACTAAAATTTGATGTGGCCATCATGTAACTTGTTAATTATGAAAGAAAAATTGTACTTCAAATTCAAAAACTCAGTTTACTCAAAAACTAAAGTGATTTCGAAAAAAACGTAGTCTCTAAGTTGTTTACTTTATCATTCTCTACAATTATTATTAACATAAATTTGCTGTCACTATTATCGTTTCATAATTATAAACCAAAAATGAAAAAAATCATAGATTTTTTTCTCGAATAACAATTCAATTCAAACCAAAGATTTTCATTTCTTTATGGTAATATTTGTTTAAATGTTTTTGTGATATTTTTCATATTTAAGAAAATATTGGAAAGAAACAAAAAACAGTTAAGGTAAACACCCACTTCC
The DNA here is from genome assembly GCA_910593695.2 of Ocypus olens. NCBI lineage: Eukaryota > Metazoa > Arthropoda > Insecta > Coleoptera > Staphylinidae > Ocypus > Ocypus olens. Next base: position 9,382,486 of record OU343053.1, on the reverse strand, counting down.
GGTGTACGAAATTTTACCAAAAGTAAAGTTCAGTTCTTCAGAGTCACAGACAGACACACACAGACACATTTTTTTCCAAAATTGTTGAAATGGCATCTAGGGACCCCAAAACAAATATTTCCGTAAAAAAAAAATTGAAAAAAAAATCACGATCACAGTACTTTCTCGTACTTCGTAACGGAGAAAGTAAAAAGGGTTCTTGCATATTATACAGACAGACAATAACAGTACATTTATTGAGACACTTTTACAAATGACCTCAACAGGCATTGACCAGAGGTCTTTCAGCCTTTAGCATATTATATATTTTTTTCAAAAACATTTTGATGGAAATTCCTTTAAGTGTTATAATTTTTACAATTCAAAATTGTGGCTATCATATTACTATTTTCCATATAATGATAATTGGGTTTTTAGCGATATTTTTCATATTTATTGATGTTTTTTTTCAAAAACTAGTCATATTCTTTATAATTTGCACATTTTGAAAGTCTCTATAATTATTGTTGGTGTAAATTTGATGTAACGGTAATATCATAAATTTTTGTAGTTTTAGCCATTCATTATGATATCATAATGAATGGCTAAAACTACAAAAATTTAAGTTCTTGAGAAACATTTATCAACAGATGCCTACTTTTTTGTTGCATTCAATAATTGTAGAAAAAAATTCTAATATTTTTCTTATTTAAAAAATTATCGAAAAACAACAAAAACTGTTAGGGTAAACACTTATTTTCGGAGTACGAAATTTTATTAAAAGATTTTTAGTATTGCGAATTGCCAAATAAGGTTTATTTTCAAAGTATTATGTAAATTTATTAAGTGGTTTTTGAGATATAGTGCCGATAAACAGACATATACCCGAAATATTTACTTTCTCCGTACAAAGTATTATGATCGTGAATCACTCACAGACACACAGCTACAAACATTTTCTTTCCTAAAAATTGTCGAGTCGTATCTAGGGACCTTAAAACGGACATTTCCGTTAGACAAAATGTTTTGAAAATTTTCACAATCACAATACTTTCTCGTACTTTGTACGGAGAAAGAAAAAATCAAATAAATAAATAAATAATTATATTGAAAAACTATTTTTTGTTTGTTTTCATTAGCATGTATTTTAAACGAGGTATAAAAAGAATAAAACTTCGTTTTTAAAACCTAACCTAGAAAAAAAAGATGTCAGCCGTGATAGTTAAAATAAAAAATGGTGATGTAGCCATCATGTTACTTTCTTTGACATGATGGTATAGCCATTTATATTTACGTTTTCATGGTTTATTTTCATATGAAATCATATTTTAAATGTACATCGAGCATTGTGTAAACTCTGATGAAACTGACGTTTAAAACGTCAAAATTATGAAAGATGCAAAAATTATACTTCAAATTCAAAAACTCAGTTTACTCAAAAACTAAAGGGATTTAAAAAAAACGTATTATTTATAAGTTGTTCATTTTAGCATTCTCTACAATTATTATTCACATAAATTTGCTGTAACTATTATAGTTTTATAATTATAAACCAAAAATTAAAAAAATAATAATAAATGTTTTTCTCCAATAAAAATAATTTTATGAAAAATGTTTTCAAGCAAAAGATCTTCATTTCTTTGTTGTCTTCAATGTTTGTTTAAATGTTTTTGTGATATTTTTCGTATTTAAGAAAATATTGGCAAAAAACAAAAAACTGTTAAGGTAACACCCACTTCCGGTGTACGAAATTTTACCAAAAGCTTTTCAGTTCTTCGGATTATCAAATAAGACGTATGTTCAAAGTTTCATACCGATTGCTCTATTAGTTTTTAAGATACAGCGCGCACAGACAGACACACACACACACACACACACACAGACACAAAATTCCAGAAATTGTTGAAATGGCATCTACGGACCCCAAAACGGATATTTCCGTAAAAAAATTTTTCGTACTTCGTAACGGAGAAAGTAGAAAACGTATTTTAATTTAGGTTTTAAAATATGTAGTAGACGGCACGTAAAGGCATAGATATTTTATTTATTGAAAGCGATTTTTGTAAAATTCACTGTATGCGAACTAAACAAAATTGTAAAGTCAATGTTTTTTTTTTAAACATTTTTTACCAATTTTTTTTTAAATTAAATAAACAAATTAATAAAAAAATAAACATTGCGGCGAAGATGTGTAGGGCGCAAACGCTGCTCCGCAACTCCGACAACCTCGCACCGGCCCCCTCGGCCCAGTGGAGCTCATCCCAAAAAAACATTTTTAGTAAACTCCGAAATTTAATTTTTATTGATTTTCTCTAAATTTTCACAAAACATTTTGATCGGCGACCTTCAACCACGACCTATTCATTTCGCATCATAGCGCAAAATGAACAAGTCCTCCTTTAACCCCCACTTTTGGTCATAAAACCCCTTGGGGCGAGGGTGACCATTTTTTTGTACTTGGCATCAAAAACTACAACATATTTACGTAGCACTTTTTGCTATTTTTGCCTCAATTTTGATCGGCCATCTCTTCCAAAAATGTGCAATTTCAGGTAAACTCGGACAATAGCAGTGAGATTTTTTTAAATTCCCACAAAAGACTCCATCTATCAACCACAATACCCACACCGAGTGGGTGAAGCCAAAAGAGACCGGTTTTCGAGTAATGGAAAGAAATGTTCGGCTTCGGTAGCTGGCTGCCACCGTCTTTAGTTTTGCCCTCAGAGGGTTTGTCAATGATTGTATCAGTTAGCGAGATATTTCTTTACAATATTACCGTCGGCACATTTTTTCATTTAAAGTCTCCTTAACGAGATATAATTTTTCAAAATAACACCAAAATGTGTCTTTTTTCAGCCAATCGAGGACGATTTTTTTTCGTTTAATATGTAAGAGCCGAAATCGTCATAGTTAGTAGAGGGTACTTCCAGCTTTCATTCCTAACTTTTTCAATAATTTTGGAACTTCTGGCTCCGGGGCGCTGCAATTGGCACCAATTTAAGAAATTTTTCGGGATTACGAAATACGAGAAAGTATTGTTATCGTGATTTTTTTTTCAATTTTTTTTTTACGGAAATAACAACCGTCTTATTTGATAATCTGAAGAACTGAAAAGCTTTTGGTAAAATTTCGTACACCGGAAGTGGGCGTTTACCTTAACTGTTTTTTGTTTTTTGCCAATATTTTCTTAAATATGAAAAATATCACAAAAATATTTAAACAAACTTTGAAGACAATAAAGAAATTAACACCTTTTGCTTGAAAATATTTTTCATAAAATCATTCTAGAAAATTATAATTTTTTTTTAATTATTGGTTTATAATTATAAAACGATAATGGTTACAGCAAATTTATGTTAATAATAATTGCAGAGAATGCAAAAATTAACAACTTATAAAGAATAAGTTTTTTTTTAAATCCCTTTACTTTTCGAGTAAACTGAGTTTTTGAATTTGAAGTATAATTTTTCCATCTTTCATAATTTTGACGTTTTAAACGTCAATTTCATCCGAGTTTGCACAACGCTCAACGTACATTTAAAATATGATTTAAATTGAAAATAAACCACGAAAGCGTAAATATAAATGATACCATCAAGTCGGAGAAAGTAACATGATGGCCACATCACCATTTTTTTTTATAGAAAATAACGCTGAAGTGCTATGATTAGATCAAAAAGAACTACAATAAATATTTGCATCGGCACATTTTTCTATTTGGTGTCCCCTAAGTAAGATATGATTTTTTTAAATGTGACCAAAATGCTCCACCAGTTTTGATGCTTCTTTCAAAGATTTTTTCTTCTTAATTGCAAGATTGCAATTCTTAATTGCAAGAGCTGAAATTTTTACGGGTAATAAAGGTACTATTTTTGACAGTTGGAAAATACTAATTTTCAACAGCCGAGGAATACCATTTTTGTTAGCTGAACATACCATTCCTGACACAAGAAAAATACTCTTTTTGACAAAAAAAATACTATTTTTGACAGTAAAAAATACTACTTTTGACAACGAAATATACTACTTTTGACAGCCGAAAAATACAATTTTTGACAATTAAAAAAAACTATTTTTACTGGCTGAAAAATACTGTTTTTATCAGCTGAAACATAGCATATTTAGTAGCTGAAGAATACCATTTTCTACAACTCTAAAATACAGCTGAAAATACTATTTTCAACAGCTGGGGATTACCATTCTTGACACCGGAAAAATACCACTCGCGACAGCTGAAACATACCGTTATTGGCAGCTAAAAGTTACAATTTTTAACAACAACAAAAAAATCAGTTTTTGACAACAAAATATACAGGTTTTGACAGCTGAAACATGCCATTTTTGACAGTTAAAAAATACCATTTATATAGGTGGGAAATACCATTTATGGCATCTGCAAAATATCATTTTTGACAGCTGAAACATTACATTTTTGACAACTGAATAATACAATTGTCTTACTGGTTGTTGTCATTAGCTGAAAAATATCATTCTTGATACCAGCAACACATTATTATTGACAACTGTATCACACCCTTATTGTCAGCTAAAAAATACAATTTTTGAAAACAAAAAATATAATTTTTGGCAACAAAAAGTACAATTTTTGAAAACCGAAAAATGCCATTTTTGACAATTAAAAAAATATCGAAAAATGCTGGTTTTGGTAGCTGAAAAATACTATTTTTAAAGGTATGAAATACCCCATTGTTGACAGCAGAAAAACATCATTTTTGACAGCTGAAAAATATAATTTTTGACAGCTGAAAAATGTCATTTTTGACAGTTTAATATACTTCTTAACAGCTGAAAAATACCATTTTTAACTGCTTAAACATACCATTCTGGACAATTACAACAAACCATTATTGACAACTGTAACATACCATTATTGTCAGCTAAAAAATACAATTTTTGACAACAAAAAGTACAAGTTTTGAGAGTTAAAAAATGTCATTTTGATAATAAAAAAAAACAAAAATGCTGCCGTTGATAGCTGAAAAATACGATTTTTATATGTGAGAAATGCCTTTTTTGACAGCTGAAAAATATCATTTTCGACAGTTGAATAAATACATTTTTTTAACAGCTGAAAACTACCATTTCTAACAGCTTAAAAATACCATTATTGACAACTGCAATAAGTCTTTATTGACAACTGTAACATACATAACATACATACGCCAGTACTTATTTACTTTTAGTAACTTTGTGTAATTTATTTTTTCTATTTAAGACCTGTGTAAACATATGTGTTAGCACCAATAAATACTATTACTATTACTATTTCTATTACTATTACATACCATTATTGTTAGCAAATACAATTTTTGACAGCTGTAAAATGCCATTTTTGCCAATTAAAAAATGCCAAAAATGCTGCTTTTAATAGCTGAAAAATACCATTTTTAAAGGTAAGAAACACCTTTTTGACAGCTGAAAAATACCATTTTTGACAACTAAAAAATATCATTCTTGACAACTGGAACAAACCATCATTGCCAACTGTAACATACCATTATTGTCTGCTAAAAAATACAATTTTTGACAACACAAAAAATACAAGTTTTGACAGCTGAAAAATGTTATTTTTGACAGTTAAAAAAATCTCGAAAAATGCTGCTTTTGATACCTGAAAAATAACATTTTTATAGGTTGGAAATCGCATTTTTTGACAAGTGAAAAATATAATTTTAGCCAGTTGAATAATACACTTCTTAATAACTGAAAACTACCATTTTCAACAGCTGAAAAATACCATTGTCGACGACTGCAACAAACCATTATTGACAACTGTAACATACTAAAAAATACAATTTTTGACCACAAAAAGTCAAGTTTTGACAGCTGAAAAATGCCATTTTTGACAATTAAAAAAAAGTCGCAAAAAGCTGTTTTTGATAGCTGAAAAATAACATTTTAATAGGTGAGAAATACATTTTTTGACATAAAAAAAACATTTTTGGTAACTAAAGAATATCATTTTTGACAGCTCTTAACAGCTAAAAAATACGATTTTTGACAATTGGAATTGCAGCAAAAAATATTGACAACTGTAACAAACCATTATTGTCAGCTAAAAAATACAATTTTTGGCAACAAAAATGATAATTTTTGATAGTTGAAAAATGCCATTTTTAACAAATGAAAAATGCTGAAAAATACTTTCTTTGATAGCTGAAAAATACCATTTTAATAGATGAGAAATACCATTTTTTACCTGGGACCGTACATTGTTTTAATTAAAAGATATAATAGTGGAGACGATGGAAGAAGAGAAGCGCGTGGGTCATAAGAACAGTAATAGAAATTAGGGCTGGAATTTTTCTGCGAAGATTTCCAATTTCAAGGCATCGAATATTCGAAGGTTCATAGAAATAAACAAATAGATTGAATATATTCGATGATTTCCCGAATTACGGAGTATTAACATAATTAAATGAATATTAAATGAAGATTCTCCGTATATAGCTGAATCAAAAGTGTGAACCTGCCTCCGACAGGGATCGAACCTCCAACCTCCAGATCCGAAGGTTGGAGGTTCGATCCCTGTCGGAGGCAGGTTCACACTTTTGATTCAGCTATATACGGAGAATCTTCATTTAATATTTATTTAATTATTTAAATAGATTGAAGTTTCGATGATTCAAAGATTTTTAGTGTCGAATTTTTGAAGTTTCCAAGTCTCATTTCGCAAATATTGATTAATTTATATCAAATTATTTCAAAATTATTAAAAACAAATAATTTGATATTAATTGAGGCGTTGATTTCAAATACACCATTTCTCCAAAAATGATATTTTGAGAAAATCGAAAAACTTCGTTACAACTTCTATTTTTACAATTATTTTGATTACTTATCATAGATAACTGACAGTATTAAGTGACTAATATTTTAGTCCACTCATTTGTATCGAGAAAAAAGAAAGAAATGTAATAGGATGTGAACAATGTTGCAATAAACAATAAAATAAATATAATTTAAAGCGTTGTAACTTTGTACGTGTGTGGTTTTTAAATTAAATACATCCACCTTTGGATAGCTTGCAAAATAAACTACCAGTTGCCGCAAAAATGTCGATTTCTATAATTTTGTACATATGCTGTTAACGAAATCAATTTATTATTGCGCATCTTAAGTTTCGTCTTGGATTTTCGAGGTAAACATTTTGAAATTGCATAAAAGTTTAAATTCATAAATGTTTAGGGTTTTGGGATTGAAACTTCACAACTTCGTTTCTTTGATAATTTCGAAAACTTCGATTCTTCGCAAATTCGAATCTTCTAAAAATGCAATAAAAGTTCTCTTCGTTTCTTTGGATTCTTCGAAGCTTTGAAATTGCCCCTAGTGGATAGTAACTTTTATCGGTTTTGTTCACGTATGCGCAGAAGAAAAATGACGAACGCAGTTGTAATATTGGTGGAATTCGATCCTTGGGCTCATGACTGGAAAATTTTCAAAGGACGCTTAACACAGTTTTATATTGCAAATCAAATTGTGAATGACGCGTTTGAGTGTGCGGCAGTCGAATGTATCTTCTATAATAATAAATATGTAATTATCACAATTTATAGAGCGCCATATAGTCATAATATTGTAGAATTTTTTCAAAAGTTGAACTTTTTATTAAACAAGTTATTAGTGGAAAAAGCAACTTACATTATATCTGGGGACTTCAACATAAATATAAGAGATGATACTGCTGAATCGTTTGAATTTTTGACATTGTTAAGATCATACAATGCGAGTATTACGATTGATAGCGATACGAGAATTAGTTCAACCTGTAACTCACTAATTGACAATATTATAACTAATATGTCTGTGTACTATACCACTCAAGTCTTTGATAGTCATATATCAGACCATCTCACTCAAAAACTAACATGGAGAGTACCGGCTTTTCCACTAAAAGAAACTCTTAGTCTAGTCAGAAATTTTAGCAGTCAAAATATTTCAAAATTAAGATGTTTACTAACAGAAAATTCTGATATGTCATGTGTATACACAAGTAACAATGTAGATGAATCATGGACTGGTTTCATGAAAGTTATACATAACTCGCTCAACAAAGCTTGCCCAAAAATAAATCGGAAAGTAACCAAAGATTTGAATAAAGTGTATAACTCTCCTGAAATCATTAGTCATAAGAACCTTTTAGACTCACTGTATGTGATAAAACATTATAATTCTGAAGCTAAGGCCCTTTATAATAAAACTAACGTTGAGTATAGTAAACTGCTTTGGCAGGCTAAAGGAATGATTATGCTAGAATTATTCAAGAGAGTGACAACAAAATAAAAAGTACGTGGAGAATTATCAATAAACAATTAGGAAAGGGTAACTGTGATAATGTTGAACATGTTTCAGAATACACCAATGAAATGAATGCTTATTTCAGCACTGTAGCAGCTCAACTTATTACGCAATTACCTAATACATTATTTTCGTCTAACGTTGAACGATTCCATAAATCAATATTTTTTAAAGCTGCGTCATCAGCTGAGATTTTTAACATAATAAATGAGTTAAAAAATAAACGTTCTACCGGTTATGATGAAATATCATCATCAACATTAAAATTTCTAACATCTGAATTGGTGCTCCCATTAAAATATTTAGTAAACCAAATATTGGAAAAAGGAGTATTTCCTTCTTGTCTGAAATTAGGAATAATAATACCTATATTTAAAAAAGGCGACCCAAATGACTTCAATAACTACAGACCTCTGACACTACTGAGTGTGTTCTCGAAAGTGATTGAAAAACTAATCGCAAATAGATTAATTGACTTCTTCATTAAAAACAAAATATTTAATGAATCACAACATGGATTCATGAAATCTAAATCACCCATTACTGCCTTATATAGCTATATAATGGAAATAGTGGAAGCAATGGAAAACGGGAATAAATCTATTGGAATATTTCTCGATCTCTCTAAGGCTTTCGACACCATGGATCACCAAATACTATTTACTAAGCTGGAATTGTATGAAATCCGTGGTGTCGCACTTGATCTTATAAAATCATATCTGTCAGGTCGAACACAAATAGTAAAAATAAGAGACAAATTATCCACTGAAATCGCAACAAACATCGGCGTCCCACAAGGGAGTATTTTAGGACCACTCTTATTTCTTATATACATTAACGACCTTCCCAAAATAACAAGTGAAAATACTATAATTAACTATGCAGATGATACAAGCATTTTAGTCAAAAGCAATTCATTAAATAATTTAATAATAAACGCTCAGGCGCTATTTAATATGGCAGAGAAATGGATGAATCAAAATAAATTAGTATTAAATAAAGGGAAAACAAATGTAATAATATTCAGTGCTAAACACATTAACCATGAAATCAACGAAATTCAGCTAGGAAATACGAATATTGGCCTTAAAAATAATTGTAAAATATTAGGAATGACTATTGATCAGCATTTAGATTGGAAAGAACATTGTACTAGTCTTGCTTCCAAGTTAAACACGACTTGCTTTACATTTAGAATTCTGGTAAAAATGTTTGATACAAAAACACTACTTTTATTATATCATACTAATTTCGAATCCATTATAAGATATGGAATAATATTTTACGGAAGAAGTGCATTTAGTACTAGAATATTTATAATTCAAAAGAAGGCAGTCAGGATTCTTCTGGATTTGAAATATAAGGATTCCTGCAAAGGACGTTTCAAATCAGCAGGAATATTAACCTTCTATAGCTTATTAGTATATAAAGTACTTATTTATCATTTTAAAAATCGGCATGTGTTTAAAGATTGTACTAAAAAACATTCTTATCTCACTAGGAATACACATCTATATGATCTACCAATCCATAAATTAGTAATATACGAAAAATCCCCGTACTATGCTGCAGTAAAATTTTTTAATCAACTTCCTAGAGCACTTCAGGTAGAAGTCAATTTAAACGCATTTAAAAGAAATCTTAAAGATTACTTAATTCAAAGAGAACTCTATTCACTCTCTGAATACTAACTGGTGAAAATTCCTATAATTTTTGCTACAGTTTACTATATTGGGCGTTTTCAACTTAGTGTGTTGTAGGTATATGTATATATGTTTGTATTCGCATTATTTTTTTAAATAAATTGAATTATTATTATTATTATCATTATAAAAAGGGCTGTACTGTTAAATAAGTAATTGTGGAGGCTTTCACTTCGTGATACATTTTGAATAATTCAAATAAAAACGAATAACTTTGTTGGTATCACTTTACTAACTTGGAGTAACTATAGTTCCGACAATTTCAGCTTGTGATTTTCAAACTATGAATATTTACATTACGATTTAGCTATTGTACTATTAAACGCATCAACCCAGGATGCCTAGAGAACCTCGCTATTCGGAACTCGTTGACATTCGACAAGTTAATCGAGACATTAGATAACTTTGATTCGCGAAAGAAAAATATCTAGTCCGAATGCTTGGTTTTCTATTCAGCACAAAAGATGTACGAGGGAACAGTAATTAAAGGTTGGCCTGAAAAAGAGAATTAAACTTTTTTTTTAACATTGAAGCCACTTACCATCTTTATTTAATTTAACTTTCAGAATCCCACTGGTTAATTTAAAAAAGTCCAGATTTGCGTAATGTCTCGTATACAAAATGTTGGCAATCTTATTAAAGATTCTAGATAAAACAATAATCAATAGTCTCAGTTTAGGGATTTGTATTGACCCATATTTTCCCTATCGTGTGTTAGCTTCTTCGTGCACATGAATTTACTGTAACACTACCGTGCGAGTTATTTCAGATGATCGCTACATAGACTAGCTTCTAATTAACATTACAAGCATCACCTAACATATATACATCCGTACTTCCTCCTTTACATAACAACACAAATTCCAAGATAATGAGGTGGTCGCGCCGGGCCAGTAACGCGGAAACATGTCGTGATGATAAGAGCGTGCTGGTAAATAGCCAATAATGTTGTAATTAAGACAAAACCGCGACTAAGTTTGTACGTGTATGCAGTAAAAGCATTAATTACTGTTTGTCAGCGGATGCATTCTGATGTCTATCTCGTGATGTCCAAAACTAGTTCATTCGTACCAGTCTCTCTCTAATATTTGACTGCCTTTATGGCCATCAAACACCGGCGTATTGATTCGCGGATAGACCTTTATGAATTAACAATGGCTTTGATTTCATGCGTCCACGGTCGTGGATAGCACCCTTATTGTCAATTAATGTTTTATCCAATTGGAATTGAAATTGCTGGTCTAGTGAGGTGAAGATGAAGGAAATGCCAAGTTAATTGAATTGTAAGATAAACATAGTTTTATATTTGTATTTTATCCTATAATGTAAACATGCCAATAACTCCTTAGCAACGAGTAACGTTAAGGTACTTTTAACTTGTGTTGTTAAGAAATTCTTAACAACACTAGTGTTGTTATATTATCTTAACGCAACTCGTTGCTATGGAGAAATTGGAAACAAACATGATTTCGCTTTTTGACGGTTTTCATTAAACATTTTTTTTTAAATTAGAAAAAATAGAAATAGGATAAAATAAACCGTGTTACGGCACAAGTAACGTTATTTGCTTTTACATAACTCGAGAATTTCAAACTTTTCTCTCGTAATGTAAAAACCTTCATAAATCGTAAATTACCAAAACAAAATTATTATTTATATATATTTAGATTTTGGAAAATGATTGTATTAACAGTGTATAATACAAGTAAAACTGTGTACGTCAGATTCAGATTAATAGTGGAGTGATGAGGCCACAGCATGTGGGCCCTTATACCTACCTCCATGTACGTCAACATGACATAAATCTTATTCACGCTTTAGATGGCTGGAAAGCCCATTCTGCTATTTGATATATTTTTTTGATTCCTATCATTTATAACGATTACGCTTCCAATTTATTTGTAACCATTAGAACAGTAAACATTTGGACGAGAAATAATATTTTACAGCACAAACATGCGAATATGTTTTGTTGTTTCAACATCGGGAAAATATGTAATGTTTCTTTGTTGAGCAGCTATTTGATATGAAAACGAACGACGATGCCGTCCATTTGGGGTTATTAAATGGTCTGGATGGATGACTATATTCAGCGTAGAAATACCGTTTTTCATCCTCGTCCTTATTAAACTTTGCACAAACTCCATTTATATTCATTTTCTGTTGCTTTTGAAGCCGTCGCATTATTTAATATATTATGAGTCTGATAGAAGTAATCATCTTGAAGGTATGAGTGAGCCACGAAAATTTTCTCCAACATTATCTGAAAAATATTTTTAAAAAATATATGTAAAATTTGGCAACAATCTATAAACCCCATCCCTAGAAGATTTTGAAATTTTTTAATGGCTTAAAAAAATGAAAACAATTGCTGTCGACTTGGAACTTTTCAAATTTTTTCACGACGCAGTCATAATTATTTTTCTGTAAAAATCTACGAACACCCTTTCCCTAGATTTCGAGATAATCCCTTGTAAACATAAGTAAGCATTGTAAGCATAAGATTGTAGAAATTTTGAAACATTTATCTCGCCTGAAAAAAATATAAAAACAATCCACTTGGATTTTTTTTAAATTTCCTCTGAATGCAGTCATAATTATTTTACTGCAAAAATCACCTATTCCTAGATTTTGAATTAATCCCTTGCGATCAAAGCGTAAGATTGTAACGGGTGTCCGAAAAGGTTTTTACTATTTAAAAAAAAATTATAACTCATTCAGTTTTAAATTGCATTAACATTTTTATTTTTTAAATTTACTACAAAATGTGGAAATTTATTTGTGAAAAATTATGTCGTCGAGATGGTCCACCCCCACGCGCACCGTCTCCTCCAAGCGCTCTCTGAAACTGGCGAACACGAGGACACAGACTTCTTGTGGAATTGCTCGAATTTCATCGCGAATTCTTTGCTTCAACTGATTCAGATTCACGATTACCCCACTCCTAACAGTTCTCGTGAAATATGACCTTGAAATAGTAAAAACCTTTTCCGTCATCCGTTAGATGCTTTAAAATATTTATCGAGCCTGAAAAATACAAAAACAATTACCATCGGCTTAGAACTTTTCAAATTTATTCAAAATACATAATTATTATAATTATTTTTCTGCAAAAATATACAAACACCCTATTTCTAGATGTTGAGTTAATCCCTTACGAACGAAGCGTAAGATTGTAGAATTTTTAAAACATTTGTTTTGTCTGAAAAAAATTCAAAAACATTTGCCATCGACTTGGAATTTTTTAATTTCCTCAAAATGCAGTCATAATTATTTTTCTGCAAAAATGTACAAACACCCTATTCCTAGATTTTGAGTTAATCCTTTACGAACAAAGCGTAAGATTTTTCATGTTTTAAAACATGTTTCTTGCCTGCAAAAAATACAAGAACAATTGCCATCGTCTTGGAACTTTTCAAATTTCTTCAAAATACAGTAATAATTATTTTTTTGCAAAAATGTACAAACACCCTATTTCTAGATTTTGAGTTAATCCCTTACGAACAAAGCGTAAGATTGTAGATGTTTTAAAACATTTATCTTGCCTGAAAAAAATTCAAAAACAATTGCCATCGACTTGGAATTTTCAAATTTCTTCAAAATACAGTCACAATTATTTTTCTGCAAAAATATACAAACGCCCTATTCCTAGATTTTGAGTTAATCACTCACGAACAAAGGGTAAGATATCTACATCTTAAAACATTTATCTGGCCTGAAAAAATACAGAAAAAATTGCCATCTACTTATAATTTTAGTCCAGAGAAGTTAGGAAATGAATCGGAAATTTTTAGGGACAGCAGATATCGAGATGCGGTTTTCTGCATTATGTTCAAAAAGCTCTCAGGAAAAAAGTCTGTGTAGTTATGCCATTTTTCGAAAAATGCATTCTGGTGCAATAAATGCATTTTGCAATTACATAATTACTTGCAACATTATAAGAACGACAGGAAACTCGGAAAAATTCTGTATTCTGGCATTAGAATTACCCGGGGGCGCTCGCGGGTGGCTCTGCGGGGGTGCCCGGGGGGTGATTGGGGGGAGAAATTGCAGCGTCCATGAAAATCGCTCGAAAATCGTTACTCGGGGTTTCCGGGGATGCCGAATTCAATTCTGGTATTAGAATTATCCGGGGGCGCTTGGGGTCGGCTCTGCGGGGAAAGGTAATGGAGAAAGTGAAAAATCATAACTTTTTATTATTATTGAATTATTCATCGTACAGTTCAATTTTTAACTTAAATACTAAACATCTTCTTCAAACTCTTCTTCTTCTTCCCCTTCTTCATCTTCTTTCTCGTCACTATCATCGGCCTCTTTGGAAGTGCCTTTTTGGTTTGAGCAATTGCCATCGCATCGCTTGCACCTTGTGCCACAATCGGTTTCACAGGAACAAGAAATCCTGCTTAAAATTTCCTCGGGACCGGTTTCCTGGGTCATGGTGACAGGACTGAGGTCTCCATCCACCAATTCCTACCCCCTTTCCAACGGATTTAAGGTCTCGTCTTGACCTTGTGAACCATACCAAGCCTGTACTTGAAAATAGACACGCTTGATATGCTCGGTCAACGCATTGGCAGTCGGGATTATGCGTGCAAGATCGACTTTTTTTAGAATTGGTGGCTTCAGCATTCATTTTTGCTCGATAGCTTTGGACGAGCTTAATCGCAGGTTTATCGCTTATGCGGAACTCTTTACCAAAGCTAGCCGAAGCCCATGATCTATTAAATTATCCATGAATACATGTTTTTGCTTAAATATTTCTGCAAATCCATGTAAATCATCGGATTTCTCAAACACATCGCAGAATTTTACTTTCCCCCGATAGAAAAATGCTGACGTTGTGTCGCATCCCGTGAAAGCATGCGACGACATGCACGCACTTCTGGATGCTGAGCTTTCGGAAGAATACACAACATCAGGAGCTTTAGCGGAAGGCGGCTTCAGCAAGAACACTTGCACATTGGGTAGAGTCCGAGCAGCAAGAATTATTAGGACGTCAGTGTCTTCCGAAACAACGACCACTTTATTGTTGGGGCTTCCAGAAGCAGTCCCAATGGCCTTGAGCACAATATCAACATCCGCATCAGCTACACTCTGCTGAGACATTATATTAGCCCCTTTCAATTCCTCGTGGAGAAATTTAATGAGCTGGGACTTATTTTTGCTATTCCCTGTCCTGACTTACACTTGCGCTCAACGTCATGACCTTCCAGAAATCTGGAGCCATGCGTACGGTGGCGGAATTTTTATGCACACATCGCCGGTTTCTTTCCATCATTTAATCGTATCCGTCGAAAACAACAAAAACTCTGTTCTCAAATGCTCTCTTTATGTATCTAACATACCCGTTGCATATCTCTAACATGTTCTGGCCCTTTTTCCATCTAACTTTATGTAGAAGCATGCCTCTCAATTGAGTGTGTTCATGGTCCTCAATATACTCTAGAATTATATCAAAGGCCCAGTCTATGTTGGCCGTTAGGTCAACTGAATGATTATGACGGTTAAAAGGGTTACAAATTTCATTATAACAATTTCTGTGATACACAGCACCTATGGTCTCGAAATTAGATACAATTTCTCTTCGCTCTAGAGTCGCTTGTTTTCATCATATTGGCAATTAAGGTGTAATAAAGCTTCAACAATCGATTCTTTGACATCACGACTTTTGACATTTTGTAACATGTTGTTACTCGTATACTGGAGATAATACCATGGAAATCATCGTCCATACGGTCTCTGGATGTGTTAATTAACGTCTGGATTCCAGCCACTTTTAGTTCTATGAGGGAGCTACCAATGTAGGAGTTGAAGGAGATAGGCCAACTCTCCACATAGCGGCAGATGTAGCAAAATCTTTTTTCTCTCAAGTTTTCCATCTAAAAAACACAAATCCATCAATATTCCAGGGAATCAAGAGTTGTTATAAATAATAAATATTTAAGGATCCTTTTTTTTTTCGTGAATTCGATGGCGCTGCATTTCAATAACTAGTTAAAAAAGTATCTGAATAATCGTCCTACAGCCTTTTGATAAAATACAATTTCAAGGTTTCCGTAATTCTAAAATTTGAAAATATGTCTAATTAAAAAAATATTATTAGGGTCTACAGGGGTAAGTGTGACTACTGAATTCAATTTTTGACTTTGACAAAGCATTACTCACCTGTTAAATGGTCGATTTCTATTTTGTAAACGGCTATATCATGTTCAAGTAATGCCTAAGCAGTGTAATTTTTTATATTACTTTTTTCCTTATAGTTTCGTAGTAATAATATTTTTCTAAAAATTTGGTTTGTTATCACACTTGCCCCAAAAATGGGGGAAGTGTGATTTCATATGGGGCAATTGTGACGAACAAGTGACGAACAATTTTAATGATTTATTAAGCACAAATATGATTCACTTTTAAACCATTGTGTAGCCTACAACCAAAATCTTACTGGACTATAATAAAGCTTAAGCTATTACAATGCAGGTCTAATTCACACATTATAGACAAAAATAAACCAATGGCACAAATCAAAGTAAAACACACAGGTAGCAAAACACGAATGAAAAAATGGTGATGTGGCCATCATGTTACTTTCTTCGACTTGATGGTATCATAGCCATTTATATTTACGTTTTCATGGTTTATTTTCAATTTAAATCATATTTTAAATGTACATCGAGCGTTGCGTAAACTCGAATGAAACTGACGTTTAAAACGTCAAAATTATGAAAGATGGAAAAATTATACTTCAAATTCAAAAACTCTGTTTACTCAAAAACTAACGAGATTTAGAAAAAAATCTTATTCTTTAGAAATTGTTCATTTTGGAATTCTCTACAATTATTATTCAAATAAATTTGCTGTAACTATTATCGTTTCATAATTATAAACCAAAAATTAAAAAAATAATAATAAAATTAAATTAAATAAAAAAAGCAAAAGATGTTCATTTCTTTGTTGTCTTCAATGTTTGTTTAAATGTTTTTGTGATATTTTTCATATTTAAGAAAATATTGGCAAAAAAACAAAAATCAGTTAAGGTAAACACCCACTTCCGGTGTACTAAATTTTACCAAAAGCTTTTCAGTTCTTCAGATTATCAAATAAGAGGGATGTTTAAAGTTTTATATCAATTGCTCTATTCGTTTTCGAGATACAGCGCACGCACCCACCCACACACACACACACACACACACACACACACACACACACACACACACACACACACACACACACACACACACACACACACACACACACACACACACACACACACACACACACACGTACTTCGTAACGGAGAAAGTAAAAAAAAAGCCTAAACAAGGATGTTAGATTTTTATAGGCTATCCTATGTAAAAAAAATGTGGCATAACAATTACTCAAATATATCGACTCTTCCAGAAAACTCGTAACGAACTCGCAATCCTTGAAGTTTAAGGTCGGGTTGAGGCAGCACTCCTAAAACATTGTCAAATTCGACAAACGAAACGCCTTCTTCATTTGTTTTGAAAACAAAACTACCGTCAGGATCTGGCTCCTGTAAGACCATACACAATGAACGATTATAAGTTGACCCTCTTCTTCCACCTTTAAACTTAGCCAGGATAAATGCTCCATTTGCAATGTCCTGTAATGTTGGTTCACTCATTTCTACAGGATCAACAGCTGTCATCAACTCTTAACATCATCTTCATCAGACTGATTCAGCTCTTCTTCAGCAACACTTTCTTCTGATGTAGTGGAACCTTCTCCTTCACTTACTGGTTCAGGTTGATATCCACCTTTTTTGTTTTCAATTGCTTTTTTGATGCAGTCGATTTCTTTTTATCTGCAGTCAATTTCCTTTTCTCTGCCATTTCAATCTTTTTCTGTTCTCGTTCAGCGATTTTCTGCCCTTTTTCTGCTTTTCTTCTTTTTCCTGTGCGTCATCTATCATCTGCTGATAACATTCACGATGTGTTATAACTTCTGCAAAGTCAATCGTCTTTTTCTTTCTTGCATGTTCTGGAACTTTGGGAGTCACCCTGGCATGCAGCAATTCTTGGAAACTCCTTTGTAAATTACCATTGGCGGAAGTTTTTGGAGATGCAATATTAGCAGGGGTTTGGAGAACTGAATAAGTGATGTTTGGGGTAGGCATATTTGTACTTGTTGAAGCTACATCCTCTTCAATTCTAATTTGTACATCAGTAGGAATCTGTGCTTCTGTTGAAGGATGTGCTGGTGTGTTCATGTCAACAACATTGGTAGTGGTTGGATTCGGCATAATTGGTATAATAACTTCATTCAATCTGGCCGCATTCTCTTCTTGCATCTTTTTGTACCTCCTAAGTTTCACAGGATCAAATTTGTTTTCTGGAACGACAAACCGGTTCACTCGATCAGGAATATTTGGATCAACGAAATCCACTTTTAATGCTAGATGCTTCCGTAGATCTCCAGACTTCTCCTAGAATGTTGGATAATTCTTTAATCCTCGAAATACGCACACATCGAGTGGCTGCAACACATGGGAAGTATGTGGCGGAATCTTCAAAATCACTACATTTGCTTCAATTGCACTTCTAACTATATTCAAATTCATGTGGGAGAGATATTCATCGTACAACAACAAAGCTGGTTGGGTATTTTTATAATTTTATAATTCATCAATATGCAAGAAAACACAAATTTTATTATTAAATTTTTTATTTAATCATATCACAGTTACCCCGAATCACACTTACCCCTGTAGACCCGATATCAATTAAAAAAAAAAAAATTCATGGACGCTCCAATTTCTCCCCTCAATCACCCCCTGTCACCCCCTCAGAGCGACCCCGAGCTCCCCCGAATAATTCTAATGCCAGAATTGAATTCGGCATCCCCGATTTTCCAGTCGTTCTTATAGTGTTGCAAGTAATTATGCAATTGCAAAATGCATTTATTGCACCAGAATACATTTTTCGAAAAATGGCAAACCCACACCATATAGACTTTTTTCCTGAGAGCTTTCTCAACACAATGCAGGAAACCGCATCTCGATATCTGCTGTCCCTAAAAATGTCTTTATTTCGATCGATTTTGATCTAAATGCCCTGGACTATTTTTCAAATTTCCTCAAAATTCAATCATAATTATTTTTCTGCAAAAATATACAAACACCCTATACCTAGATTTTGAATTAAGCTTTTACGAACAGAGCGTAATATTGTAGAAATTTTAGAACATTTATCTTACCTGAAAAAAAATACTAAAACAATTGTTATAGACTTAGAACTTTTCAAGCAGAAGAAGAAAACTATTTGGTCGTTAAGGGTTAATGAAGAGAATGAAGTAAAATAAATATACAATAATATATACAGAATACTGCATTACAGAGAGGAATTAAAGATTAAGAAACGAAACCTTTTAACTTTTGAATACAGCAAGTGTAGTGGTGTAAAGTTAAAATCAATTTCACACTTCAAGTACTTTAAATTGGAAGAGCTTCTTCGAATACAGGGCGCGCGGACATCATCTCAATTAGGTCATCGAGAAATTGCGGGATGAAGTGAGCCCCGGTGAAATTTTATGGCTTCGTGAAAGGTGATGCTGCGGCCTTTCTGATCGAAATTATTTATTGATGCCGCGGATTTGTCGACCTTTTCCGCAAAAAAAAGTTACCTTTCGTTAAGTAGTATTTCCGACATATCGAATTCGGTTTGAACTTTACAGGTTCAGAATCTTAAATAAATCAAATATTTATCATTTCAAGGATATTGCTCGAGTGGCACTATGGGGATCTCGGTTATCTTAAGGGATACGAGATTCGTTGTATTGGGGAAACGTTGTGCATCATCACACGAATTAATAATCTGTTGATTACGTGAAATAATTAGGTACTATTAGCTACTAATTTCCTCAATTTAAGCGCGATCTACTTAAATGTCTTCAATCAATTTAAATTTAAGTTTATTCTTCGATCATTTTGTTGTATGCACCTTTGTAATTCGCAAGTTATTTGTAATTTTATGTTAGTAGTTATGCTATTATTTTGCAATACTATTAATTATTCTGTGATTAATTTGTCTTGTTGATTTGTTTGTTATTTTGTAACCCTGTCAATGGACATTGAGTCTGTTGGGTTTTGTAAATAAATAAATAAATAGATTTATTATGAATATAATAATGTAAATAATTTAATTTATTACCTAAAACAACACGCTACACATATTATTTTCATCAGATAATGAATTAAATTTATAGATGCGTATGGTAAGCCACCAGAAACTCTGTATCATAAATATTTGATAAAAATCTGGTGGCCTTGGAATACTCGAGTGCACGTGAATACACGTGTCATCCGATGTGACAGACACACTTGAAATTGCAACCGAGCATAGGTGATGGAACTGGGTCAAGTTGACTTTCGCAGTGCTATATTTGTGTTGTCCTTTTAGGCTTAGTCTAACGATGTATCGACCACGAGTTTCTTTCATCGTAAAGATTTCCAGATTTGTTTGCCCCTTGTCTGTGTGAATGGATGTAAATGTGTTTGAATTTACCTTAACCCTAGTCTAATAGACTACCGACTTCTGACAGTTTTGTGAAGGCAATTATGGAGAGCTCTTTTTTACCATCTACCTGGAGTGCAAACGCTAATTTTGAGCAGTTTTTTATATTTTTATTTCTCGCTTAACTTAAGCTAATTTGTTCAAAATAATGCAAAAACATTTAAAAATATGCTTGATTTTAATTCGTAGTCTATCAGTCGAATGATTAGTCGCAAAGTGATTTAAGTTTAGTTATCTAGGATTAAGAATATCGCTTTTTATTATTTCCAGCGCCATGAATAGTACTCTAATGAAAGATTGTTTACAAAAATAATAACTTCTGTCTATATTAAACATTGTTTCCCCATCAGAACACCTACAGACCGGTTTCGACCTTTCAGGTCTCATCAGTGTAGTTAGTTGCTGACGGGGAAACAGTACAGCATTCAGGCAATAGATTCCGTCACTTTGGCGTTTCTACCTTTAACTTCTGTCTAAGTTATTGTCATGACAAATTACAAATGAAAAGAAGGAAGAAAAAAATCTTGAAAGAATTCTGCACCAGGATTCGACAACATTTCCAGGGGACTCCTGAAAAGTCTCCCCTTAAGTATCCACTCATTTATAGTTAAGATGTATAATTATGCAATTGCTAATCAATATTTTCCTCCCATCTGGAAAAGAGGCTTAATCGTAAGGATACAGAAAGCGAATACAAATCCATCCCTTGTTTGGTTTTTATTATTACCTATTTATTAAATGCAATTGAAATTATTAAATTTCTACGATTAATCATATTGCAATTACAAAGCAACATAGGAACTACATATAAAGTTAAATATGTGTAAAATGTAATAAATGGACTCTTTTCATAATTTATAATATCGCTCGCGAGACAAATAGATCAATCAAGCGAGCTGGATATGCCCCGAGGGCCCTTTTTCAATTTTATACCAATTGTTTTTTAATGTATAAATATTTAAATTATCAATTATATTAAATTGATGTTTGGTGGATGCGCCGGGATAACCGTGTAATTTTTTTTTACTTTGGCAGGTGCCCTTCAGTCACATCGGTTATGGTAATGTATTATTCATATTAAAATGAAATAGACATTGATAAACACCCATGCCCTTGCCGGGATTCGAACCCAGGGCCCTCCGCATTAGTTCTGGCGCGTGTATTACTGTGGTCAATTTGTTACATTTTATATACCGGATCAAAAGTTCAAAATACACTGCAATTTTGAAAAACATATTAAACCGATTATTTCAAATCCAGGGTTATAAGCGGTCGGATCGTAATTGGTGTTTAATTGCATTTTGCTTCGCATGTATTTAGAGTCCATTTCCGGAGAATATTAGCTCCGTTGAGCGATCGATACTGGTTTATATTCATTATTGTACATTATGTTAATGCGTTTTATATTAGTGTAATTGCTTTTAGTTGATATAAACAACGTAGTAGTTATTTTATTCTAAACGGTAAAAGTTTATAAATGGCACCTAAAGAAAACACAAATTTAATAAACAGATTTGTGAATCTACAAAAATTATAAATATTATCATTTTTGCAGAGTTGCGAACAGGTTGAATATTCATATACTGGTGGGAAAAAAAGAAACACTTAAAATTCGTGAAGTTTCGACCATTTTGAAACAGCCATAACTGCGTATTTTCAATAGATTTTGATAAATCTTCGAGAGCGAAAAACTTTTAAGTGACTTCTTTAAAGTCATGAATACGAACTTAAGCGTAACACCTTCCGCCCCCTCTCCTGTGAAAAAAAATGTTTTTTTCAGGAAACCATGTCCAACTTTGACGATGTGTACGGAGTTGGAAAAAAAATGCTTACTCGATCCACCATAAAGGCATTAGATTTTGATCTATTCCCTATGCAGGACTCGAAGATCGAAGTTCCTAGGACGAGTTGGCACCAAGTTATGGGTGTTTGAAAAAAAGTGCATTTTGAAGTTTTTCGCACATAAACTCAGCGACTTTTCACCCAAATTGGATAAATCTTTCGGGAAAAATCCTATTTTGGCTCTACTATAAGGGGGTGAACTCGGATTGGGATGATCCCTTTTCGAAACCTTCACCCCCCCGAACAAAAAAACACGTTTTTTGGGCCAAAAAACGTCCAACTTTGGCAACGTGTACCGAGCTATAAAAATATGTGTCGACTCGATCCACCAAAAGGGCATTGAAATGTGTTCAATTACCTGTGCAAAACTCAACAAACGAAGTTCCTACGACGATTTGGCACCAAGTTATGGGTGTTTGTGCATTTTGTGTTTTTTTTTAATTTTCGTTTAGAGAGGGATAGGGCCCTCTCTTTGAGGGGAATAAATCCTCAAGAAGACACTTTTTTCTTTTAATTTCTCAAAATCGGTTGGATGGAAGCCAAGTTAGGACTTATGCAACTTTTTCCGATTTGATAGTATAAAATGATTTTTTTCATATTTATCCAGGGAAAAACATTCTTTTCTGAATAATTAATGCAATAGCTTAAGTTTATTCATTACATTTTTCTACATTAGCAGTGTTTTTCACAGAGGTGCTAATAAATATAACTGGCTCAAATTAATATAATACTGGGACTATATTTTTGACTGTGTAAACGGTCTTTAAAATTGTAGACGGAATTTATAATTACACGTTAGGTTCTGTGATTACGTTACACATATTTTAATTGATATTACCGACTGGAAATTAGTCATAAATTACAGACACGAATCCGGCGCATTCACCATTTTTGCTTTTAGTAAATTTCGAAGTAATCTCTACTAATTTACAGAAAATCGATTAAAATTCATAATTATTTAAATTGCTGTGATGCCATGGTAATAGCAATAAGCTTTTAACTTAGGATTTACCCCGATTTTTCAATAAGACATCTACCGAGACATAGTCAACTTCGAAAAATCAAAAGTCACCGTTAGGCGTAGTTTAGGTTCGATATTTTCGGTCACAAATGTTCTATGGAGCTTTGTTTACAATATTTAGGCTTAAAAAATGAAACATATTCATTTTTGTTTAAATCATTATTTACCTAAACACTTTTACGAAATTTGATCTATTTTCAAAAAATCAAAAGTCATCGTTAGGCCTGTGGTGGAGGCGCCGGCTGAAATTTATGGCTAATTTCCAGACGGTATTGTTATTAATAGGCAAATATATTATAATATTTAAAAGTAAATACGTTTCCATATCGATGTATTTTTTACCTTAATTTTTTTTTCACTATAGCAGGTGTCTGCCAGCTCGTACAAATTCTGTGATTTGTTGATACAGACCTCTCTCGGAAAAAAAGTCTAGAGACGTCATATCAATCGCGGCGACCATCTCAGGCCACCATTTATTGAGATGATACGATTCGAAAATTGTTCACGCAGTAAATTCATTGTCTCGTGGGTGGGTTGGCCTGTAGCACTATCTTGCTGAAACCATTTGTGCCATTGCTATGAAAGTGCTGAAGCATTATTATATTCGTAACGCTAAGTAAGTAAATACAATAAATAAATTTTATAATAATAATAATAATAATAGTTTATTACGGAACATGCCCATAAGTACAAATACATGAAAAAAAAATCATCAAAATAGTACAGTGAGCAGAAATTAATTGAAAAAGTGAATTGCAATAAAATTACATACAAAAATTTCGGCGTAATTGCGCAAGATAAGCTGAAAAAAATTACAAATATATACATACGCTCAAAAAAAAAGCGCCAATCGAAAAATCGCGAAAAAACTCGATTTTTCAAACTGTCGCAACTTGGTTCAATTTTGTCGAAAATCGATTAATCTTTGAGTTTGGGAAAGATTGAAGTTTTATCTTTAAGAATGTGTAGTTGATTTTTTGATTTTGACCCCAAGTCCAACCCACCCCCCATAACAATGCGATGGAAAAAAAAAGTTTTTTATGTAAAAAATTGACCAACTTTGACAAGCTGTACCGTGCGCAAAAAAATCGGCGGGAAATTTCACTACAATGGAAAAAAATGTAATCAATTTCCTTCAAATGTCTTAAAAATTCGAGTCGTTTCGATGGTTTGGAGCAAAGTTATGAATTTTTGAAAAAAAAATTACATTTTTTACTTTTTTGCCATAACTTGAGTAATTTTGCACCAAAATCGATGAACTTTTGCAGTCTGAACAGTTTCAAATTTTCTCTTCAACGTCATGTGAATTGTTTTGTTGCTAAAATGATTCCACCCCCTAAAGGAAAAAAATGGTGAAGTGGCCATCACGTTACTTTCTCCGACTTGATGGTATCATTTATATTCACGCTTTCATGGTTTATTTTTAATTGAAATCATATTTTAAATGTACATCGAGCGTTGCGTAAACTCGGATGAAACTGACGTTTAAAACGTCAAAATTATGAAACGGAAAAATTATAATTCAAATTAAAAAAC
Source organism: Ocypus olens (assembly GCA_910593695.2). Taxonomy (NCBI): domain Eukaryota; kingdom Metazoa; phylum Arthropoda; class Insecta; order Coleoptera; family Staphylinidae; genus Ocypus; species Ocypus olens. The sequence continues at coordinate 9,357,554 of OU343053.1, read as the reverse complement.
TCGGTTTACTCAAAAACTAACGAGATTTCGAAAAAAACTTATTCTTTAGAAGTTGTTAATTTTGGTATTCTCTACAATTATCATTCATACAAATTTGCTGTAACTATTATCGTTTATACTTATAAACCAAAATTAGAGAAAAAGTTAATAAATTTTTTTCTCGAATAGCAATGATTTTATGAAAAATATTTTTAAGCGAAATTTATTTATTTCTTTGTTATCTTCAATGTTTGTTTAAATATTTTTGTGATATTTTTCATATTTAAGAAAATATTGGCAAAAAACAAAAAACAGTTAAGGTAAACACCCACTTCCGATGTACGAAATTTTACCAAAAGCTTTTCAGTTCTTCAGATTATCAGATAAGACGTATGTTGAAAGTTTCATATCAATTGCTCTATTAGTTTTTGAGGTACAGCGCACACACACACACACACAGACAGACAGACAGACACACACACACACACACACACACACACAGACACAAAAAAAAATTTTCTAGAAATTGTTGAAATGGCATCTAGGGACCCCAAAACGGATATTTCCGTAAAAAAAATTTTTGGAAAAAAAATCACGATCACAATACTTTCTCGTACTTCGTAACGGAGAAAGTAAAAAATGTTTTTCAAGTTTAAATGTGGAAATTTGGTTTCTTGTACCGTGTGCAAAAAAAATCGTGGACTCAATCGGTCAACATGGCAATAAAGTTCAATCATTTTCCTCTAATTTACTCCAAAACTCAAGTCGATGCGATGATTTGGCGCGCAGTTATGCAGTTTTGAAAAAAAATACATTTTGCGCCTTTTTGGCCATAACTAGGCAAATATCGCACTAAACTCGATGGAATTTTGCGATCTAAGAAGTTTTCGACTTTCGTGACCTCCTGAAAATTGACAAAAAATGTTAAATTTTTTACAACTTGTAAAAATTCCATTTTGGTCATAACTCGGTCAATTTTGCTCAGAAGCCGATGACTCTTTGCGATCTGGAAAGCATAAGTTGCATTCTACCCTCTGTCACCCCTAGTGCAAAAAAAGTTTTTCGACAGGGTGATAAAATTTGTTAATTTTAATTGAAATTTCAAACAAGTAAAAAATGTAATTTTTTTTTAATTCATAACTTTGCTCCAAATCATCCAAACGACTCGAATTTTTAAGGCATTTGAAGGAAATTGATTAAATTTTTCTGCCATTGTGGTGAAATTTCCCGCCGATTTTTATTGCGCACGGTACAGCTTGTCAAAGTTGGACAATTTTTTACATAAAAAACATTTTTTTCCATCGCGTTGTTACGGGTGGTGGGTTGGAGTTAGGGTCAAAATCAACTACACATTCTTAAAGATAAAACTTGAATCTTTCCCAAACTGAAAGATTCATCGATTTTCGACCAAATTGAACCAAGTTACGACGCACTGTGGTCTAGAATGAAATTTTAGGGGGACAAAAATCGAATTTTTGATGGATTTTAAAATTAAGATAACTCGACTAAATGTGATCTAGGATAGTTAGCTAGAAGAAATCCATAAAAAAACACCCTTTATCAACTTTAATGAGATACAATAAGGCCCCAAATATGACTACTCTCGGCATATGTTGTGCTCATCGCTAGTCGTAATATTGCGCTCGCTATTATTGGTTGTATAAAATTGTTGTAATGATATGAAATATACCTGTAATACATAAATCATAAATAAAGGTATAGCAAACATTTCGATCATTTTCTTTTTAATATATATGTACATTAAATATTTATTTAAGAGGATTGAAGTTGCGTTAATTTTTAAATTTCTTTTTGAGACGTACATGTTTAGCGGACTGTTACTTTTTTGTACCCAAATGTCACTAAAAGTTGAGATTCACAAAATATAGCTACATTATCCCTCTACATGCCTTGTTAATATAAAAGTGCGCAAAGGTGCGTTTCTTTACTTTTTATTCGATTTTGTATAATGGAACGCAGATGGCTAAAAATGAAATCTTAGTCGATTTTCGGCACCTCGTAAAAATTAATAGAACATATTTAAATATGATCTGGTAAACTTGGCGGGACAAAATATAAACAACAACACTTATCTGAGCCAGCGATATACAAATACAAATACGCCCTCTTTAAGCCCATTTTGTGCATAGGGCCAGTATTCATTTAACATTCGTTACAATCAGTTCTTTTAATTTTTATTAATAAACGTGAAACGTGCAATATGGATAACATAAACGAAGGTATATTTTAATTGTTTTTTTTAATTAATAGAATATTTAAATTTAAAATTAAATATTATTTTTAGTTTCTACATTTTTTAGTAGTACTAAAAAATGTACTAAAAAATGTAGATACCAATAATCCAAGTTGCACATAACCAAAAGTCACTCTCATAACAGTTAAATGAATTTTCACGGGCGCTTCTTTATTTAAAAAAAATATTTATTTTAATTTTTAATTTTAATAGATCGTCTAAAAACGTTGTAAGAAGCTAACATAAATATATATATATATATATATATATATATATATATATATATATATATATATATAATTAAAAAGACAATTGCCCTCATTTACTTACTAACCAATGAAATCGAATAACATTGATGAGATGATCCAATAAAATTATAATTACGATGCGTAACAAACCACGGTCTATGTTATGCATGGCAATTAACCCTGGGTCGTATCTAATCAGATAATCTCTCATGTTGGTATTGCCTAGCAACGCGTTGGTTCATTTTCTATAGCGTATAAAACGTCAGTTATTGCCGGACTTTTAAGCAGTTTGCTCCTGAATTCGATCTGTTTGTATTTTCGGGTGAAGTGTTAGTGCTTTCATCAGTAATAGTATTCATAGGCATTTCTCAAAATCTTGGTAAGCTCATTTTTACTACAATTATTGTGGCGCAGAATAATACACGTCTGACACTTGGTGTCACTAAATTTAATTTTTCAAATTAAGAAGTGTGAACTTTCTGTTCGGCCAATTGTCTTCCCGAATCTAACTCGTGACTGATTTTTCCTAGGCAATTATTAGCGTCTGATCACTCTTGCTTGTTGCTTCTAGAAAATCGTGATCCTGCCGCTAATAATTGCCGGCAAAATCATAGGCACTCGTTATATTACTGTTGAAAATCATTTAGAAAGTATTCGTAGCGTTTAATATTTTTGTCCCCCTAAAATTTCATTCTAGACCACAGTGCGACGGTTTAAAAAATCAAGTTTTTTTGACGCCGAGTGTATATGCATATGTGCATGTTGCAAGAGGTAGCTAAAAGGACAAAAGTATTTAAATATGTTGCATTTTGATAAATGTAACATATTTAATGTACACTTAAATGATTGCAAACTTGTGGAAAATAAATCAAAACTGCAATTACTTAACATCATATATGATAACCTCATAACTCTAGTTAACTGTTCATTATAGCCATAGTTGCTAGTATGAAATGGAACTCGAAATAATTTAACATTACGCGAAGAGAGAAGGTACAAAATAATTTGAGATTAAATAAAAATATTAAGCTTGCTATAATTCGTCTATTTTCCAGCAATGGAATATGCAGATGCATTGCAAGATCATTGTAACTAAGAGATACAATTGATATGTGAAGCCTAAACGCTAGTAGCCGTAAAAATTTGCTTTGAATTTAATTCAAATATTTTGAATGCGGGTTTCATATCATTGCTGCATATTCCACCAAAGAACCAACAACAGAAACATATAGAGTTTTTAGACCATCAATACCGAAATCTTTGCCAAATCTAGCAATAAAACCTAACACTTTTAGACTTGTATTTGGTATTGTTTTTATATGACACTGAAAATTTAGCTTACAATTAAAAATCACGCCGAGATCCTTTATTTCGATTACTTTATCCAATTCAGCGCCATCTGTGTTATATGAAGCATTAGTGTTACTACCAAGCAATCGGGAAAAGTTCATATACTTACAATTAACAATATTTAAATGTAGAACATTGTGGGTAATGTAACTAGATTATCTAAATCCTCTTGAAGAACTACATCGGCAGAACAGCTAATATTCCGAAATAACTTCAAACCGCCCGTATACAACAACACTTGAGAATGTCATTTCGAATTTGATCAGAATGCTTACGTATACACGTACGGAGAAAATAAAAAAATCCTCTAAACAATAAAAAGATGATTTTACAGGCATTATCCCATACATCTACTTCTCAATAGCCTTATTTTTAATGCACTTTAAAGGGCCTCACTCACTTGTTATTAAATAAATAAATTACTTGACCTGAATGTTAGTAAAATTATTGGTACATGAATATATGAAGTACGAAGTACGAGAAACTATTGTGATTTATTTTCAAATTCAAAATTTCAACGGGGATATCCGTTTTGAGGACCTCCGAAATGATTCCGGCCAACAACAATAACTAATAATAAACGAAGTGGATAATGTTATTCTGAAGAGAAAATTTCAAATAAACATATATCCGATTTCTTACTGTTATCGAGATAGATGATCTTAAAGATTTTTCGATAGTAAAAATACGTAATGCGAATGACACCTCAATTCTCTTCAAAATGATTAGAAGAAATTTTAGATGATTTGCAGCTTGTACAATGGCTTAAGATGTGGTTCGAACATGATGGAGCACCTCCCTATTATGCAAGAACTAACAGAAATTGGATAAACATTCAATTTCCTGATTTCTTACTGTTATCGAGATAAATGATCTTAAAGATTTTTCAATAGTAAAAATAATTAATACGAATGACGCCTCAATTCTCTTCAAAATGACTTTTAGAATCAATTTCCTGATTTAGATTGGATGAGCAGGGCCTATTCCCTGGCCACCACGATCTCCAGATCTTACACCTACGGACACTACGGGTCCGTTATTTCCCAAATCGTGAATTTTATTGAGAGGACTAGTTAAATGGCTTCCTTTCATGGTAAATAATTATTTTTAAATATGAAAACTCATTTGCGTGCCTGCAGGCAAATCAAATTTGCCATTTGATTAACATGGGAAAATCATCTTCAAACGTTCAATTTCTTTGTACAAATTGTAGGTGGCTAAACTTCAAAAACCGTGTACTAAATACAGGGATTTTTTTGCAACAATAAAACCATTTCTGGTCGCGAATTTTAGGTCTGTTACACTAAAAAAATTGAAAAACCAAAAAAACAGATTCATGAAATTGCCACGCACCTTTATCCATTTTTCAATTGATTACGTGCTGTCTGATATTTTTCTACGCCAAAATGATAATTTTTGATAGCAAACATGGTTTTCCTATTTTTTGTAAAAAAAAAAACATCAAAATTAAAAAAACAATCGTCAAACATTTTTTGGACGGCCTTTTTATTTACAAATACCGCAAAAGAATTGCAAAAGTGATGTAGAAAGTGAAAAAAATTGCTAAAGCATCTGAAACCTAAGTTCAGTCGACGGATGTAAGTTTTCGACTAATTGTGAACTCTCGCAAATTCGTTAAAACTAATATCAAAACTTCCATGTACTTATGCTGTTTTTTGTTTCTCTTTGAATTTCATTTATTCACGATCTAATGAAATTAAATTGATTATTGTTTACTGCATTCATATTATTAAAAATGTTGTTTGTCACTGCTCGGAAAATGGTAAAGATGATAGTAATTTTACTTGATGTAACTGACAGCAACTGACAGGCTGCTCTGTTATTTTTGTATAAACAACTGTCAAATAAACTTTAACCTGCTCAAATATTTTTGTTTAAATTTGGCAATCTAATAAATTTATAGTGATTTTTTTTTACGATCAAAAAATCTTTACGATTATTTATTTTTATCTCCATAACGGCAAGAAATCAAACATATGTTTATTTGAACTTTTCTGTTCAGAATAATATTATCTACTTCCTGTTTTCGTTTGGCACACTCGAAACGAGAACTGTATATAAGTATTCCGCCCGCTATTGGAAATGTTTTTGAAACATTTTTTAATCCCTTGGGATCCAAAGCCTCGTTTTCTTTCCGCATTTTGGGGCCGAAAACTGAGCAACAGGTGGGCGGAAGAATCTATATTGCCTACAGCGGCATAAACCCTAGTGCCGACACTGGAATTAAGCATAAATTATTATTTATGCAAGGGAAAAACAATTTGTAAGACACACTTAAGGAAGTATCATGGTTTATAGGATTAATAATAAGTGCTCTTGGGCGATATTTTTTTGGTAGGGATAGAAACAACTAAGCTTTTTTATAGTATTTTAACACATTTTAAAGGTACAAAAAAACGCTAAATGAAAGGGTAATTAGCTAACCATTAAAGCAGCTCGCCTTTGCATTGTGAGAATTGCAGTGGGTGCGTAATTCGTAATTCCGTAACGAAGAAAACAACATTTTGTTTTAACTACAAATATATTTTTGTCGATGAACTAAAAAAACCCAGAAAAAAACTTGAAATTAAATCAATTTCTATGCCATCTTTTCTTGCTAATTTCACAGTAATAGCTGATTTTTGCGTTAGGAATTCAACTTCCTTGGTGAGGTGAATTAATTTTCTGGGAGGCAATATAGTCGAGTTCTATAGTTCCTGGTAGGTTTTAGCCATAGTTCTGGTGAATTAACCTACAAGGTTATACCGAAATAATGATCTGCTAACTTCACGTAGCAGATCATGTCTTAAAAATCAATCTTCTCTCTTCCAGATTGTTTCTTATTTTTCTTTTAAAAGTTTCATTGTAGCATTCAACTTGTTGATGTGTTTCCCCATATTATAGAACGTTTCTTCTTGGAAGTCGATTTTACAGACTTCTTGATATTGATTCGTGCATTCTTCTCTATTTATCGGTGTATGTATTAACCAGCACTATTTTACTCTGTTTGTTGCACCAATCGTATGGTATAAGAATCGATCACGACTTTTACTTTTTGGACATTTCACTATTTTCAATGAGTAGTAAATCATGATGTACATGTTGAACACCTCGTGGAATTACCTTTAAAAAAAAATCATGTGACTATTTTTTAAAGTTTAAATAAAATGGAATCGTTGAACAACAATGATTTTTATTTAATTGCAAGTAACGTAATAAAAATGAAAGGTGCAATTGTTACAATTGAAATTGTTGTAGAAGCATTATTACATTTATTTAAATGTAAACATTTATTAATTCAATTTGTACAACTATTATAGATTACATATGTATCTTCTTCCGGTTATATTTACTTCGGTAAAGAATGTTTTTAAAACCTCTAGGGGTGTTTACCTACCTGCGTATTATGACACTTCGGTGGTTTTTAAAATAAATACCACTGGCGTGGTCCGTTATTTTAATGATTTGTGGACAAATGAATAGCAATGTGTTTAGTGCACTTTATTACTGGCAAAGCGATCAGATTACAGAGCACCGAGATAAAAAGTTATTATATGCATTACCATTGACAACTCCTAAAACTCCGCATTCGAATAACATCGATTTAGAACGAAGGCATTGCAATCCCAGCCTGTGTCGAGAAATTTCATCAAAATTAGTTATATAAATCTATTATTATATTTAATTTAAACATGATATATTACTACTGCATTGACGGATTTTTTTTTAATATAGCTAGACTCAATATAGCATGATTAGTTTGGACACGATATTACCCCCAGTACATTATATCCCATTTAAACGAGGCCAGTAATCTAATAAATATGATCTGTTTCAGATAATGCCACCAAACGATGCTTGGCAACGGGCGCATGGGACAGGAGCGATTACACAGCATGCCGGGAAATTATGGAACACAGCCATGGAGTCATCACGACGGCCACAATATACTTCGTCGGCTACAGCTTGAGTCTAGTAGCTCTGGCCATTGCCATAGGGATTTTCCTTTATTTCAAGTGAGTACACTTAAACCACAGGCTCTCTTGATTTAATTATAATCAGCTATCAATTATAAAAATCTTATTTTAATTGGCTATTTTTTTTTTAATCTACGCGCATTTTCTTGTTACAAGGCGATAATAACTGCACGGATTATGCTCATATTGCGTAGGTGTAGTCTTTCAGTTTGGGGTTGGGATCGAAATGCTGTCGGTCTTGTATTTCAACGACGAGGGGAAAAGGCTGTGAAAAGTTTTTAATTAACGTACCTGATACTCTAGAAGGAGAAAAATTGTTAAAGATAAGGATGGTAATATGAAATAGATATTCTACGTAAAAAAAGTTTAGATTCTGAATGTTTAAAATTTATCACATGTTTGAAGTTTGATATTTTCCGAGCTCTAAAAAAAATACAAATACAATTGCCACAAACTTCAAACACTACGGATGCGCCCAACTACAGATCGAATCATCTTTGGTAATTGATACTCAAACTATTACTGACCACAATCACGAATTACAGCTTTATACTTCAATGCCAGCACGAAATATTATTAGCAAATTACAATTAAATTAATTTCGAGAAATTATTTTACACATGCCATATTTCAAAAGTTTAATCGCCTGATGCTCGATCAAACTTCCTAAAAGTTTAAAGCCGATCCATTATCAAGCCGATGATTTTAAAACACATTAATTCAAATTACGAAGTTTAGCTCGTAATAAGTGAACACGTATATCGAAATAATTAATCATTAAAATGAATTGTGAAACCTTCAGGAGGTCAGAAGACCGCGAACAATTGTGCGGACTCGAGCGGGGAAATGAAATAAGTTATGGGGCTATAAAATAAAGCCCGACGCATTAACGGAACATTCAAGGATTTTTTTTTTCTTAAAATAAAACAGTTAATATTAATTGCTACCGATTAAGGTATTATATAGACTTATTTATACTTAATATTATTAATGATAATAAAGTGATACCAACAAAGTTATTTATTTTTATTTGAATTATTCAAAATGTATCATGAAGTAAAATCCTTCACAATTACTTATTTGTATGAAAAATGTTTACAATTTTTATTTAAAAACTAAGATAAACAAAGAGGATGTATGCAAAAAATTATACGAAAGATGTTTACAATTTTTATTTAAAGACTAAGATAATTAAGGCGGATGGATACAAATGGTTAATATTAATTGTTAACAATTAAGGAATTATACGAAAGGTGTTTGCAATTTTTGTTTAAAGACTAAGATAATAAATAATAAGGATAATAGATGCACCATTAAGGCGGCCACATTGTTTTTAATGTCGCTCCCATTTCCCTAAATGAGTGATTATCATAATATTCTGATACCCGTCAGGGAATACCATTTACTGATTTATTCGATTATTTATTAAAAAGCTTTATACAGAGTCAGTTTGCGCCTGATTACATGTTTTCAGTTTCAACGTTTCAGGTTATAAGTTGAATCGCTTGATATTCCAAAATTTTCTGTACGACACGTTTTTGTAAACTTAATTGTGATCTACTAAAATATCAACCACAAGTTATTCGAGTTATCAAACTATATAACTAACTTGAGTTTAACCCTTACCTGACGCGACAGTAAAAATATTCTGAGAAGATCGTAAATTTTGAATTTCCGGCGCATCCACCATAACTTCAATGCAAACATGAACTTAATTTAGTTGTCTATAAAGAGATGATTTCGACTATTATAAACTCGTTAGCTAACATTTAATAAGACAAAATTTGTCGTGGGAGCTCTTAATTAATTATTTGAGCATTTCTTCTGTGTGTAAGAAATACACATTTCCACACAAAGAACGCTGTATTATTTCAAGCGTACCTAATGCGACGACATAAATAAACTTGCAACTATAAACCAACTGGAATGCCATTAAATTATATGCGAAAGCACTGACACGGGATTCCATTACCCGCTTTTACTACAAGACTGGAAGCGGTGCGCGCAAAAACTTAACTGCACGCGAAACTAAGTCGACAGCAAAATGAACTTGTCTTATATAAGTCGCTCCTACCCAACTAATTATCATAAGTTTAACATTTCCCTTTTCCTGATTCGCTCGCCGAGGGAACTGGGTTAAAGTTTAGCTCCGATTTAATACCCAATAACATGTAAAACAGTTTACCTTGTACTTTATTTGCAAGAACGCGATCGATCTAGTTAATACTAACGATCGTGTTTAATCTTATTTAGAGAGACAAACTGCTCTTAATAGTGTTTGCACGGTCTAAGTAAATAAATATTCTATTGAAGTTTTTTTTTTCTGCATTTAATTACATTATTTATCGTGCAAAACCATACCTATAATTCACAATAGTGAATAATTAATTCATAATTAACTGAGGTGTATTAAAATGCAATGATATTGAGTGGACACTTACACTGTTAGAATTATCGCACGCGTCGGCTCTGCATTTTGCATTACTTGTTGCAGTGTGGCATAATTTGAGCAATTTTCGCTCTGATTTTGTCTTTCAACTCCTATAAAGTCTGTGGTTTGTTGATGTAGAACTTGATCAGGTACTTCCACAGAAAAAAATCTGGAGACGTTGGATCGATTGCGGCATTCATCTCAAGTGACCATTTATTGAGATGAAATTGTTCACACTAGTTATATAGGCAATAACACCATCTTGCTGAAACCATTTTGTTGTCCGCTCGTAAAAGTGAAAACAGGAAGTGCTGAAGCATTATTTTGTACCGATCTCCATTGCACGTGACCCTTGCACCTGCAGCATTTTCGAATACATTTTTGCCAGACATTATTCAAAAAGGGCCGGAATCATACCGGAGACCTCAAAATAGAATTTCTGTTGAAATTTTGAATTCGAAAATCATGATTGCTTTACTTTCTTGTACGTCTTACGGAGAACTATCATGATTAGAGAGAGCAAATTTTTGCATGTTTTGCATATTTATTTACATATCCAAATAATGGATATTTCGTCTTGTAATGCATATTTTAACATATAATGGTAATATTTAACATTTTATTGTACGGTACATGCAACACTTGCAATTCTCGATTTCAGGCATGAACTGACATCTAGTCATTCAAGGAAATATCGGCCAAATGTTATCAAATGAATTGCGATAAACAATTTACAGTTTATATGTTTTTTGTCGATTTACTTTTTGCAAGAAAACTAAATTTTTGCAAAATATGATTTGCGATTTTTGTATAATTCAATATAGCCAGGAAAGTAGTTAAAAAAATTATTGGTTTATTATAGTCTTATTAATAAGACTAATTATCTACAACAAGTTTGGCATATTTTTTTTCTTATTATTAACATTAATAAAAGTATGCGACTATTTTTCTTTATTAAAAATGTATTTAAACAAACTTATGTAATTTTTTACTGAAATATTTCAATTTATTACTTTCATTTTTCAATATAATAATTCATATTTGTTGCATATTTTTGAGGTTTTAAATGCATATACAGTGCGCGTTAAAAAAATGGAATATAGTCAGTAAAATCCAAATAAAATATTTTTAGAAAAAATCCTCGAACACGTCGAATTTCTTTTATAAAAATACACATTTTTGGATGAAAGTCGATTTTCAGTGCCGTTTTTCGTCGATCTTCAGTAAAAATAATTCGCAAAAATATGAACCGTAACGAATGGATTATAAAAAAAATATTTTCAACTGCCAAAAACAAATTTGTTGAATGTTGAAAAGATCGAATACGTTCTAAAGAAATATATTTAATTTCAAAATACCATTATTTCAAAGTTATTTTAGGTTTTGAAAATACACCAATTTTTAAGCGACGTGCGAATTTTTGAAAATATAACATTTATGAAGCATCAAAGAAAATAATTGTAAAGAATAATTTCCACCAAAATTATATTGCCAAAATATCACGCTTTCATTTTTAAAAGTTCATCCATTTTCAAAAGAGTTACGATATTTTCAAACTTTCGATTTTCGCGTTATTGAACATTTGGAACGTGTCAGTGAAAACAATTCGTTAAAAATGTAAACCGCAGAAAATGAATTCTTAAAAATTGTTAATAAATATCACTCTTTAAAATTTACTTTTGGTTTTTAGAATTCACCAATTACGAATATTTTAAACATTAATTTTTCCATTTGTTGAATACATGAGAAAAAAAATCCAAAAAATATGTACCGTGGGAATAAACTCCAAAACAATTGTATTCAATTGCTAAAATATCAATCCTCTAAAAGCTCGAATGTCTTTAAAGATTCATATTTTTGATTTTCGCGTTGTTGAACATTGGGGACGTATCAGTGAAAATAATTCGCTAAAAATATAAACCGCAAAAAATAAATTCTAAAAAAATGGTGATGTGGCCATCATGTTACTTTCTCCGACTTCATGGTATCATTTATATTAACGCTTTTATGGTTTATTTTCAATTTATATGATATTTTAAATGTACGTCGCGCGTTTTGTAGATTCGGATGAAACTGACGTTTAAAACGTCAAAATTATGAAAGACGGAAAAATTATATTTCAAATTCAAAAATTAAGTTTACTCAAAAACTAAAGATATTTCGAAAAAAACTTATTCTTTATAAGTTGTTCAGTTTCGCATTCTCTACAATTATTATTAACATAAATTTGCTGTAACTATTATCGTTTTATAATTATAAACCAAAAATTTAAAAAAAATAATAAATTTTTTTCTGAAATAAAAATGATTTTATGAAAACTGTTTTCAAGCAAAAGATGTTCATTTCTTTGTTATCTTCAATGTTTGTTTAAATGTTTTTGTGATATTTAACGTATTTAAAAAAAATTGGCAAAACACAAAAAACAATTAAGGTAAACACCCACTTCCGGTGTACGAAATTTTACCAAAAGCTTTTCAGTTCTTCGGATTATTAAAGAAGACGTATATTCAGTCATTTGTTTTTGAGTAATGACGTCATCCATTTTGTTTTTAAATGGCAACCCCCTATTTTTGCTCTTGATTTTGAGAGATCTTTTCATTGTCGAACTGGCAGTATAATTTCCATCTTACATAAGAAATTTTAAATGACAATTGAAGGTGAGAACTTGATATTTATTATTATTTTCCAAACAAAAATGATCTTGACCATCCTGAAATACAATATGGTTTTAACAAGACGGCGCAACCGTCACTATGCGCGTTTCTTGAACAATTGCATTACGAACAGGTGGATTAGCAGGCGAGGACCGATTAAAAGAAACGCCTAGTGCGAGGATACGCCGTCTTGCTGAAACCATATTGTATTATATCGAAGGTCAAGATCATTGTTGTTTGGAAAAATTGGTCCAAGCGCTGGAACAAGGTCATTTTGAAAAAATTCTAAATATCGGGTTCTCACCTTCAATTGTCATTTTCTCGAAAAATTTCTTATGTAAGATGGCAACATTTTTATACTTCCAGTTCGCCAATGAAATAATCTCCCAAAATCAAGAATAAAAATAGGGGGTTGCCATTTAAAAACAAACTAGATAACGTCATTACTCAAAAACAATTGACAACTGAAAATCGACTTTCATGCTAAAATGTGTATATTTATAAAAGATAATCGACGTGTTCGAAGATTTTTTCCAAAAATATTTTATTTAGATTTTACTGGCTATATTCTATACTTTAGGCGCGCACTGTACATGCACATATTTCAGCATTTTATAATGCATAAAATTCTCTCTCTAATTATGATCATAATTTTTCCGAATACGAAATTTCAACGAAAATATCTGTTATGATATCATAATTTTTGGAAAATGTCTGCGCACGCTCTATCGCAAAACTAATTCAGATTTTCAAATGAAATATAAAATATAAAACTTATTTGACAGTCCGAAGAATTAAAAAGATTTTGGCAAAATACTTGGAAGACGGTGATATTTTCTTTTTAAATATGAAAAATATTGGAAAAACATTTTTACAAATACATATTAAATATAACGAAGAATTCAATATATTTTGTTAGTTTTTAATAAATTCCTTGATTGTCCAAAGAACCAATAAAAAAATTAAAAATATCATTTTTGGCGTATAATTAAAAAAAAACTACAAATGGTATAGCCGAATAAGATGGTCAAAAGTGCCTCCAAAGCAAATCAATAATCGCGATGACGGAATGAAAGATAATTAAAAATGCCGTTGATTGCTCGAAATTTCAGCCTCCTGAAGCAATTCGTTGTCGAGATATGAGTGAAAACGTGAATTTCACGTTTTATTTTTTTTCTCGTTTTCTACGGCACGAATCAAGCCCAAAACAAAAAAAAATACTTCTTGCAGTATTTTTTTTCATTTTTTTTGGCGCCAAATTCAAATAGAAAAATGAAGTAAAAGTTTTCAAAATGTATTTTTGCAGTAAAGGCATTCGAGGACTGTCGCAGTTTCTTTATGTAAATGTGTTTTACCAAATTCTAGAACATACATTTTTTTCAGAATTTTAAACAGTGTGGAAGATAGTTAAAATAATTAAAAACCACTTTTACCACCGTAAAAATTTGAATTTCGCGCCAAAATTGTAATAAAAAAGTTATTGTTGTGAAATGATTATCTTTTTTTTTAATTAGATAGACAAACTTCACAAAAATAACTTTTTTTATCACAATTTTGGCGCGAAATTCAAATTTTTAAGGTGGTAAAAGTGGTTTTTCATTATTTTAACTATCTTCCACACTGTTTAAAATTCTGAAAAAAATGTATGTTATAGAATTTGGTAAAACACATTTACAGAAAAAAAAACTGGGACAGTCCTCGAATACCTTCACTGCAAAAATGAATTTTGAAAACTTTAACTTCATTTTTCTATTTGAATTTGGCGCAAAAAATTGAAAAAAATACTGCGAGATGTATTTTTGTTTTGTTTTGGGTAGACGTGGTTTCAGCTTGATTCGTGCCATAGAAAAGGAGAAAAAAAATAAAACCTAAAATTCACGTTTTAGGTCATATCTCGACAACAAATTGCTTCAGGAGGCTGAAATTTCGAGCAATCAACGGCATTTTTAATTATCTTTTTTGCAGTCATCGCGATGATTGATTTGTTTTGGGGGCACTTTTGACCATCGTATTCGGCTATACCCTTTACATTACCGATACTTTTTTAATCATGACGTGCACATTTCACTCGCTCGAACTCAGAGTGTTGCCATTTTTTTACAAGTAAGGTGCATCAATTATCTTTGGTATGTCAAAAAATGTGATTTTCAAGCAAATTTGGAAATTTTGAAGCAAATTGCGCGGACCATAATTTTCTTAGAATTGTTTTAATCAGGTTGTGCACATTTCACTCACTCAAATTCCAGTTCAGAGTGCTGCCATTTGCCATTTTGTTTACAAGCAAGGTGGGTCAATTTTCTTTTGATATGTCAAAAATATGTTATTCTTAAGCAAATTTAGAAATTTTGAAGCAAATTACGTGGGTGATGATTTTTTTAGAATTTCTTAATCTGGTGGTGCACATTTCACTCACTCAAAATTCCAGTTCAGAGCTGCCATTTCGTTTACAAGCAAGGTGCGTCAATTATCTTTTGGTATATCAAAAATATGTTATTTTTAAGCAAATTTTAAAATTTTGAAACAAATTACGTGGGTGATAATTTTTTAGAATTTTTTTAATCAGGTGGTGCACATTTCACTCACTTAAATTACAGTTCAGAATGCTGCCATTTTGTTTACAAGCAAGGTGCGTCAATTATCTTTTGGTATGTCAACAACATATTGTTTTTAAGCAAATTTGGAAATTTTTAAGCAAATTCCGCGGGCGATAATTTTCTAAGAATTTTTTTAATCAGGTTGTGCACATTTCACTCACTTAAATTCGAATTCAGAGTGCTGTCATTTTATTTATAAGCAAGGTGCGTCAGTTATCTTTTGGTATGTCAAAAATATGTCATTTCTACGCAGATTTGGAAATTTTGAAGAAAATTCCGCGTGCAATAATTTTTTTAGATTATTTTTAATCAGGTGGTGCACATTTCACTCACTCAAATTCCAGTTCAGAGTGCTGCCATTTTGTTTACAACCAAGATGCGTCAATTATCTTTAGGTATGTCAAAAATATGCTATTTTTAAGCAAATTTAGAAATTTTGAAGCAAATTCTGTAAGCGATCATTTTTATCAGGTGATGCACATTTCACTCACTCAAATTTCAGTTCAGAGTGCTGCCATTTTGTTTACAAGCAAGATACGTCAATTAACTTTCAGTATGTCAAAAATATGTTATTTCTAAGCAAATTTAAAAATTTTGAAGCAAATTCCGTTAGCGATAATTTGTTTAAATTATTTTTTAACCCAGATGGTGCACATTTCACTCACTCAAATTCCAGTTCAGAGTGCTGCCATTTTGTTTACGAGCAAGGTGCGTCAATTATCTTTTGATATGTCAAAAATATGTTATTTCTAAGCAAATTTAAAAATTTTAAAGCAAATTCCGCGTGCGATAATTTTCTAAGAATTTTTTTAATCAGGTTATGCACATTTCACTCACTCAAATTCCAGTTCAGAGTGCTGCCATTTTGTTTACAAGCAAGGTGCGTCAATTATCTTTTAGTATGTCAAAAATATGTTATTTTTAAGCAAATTTGGAAATTTTGAAGTAAATTCCGCGTGCGATAATTTTCTTAGAATTTTTTTAATCAGGTGGTGCACGTTTCACTCACTCAAATTCGAGTTTAGGGTGCTGCCATTTTGTTTAGAAGCAAGGTGCGTCAATTATCTTTTGGTATGTCAAAAATTTGTTATTTCTAAACAAATTTGGAAATTTTGAAGGAAATTCCGTAAGCCATATTTTTTTAAGATTATTTTTAATCAGATTGTGCACATTTCACTCACTCAAATTCTAGTTCAGAGTGCTGCTATTTTGTTTACAAGCAAGGTGCGTCAATTATCTTTTGGTATGTCAAAAATATGTTATCTTTAAGCAAATTTAGAAATTTTGAAGCAAATTGTGTGGCCGATAATTTTCTTAGAATTTTTTTAATTAGGTGGTGCACATTTCACTCACTCAAATTCGAGTTCTGAGTGCTGCCATTTTGTTTACAAGCAAGGTGCGTCAGTTATTTTTTGGTATGTCAAAAATATGTTATTTCTAAGAAAATTTGGAAATTTTGAAGCAAATTCCGCGTGCGATAATTTTCTTAGAATTTTTTTAATCAGGTTGTGCACAATTCACTCACTCAAATTCGAGTTCAGAGTGCTGTCATTATATTTACAAGCAAGGTGCGTCAATTATCTTTTGGTATGTCAAAAATATGTTATTTCTAAGTAAATTTGGAAATTTTGAAGCAAATTCCGTAATCGATATTTTTTTTAGATTATTTTTAATCAGGTGGTGCACATTTCACTCACTCAAATTCGAGTTTAGAGTGCTGCCATTTTTTTTACAAGCAAGATGCGTCAATTATGTTTTTGTATGTTAAAAACATATTGTTTTTAAGCAAATTTAGAAATTTTGAAGAAAATTACGTGGGTGATAATTTTTTTAGAATTTTTTAATCAGGTGGTGCACATTTTACTCACTCAAATTCAAGTTCAGAGTGCTGCCATTTTGATTACAAGCAAGGTGAGTCAACTATCTTTTGGTGTATCGAAAATATATTATTTCTAAGGAAATTTGAAAATTTTCAAACAAATTCCGCGGGGGATAATTTTTTTAGAATTTTTTTAATTAGGTGGTGTACATTTCACTCACTCAAATTTGAGTTCAGAGTACTGCCATTTCGTTTATGTGCAAGGTGCATTAATTATCGTTTGATATGTCAAAAATATGTTATTTTTAAACAAATTTGGAAACTTTGAAGCAAATTACGCGGGCGATATTTTTTTTAGATTTGTTTTAATTTTAAATTTAAATTTTAAATTGTAATTTTAATTTTTGTATTTTTATATTTTATATTTATATTTTATTTTATATTTTGTTTTATATTTTATATTCGATTTAATACTTAAATGTACAGGGAGAATCCCGTAAATATATATATTATTATTATTATAATCAGGTGGTGCACATTTCACTCACTCAAATTCAAGTTCAGAGTGCTGCCATTTTGTTTACAAGCAAGGTGCGTCAATTATCTTTTGGTATGTCAAAAATATGTTATTTCTAAGCAAATTTGGAAATTTTGAAGCAAGTTCTGCGAGCGATAATTTTTTTAGAATTTTTTTTAATCAGATTGTGCACATTTTTCTCATTCAAATACGAGTTTAGAGTGCTGACATTCCATTTACAAGGAAGGTGCTTCAATTATTTTTAGATATGTCAAAAATATGTAATTTTTGAGAGCATTTGAACAAATTGAAAGTAATTCCACGTGCGATGATATTTTTAGAATTTTTTTAATCGCGATGTGCACATTTCACGCACTCAAATTCAAGTTCAGAGTGCTGTTAATTTGTGTAAAAGCAAAGTGCGTCAATTATTTTTTGTGATGTCAAAAATATGTAATTTCTTAGTGCATTTGAAAAAATTGAAGTTAATGTGCAATAATATTTTTAGAATTTTTATAATGGCGTGGTGCACATTCTCAAATTCAAGTTAATAGTGTCTTAATTTTATTTACAAGCAAAAAATATCAAAAATATGTCATTTCTGAACAGATTTGGAAAATTTTAAGTACGATGATGTTTTTAGAATTGTTTTAATCACAAGGTGCACATTTAGCTCAAATTCAAGTTCAGAGTGGTGATGACATTTTGTTTCCAGGTGGAAAGCGTCGATTACTTTCATATTGGCAGGCAAGAAATACTTTTCGAAATCCCAATAAATTCTGAAAAAAAAAACGATAATTATGAAATTTATCATAAAAATCCTTTTTATTTCATCAAATCGAAGAAAGTTACACGATGATCACATTTCTTAACAAATTTGAAAAAACAAATTGCATTTTTTAAATAATTTCGCAAAACTTTATTTAGATCAGGGCATCAAATTTTTTTTCGCCTCTAGCGGCGGGCGTAAGTCCTAGCACCGGCGCTGCGTGTACAACATACGAGTAGGTGCCGATTAATAATAATAATAATAATAACCATTTATTTCTCATACGGGACGAACCCAAATACAGAGAAAAATACTACAGAGTAAGATATGTGTTACAAGTACAAGAATCCAATAAACAAAGGCTTACAAACAGTGTGCCACATTGAATACAACTAACAAAAATTACAATAAACACGATTTTAAACATTTCAAAAACTCAGTTTTATCTGAAAAAAAAATGTCTAGAGCATATTGTATCTCATGATATTTCCTTAACATAGATAACAATTAATGATTAATTTGTATTAACACTGATAAATGTATTTGTTTAATATCGCCAGAGTATTACATTCGCGCTTATAGCCATTATTCACGAGTGAATAATAGCTGTTATGACTTACTCACGTAAATCACAATTAATACAGGTTGACTACAACATTAATGGGAGTACAATAACTCGAGTCAGCGTAATGAAAGATCTCGGTGTACATTTTGATAACCAACTTACATTTAACATGCACATCTTAATTATATCAAAGGAATGTTTTCGCATGCTTGGATTTATAATACGTAATTGCAAATGTTTCCAATCTATTGATGTACTAAAAACTGTATTTAACGCCTATATTGTATCTAAATTAATGTATTGTTCAATTATCTGGTCACCTTTATATGCAAAATACCTGAACTTATTGGAGAGTGTACACAGGAAATTTTTGAGGTATTTATACTTCGTGAAGTATCGATCATATCGATTTGATATTAGCTATCATGAATTGCTGATGGAATTCAATTATTTGTCTATAAAAAATCTACATAGCTATGTATCAATGTGTTATTTATTTAAGTGTGTTCATTACATAGTTGATGATCCTCAAACGTTAGCTAGACTACAATTTCATATTCCTAGATTGCAAACAAGATACCCTAAATGCTTTATGTATCCGCTAACAAACACACTCCACTACTTTCACTCTCCAATAATTCGTCTCAGTCGTATCTGCAATGAATATTCTTATGCTGTTGACATTTTCAATACCTCATTTGTTAATTTTAAAAAGGATGTTCTTTCATGTATTGCAGCACGTCAATAATTTTTCTTTTATTTTCTTTTATTTAGAATGAATTTTCTCTAGTTTAATTTTAATTTAATTATTAGTGTTTAGTGATTATTTAATTGTATTCACTAAATTGTATCTAAATGTATTATATTGTTATTATTAAGTTATATACATATATATTATAGTTATAGAGGTTGTACCCTGTAATTGGACCTTGTGTCTGTTGGGTCCGTAATAAATAAATAAATAAATAAATAAATAATCACTCATATAATAATATACACTTTTTAATATTTTTTTTTTTACTTGAGCTTTTGCCATTCAGTCACGACTGCAATTTTTCATCGGTTAATTTTTTATTTACATTTAGTTGTTAGAATAGCATTATGTAAACATACTTCCAAATACATTTTTATTACAATAATCGCCAGGAACTCCGACCATAAATAACAATTCCACATCATGACAACTTTTATGAAAATAAATCGTAATACGTGCGTTCCACGAATGCGAAAACAGCAACAAAAAAAAATTGCAGATAATAATATTCTTGTTTGCGTGCATCAACCGACTTCGCGTTTCGAAATTGAACATCCAGATAAACGTAAATAAACTACGTGATATGGCAAATATTCCCCCCGGATTGCGCAACAGTTTGAGGTTTCGGAGTCCCCCTTTTTCCCCACCCGTCGACTGCTCCCGATGCGGGAGAAAAATAAAACAGAATTTTCATAAATGCGCCCCATTCTTCCCGGCGTTTGATCTCTTGCCAGTTTTAACCCGAACTGGGTCACTTTTTCACCCTAACGAAGTCGAACTCTCTTACCCTTGCAGACATTAATCCGGTGCCGTGCACTTTCTACCAATTCAGCTTTACTCGAAGGTAAATAAAAGTCAATGTGAGACGACAAATTTATTTATTGGGAATTTTGTTATATAAAAGGGAATGTGTAAATTCGATTCCACGGTACAGCTTGAATTCGGTATTATCTTTAGTCGTGCAGCTTGGTTTAAAAGTTTATTTATTTGAACATTTCTTTCTGAAATAAGCATCCAATTAAATCGCTTAATTGGCAGTCAGGTGTGCAAAAAAAGACAAATCAACATAATCTGTTGGGTTTATGAACAATAAATAAATAAATAAATAAATAAATAAATAAACTTACAGTGAAATCACCTTATGGGAGCTTATCGCAGCGCTATTATGACGTTGCTAAGCAAAATAAACATTTCAACATAATAATTCAATATGGTTAGTAATCATTACAATGAAATGTCATGTTCACGGTTCGGCAATGAAGATGCTCGAGAACCAACGACGTCTCGCACGGAAAGCAGGTGCCAACCCGCGCGGCCACGGAGCGCTACCACATTGGAAACACTAAGGCAATAATATTTTTGATTCAAAGACTAAATATTTGTATGGAGAGAGACGGCAGGATTTTCGAACATTTATTTTAGAACTTATTTGAGGTTTAAATTTTGAACAAATTATTTTTTTTTACACTTATTATTTTTTTGCAAATTTATTACACCTAGAAATCTCCTAATAGAAATGTTATTGATTTAAGAACATTATAATTCCTATTGTTGGTTAATTGTTGTTTCTAGTCATGATTCCAGATTTGTTTACTTAAAAGGTGATTTCTGCAGCCAATTTTTACTTAAAAAAATATGACATAATAACAGTAAAGCTGAACCGATACAAACTGGGTATTATAGAAAACTGAATCAATTAAAAACATAGGATGTATTATACAGGGATGGGCAAATGTGTCGAAACACCTGATTTCTGGCTCGGCGTTTGTTGTTTTCTTATTACTTTAAGGGGGGACACCCGTTGAGCCTGATAAAAAGGGATTTTTTTGATCATTTTTTAGGACATTAGAATAAATGCAATCGCTTTGGGTTTTCACCATGTTATAAGGTAATATTTCTGCTTTATTCTCGAAAATTTTCAGCAGAAAAAATTTGTTTGCCTGCCATATGCCTGCGAATTTACAGCTGCAGGCGGTGCATTGTTCGCTTACGGGACATCGGAGAAAAAAAAATGGATTAGTGTTTCGGGTTCTAAATTAAATTATCTAAAAGGTAGCATAGGATTTTTTCAAAATTTGCAAAATTATCAAAATGGCGGCGCTCAAAAAAAATTTCAATTTTTCGTAGAAAAAATCGCTACTAAAATGTGCATAAAAAATTGAAACGTTGGAATATCCAAAACATACTATGCTACCTTTTAGATAATTCATTTTTACACAGAAAACCGAAAGAATCAGCAAAATTGATCGAATAGTTTCATAAATCTCTGTCTTGCAAGGCTAAAAAATGTGGTTTTGAGAAAAACGCCTTCAAAGATTTGAGTTATGTTTAAGTGCGTTTAACGCAAGATGAACAGCGACTCTGCTATTCCGGCACCAAAAACATCTCCTTCGGACTGCAGATACCGCTCATCGGCATCCTTTTTCGAAGCAGCAAGCAGTTGTCGTCCCTCTTTGTTGCTTGCGTAACGCTTTATGTCAGCCTTAGTGATGTGGTTTTCGTCAATCTTGCGTGTTATCGGCGCTTAGTTTATCTACACGTCTCAGCAAATGCTTAATTATCTTAATTTGCAGCTTAATTTTATGAGCTAACCATTGCTCCTTTTCAATACATATTAACATAAATTCCACATTATTGAAATTTCCAAACGAGATAATTTTCGAAGAAGTACAGCTGCCAGTAACAACACAGCCTCTACCCGCTATGCGCCGATTTACCAAAGACCTCGTTAGGACATTTCGCAGAACTATTAGTGGAAATGTGTAGCTGCCAGTGCCAACACAGGGTCCGGGACAAAGTGCCGAATGCCCAAAGAGCCGAATCGGTATTTAGCCCAAAGTGCCGAATTTCATACCACCAGCCATGCCCAAAGTGCCGAACGATGCCAAGTGACGTCACATCGTTCGTAAACAAGGCGTCGGAGCCGAATGCGAATCGGCAGTTTGGACATTCGGTACTTTGTCCTCGCACCGACCTATCAATAAAGCC
The DNA here is from genome assembly GCA_910593695.2 of Ocypus olens. NCBI lineage: Eukaryota > Metazoa > Arthropoda > Insecta > Coleoptera > Staphylinidae > Ocypus > Ocypus olens. Next base: position 9,334,655 of record OU343053.1, on the reverse strand, counting down.
CCTGCTAGCCGATTCGGCACTTTGGTCAATCGACACAACGTCTTCGCTTGCACGCGCCTACGAGTAAGGCCCAAAATGCCGAATATTTATGTTTTAATACTTTTAAAACAAAATTACAATTTGTTTTATTTTAAAGTAAAAAAAAAACATTCTTCAACCGTGAAACCATCTGCCTTCCATTGATAAACTTGTATTATTTTTGCACATTACGAACATACATGAGTGTGGCATTCAGCATTTTGGTCCTTAATCGTAGGTGCGTGGTGAACGTCGTGGTGTCGACAACGATTCGGTACTTTAGGCCTTACTGAGAGGTCGGTGCGAGGACAAAGTACCGAATGTCCAAACTGCCGATTCGCATTCGGCTCAGACGCCTTGTTTACGAACGATTCGACGTCACATGGCGTCGTTCGGCACTTTGGGCATGGTCGCTAGTATGAAATTCGGCACTTTGGGCTAAATACCGAATCGACACTTTGGAAATTTTTCTCTTTGGGCAGGTCCCCCAACACAATGGACTGTTGATCTGCCCCCCAGCTGCCTGTGTACGTGACGAAATCGACTCGAATCCAAATTGTTCTTGGAAGGGCAATTTGCCGGTTCGAACACGTCCGCCGACCTCGACGCTCCCGTCACACCCTACCACCACCATGACCCGCAACCCGAACCTGACAATTTAGACATAGTGTAGTACCCGCGATATAGACGCCATAGTTTACTGTAAGTGCCCTCATGGATACTCCAGTGCGCCATGAACGATACTCGAACAATCCGCGTCCGCCTGACGACATGTAGGCACCATCTAGGAACATGTCGTGATGCCGTCCCCGACAAGCTGTGTCTACTTGGAAAATGTTCCAAAAACACCAAGGCATTGGAACTGGTACCGCCCACAACACCAGCTCAAGACACACCACCTACAACCACCCGTCTGCATGCGGGGACACATGCAGTGGCACCCAGCAAAGATTTTTTCTGCCTCTGCCCCCATCCCGTGTTTCTTGTGCTGTTTCATAGCGACACCGACTCCGAAGAGCTAGCTGGAGGTCATCGAGGGCGGATTTTCACTCCGCGCTGCGACCACCCCGTGACATGCGCTGCATTTAGTGGCTGCTTGGACCAAGTGTCAATCCTAGCAGTATCATCATTGACAATAGGAAAAAATTCATACACGGAGGGGTAGTAATTCTTGCTAAAAATTCTCAATCATGTACTCCTTTGAAGTCATTATTCAATAGAGCGTGACTGCGAGATTGCAGCGGTGTACATCCAAGAATGCAATCTTATACTAATTACGGTTTACCGTTCACCAATTGGCAAATTTGATGTATTTATGAATGTGCTGTCCTCTGTTTTAGAAGATATTAATGTAGTTAAAACCAACGTAATACTAACCGGGGATTTCAATGTCAGGTTTAACTGCGAGGATCCAAATAAATTCAAACTATATGACTTACTAACCTGATATGGCCTTGCGAGTACCTTTTTTACTCCTACAAGACTTAAAAAATGCCTCGATAATGTATTTACAAACTACAAGGACAGATACATTAGACATTTCACCCTTGATACAGCGCTGTCAGATCACTTAGGTATAAATATTCATTTAAACAAAATTAACCTTGTGCAAAATACCAAATACGAAACAGTGAAACCTGTAACTGCTCAAGGGAAGCTTATATTTTTTGACTGCATCGAACAAACAAATTGGAGTTTCATCGGTGATATTGATAAGACACCGTCCCAAAAAACTGAAACTTTAATAAAAATCCTGAGTGACGCTTCCAACAAAGCTTTTCCTGAGAAGATCCGTCGTAAAACAGGAGAACAATATCAAGTAAAGTGGTTTCCTGAAAACCTGATAGATATGAGGGAAAAAATAGCTATAATAATAATAATAATAATAATAAATAGTCTTTATTAAACAATTTAAAAGTAATACAAAAGTGTTTATTATTTACAGGGTAGGCGAAGTTCAGTTGGTTGAATTCTCAACCACTACTGCTCTTCCACTTAACCTACATTAAGTCTAACAAAGTTCTAATGAATACTGTATGCCAGAATAGCCAAGACGAAGAACTTAAAATAATTAAAAATAAGTATAAGGCTAATTACATAAGTGAAATAAAACGAGCCAAATTGGAAGCTAATAACAGGTTTTTATTAAACCACAAACACTCACCAAAGGCCATTTGGAGTCTGATTAAACCTCCAAAGCAGGGCCAGCCAAACAGTGACATAACTGCCGACGAATTCAACAACTATTTTGTAAATATTGCAAACGATTTAATTGCATCCTCAGTTGAACCTGCTGTTGATCCCATATTTTTAATGTGTAGTGGAGTTAAATGTGGAAAGACCAATTATTAAAATGTTTAATGAAAACCACCAAAAAGCGAAATCATGTTTGTTTGCGTATATCTCCATAGCAACGAGTTGCGTTAAGAAACATATAACAACACTAGTGTTATTAAAGATACCTTAACGTTACTCGTAGCTAAGGATTTATTGGCATGATAGCATTATGGGATAAAATAATAACCATGAACAATATTTATTAATCGATTATTCGATTATTTGATTAATATACACTCACTTTCATATTAAATGCACCACCCAGAAAGAATAATAAGATTGATGCAAAACTTGGTGAAAACAATTGTTTATCCGTCGATACAAAATGATTAAACTCTCAATAAAATAGTTGAGCCGTTGAGGTTTTTCCGTCATGGTTATCTTAAAATTCCTCAACTTTTTTTATGGGCGTTGAATAATATTTACTTAGGATTTATCAGCTGTTTTGTCATGAGGCTGGCACATTAACAGTTCATAATTTCCAACGAATAAACAGTTGTTTTCACCAAGTTTCGCATCAATCGTATTATTCTTTCTGGGTGGTGCATTTCATATGAAAGTGAGTGTATATTTATTGATTCATCGATTATATTAATTAATCTATTAATAAACATAATCGATAATCGATAATCGATTATTCATTTCCTGTTTGATTACACCAGAATTTTCAAGTAATCTTGGCTTCGGTGGTCACCGGTGACCTTCATGGCATTCAACGTGTTAATAGTACAGAAATACCAGTTTATTTAAAAAATATACTTCTTATTGAAGTTGTTTATGCAGTGTGTTTTTGAATTGATAATACAAAAAAATAAGGTAATTGGTGATGATGTGGTGAGAATATACAGGGTGTCTCACCGAAACCACACATTAAAAGTTTATGGATTTCTAATTAATGTTTTCCAGCATTTATCTAATCGAGTGTGCTCTTTTCAATAAAAAAAAACTCAATATTATGGGACGTCCGGTTATACCGAAACCGTTATTTGCTCACATCATTTGACTTCTAAAATAAGGGTATTTTTATCACTTACTCTAATTTTCATCAAAATTGTTCAACTCAATGCAAGAGTCTGTACTTAAGCATGGTTTGTGGAGCGCGACCAAATGGTCGCAGAACTTAGATCATTCGTTGGTCCTTTGTGCCAGTACTTAAGCATAGAAATGTAAGATATTTGAGAAACAAAATGCATTGCTAAAAAATAAAAACAATCAGAAACGTCACCTCATAGTGGCTGGATAACTCGTTTCTTTTCTGCCGATCCTCTTTTCTAGTGCATTGTTTAAAATACAATCAGCAATTTCCGGACATAAATAATCTTAAAATATTTTTATCCCACCTTCAGGATTATGATAATTAAGATTTTCTAAATCTCATTAATAAATTCAGCACCCCTCGGGATAATAATTAGTTTTCTCTGCTAAATTTTCTTACCTCGAAAACATCATCTTCTGAATTGTTTGCGATGGATTGCATATGATTTCCATTCACAGGCAACATTTTAGTACAAAATCATTTTTTCTTTAAATAAGTAAATATATAATGTATCCATTATCCATTACTGAATTATAGATTTTTCATTTATTTTCCTAAAGCAACAGGCCATAGATTCCTGACGGAATATCAATTCGTGAAAATATCTCCATTGCGTATTCTTTAGGGAATTACTGTTATTGGGAATCAGAGAAATCAGACAAACCCATTCGATAAATCCATTTTAAGTCGGTAAAGGTTCATTGGTAAATCCCCCGCTGCATCCGGGCATGATCCCCATCCGCATCCCGGCGCATTCACCATTTATCATCGCAACGGTAAATTGAAATTGTGCCGGTGTAACGTTTGCAAAACGGAAACCACTTTTATTACTTCGCATACACTACTTAAATAGAGTTGGTGATATACTGTGCATAACATTTCCTTGAGGAAGTGATGTGGTCGGCAAATTGCTAATTTTCAAATATTTATTTCATTTCATAATCGTGTTTAAATCATAGTCGAAGTAAGTCATGATTATTAAAATGAAAAATCAGCATCTTGCTCAATGTAATTAAATCGTGTTGACATCAAAGTGCGTTTCTAAAACGACGTTCGATAATTAGGTTGATAAAATGTTTGATTTTGATTAACTCGCGCAGAAGTAATTACCGGATTCATTTAAGAATTTCGAGAATCGCAGCGTTGGTTTCATTAGGAGCACGCAACGGCTGCTGTAAATTCCGATGAGAATATTCATTAGGAAGCATCGATGTAGGTCTGGAAAGAGAGTTTTGATAATTGGTTAATTTATATCAAAGCACGTTTCTATTTGTCAAGTTTCAATCGTTATCTCCGATATTTCCAATATTAATATATTCGAATAAGGGAATAAATAATATTCATTATTATCAAAAGATACACGAAAATATCATTAAAGTGTTTTTTTTTACGATTACAAGTAAATAATAACGCAAATACAATTTTTGCTGAATAATATAACATAAAAAGGCTGATAGACAGTTAATAATAGTGATATGCCAAAAAATATGTAAATTACTATTAATAAAGATATTTGGGCTGAAAGACCTATGGTCGATAGCCCAGACAGACTAACCCAACCAATTAATTATACACGCAAACAAATTTCTTTGTACAAATTGGTCTGAATAAAAATGTATGTATATACACTGTGTACAGTCAGAGAAAATACGAATGCGAAACCCGGTCGGCGAGGGAATGCTGCCGCATGTCGGTGCTTAGTTCGGTCGAAACCAGTCTGTCCCTGCTTAAAATCCATTTATGAGGTAATAAAAGGGTATCCCGATATAAGATGGTCAAAATGCCACCCGACACGGATTTTTAAATAAATATGAAAATATCATTAGTTGTGACCTTAACCAAAATAGTCGTAAGCCGTATATCAAAAAAACATGACCCGGGAAGCCCCAAAATACAATTTTTTCAAATAAAACTTTTTTAACCACTAAAAAAAATCTGAAAAAATCACATATATTATTGATCAAAATACCAAATAAGATGAATTTTTCAAGGTCATTTTATATTTTTATAAATTTATCAACAAATGAAATAAATTTAGGATAGATTGAAATATATAGGGTTATTCACGCTATACAGCACGGAATATTGTGGCCAAAATACGTGACTTTCAAAAAGTTTGACTTTTAGAATATATAGGGGTCTGTTATGGTTACTTTTTAAAATTAATTTCATATTATACAGGGTGTTCCAAACGCCCTGAAATATCAAAGTTGTGTTTTTTTTAATGGAACACCCTGTATTTTAATAAAACCTTTAATAAAATTATCGGATTAAAATCAAAATCTTGGATTTTATTGCAAAAATGTTGGGTTTAAGGTTCAAAACCATGAATTCTATGGTCCAAATTTGAGATTTTACATGACATTCCTAGTTTATAATCCAAATTTTTGATTTTACGACTCAAATTCTGCGTTTAAGGGCCAAAAACTATGATTTTATGTTCCAAATGCCTGATTTTAAATGCAATTGATCAATTGAATCCAAATCTTTAATTTTGGGTCTCAAGTTCTGCGTTTAGGGACCAGAAACTTGGATTTAAAGTTTCAAATTAGAGATTTTAAATATAATTATCAAATTAAAATACAAACTTTGGATTTTTTAACACAAAATTTGCGTTTAAAAACCATGGATTCTATGGTCCAAATTCAAGATGTTTATTGAAATTCTTCTATTAGAATCCAAATTTTTAATTTTAAGTCTCAAATTCTGCGTTTGGGGGCCAAAAACTTAGATTTAATATTTCAAATTTCGGATTTTACATATAATTATTAAATTAAAATCCAAATTTATAATTTTTGGTCACAACTTATGCGTTTAAGATCCAAAACCGTGGTTCAAATTGAAGAATTTTCATGAAATTCTTGGATTAGAATCCAGAATCAGTACAAAGTATTGTACTCAGCAAATAGATTTTTTTTTAGATTGTTGACCTGTATTAGGCCCAAACATTATTTATTTTGGCCTAAATTTAATTGGTAAAATTTTCGACTGTTTGGTCCGCATTTTTTATTTTTCCAGACGAATTTTTAATTTTTAAATTTTTGACCCGTATTTTCGATATTTTTGGTCAAAATATTTTCTTTGTATTTTTGATTTTTTTAAAATATTCTAAATATTCTTTATTTTGACCTAAATTTTCGATTTAATTGTTCAAATTTTTTATTCTTTGGTCCCCATTTTTTATTTTTCGGGCTGAAATTTTAATTCTAGTTCCAAATTTTCGATTTTATTTTGATTAAAATTACTATAACCTGAATTATTGATTTATATGCGAGATTTTTTAAATTTTTTCCGATATTTTGGAGTTTTATTTGTTGAAATTTTCAATTTTTTAGCCTGCATTTGTTATCTTTAGGGGCGAATTTTCTGTGCAATGTCTAAATTTTCGACTTTCTGGCCTACATTACAAATTTGTATTATTATTTTTTAATCTTTTGACCTAAATTTTTCTTTACTGACTTCTGGATTTTATTGTCAAAATTTTCGATTTTTTGGTCCGCATTTTTGATTTTTCGTTTAGTCTGCGTTTATTACCTTTAGGTCCGAGTTTTCGATGTTTTGTCTAAATTTTCGACTTTTTGGCCAACAAATTTTGTATCGAATATTTTAGATTTAAAGTCTGTTTTTTATCCAATATTTTAGATTTTTTAACTTGGATTATTGATTTCATTTCGTGATTTTTTTTTATTTTTTGGCTATTATTTTCAAATTTCTGATCAGAAACTTATTTTTGGCAAATTATTTTGCTTCTACCTAAGTTTTTAATTTTTTGTCTGCGTTTTTACTTTCTCCGTTACGAAGTACGAGAAAGTATTGTGATCGTGATTTTTTTTTCAAAAATTTTTTTTACGGAAATATCCGTTTTGGGGTCCCTGGATGCCATTTCAACAATTTCTGGAAAAAAATTTTTTGTGTCTGTGTGTGTGTGTGTCTGTGTGTGTGTGTGTGTGTGTCTGTGTGTGTGTGTGTCTGTCTGTGTGCGCTGTATCTCAAAAACTAATAAAGCAATTGATATGAAACTTTATACATCCGTCTTATTTGATAATCTGAAGAACTGAAAAGCTTTTGGTAAAATTTCGTACACCGGAAGTGGGTGTTTACCTTAACTGTTTTTTGTTTTTTGCCAATATTTTCTTAAATATGAAAAATATCACAAAAACATTTAAACAAATATCGAAGACAAAAAGGAAATGAACATCTTTTGCTTGAAAATATTTTTCATAAAATCATTGCTATTCGAGAAAAAACAAATTTAATTTTTTTAAATTTTTGCTTTATAATGATGAAACGATAATAGTTACAGCAAATTTATATGAGTAATAATTGTAGATAATTCCAAAATGAACAACTTCTAAAGAATAAGTTTTTTTCGAAATCTCGTTAGTTTTTGAGTAAACTGAGTTTTTGAATTTGAAGAATAATTTTTCCATCTTTCATGATTTTGACGTTTTAAACGTCAGTTTCACCCGAGTTTACGCAACGCACGATGTACATTTAAAATATGAATTTAATTGAAAATAAACCCATGAAAACGTAAATATAAAGTCGGAGAAAGTAACATGATGGCCACATCACCATTTTTTATTTTTAGATCAGGATTCTTGATTCTTTGGCCCAAATTTTACATTTCTGTATTTTCGATTTTTTTATTCCAATTCTTTTTATTTTTCATTATTTTGACCAAAATATTCGATTGGTTTGTAGAAATTGTCGATTTTTTGTCTGAATACGCCCGAGTTTTCGATGTTTTGTCTAAATTTTCACCTTATTAGGCCCTACTTTTTTGGTCTATATTTTGTATTTTCGATTGTTTTGGTTTCAATTTTAGTCGACTTAAATTTTCGATTCGTTTGTTAAAAATCTTGATTTTTTGGTCTACCACTTTGATTTTTGGGTAGGAATTTTAGATTTTAGCTCTTAATTTTTTATTTTTTTGTCCCATATTTTAGATTTTCTTAACTTGAGTTATTGAGTTTATTGTGCGATTTTTTTAAATTTTAATTTTTGCTATTATTTTCGAATTTCTCGTTGGAACTTATTTTAAGCTAAAAAGAGTTATATTTAGTGCTGAAAATGGCAAATGATTTTTCGTTTGCTTGTATTTTCAATTTTTTGGTCTGCATTTTTATTTTTAAACCCGGATTTTTTATTTTTTCGGCCGATATTTTAGATCTTAGGCGGTTTTGTTCAAAATTTTTGTTTTTTTTGCCAAAATATTCGATTGGTCTTGGAAGATAAATGGTTCTTTGTTTTTAAAAAAAAGGGGGGGGGGGTATTATATAAGTGGCTCTACCATCAACATATTCCACGAGCCGCCACTGGTAAAGATATAAGGTATTGGAAATTTAAAAAAAAAGAATCTAAACTCAATATAAACATACTGTTACTCTATTATTAATTTGATAAAATTTTTCTGCTCAATTGTTGATAAATATATACAAAATATCGTAAAAAGATTAGTTATTCAAATTTTTCAAGATGACGCACCAAACATTGAAAGAACATTGACTAAATAAAATTTTCCGTCACTTGATCGGTTCGGGGCGAACAAAATTGTTAAACCTAATAAAAACATGAATACCCTAAATAACCTTTTATTTGGGTAAAAAATATATGTGAATTTTTCAGATTATTATAATAATTTTTAGTAGTTAAAAAAATAAAATCTTATTTTTCGAGGGTTTCAAGGTCATATCTTGGGAAAAATGGGATTATTTATACGAAACTGAAATAAAATTATTAATACCAAAATATTACCAATAATTTTAAATAAAATTACTCTTCAATTGATAATATTATAAAAAATATCAATATAATGTAAAAATTTTAGTTATTCAAATTTTTGAAGATTCACCAAAAATTGGAAGATGAAAAAAATCACAGATATGGAGTCCATCATTCGATCACTTAGGGGCGAGAAGGGAACTAGGCTTGTAAATTTTATTACCTCATAATTCTATTTTAACCAGGGACTGACCGGTTTCGACCGAACTAAGCATCGACATGCGGCAGCATTCCCTCGCTGAGCAAGTTTCGCATTTGTATTTTCTCTGACTGTACATAAAGTAAATAATAAATTCTATTAAAATTCAAGGCATTTTCTTTCAGAAAAATGCTCGGACACCTGTACTATTATTTTTTAACGCGCATTTTTGAGATAAAATTCAAATGTACAGGGTGTCCCAAAATCGAGATACGACCCCTAAGTTAAAATTTTCAAATGTGAACCCTCATTTTTTTGTTGCATTTATGGATTCTACGTAAAATTCTGAGTATTTTTTATGTAGCGTACCCCATGTCGATATTCAGCTGTTTTCGAAGAAATGGCGTTTAAAAAAGTACAACTACTATTTTATTTCTGGTAAAAGATAACATGGTTTCATCGAAACATCGGAATTAATAAGGAAAAATCATTTCATTAAGTAAATAATGATTTTTGCTTATTAATTCCAATGTTTCGATGAAACCATGTTAACTTTTACCAGAAATAAAATAGTAATTGTACTTTTTTGAACGCCATTTCTTCGAAAACAAATGAATATCGACATAGGGTATGCTACATAAAAAATACTCAGAATTTTACATAGAATCCATAAATGTAACAAAAAATGGGGGTTCACATTTGAAAATTAAAAAAAACTTAGGGGTCGTATCTCGATTTTGGGACACCCTGTACATTTGAATTTTATCTCAAAAAATGCGCGTTAAAAAATAATAATACATGTGTCCGAGCATTTTTCTGAAAGAAAAGGCCCTGAATTTTGATCGAATTTATTCCTTACTTTATGTACACAGTGTATAAAGATATTTGTATATAACGTAAAATACATATCAAATTATAACTTTGCTCGTAACATATTCTAACGATATCGTTTGTCTAGCAGCAAGTGTCGCAGGAATGAAGCGAAACACTAAAACTAAAATTAGAATAATTAATAGCACACGTTTACTTGATTAATATGCAATATTTATTAAAGCAAACTTCTGCACAATTTTAACTACGATTAACCCACTAACGGCTTGACTCTATTTTACTTGCAGAGATTTACGATGTTTACGGAATACCATCCACACAAACTTAATGTGCGCCTACATGTTCGTGTACTTCATGTGGATCCTCACGCTAATGCTCGAGGTGAGTTTTCGAAATTCTGCAAAATCAAGTTATGTGCCTCGTACTATGCAAATTGTATTATAACTTATATTTTCTTATTGCAGTTAAACTTCGAGAGTAACTTGGCGTGCATCGTGCTCATAATCCTGCTGCATTATTTTCATCTAACGACATTCTTCTGGATGTTCGTCGAAGGTAGGCATTATTTTAGATTTATATACCTGAGTAAAGTTGGGTGACATTGTAGCTGGTTCTGTTATTATATATGTAGTAATAACAACGCTTACTCCACTCTCGACGTGTTTATTTTGTTGAAATAATTCATAGTAATGTTAGTGTTGGCGTAAGTACGTGTTATTACAGTTAAGTGTATAAAAGTGGTATGCACATATTGCGAATCAAATGGAATTTCTACTTAAAATAAATAAAGCTGAAAAGTAGCATGAATATATTCGTAGCACTGCAAAATTAAGCCTTACTAAGATTTCAATTTTAATTATAATTAGAGATTTGTTTATAAAGATATAAAATAACAGGCAATTTCTTCATGATTTGTATAGATAAATATATAGTTAGATAATAGATAGATAGATTAATGTTTATTTAAAAAATGGTGATGTGGCTATCATGTTACTTTCTCCGATTTGATGGTATAATAGTTATTTATATTTATATTTTCATGGTTTATTTTCAATTTAAATGATATTTTAAATGTACATTGACAATTTTGCAGGATCGGATGACACTGATGTTTAAAACGTCAAAATTATGAAAGATGAAAGTGACAAATTTTACGTTCGAATAATCTTTACCGTCAATTTATTCGAAAACCAAAGAGATTTCGAAAAAAACTTATTCTATATAAGTTGGTAATGTTGGCATTTTCTGCAAATATTAGTAATATAAAGTAATATAATGACAGTGGCAAAATACAATTTTAAACAGTGTCAAAATACAATTTTTGTGGGCGAAAAATACCGTTCAACATTTTTGACAGTTAAAAATTAATCATTTTTCACAGTAAAAAAAAACATTTTTTAACAGTTAAAAAACACAAGTTTTGACAGTGGAAAAATACAATTTTTGACAATGGCAGTAGACAATTTTTGGCGATGTAAAAATATAATTTTTGACAACGAAGAATACAATTTTTGTGGTGGAAAAATATCGGTCTTCCCTGTGAAAAAACTACCATTTTTGACAATTAAAAACACATATTTCGACAGTGGCAAAATTTAATTTTTGACTGGCAAAATTCAATTTTTGGCAGTGGCAGAATACAATTTTTCGCGATGTAAAAATATAATTTTTGACAACGAAGAATGCAATTTTTGTGGTAGAAAAATATCGTTCTGCCCAGTGAAAAAATACCATTTTTGACAGTTAAAACACACAAGTTTTGACAGTGGCAAAATTCAATTTTTGACAGTGGCAGAAGACAATTTTTGGAGATGTAAAAATATAATTTTTGACAACGAAGAATGCAATTTTTGTGGTGGAAAAATACCGTTCTTCACAGTAAAAAAAAAAAAAATTTAACAGTTAAAAAACACAAGATTTGACAGTGGGAAAATACAATTTTTGACAGTGGCAGAATACAATTTTTGGCGATGTAAAAATATAATTTTTGACAACGAAGAATACAATTTTTGTGGTAGAAAAATATCGTTCTGCCCAGTGAAAAAATACCATTTTTGACAGTTAAAACACACAAGTTTTGACAGTGGCAAAATTCAATTTTTGACAGTGGCAGAAGACAATTTTTGGAGATGTAAAAATATAATTTTTGACAACGAAGAATGCAATTTTTGTGGTGGAAAAATACCGTTCTTCACAGTAAAAAAAAAAAAAATTTTAACAGTTAAAAAACACAAGATTTGACAGTGGGAAAATACAATTTTTGACAGTGGCAGAATACAATTTTTGGCGATGTAAAAATATAATTTTTGACAACGAAGAATGCAATTTTTGTGGTGGAAAAATATCGTTCTTCCCAGTGAAAAAATACCATTTTTGACAATTAAAAAACACAAGTTTCGACAGTGGCAAAATTCAATTTTTGGCAGTGGCAGTATACAATTTTTGGCGATGTAAAAATATATTTTTTGACAACGAAGAATACAATTTTTGACTCGGAAAAATATCGTTCTTCCCAGTAAAAAAATACCATTTTTAACAGTTAAAAAACACATGTCTTGACAGTGGCAACATTCAATTTTTGGCAGTGGCAGAATACAATTTTTGGCGATGTAAAAATATAATTTTTGACAACGAAGAATGCAATTTTTGTGGTGGAAAAATACAGTTCTTCGCTGTCAAAAAAATACCATTTTTGACAATTAAAAAACACATGTTTCGACAGTGGCAAAATTCATTTTTTGGCAGTGGCAGTATACAATTTTTGGCGATGTAAAAATATATTTTTTGACAACGAAGAATACAATTTTTGACTCGGAAAAATATCGTTCTTCCCAGTAAAAAAATACCATTTTTAACAGTTAAAAAACACATGTTTTGACAGTGGCAACATTCAATTTTTGGCAGTGGCAGAATACAATTTTTGGCGATGTAAAAATATAATTTTTGACAACGAAGAATGCAATTTTTGTGGTGGAAAAATACAGTTCTTCGCTGTCGAAAAAATACCATTTTTGACAATTAAAAAACACATGTTTCGACAGTGGCAAAATTCAATTTTTGGCAGTGGCAGTATACAATTTTTGGCGATGTAAAAATATATTTTTTGACAACGAAGAATACAATTTTTGTGGTGGAAAAATACCGTTCTTCGCAGTAGAAAAAATACCATTTTTGACAGTTAAAAACGCGATTTTTGACAATAGCAGAATATTGCTTTTGGCGATAGAATTTTAAGGCTGGTGAAATACTATTTTTGACAATGGAACAATATAATTTGAAGGTAGTGAAACTATTTTTAGCCGTGGAAAACATAGTTTTTAACAGAGAAGAAAAATTATGTTTGACAGTGTAAAAATACAAGTATTGTATACTATTTTGGCGATATAAAATTGAATTTTTGACAAAGAAAACATACAATTTTTGACGGTGGAAAAATACTGTTCTTTCCAGTGAAAAAATATTCGACAGTTGAAAAACATGATTTTTGGCAGTGGCAGAATACTGTTTTTGGGAAATTGAAGATTTGACAATGAAGACCTGCAATTTTGACGGTGCAGAAGTACTATGTTTGACAGTGGAAACGTACATTTTTTAACAGGGAGTAAAATCCATTTTTGACAGTTAAAAATTATAATTTTTGACAGAGAAGAAAAACCATTTTTCACAGTTAAAAACACAATTTTTGACAAACAAAATTTCTTTTTTAGCGATACATATTGACAATGAAAAAATGCAATATTTAACAATGAAGAATAATAGTTTTTGACTGCAAAAACGAAGAAATACTTATTTTGACAGTAGTAAAATACCTTTCTTTCCAGTAAAATATACCATTTTTGATAGCGAGAAAACACAATGTTTGATAGTGATATACTTTTATATACAACCTTTTACGGTTGAGGTAAACACTCAGTTTCGGTGTACGAAACTTTACCAAAAGCTTTTTAGTTCTTCGGATTATCAAATAAAACTTATGTTCAAAGTTTCATATCAATTTCTCTATTAGTTTTTGAGATACAGCACGCATAGACACACACACACAACACACATGCACACACAAATTTTTTTTTCAGACATTGTTGAAATGGCATCTAGGGACCCCAGAACGGATATTTCCGTAAAAAAAAAATTGGAAACCGTAGATGATAAATCCATGCTGCAGCTCTTCGATTTCTATTACATAGAAAATAAATATGTGACATGTCTATTAATTCGCTATTGCTCATGATTATGTGTGAAACACAAACTAATAATAAATGGTTCACATTACTTATACAATAATTGACATTTGTCGATTCAATTTTTTTTTTCTAGGAACACTAAATTTATTGTCAAAAAAATCATGTGAACGAGATTTATTATAATCTTTTTCTGGCATAAATATTAATTTAAAACCAATATAATGGACATAATTGGATTCAGAAAAATAATGTCCAATATTATAAAATTAGCAAAGTATATGCAGCTATTTAATTTTTTTTAAGGTGACCATCATTTGGCAATGAAAATGATTTTTTAAAAATACATAATTACCATCATTTTATAGTATTTAAACAGCCATTGATGACTTTCTTTTTTAATTCATTCAAATCGGTCAATAAATAATAGAGTTATGGCGTTGGGCGTTTTTTATCGAACACACGGTAGAATGTGTTTCAGATAGAAATTAATCGCAGTTGAAATAACCCAAAAGTTAATGTGAAACATGTTGACCATTGTGCAATAGTATTTATTATTTAATACTATTACAAATTTTGTCGACTCGAATCACTATAAAGGCATTAAAATGATGATCAAAATGATCATAAATGTATTCAATTACCTGCGCAGGACTCAAAGAACGAAGTTCCTTCGACGATTAGGCACCAACTTATGGGTATTTGAAAAAAAAAAATGCATTTTGAGGTTATTCGTACATAACTCAGTGACCAAATTTGATGATTTTTTTTGCGAAAAAATCCCATTTTGGCTCTACTTTAAGCGGGTGAACTCAGATTAGAATGATCCCTTTTTGAACCCTTCAATCCCCGAACAAACATGTTTTCGGCCAAAAAAAAACGTCCAACTTTGGAAACGTGTACCGAGTAGGAAAAAATGTGTCGACACGATCCACCAAAAGGGAATTTCTACGACGATTTGGCACAAAGTTATGGGTGTTTAAAAAAAAGCGGTTAGTAGAACGAAAATGAAATTTAGTGGCTTTAAATGGTTTGAAATACATAGATTTTATTACCGTTTCTCCGTTTCAATGCCAATTTGTTAGGAAATTAAACTTAATTTATCTGAAGAGTAGTAAAAATCTATATGAATATGTATCCTTCTAAAATCTCCACTAAATAAATTTTGTCCTCCGTCTAGGTTCAAAGAATTAATTATTACCAATGGTATCGGAAAACCATAAATAATGCTGCCATTTTAAATTTAACCTGTCAACGTGAGGCCTGGTTTAATTTTAACAGTTTTATCAGCAAATATCCGTGAAAAAACATGGAAAAGATTTAATGAAACACATTTTATATTGAAATATTGGGATATTTATTCCAAAATTATCTCCAAATCCGTTTTTACTTTGGTTCAAAAATGCTTAGCATCTGAACACTTGGAAAAAAAATAGTTTTCGTCTTTATTACATTTATTTAATGCATCTGCAACAAGTGAGGTTGCCTCAAATTTATTAATTATGAATATGCTTGTTTGGAAAATAGTGTTGAAAAATTAAACATGTGGTAGTCTATTTTCATGTAATTTAAAAAAATAATTGAAAAAATTTTCACGTTCACAATACTTTCTCGTACTTCGTAACAGAGAGAGTAAAAATGGAATTATTTCAGTAATTAATCTTAAGATTCCAAATTTTTTTGCATGAAAGCTTAGAACTTTGACAAACTTATCTTAAACCATGTGCTTTTATAATTTTAGAAGCTGCTCTGTCAATTTAACAATAAAAAATAAAAATAAATTTGAATACCCAAAAATACACTGTGCTCTGGAAATACCACATTTTTTTTCGACAGATGCTTAAAAATTTGATTATAAAATCTTAAATAACCTATCTTGGCAACTATTGAAAGAAAATAATCTTAACTTTGTAATATCAAATATTTCTGCGCTAGACAAATGTTGATGCCAAAAAATGCACTTATTTCGGTAATTGCTTTGTAACTTGATAACAGATGCTTCGAATTTTGGTAGATAAAATTCAAATTTGTTAACAAAAGTTGCCGTGCGGCGCCGGAATCGAACCCATACCAAAATCAGCGCCTAATCGCTTCGACACTATAGTTATTAAAAAAACATATGAAAAAATCTTTCCTTCCTTTCGAGATTCTTGTCTGCTTATCATTCGCAAAACGATGGTTCCGGAATCCTTATTTTTAAGGGACGCGTGTGTAACTCAATGATCAATAAATTTTATACGTGCTCAATCAGTAAACGTGATCATGCATTCATTATGTTGAGATTCTTACAGCTAAATCCACGCTCGCATTCTGACGAGCAGCATGGAACCATTTTTATGTTTAAATCAATATTTTTAAGTCCTCTGGAATTCTTCGATTACTAATGTCTAAATAATCTAAGCCAGTGTTTCTCAACGTGGTCAACATCGCCCCCTGGTGGGCGATCGACATTTAAAATTGGTCGATTGTCGGACAATCCACTTTTGGGGAGCGATGGTTATTTTCCGTAGGTGAGTGCATTTTTAATACCCGCCTATGGAGATAGCTCACATCATCTAAAAATTCACAGGTAAGGTGAGTTAGGACCTCATCTTGGGAAATTAGAACCAAATATTATTAAACTTTGCGAAGATTAAGAAATCTCAAGGCTGTCATTCCAACGTAAAATTTCATTTAGCTTATTATTAGCATGTTATGTTAAAATTATAAGGTGAGACCCACACAATTTTGTTTCTGAGTTGACCATGCCCGAGTGAGAGAAACATAGCAGTCATGTCTGAGATTATTATTATTTATTATTTTTTAAATCCAATTCAATTGAAGTCTAGTCTCATGACGTAATAATACGCGACATACCTCATTTACCTCATAACCAACTCTGAAACAAAATTTTGTGGCTCACACGATATTATAGTTCAATGGAATTCAAAATAGTATGATAAAATTTTACAATAATAAGATATTTCCCACTACACCCACCACGATCATTAATTTTGCAAAATTAAAAATTCTTGCGAGAGCAAAAATTAGAAAAAAAATTCTCGCCAAATTCAGTCTCCGAACTGCCAGCTTTGAAAAATAGGTCGTATACAACTCGCTATCGTGGTATTTGGCAGAATTTCAAATTGTTGCAAAATTTGATTATATCATTTTCAAAAGAGTTAATTACTTGAAACTTTTGCTTAAAGCAGTTTTTTTTATTATTGGTTTTTTGTACTTTTAATTTTTTGTCATTTATTTATATTTTCGAATAATTTTTTTTGTGCAATTATTGAAACACGGCATTCAAGAATATTTTTGTCTAAATTTCAGGCATTTGGTCGATATAAGTGCGGAATTTACACAGCAAATTTTTGAAAAAGTATTTTTTTGGCTATCATTTTTTCAGCGCAGCCATTTTCATAATTGCAAAATTCGGATTATTTTCTTTAGAAAGTGGAAAAGACGCGTTATTCAAGATTGATTTTTAAAGCTGCAAGCATACGTCGAAGGAAATGTGAAATTTAAAGAGCAATTTCTAGTGAGGCTATTATTGTAACTGCAATGTTGGGTTTTAAAAAAATTATATTTAAAATTTATGTGTCAAAATTCGAAGCATCTGTCGAAAAAAAATTGAAACTTACAGAGCAATTACTCGAATAAGTGCGTTCTGGGCATCCAAGTTTTCTTATAACGCAAAAATATTTGATATTACAAAGTTAAGATTATTTTCTTTCGGTAGTTGCCAAGACAGGTTCTTTACGATTTAACTGTCAAGTTTTTACAAAAAGTGTAATTAAAAAAACACATGGTTTAAGATAATTTTGTCGGTTTGAAGCTTTTATGCAAAAAAATTGCATAAAAAGCTCAAGATCTATGAAAAAACATTGCATGTAATACCTCCTGTAAAAACAATTGCTATATCCTAAGTAGAAACAGAATTGCAACAAGCTAAACCAGAACTGGAAAAACGAACAATGCACTCAACGATTTGAAAACTTGCAAAAAATTCACTGATCAAAGAATTTACTTAAAAAGCTCAAGATCTATGAAGAAATATTGCATTTATCATTTATTGTAAAAACAATTGCTATATCCTAAGTAGAAACAGAACAGCAACAAGCTAAACTTGAACTGGAAAAACGAACAACGCATTCAACGATTTGAAAAATTGAAAAAAATTAATTGTTCAAGGAATTCACTTAAAAAGCCCAAGATCTATGAAGAAACATTGCATTTATCATTTACTGTCAAGACAATTGCTAAATCCTAAGTAGAAACAGAACAGCAACAAGCTAAACTTGAACTGTAAAACGCGCAACGCACTCAACAATTTGAAAAAATTCATTCATCAGGAAATTCACTTTAAAAGCTCAAGATGAACGAAGAACCATTGCATTTATTATTTTCTGTAAAATCAATTGCTATATCCTAAGCAGAAACAGAACAGCAACAAGCTAAATTTGAACTGGAAAAACAAACAATGCACTCAACGATTTGAAAAATTGTAAAAAATTTATTGATCAAGGAATTTACTTAAAAAGCTAAAAATCTATGAAGAAAGTTTTCAATTATCAATTTTTTTAAATTTATTTAGTTCATCTAAAAGAAGTTTTTTTTTGTTACCTATAATTATTGTTCATTCATTAATTAACATCATAATCATCAAGTTTCTAATCAAAATGAACCTTTTCAGGTCTCTACCTATACATTCTGGTGGTGGAAACCCTGACCAGAGAGAACTTCAAATTAAGAGTTTACATCTGTATCGGCTGGGGTAAGTACAATCTCATTTTTGCACCCAATTTATTACCGAAATCACGATTGCCACTCGCGCTGATGAATTCTAAATGCAGTGCACTTGCAGCAGGGCTCGACCTATCCGACAAATTGATGACTCGAACCAATCGATAATTCAGCTCACAGCACACACTCACACGCACCCGGTACAATAAAACATATAACACCCCGTCTCACAAAACAACCCAAATATTTGCACAATTCAAAACTTTAATTAAATCCCAGTGCTAGTCGATTAATATAACAGTCACAATCAATGTGTGCGTACTCCGAATTCGGTTGTGTATTTCAGGCTGAATTGATGTATTCTGAATTTCGATTATAATTAATTGAGCGGGGACGGGCAATATTTATTATTCAGTGAATATTAACCATTTTCATTGTTGCGAGGTTAATTAATTTTTAATTAATCATTGCTTTGTTACATTTTCGTCTGATTATGATATTGATTGTTGTTTCTAAATTTAGATTGTATTCATTAATGTTATGAACAGGTTTTACACTTTTCGTCGTTGAGTTTAATTGTTTCGTTTAAATAATGCATCATTATTATTTGCTATTGTTGTTTTTTTGTGATCACTCAATTGAAATTAAAATTCTATTGCTAATTCCCTCGCACAATAAACAAACAAAATGGATTTTAAACCGGCTCATCACGAAATCCAATGAAATTTTTACCGCAACGATTTTTTTTTTGCAATCCAGTTTAAATACGATTTATTACGTATTGATGTTTGCAACCACCCATGCGATAAATTTTCGAGGACTTTTAAATCGCCATCTATGCAGGTTTAAAAATAACATCGCAATTCCTGTAACTCTATCGAAAAAAATGAAAAATAGCTTACAAATAGGATCATCCCTGTATCCCTTTATCTGTACCGGCCCTGATATATGATGGCGTTTTTTCCACACGAGTAGAAACAGAAAGCTAGAATTAGATAGGGCCAGTATTTTTGTTTTAAATAAAACGTCAACCGATGTAGCCCTTCCCGATTTACGTCATCCGTTTCCATGAGCCCAATTCTTTTATTCTCAATCCCTAAAGGCTCCCGACTCGGATTTAATAATCGTGTTAAATAGGGTGGAAATGACTGATGTGAAGGTAATTATTACGTCTGCATCTTACCGGAAAGGTAAAAGAACAGTAATTTGACAACGAAGGCATAAAATGTAACTTTTTATTGCGAATGTGGATTTATTTTAAATAACAGTACAATACTCAAAAAAACCCACACGCATAACAGTGGGCCGCACAAAGCATATACAAAACTACGGTCTGGAAAATTCCATTCTTTATGCAAAATATATATAATAGGCTTTGTCCGGGAGCGCGTCCCACGATTTGCAACAAGTGCAACTAAAAAAATCGCCCCACATTACAGTAGAATGTACAGGGTGGTCCAAATTGGATGTTACTATAAACAGGGAATCTCGGTTATTACCCGGGATAGAAAAAGAAATCGATGGCGCATCCTCAAGCTCTTTTTTGAGACAAACACAATGCCGAAAACAGAAATTAGCTATCGTCTTTTCTTTTCAAGTTACAGCCAAAAAATAAATATTACTAATTTTTGATTTTTATTAATATCTTAGTTATTTATTATTTTATCAAGATAATAATTGCATGTTCTTTACTTACTAGTTTTTTGAGGAGAATTTTAAGCAATTTACAATTTTTTTCTATATTAATTAATAAAAAAGATACAGCACTAACAATAAGTTTTTTTTTTGTCAGAGTTGGCTGCGCTATTAATATCGCTCGTGGGCTGCAATAGTGACACAACTCAAAAAATCAGGTTATGAGATAAATGGGTTTAAAGTTTCTCCTTGTAATGAAATGCAAAATTTACACGATTCATTGTTGTCATAAGTGTTAACAGGTACTAAATGACTCCGTAAGGATTCAATTAATAATAATGTCTAAAAAAAGTACCCTCACACCCCGTGTTGTTCCCATGACCTAATGTTTAGAGATGTGCCACTATTGCTAAATGATTTTAATACATTATTTTGCGACAGTCCAGGAAGTTTGTGACTTAATGAAACAAATATACAGGGAAGAAAGTAATCTTTATTAATGATGTAAACAAATTACTAATACAGTGTAATGAGTTACCAACATACAACACCAAAACAATGAAACAACTTAGCCTTGAAAAAGTAGAATGTAAAAGTTTGAGTAACAATTTGATGCACTATTGGTGATAAAACTTTGAGGATAGTCTAAATCGCTCAAAATATTGGAAGAGCTTTGATCTAACTTTGATAATACTCTGAGTGTTTCAATACTACATTATTGAATACAATACACAACAAAACCACAGAAATTTATAACTTTACATAAGTTTCAAAGAGAAACCGATTCTTAGAGTTCAAATTTTAGGTTGTTGAAAAATGTTGAATAACATCTTGGTACAGCATTGCTGGCGATCAAACTTTGTAGATCATCAAATTTCTTCTTTGATATTGGAAGAGGTTTGCTGTAAGCTTTTGTTAGTGTTGCTTCTTGAAATGACTGCACACTAGGGATAGGCGATAATCACGTATCTGTGATTTTTCACTGGTATTGAAAAATCACAGATCATTACTGTTACTAATGGGCGGATTTCACTGCTACTTAAAATCACTGCTACTTAAAATCACTGTTACTTAAAATCACTGTTACTTAAAACCACTGTTACTTAAAATCACTGCTACTTAATATCACTGTTACTTAAAATCACTGCTACTTAAAATCACTGCTATTTAAACTGTGACAAACTGTGATTGCTACTTAAACTGTGACTGTTGCTTAAGAAACATAATTGTAAGAAGACAGTACAAGGTGGCATTTCTAAATGTTATTTAATATGCATTACTTTATGCTCCCATTTTTGTAGGGTATTGTATTTCAATTTTGAATAAATATTTAACAAAAAAGACAAATATTTATAAAATGCCGCAGTATACCATACATAATGAATTAAATACAACTTATGTACTAACAATTATTAATTAATTAATTGAGATTTTACAAAAACGAAAAAAATTATCTTGCCTGGCATGGAATTGAACCACAAACTCGCTGTGATCGAAAGTCCGATGACTTAATAAACCCAAAATGACTCAAAATTCATTTTAATTTAAGATTCAGTGCAAATATCTAAACATACATAACTAATTTTCAAATTGCAAACTTCATGAACCGAAAAAAAAAAAAATTTACCAAACTGCGAAAATCTCCAAATGCTCCTTGTTCAGATGCTCAAAAAATTAAAACAAAAATCTTCAAAAATCCATATCTCTATTGAAAATTGTATAATTTTCAAGCCCCAAATTGATTTTGAATAAGCGATACTTCGGCCGCTGAGGATATTTTTTATGGAATTTTGTCTGTGCGTTTTATTTTTTTTTTCTGTGAAGTTTTCATTCAGGTGCTCAAAAAATTAAAACAAAAATTTTCAAAAATCCATATCTCCATTAAAAACTGTGGAATTTAAAAATTGATTTTGAATAAGCGATACTAAGATTATTGAAGATATTTTTTATGGAATTTTGTCGGAGCGTTTTATATTTTTATTTGCGATGTTTTCATTCAAGTGCTCAAAAAATTAAAACCAAAATTTTCAAAAATCCATATCTCCATTAAAAATTGTTGAATTCACTAAAACCAAATTAATTTTGAATAAGCGATTATTTGACCATTGAGGATATTTGTTTAAGGATTTTTTTCTACGCGTTTTATATTTTTTTCTGCGATGTTTTCATTCAAGTTTTTAAAAAATTAAAACGAAAATCTTCAAAAATCCATATTTCTATTGAAAATTGTTGAATTTACAAAAACAAAATTGATTTTGAATTAGCTATGGTTCGGCCATTGAGGATGATTTTTTATGAAATTTTGTCTGCGTGTTTTATATTTTTTCTGCGATGTTTCCATTCAAGTGCTCAAAAAATTAAAACTAAAATTTTCAAAAATCCATATCTCCATTAAAAATTGTTGAATTTACTAAAACCAAATTAATTTTGAATAAGCGATTCTTCGACCATTGAGGATATTGGTTTAAGGAATTTTTACTACGCGTTTTATATTTTTTTCTGCGATGTTTTCATTCAAGTGCTGAAAAAATTAAAACCAAAATTTTCAAAAATCCATATCTGCATTAAAAATTGGTGAATTCTCTAAAACCAAAGTAATTTTGAATAAGCGATTATTTGACCATTGAGGATATTGGTTTAAGGATTTTTTTCTGCGATGTTTTCATTCAAGTGCTCAAAAAATTAAAACGAAAATCTTCAAAAATCCATATTTCTATTGAAAATTGTTGAATTTACAAAAACCAAATTAATTTTGAATAAGCGATTCTTCGACCATTGAGGATATTGGTTTAAGGAATTTTTTCTACGATGTTTATATTTTTTTTCTGCAATGTTTCATTCAAGTGCTCAAAAAATTAAAACGAAAATCTTCAAAAATCCATATTTCTATTGAAAATTGTTGAATTTACAAAAACCAAATTGATTTTGAAATTAGCTATACTTCGGCCATTGAGGATGATTGTTTATGAAATTTTGTCTGCGCGTTTTATATTTTTTCTGCGATGTTTTTATTCAAGTGCTCAAAAAATTAAAACTAAAATTTTCAAAAATCCATTTCTCTATTAAAAATTGTTGAATTTACAAAAACAAAATTAATATTGAATAAGCGATTCTTCGATGATTCAGGATATTGTTTTAAGGAATTTTTTCTACGCGTTTTATATTTTTTTGCGATGTTCTCATTCAAGTGCTCAAAAAAATAAAACAAAAATTTTCAAAAATCCATATCTCCATTAAAAATTTTTGAATTTACAAAATCCAACTTAATTTTAAATAAGCGATTCTTCGATCATTTAGAAATTGTTTTCATTCAAGTGCTCAAAAAATTAAATCGAAAATCTTCAAAAATCCATATTTCTATTGAAAATTGTTGAATTTACAAAAACCAAATTAATTTTGAATAAGCGATTCTTCGACCATTGAGGATGATATTTTATGAAATTTTGTCTGCGCGTTTTATATTTTTTCTGCGATGTTTTCATTCAAGGGCACAAAAAATTAAAACGAAAATCTTCAAAAATCCATATCTCCATTAAAAATTGTTGAATTTACTAAAACCAAATTAATTTTGAATAAGCGATTCTTCGACCATTGAGGATATTTTTGAAGGAATTTTTTCTACGCGTTTTATATTTTTTGCGATGTTCTCATTCAAGTGCTCAAAAAAATAAAACTAAAATTTTCAAAAATCCATATCTCCATTAAAAATTTTTGAATTTACAAAATCCAACTTAATTTTAAATAAGCGATTCTTCGTTCATTTAGGAATTGTTTTCATTCAAGTGCTCAAAAAATTAAATCGAAAATCTTCAAAAATCCATATTTCTATTGAAAATTGTTGAATTTACAAAAACCAAATTAATTTTGAATAAGCGATTCTTCGACCATTGAGGATGATTTTTTATGAAATTTTGTCTGCGCGTTTTATATTTTTTCTGCGATGTTTTCATTCAAGGGCACAAAAAATTAAAACGAAAATCTTCAAAAATCCATATCTCCATTAAAAATTGGTGAATTCTCTAAAACCAAATTAATTTTGAATAAGCGATTATTTGACCATTGAGGATATTGGTTTAAGGATTTTTTTCTGCGATGTTTTCATTCTTGTGCTCAAAAAATTAAAACGAAAATTTTCAAAAATCCATATCTCTATCGGTTAATGATTTTATTTCAAAATAATCCTTCGAGAACAGTGCAAATAATATTTCAAAAGATGCGTTTTTTTAGAGGTAAAACCAAAATAGGAAAACATTTGCCACATACCTAAAACTTTCCAACTTTTGAAATTTACGGGACAAACATTCTGTTTTTCTGCAAAAATCTCCAAATACTTCTCGAATTTTAAACTGAATCAGGGATAGTCGTATATTTATTTGGTATTGCAGATAATATAGCCAAATTATTACCTTCAGTCACAGGTATGATATCAAAAGCAGAATCATATCAAAAACATTTTTGAGAAACCATTAACAATTTCAGAAGGTGTTACGACGTTTACTAACCGTGATCACAGTCACAGTTTAAAATCACTGATATTAGAAAGTAGCAATCAGAGGTAGCAACGTGATTCAAAAGTAGCAGTTTTGCCCATCTCTACTGCACACTCCTTCTGGATCTTGAGGCTTTGACGTTCACGGTTTTAAACTCTGTTTCTTTGAAAGAAGTTTTGTAGAAAAAGCAATCCAAAGATTGTTTTTCTACCTTCAGTACAGAAATGCTATTGAAGAGGACTTTATCATTATCAGTGTTTACAACAAAATTATGAGATATCCTATCTGTGAGGTCCTTTACATTAACAAAGTCATCGTGTCCCATTTCGAACAGTTGGAAAGGTTTTCCAGAGCGGCTTGCAAATCAAAACATGATACTTGGAATGAGGAATTGATGCAATTCTTATCAGTTTCCTTCTCTTTTCTGCTTAATTTCTTTTTCTTCTATGTGTCTATAAAACAGTTTTGGCTTCGTTTCTGTCATCTTCATTCAGATTCATGTAACTTGTACACTGTTGACACTGGTCCTTTTTAGTAGAGAAAAATACCAAATTAAATTCATAGTTGAATATTCTAGTGTACATTGTTAAATTTCCTGCATGCTTTCCTTCTTCCTCGCATGCCTCTTTGTAATCTCTATACAATTGCGCTATTATCTTGCCACCTTCAATATACTGTTGCACGCGTATAATGACTTTCTAACACAGGAATAGATGAAATATGTGCAAGAATGCCTTGTTTTATTGTCTCAGAAACTTGGACGTGATTTTGATGGTTTCTTCATTCGCTAAGAAGCCATCTGCACTCTTGGACATGACTGTTCGTATACACCTGTTGGAAATATCGAGAGTCGCTGTAATAGTATATTACGTAACAAGAGTTGTAAATAGCAAATTACGCGCAATTTCACGAGCGCGTAATTGCTTTACAACTCGCGTTATGTAGTATACTTTATCAACGACCACTCTCACCTTAATTTATATAAGAGAATGTGCGGAATAGCGAAGTGACAGCTTCGGGGTGCGTGATGTGACGTTTAACAATCGCGGACTACTATATTTAATAAAAACGAACAAACGCGCAACTCTCAACCAATCAAAAGTTCGTAAACGAAACTCACTAGTACCTTTAATTTACAAGCGGGCTCTAACATACGTGGGTGTTTTGGTGTATTTACGCAGTACGCGCATTGTACGATAATGGGCATTTACAGTAGTGGTCGTAGATAAAGAATTTTTTGCATACTCTTAGTTTTTCTTTTTTTTTTAAATAAAAGCATTATTGAACTTTGTGACTGGTTGTCCTGTATTTGAAAAGAACTGTCTATACCGCGGACAAATGTGTTGTTTGGACTGGAGAATAAAGCTTCTTTGACTATTTACATCCCCTAGGGCCCAGTATTTATCAAAAATATTCATTCTTTTCCTCGTCAGTAAATTTAGTAGAACACCGCAATCGACATTTCACATCACATTGAGGACATAACTTTCTCGCACTGACTTTCTTCTTCGTATTTAGAGATTTGTATTCCTCAATAATTTCTCTTCCATTTTTCGGAAATTGCTTTTTGTTTCCGACTTTTTGGCTTCTGGTTATCTTCTCCATTTCTTTCTTCCTCAGTTGAAGGGACGTCTGTCGATGATGATGATGATGATGATGATGATGATGATGACTGAGAATCAGAATAATCTGGATCTGCATCCGAATCATCCACGTTTTCCGAAGTCGATTCGCTACTATTTGAAATCGATGCAATTTCACTCTTCTCCATTGTTAATTTGTGTAGGCCCTGAACGATAATGATGTAAATAAAATAATAATAATAATAATAATGTTTGTAATAAAAGAAAATGTAATAAAATATTTTTTATAGATAGAAACAAATAGTACGATAATGATATCTCAGTTTTCATTTCCTACCTATTTCTGCAATTGTAGCTAATGGTACTGTTGAAACATCTTGTTCATGAGAATTTGGACTTGAAGTGGCACAGGACGTTATGCCCCAGCTATCTCCATTCCCATCTTGCTCATCAACAAATGTAAAGTTCTTTGGTAATTTACAAATACAATGAATTATTTTATTCATCAAAGTATGCACCCACGTTATCTATACACTTTTGCCATTTAAGCGGCAGGTTATTCAGTCTGGTGGTACAAACCCCTGGCGGACGGGAGTCGATGAATTCTTGGAAGGCCAATTTTACAGCATTGTCGGAATTGAACTGTTTTCCAATTAAAAAGTAGTTCAAATTACGGAGTAATGGTAGACAATCAAAAGTGGTCATAGTAATAACTTGAAATTACTCGATAATTCATGATTATTATTTTATGATACAAATTTAATTATATATACAAACATCCTTATTAACCCTTAGCTCGTTTATAAAAGTTGCACTGCTAAATAAAATGAGCTCGTTTACGAATGGGTTTTACGGTTAATGCGCCAGTAACTTAAAATTTAAGTCATGCGCTCGCCGTAGAAATATTAAAGTCAAATACTTTAAAAATGGCTAGCAGAATGTCTTTGTAGCCTATGTTAATTTTCTCTTCATTCGTTAGTTTTTAACTCACAACTCCGTCAAAATATCCTTTCTTTCGAAACTTTTTGAATCTGTATTCGCTAGTCCATACATACCCTTCCTTAAAAAAATGAAATAACTACTGTGCTGAATAGTGACACGCAGAATATTCAATTAAATTAAAATACTTTGCGTGATAGAAATGGCAACGCTATTTGTATAAAACAAGTTTGAATGTTTTAACTAAAACAATTAATTTTGTTATCATTAATTAATTTACTTTTTGTGACCGCAGTTTCGTAAACTTCAGCTCGTTATTCTCAAACTACAATTATTTTAAATTACTATTGAGCATATTTGTATAACTGTATTATAACGTATTAAACAGAGAAGAGAATATTAGGCTGGTGTAGTCGTTGATGAGGGATTACATTTTCGTTTGAAAACCTCGATGGATTCGAGTAAATCTACCTGTAATCCCTTTGCAGTGAAATGGATAATCTCGAGTATATCTTTTATAAAATGCGTTTGTTTTTACGTACATAATTGGCAAATGTTGATCGCTTATGTGCTCTTTTATTACGAGGAAATAACACATTATTATAATTAATTGTTTTAATATTTACGTGTTGGTAGTTCATATTATTAAGGATAGTAATATGAAATACATATTCATTCTGCTAAGTAAGTATTAATGCTGTACACATTATTTTTTACGGTGAAGGGATTAAAGATGGATTTACTCGAGTCCATAGAAGTTTTAAAATGAAAAGGTAATCCGGATCAACGACCAGAAAGACCCAATATTCTCTTCTCTGTTTAATGCATTATAAAACATACAAACAAAATTTAGGACGCTATGGATAGGGGTTGTTTTGGTCTTTGGCACCCCGTTGCGACTGATGCGGCTGATGGGGTGACCGAAATGTTACCAAACTTTGGTGGTCTGCTTCAAATGGAACGCTTAACGATTTCCCAGAGTTTCATTGTTCTAACCCTTTCGGAATTTTTTTTTTCAAAATTGATTTTTAGGGGAAAAAATTTCAACGTTCAAAAACGACAATAATTCATATATTCATATCTCGGTTAATAACCGGGAGATTTTAATAATTTAAAGTTTTTTTTACGTACACATAATACCGCAATGATAATACGTCGTGAGATTCGTGATTTAAAAAAAGATAAAAAATTTAGTCAGACGATCAAAAATATTTACCGACAAAATAAATAAAAGTTTAATTAATTTTTAAAATTGGAAGGAGGGGCGGGTCAAGAAATGTTATTTGGATTTTCTATTAGGATTAAAAAGGGCTTTCCGGTGATGAAATCAGATTTCCCATCGGACAAAAAAAATTGCGCTACCCCCTTCCGTACACAACGTCATATCTTGAAAAGTAAAAATCTGATCGAAAAACTTTATGGGGATGTTTGATACGGATTAAAAAGACAACTTATATTCCGCCGTCGGATTTCTAATTTTTGAAAAAAAAATTGAAAAAATTGAAAAAAAATCTTCGGAAAACAATCGAAAATCCGTAGATCGTAAACGGTGCGCCTTACGAAAAATATAGCCCTTACCTTTTCGACGCAGAATGCAATTCCGAATGGCATGCCGTTCTAAAAGAAATAAAAAAATTCTCACGTCGGATGGCCGCTGTAGAATTTTTTTATTGAAATCGGGGGTGGTTTTCTTTGAATAACTCCTCGACGGTTAGAAATATCAAAAATTTGTAAGAGACATAATATGTAGAGGGGAGCTAGTTCTACAAACCTTAACAAAATTAAAGCCGTAATCGTAAGGGCAAGCGCGCCCTTTTTTTCCGAAAGCGTCCGAAATGTGATTTTTTAGCAAAATGGCTGACGCAGGTCACACCCCAATTTACTATAATAACCTTTGGGTCCCAATGCATTATGAGTCTAGTCCCAGTTTTCCAGCTCAAAAATCCAGGGAGGAGATAGTTCTGACGTGAACCTCTGCATCGATTTTCAAAAAATCACCCTGTAGTAATTGGGCAACTTAGAAAATCGCGGATTTTACGGGTCTAAAAATTGAAAAAAACATTTTTTGAGGAGTTGGCAACCCTTTTTTTGAAGGGGTGGTCGGAGGGGGTTGACATTTGAATAGCCTTGTTCTTGAATTATTTACAGTTTTTGAAATCTTGCGCTTTGGGGCTCTTGCGTTTAGAAGTATGTAGTACAATTCTAAAAAAAATCCTCTGTTTGCGCTGGCTACGAAAGGCCAAATTCTGTTTCCCTGTTTTATTTCGCTTTTCATAAGATATTGCTCCTTTCTATCAATAGTCTGTCATTGTTGAAGTCTGGTTTCTAACCGATTTCATTCGAAAAATGGTGGCTGGGTTGAGCCCAGTCTAAGAGACCATTCTGTACACTATTTGTCTATAAAAACATTTGTGGGACTTCCAGGAACCGACATACGCAAAATTACTTTTTTCGTAAATAGTGCTTAAATCGACCGGAAACGCCTAAAAATCGATTAAATTTAATTTTTTTTTCAAATATTTTTGAATCTGAGGCCATTCTGAACAATATACATTATTTGTCTATAGAAAAAATTTGTAGTACTTCCAGGATTCGAGATGCGCAAAATTATTTTTTTCGTAAATAGTGATGATTCATGACCGGCTACTTTTGGATTTAGTTTCGGCCAGTTATTAAATGTATTAGATGACCAAAATTTTGATTAATTCATCCGTGTGTTCTTGTTTATAATGCTTTAGAATGAGAATAAGCCATCCAAGGGTTGTAAGCCTGCTACTGACTATAGAGATGGGCAAAACTGCTACTTTTGAATCACGTTGCTACCTGTGATTGCTACTTTCTAATACAAGTGATTTAAAACTGTGACTGTGATCACGGTTAGTAAACGTAGTAACACCTTCTGAAATTGTTAATGGTTTCTCAAAAATGTTTTCCATATAATTCTGCTAATATTTGTCCACCTGTTGCTCCTTTTGATATTATACCTGTGACTGAAGGTCATATTTTGGCTATATTATCTGCTATAACAAATAAATATACAACTATCCTTGATTCAGTTCAAAATTCGACAAGTATTTAGAGATTTTTGCAGAAAAACAGAATGTTTGTTCAGTAAATATGAAAAGTTGGATAGTTGTAGGTATATGGCAAATGTTTTCCTATTTTGATTTTACCTCTGAAAAAACGCATCTTTCGAAAGATTATTTGCTCGAACGATTATTTTGAAATAAAAGCATTAACCAGATATGGATTTTTGAAAATTTTCGTTTTAATTTTTTGAGCACTTGGCCAAAAACATCGCAGAAAAAAATATAAAAGGTGCAGGCAAAATTCCATAAAAAAATATCCTCAATGGCCGAAGTACCGCTTATTCAAAATAAATTGGGTTTTTGTAAATTCAACAATTTTCAATACAGAAAATAAAAATTTTGAAGATTTTCGTGTTAATTTTTTAACACTTGGACAAAAACATCGCAGAAAAAAATATAAAAATGCAAGCAAAATTCCATATGAAATCATCCTCAATGGCCGAAGTATCGCTAATTCAAAATCTATTCAGTTTTTGTAAATCCAACAATTTTCAATAGAGATATGGATTTTTGAGGATTTTCGTTTTAATTGTTTAAGCACTTGAATGAAAACATCGCAGAAAGAACATATAAAACGCGTAGAAAAAATTCCTTAAAATAATATCTTCAATGTTCGAAGAATCGTTTATTCAAAATTATTTTGGGTTTTGTAAATTCAACAATTTTAAATGGAGATATGGATTTCTGAAAATGTTTGATTTATTTTTTTGAGCACTTGAATGAAAACATCGCAGAAAAAATATAAAACGCGCAGACAAAATTAAAAAGTATAGCTAATTCAAAATCAATTTGGTTTTTGTAAATTTAACAATTTTCAATAGATATATGGATTTTTGAGTATTTTCGTTTTAATTTTTTGAGCACTTGAATGAAAACATCGCAGAAAAAAATATAAAACGCGTAGAAAAAATTCCTTAAAACAATATCTTCAATGGTCGAAGAATCGTTTATTCAAAATTAGTTTGGTTTTTGTAAATTCAACATTTTTAAATGGAGATATGGATTTTTGAAAATTTTAGTTTTATTTTTTGAGCACTTGAATGAAAACTTCGCAGAACAAATATAAAACGCGCCGAAAAAATTCCATAAGAAATATCGTTAATGGTCGAAGTATGGCTAATTAAAAATTAATTTGGTTTTTGTAAATTCAACAATTTTAAGATATGGATTTTTGAAGATTTTTGTTTTAATTTTTTGAGCACTCCAATAAAAACATCGCAGAAAAAAATATAAAACGCGCAGACAAAATTCCATAAGAAATATCTTCAATGGTCTAAGTATCGCTTATTTAAAATAAATTTGGTTTTTATAAATTCCACAGTTTTTATTGGAGATATGGATTTTTGAAAATTTTAGTTTTAATTTTTTGAGCACCTGAACAATGAGCATTTGAAGATTTTCGCAGTTTGGTAAACTATTTTAATTTTTTTTTCAGTTTATGAAGTTTGCAATTTCAAAATTAGTTTTAAGGTATTATTTTCAAATGTATGTTTAGATATTTACACTGAATCTTAAATTAAAATGAATTTTGAGACATTTTAGGTTTATTAAGTCGTCGGACTCATTACTTTCGATCACAGCGAGTTCGTGGTTCAATTCCATGCCGTGCAAGATAATTTTTTCGTTTTTATAAAATCTCAATTAATGAATTAATAATTGTTAGTGCATAAGTTGTAATTTATTTCATTTGATATGGTGTTCTATGGCATTTTATAAATATCTGTCTTTTTTATTTAATATTTATTCAAAATTTAAATACAATACCCTGCAAAAATGGGAGAATAAAGTAATGAATATTAAATAACATTTAGAAATGCCACCTTGTACTACAATTATGTTTTAAGTAACAGTCACAGTTTAAGTAGCAATCACAGTTTGTCACAGTTTAAATAGCAGTGATTTAAAGTAGCAGTGATTTTAAGTAACAGTTATTTTAAGTAATAGTGATAGTAAGTAGCAGTGATTTTAAGTAACACTGATTTTAAGTAACAGTGATTTTAAGTAGCAGTGATTGTAAGTAGAAGTGATTGTAAGTAGCGGTGATTTTAAGTAGCAGTGAAATTCACCTATTAGTAACAGTAACGACCTGTGATTTTTTCAATACCAGTGAAAAATCACAGATACGTGAAATATCGCCCATCCCTATTGACTATTAAGTTGTGTGACTTTAAAGATGAACTCATGAGTTTAAAGTTATAGAATTATTTTGTATTTTTTTCTAAAATTTGTAGCTCCTATCAAAGTGCCACCCAGGATAATTACCACCCCTATCCTACCCCCACTATGCCACTGTGTACGTAGACACTAAATAAATGAGAGGATAATCTCGAAACACATGTATAGATGGCCAATGACACAATTTGATCAAGGTTTTTTTTTGATAATTCAAGTCTGGATTCAAATTTGAGTGTTAAACTTGATTTAATTAAGACTTAGACATTTCTGTTTATCATTAGAATATTTACAATTATCGAGTTATAAATTAATAGATATTTTAGGGATGATTACTATCATTTTTGACCTGTATATATTTACAAAACCTACACTTGCTTATTATTTTAGCAAATTAGAGATCCAATATACACTTGAAACAAAGCAAATTCCAAATTTAAAATTTTATATCACTTGGTTTTGTTTCACTGTTTGAAACAAAACCTTATGTTTTAATTAACCAATATAATTTAAAATGTCAGTTACCACAACAATGTTTCCTTGAGAGTGTGTGTAGCTAATCGTTATACACTGTGTACATAAAGTAAGGAATAAATTCGATTAAAATTCAGGGTATTTTCTTTCAGAAAAATTCCATTAAGTAATGATTTTTCCTTATTAATTCCAATGTTTCCATGAAACCACGTTATCTTTTACTAGAAATAAAATAGTGGTTGTACTTTTTTAAACGCCATTTCTTCGAAAACAAATGAATATCGACATGGGGTATGATACATGAAAAATACTCAGAATTTTACTTAGAATCCATAAATGCAACAAAAATTGGTGGTTCACATTTGAAAATTTTAACTTAGGGGTCGTATCTCGATTTTGGGACACCCTGTACATTTGAATTTTATCTCAAAAAATGCGCGTTAAAAAATAATAATACATGTGTCCGAGTATTTTTCTGAAAGAAAATGCCCTGAATTTTAATCTAATTTATTCCTTACTTTATGTACACAGTGTATATTTTTATTAGAGGAAACCGCATACTTCCAGTTTAAGACATTACACATTCTGCCCTTGCTTAATAAATATGGCGTTACTAGTGTATATTTATAATGTTTTTTTTTTAAATTTTCAGTTGTTCCTATATTTTTTGTGCTGGTGTGGGCTGTTGTCAAGAGCTTTCTGCCTCTGCCGACCGAACATGGGATTTCGGTGAGTAATTATTTTTGTTGAAATAACTCTTGTACACTAATGTTAAAATGTGTGATATTATTATTAGTGAAAAATGTTTTACATCAACAAATACGTAGCGTTGATATTTTAAAATTCGATAAAATGCGTATTTGTTCTGCCTCTGTTTTATTTTTTTGTAATGAGTTCACGTTTATACTATTCATGGCAAGAATTTATTTTGTATTCTATTTATTACTCAATTCTCTATTTGTATATTGTTTCTCATATATTCGGGAAAAATTCGGCAGCGAACTCACATTGTCTGAATT
This sequence comes from Ocypus olens, assembly GCA_910593695.2. Lineage (NCBI taxonomy): Eukaryota > Metazoa > Arthropoda > Insecta > Coleoptera > Staphylinidae > Ocypus > Ocypus olens. Next base: position 9,300,206 of record OU343053.1, on the reverse strand, counting down.
GAAATTGGAAACCCTAAATTATTGCAGATGCTTTAAATAAATGTTTAATAAAAACGAAGTGTAGATTTAATAAAACGAAATATAGCCTGAATATTTGAATATTCAACCTGTTCGTAACGAAATGTGGCGTGAATATATTTCACACCATTCGTAAATGGACAAAATTAAGTCTTACTGAAGAGAAAATAGCATGATTATTTGTTTTTTAGTCTTCGTGAGACTTAAGTATTGTAGATTTACGAACAATTTGAATATCTATATTGTTGGTATTGTAATCCATGGTTACTGGGTAATATGTAAGTGGTGTAATAAAATGGCGTACGTCCCAGTATTTAGTTAAAAATTTTATTTTACTAGTTACTAGTTTTGGATATTAATATTTTGTATATTTGTAGTTTTTCTGCTGAAGATGGATTAATATCCGAAACTAGATCAGAAAAATAAAATTTTAAATAAATACTGGAACGTACGTCATTTTATTACACCACCTGAATATCCACATATTCGGGCTATATTTAGTGTTTACTTAATTTCTTATTTCCATCTAGGAAGTGAAATGTGAGTTTTTTAATCATGGCAAAAATTATTTTTGGCTATATGGATATGTACCCCAGGCCAAAAAAATGTAGTGATGATTACAGAAAAATAATATTGCCCTTTTACATATTCGAATATTTCTATAAGTTAGTTATTACGTCATTGCCTTTTGCAGTGCAGATAATATGATTATATGTTCATGACATAAATCGTATTTCCTGTGATTTTATTTGTATTGCTTATAGAAATAAATACCTACAAATAAGAATATATATCATGGGTGCAAACGTATGATAGAGTCGCTTGGATTCGGAGGAATATATACGAGGAATCTGTTCATAAAAATTCCCCACGGAGGAAACCGATTCCGAGATGAACTTTAGATATTTGAAATATTGTATTGCGGAAATGTATAACTAGCGATAGCGCGCCATGCAAGTGAAATAGATTATGGGATTACCAACATTGAGATGTGTAATAATATTTTAGTGAAGGGTTGCCCAGTGGAGATTTTTATAATTTATCATACATTCTCTCTAAGGAGTTGGATAACATAAATGTTTGTGTCAGATATGTGTTAATGATGTTTATCAAAACATTTTTTTAGATCTGTGTTTGGGCGTCCACGGACTATTTTTGCTGGCAAAAGAAAATTTTCAGCTGGTTGAAAGAGGAGAAGAAAACGAAAGAACGCGCCAAAAATTTGCAAAAATATTTAAATAGAAATCATTCTTCAACAACCTCTTCTGCTAAATCAATTATTACTATTCCATTATTAATTGCACAAAGTAATCAAACCATACCCGGTTTCCTAATATCTGTTGAGGATAGCCAACAGTTACTGCAGTATAGGGAACAGTTCCAAAATAATAACTAGTTGACAGAGAAAAACGAAGAAAGACAACACAGTAACTATTACTGAAGTTAAAACCACACCTCAAATAGATTGTAGGAATGCACAAAGGGATACAAAATTTACAAAAGAAAGACTTTTGAGATCCTGTGTCATGGCCAACACGATATTCTAAAGAATTCACCAAGATTTGGATGCAAACTTTATGAATACAAAATAGTAAGCAGGGAAAGCAAAATGCATACTCGATTATTAACAATGCCCCACTGATTATTCCCCTATTGGGTAAAGTTTTATAGAAGCAATTGTTTCTAAAATACCGATCATATAGACCCTAGATGCAAATCTATACTGAAGGAAAAAAAATGAAACACTTTAAAATTGGTGAAATTTCGAAAAACTTTGAAGTGTCTTCTTTAAAGTCATGCACACTAAATTAAGCGCTACCCCTTCCGCCCCCCTCTAGCGCCTCTGTGAAAAAAAAGTTATTTCTGGAAACAATCTCCAACTTTGACGATGTCTACGGAATTTTGCCCACTTAGACCACCATAAAGGCATTAAAATTTGATCAATTCCCTTTGCAGGACTCAAAGAACAAAGTTCCTAAGACAATTTGGCACCAAGTTATGGGTGTTTGAAAAAAGTGCATTTTGAGGTTTTTCGCACAAAACTCAGTGACTTTTCAACCAAATTTGATGAAAAATCAAAACATTTTGGAGAACTTAACTGTTTAGATTCGTAAATAGATGCAAAAGTCTTTGTTGGCATTTGCAAAGCACTAGCGCAACGGTTTGAATTTTTTTTTTATAATTTAAAATTTTGAAAATTCATAACTTTTGTCGTAGTCAAAATTTTTTGAAGAAATAAACTGTTTAGATTTGTAAATAGATGCAAAAGTCTTTGTTAGCATTTGTAAAGCACTAGAGCAACGGTTTGATTTTTTTTTAATAATTTCTTTATTTTATCTAAAATGCTCACCGCTGGGACGACTTTAAAAATTCATAACTTTTGTCTTAGTCGAAATTTTTTGGAAAACTAAACTGTTAAGATTTTCAAATAGATGTAAAAGTCGTTGTTAGCATTTGTAAAGCACTAGCGCAACGGTTTGATTTTTTTTTATAATTTCTTAATTTTATCAAAAATGCTCACCGCTGGGACGACTTTAAAAATTCATATCTTTTGTCTTAGTTGAAATTTGTTGGAAAACTAAACTGTTTAGATTTGCCAATAGATGCAAAACACTTTATCAGCATTTGTAAAGCACTAGCGCAACGGTTTGATTTTTTTTTAATAATTTCTTTATTTTATCTAAAATGCTCACCGCTGGGACGACTTTAAAAATTCATAACTTTTGTCTTAGTCGAAATTTTTTGGAAAACTAAACTGTTTAGATTTTCAAATAGATGTAAAAGTCTTTGTTAGCATTTGTGAAGCGCCAGCGCAACGGTTTGATTTTTTTATAATTTCTTAATTTCATCTAAAATGCTCACCGCAGGCACGACTTTGAAAATTCATAACTTTTGTCTTAGTCGAAATTTTTTAGAAAACTAAACAGTTTAGATTTGCCAATAGATGCAAAACACTTTATTAGCATTTGTAAAGCACTAGCGCAACGGTTTGATTTTTTTAAATAATTTCTTTATTTTATCTAAAATGCTCACCGCTGGGACGACTTTAAAAATTCATAACTTTTGCCTTAGTCGAAATTTTTTGGAAAACTAAACTGTTTAGATTTGCAAATAGATGCAAAAGTCTTTGTTAGCATTTGTGAAGCGCCAGCGCAACGGTTTGATTTTTTTTATAATTTCTTAATTTCATCTAAAATGCTCACCGCTGGGACGACTTTGAAAATTCATAACTTTTGTCTTAGTCGAAATTTTTTGGAAAACTAAACTGTTTAGATTTTCAAATAGATGTAAAAGTCTTTGTTAGCATTTGTAAAGCGCTGGCGCAACGGTTTGTATTTTTTTTTTAATTTCTTAATTTTATCTAAAATGCCCACCGCTGGGACGACTTTAAAAATTCATAACTTTTGTCTTAGTCGAAATTTTTTGGAAAACTAAACTGTTTAGATTTTCAAATAGATGTAAAAGTCTTTGTTAGCATTTGTAAAGCGCTGGCGCAACGGTTTGTATTTTTTTTTTTAATTTCTTAATTTTATCTAAAATGCCCACCGCTGGGACGACTTTAAAAATTCATAACTTTTGTCGTAGTCAAAATTTTTTGAAGAAATAAACTGTTTATATTTGCAAATAGATGCAAAAGTCTTTGTTAGCATTTGTAAAGCGATAGCGCAACGGTTTGAATTTTTCTTTATAATTTCTTAATTTTAACTAAAATGCTCACCGCTGGGATGACTTTAAAAATTCATAACTTTTGTCGTAGTCAAAATTTTTTCAAGAAATAAACTGTTTAGATTTATAAATAGATGTAAAAGCCATTGTTAGCATTTGTAAAGCACTAGCGCAACGGTTTGAATTTTTTTTATAATTTCTTAATTTTATCTAAAATGCTCACCGCTGGGACGACTTTAAAAGTTCATAACTTTTGTCTTAGTCGAAATTTTTTGGAAAACTCAACTGTTTAGATTTGCAAATAGATGCAAAGTGTTTGTTAGCATTTGTAAAGCGCTAGCGAACGGTTTGAATTTTTTTTTATAATTTCTTAATTTTATCTAAAATGCTCACCGCTGGGACGACTTTAAAAATTCATAACTTTTGCCTTAGTCGAAATTTTTTGGAAAACTAAACTGTTTAGATTTGCAAATAGATGCAAAAGTGTTTGTTAGCATTTGTAAAGCGCCAGCGCAACGGTTTGAATTTTTTTCATAATTTCTTAATTTTATCTAAAATGCTCACCGCTGGGACGACTTTAAAAATTCATAGCTTGTGTCTTAGTCAATTTTTTTTGGAAAACTAAACTGTTTAGATTTGTAAATAGATGCAAAAGTCTTTGTTGGCATTTGTAAAACGGCAGCCCAACGGTTTGAATTTTTTTTATAATTTCTTAATTTTATCTAAAATGCTCACCGCTGGGACGACTTTAAAAATTCATAACTTTTGCCTTAGTTGAAATTTTTTAGAAAACTAAACTGTTTAGATTTGCAAATATATGCAAAAGTCTTGCTTAGCATTTGTAAAGCACTAGCGCAACGGTTTGATTTTTTTTTTATAATTTCTTAATTTTATCTAAAATGCTCACCGCTGGGACGATTTTAAAAATTCATAACTTTTGCCTTAGTCGAAATTTTTTGGAAAACTAAACTGTTTAGATTTGCAAATAGATGCAAAAGTGTTTGTTAGCATTTGTAAAGCGCCAGCGCAACGGTTTGAATTTTTTTCATAATTTCTTAATTTTATCTAAAATGCTCACCGCTGGGACGACTTTAAAAATTCATAGCTTGTGTCTTAGTCAATTTTTTTTGGAAAACTAAACTGTTTAGATTTGTAAATAGATGCAAAAGTCTTTGTTGGCATTTGTAAAACGGCAGCCCAACGGTTTGAATTTTTTTTATAATTTCTTGATTTTATCTAAAATGCTCACCGCTGGGACGACTTTAAAAATTCATAACTTTTGCCTTAGTTGAAATTTTTTAGAAAACTAAACTGTTTAGATTTGCAAATATATGTAAAAGTCTTTGTTAGCATTTGTGAAGCGCCAGCGCAACGGTTTGATTTTTTTATAATTTCTTAATTTCATCTAAAATGCTCACCGCAGGCACGACTTTGAAAATTCATAACTTTTGTCTTAGTCGAAATTTTTTAGAAAACTAAACAGTTTAGATTTGCCAATAGATGCAAAACACTTTATCAGCATTTGTAAAGCACTAGCGCAACGGTTTGATTTTTTTAAATAATTTCTTTATTTTATCTAAAATGCTCACCGCTGGGACGACTTTAAAAATTCATAACTTTTGCCTTAGTCGAAATTTTTTGGAAAACTAAACTGTTTAGATTTGCAAATAGATGCAAAAGTCTTTGTTAGCATTTGTGAAGCGCCAGCGCAACGGTTTGATTTTTTTTATAATTTCTTAATTTCATCTAAAATGCTCACCGCTGGGACGACTTTGAAAATTCATAACTTTTGTCTTAGTCGAATTTTTTTAGAAAACTAAACAGTTTAGATTTGCCAATAGATGCAAAATACTTTATTAGCATTTGTAAAGCACTAGCGTAACGGTTTGATTTTTTTTTTATTTCTTTATTTTATCTAAAACGCTCACCGCTGGGACGACTTTAAAAATTCATAACTTTTGTCTTAGTCGAAATTTTTTGGAAAACTAAACTGTTTAGATTTTCAAATAGATGTAAAAGTCTTTGTTAGCATTTGTAAAGCGCTGGCGCAACGGTTTGTATTTTTTTTTTTAATTTCTTAATTTTATCTAAAATGCCCACCGCTGGGACGACTTTAAAAATTCATAACTTTTGTCGTAGTCAAAATTTTTTGAAGAAATAAACTGTTTATATTTGCAAATAGATGCAAAAGTCTTTGTTAGCATTTGTAAAGCGATAGCGCAACGGTTTGAATTTTTCTTTATAATTTCTTAATTTTAACTAAAATGCTCACCGCTGGGATGACTTTAAAAATTCATAACTTTTGTCGTAGTCAAAATTTTTTCAAGAAATAAACTGTTTAGATTTATAAATAGATGTAAAAGCCATTGTTAGCATTTGTAAAGCACTGGCGCAACGGTTTGAATTTTTTTTATAATTTCTTAATTTTATCTAAAATGCTCACCGCTGGGACGACTTTAAAAGTTCATAACTTTTGTCTTAGTCGAAATGTTTTGGAAAACTCAACTGTTTAGATTTGCAAATAGATGCAAAGTGTTTGTTAGCATTTGTAAAGCGCTAGCGAACGGTTTGAATTTTTTTTTATAATTTCTTAATTTTATCTAAAATGCTCACCGCTGGGACGACTTTAAAAATTCATAACTTTTGCCTTAGTCGAAATTTTTTGGAAAACTAAACTGTTTAGATTTGCAAATAGATGCAAAAGTGTTTGTTAGCATTTGTAAAGCGCCAGCGCAACGGTTTGAATTTTTTTCATAATTTCTTAATTTTATCTAAAATGCTCACCGCTGGGACGACTTTAAAAATTCATAGCTTGTGTCTTAGTCAATTTTTTTTGGAAAACTAAACTGTTTAGATTTGTAAATAGATGCAAAAGTCTTTGTTGGCATTTGTAAAACGGCAGCCCAACGGTTTGAATTTTTTTTATAATTTCTTGATTTTATCTAAAATGCTCACCGCTGGGACGACTTTAAAAATTCATAACTTTTGCCTTAGTTGAAATTTTTTAGAAAACTAAACTGTTTAGATTTGCAAATATATGCAAAAATCTTGCTTAGCATTTGTAAAGCACTAGCGCAACGGTTTGATTTTTTTTTATAATTTCTTAATTTTATCTAAAATGCTCACCGCTGGGACGACTTTAAAAATTCATAACTTTTGCTTAGTCGAAATTTTTTGGAAAACTAAACAGTTTAGATTTGCCAATAGATGCAAAACACTTTATTAGCATTTGTAAAGCACTAGCGCAACGGTTTGATTTTTTTAAATAATTTCTTTATTTTATCTAAAATGCTCACCGCTGGGACGACTTTAAAAATTCATAACTTTTGCCTTAGTCGAAATTTTTTGGAAAACTAAACTGTTTAGATTTGCAAATAGATGCAAAAGTCTTTGTTAGCATTTGTGAAGCGCCAGCGCAACGGTTTGATTTTTTTTATAATTTCTTAATTTCATCTAAAATGCTCACCGCTGGGACGACTTTGAAAATTCATAACTTTTGTCTTAGTCGAAATTTTTTAGAAAACTAAACAGTTTAGATTTGCCAATAGATGCAAAATACTTTATTAGCATTTGTAAAGCACTAGCGTAACGGTTTGATTTTTTTTTTATTTCTTTATTTTATCTAAAACGCTCACCGCTGGGACGACTTTAAAAATTCATAACTTTTGTCTTAGTCGAAATTTTTTGGAAAACTAAACTGTTTAGATTTTCAAATAGATGTAAAAGTCTTTGTTAGCATTTGTAAAGCGCTGGCGCAACGGTTTGTATTTTTTTTTTTATTTCTAATTTTATCTAAAATGCCCACCGCTGGGACGACTTTAAAAATTCATAACTTTTGTCGTAGTCAAAATTTTTTGAAGAAATAAACTGTTTATATTTGCAAATAGATGCAAAAGTCTTTGTTAGCATTTGTAAAGCGATAGCGCAACGGTTTGAATTTTTCTTTATAATTTCTTAATTTTAACTAAAATGCTCACCGCTGGGATGACTTTAAAAATTCATAACTTTTGTCGTAGTCAAAATTTTTTCAAGAAATAAACTGTTTAGATTTATAAATAGATGTAAAAGCCATTGTTAGCATTTGTAAAGCACTAGCGCAACGGTTTGAATTTTTTTTATAATTTCTTAATTTTATCTAAAATGCTCACCGCTGGGACGACTTTAAAAGTTCATAACTTTTGTCTTAGTCGAAATGTTTTGGAAAACTCAACTGTTTAGATTTGCAAATAGATGCAAAGTGTTTGTTAGCATTTGTAAAGCGCTAGCGAACGGTTTGAATTTTTTTTTATAATTTCTTAATTTTATCTAAAATGCTCACCGCTGGGACGACTTTAAAAATTCATAACTTTTGCCTTAGTCGAAATTTTTTGGAAAACTAAACTGTTTAGATTTGCAAATAGATGCAAAAGTGTTTGTTAGCATTTGTAAAGCGCCAGCGCAACGGTTTGAATTTTTTTCATAATTTCTTAATTTTATCTAAAATGCTCACCGCTGGGACGACTTTAAAAATTCATAGCTTGTGTCTTAGTCAATTTTTTTTGGAAAACTAAACTGTTTAGATTTGTAAATAGATGCAAAAGTCTTTGTTGGCATTTGTAAAACGGCAGCCCAACGGTTTGAATTTTTTTTATAATTTCTTAATTTTATCTAAAATGCTCACCGCTGGGACGACTTTAAAAATTCATAACTTTTGCCTTAGTTGAAATTTTTTAGAAAACTAAACTGTTTAGATTTGCAAATATATGCAAAAGTCTTGCTTAGCATTTGTAAAGCACTAGCGCAACGGTTTGATTTTTTTTTATAATTTCTTAATTTTATCTAAAATGCTCACCGCTGGGACGACTTTAAAAATTCATAGCTTGTGTCTTAGTCAATTTTTTTTGGAAAACTAAACTGTTTAGATTTGTAAATAGATGCAAAAGTCTTTGTTGGCATTTGTAAAACGGCAGCCCAACGGTTTGAATTTTTTTTATAATTTCTTAATTTTATCTAAAATGCTCACCGCTGGGACGACTTTAAAAATTCATAACTTTTGCCTTAGTTGAAATTTTTTAGAAAACTAAACTGTTTAGATTTGCAAATATATGTAAAAGTCTTTGTTAGCATTTGTGAAGCGCCAGCGCAACGGTTTGATTTTTTTATAATTTCTTAATTTCATCTAAAATGCTCACCGCAGGCACGACTTTGAAAATTCATAACTTTTGTCTTAGTCGAAATTTTTTAGAAAACTAAACAGTTTAGATTTGCCAATAGATGCAAAACACTTTATCAGCATTTGTAAAGCACTAGCGCAACGGTTTGATTTTTTTAAATAATTTCTTTTCTTTATCTAAAATGCTCACCGCTGGGACGACTTTAAAAATTCATAACTTTTGCCTTAGTCGAAATTTTTTGGAAAACTAAACTGTTTAGATTTGCAAATAGATGCAAAAGTCTTTGTTAGCATTTGTGAAGCGCCAGCGCAACGGTTTGATTTTTTTTATAATTTCTTAATTTCATCTAAAATGCTCACCGCTGGGACGACTTTGAAAATTCATAACTTTTGTCTTAGTCGAATTTTTATAGAAAACTAAACAGTTTAGATTTGCCAATAGATGCAAAATACTTTATTAGCATTTGTAAAGCACTAGCGTAACGGTTTGATTTTTTTTTTTATTTCTTTATTTTATCTAAAACGCTCACCGCTGGGACGACTTTAAAAATTCATAACTTTTGTCTTAGTCGAATTTTTTTGGAAAACTAAACTGTTTAGATTTTCAAATAGATGTAAAAGTCTTTGTTAGCATTTGTAAAGCGCTGGCGCAACGGTTTGTATTTTTTTTTTTAATTTCTTAATTTTATCTAAAATGCCCACCGCTGGGACGACTTTAAAAATTCATAACTTTTGTCGTAGTCAAAATTTTTTGAAGAAATAAACTGTTTATATTTGCAAATAGATGCAAAAGTCTTTGTTAGCATTTGTAAAGCGATAGCGCAACGGTTTGAATTTTTCTTTATAATTTCTTAATTTTAACTAAAATGCTCACCGCTGGGATGACTTTAAAAATTCATAACTTTTGTCGTAGTCAAAATTTTTTCAAGAAATAAACTGTTTAGATTTATAAATAGATGTAAAAGCCATTGTTAGCATTTGTAAAGCACTAGCGCAACGGTTTGAATTTTTTTTATAATTTCTTAATTTTATCTAAAATGCTCACCGCTGGGACGACTTTAAAAGTTCATAACTTTTGTCTTAGTCGAAATTTTTTGGAAAACTCAACTGTTTAGATTTGCAAATAGATGCAAAGTGTTTGTTAGCATTTGTAAAGCGCTAGCGAACGGTTTGAATTTTTTTTTATAATTTCTTAATTTTATCTAAAATGCTCACCGCTGGGACGACTTTAAAAATTCATAACTTTTGCCTTAGTCGAAATTTTTTGGAAAACTAAACTGTTTAGATTTGCAAATAGATGCAAAAGTGTTTGTTAGCATTTGTAAAGCGCCAGCGCAACGGTTTGAATTTTTTTCATAATTTCTTAATTTTATCTAAAATGCTCACCGCTGGGACGACTTTAAAAATTCATAGCTTGTGTCTTAGTCAATTTTTTTTGGAAAACTAAACTGTTTAGATTTGTAAATAGATGCAAAAGTCTTTGTTGGCATTTGTAAAACGGCAGCCCAACGGTTTGAATTTTTTTTATAATTTCTTAATTTTATCTAAAATGCTCACCGCTGGGACGACTTTAAAAATTCATAACTTTTGCCTTAGTTGAAATTTTTTAGAAAACTAAACTGTTTAGATTTGCAAATATATGCAAAAGTCTTGCTTAGCATTTGTAAAGCACTAGCGCAACGGTTTGATTTTTTTTTTATAATTTCTTAATTTTATCTAAAATGCTCACCGCTGGGACGACTTTAAAAATTCATAACTTTTGCCTTAGTCGAAATTTTTTGGAAAACTAAACTGTTTAGATTTGCAAATAGATGCAAAAGTGTTTGTTAGCATTTGTAAAGCGCCAGCGCAACGGTTTGAATTTTTTTCATAATTTCTTAATTTTATCTAAAATGCTCACCGCTGGGACGACTTTAAAAATTCATAGCTTGTGTCTTAGTCAATTTTTTTTGGAAAACTAAACTGTTTAGATTTGTAAATAGATGCAAAAGTCTTTGTTGGCATTTGTAAAACGGCAGCCCAACGGTTTGAATTTTTTTTATAATTTCTTGATTTTATCTAAAATGCTCACCGCTGGGACGACTTTAAAAATTCATAACTTTTGCCTTAGTTGAAATTTTTTAGAAAACTAAACTGTTTAGATTTGCAAATATATGCAAAAGTCTTGCTTAGCATTTGTAAAGCACTAGCGCAACGGTTTGATTTTTTTTTATAATTTCTTAATTTTATCTAAAATGCTCACCGCTGGGACGACTTTAAAAATTCATAACTTTTGCCTTAGTCGAAATTTTTTGGAAAACTAAACAGTTTAGATTTGCCAATAGATGCAAAACACTTTATTAGCATTTGTAAAGCACTAGCGCAACGGTTTGATTTTTTTAAATAATTTCTTTATTTTATCTAAAATGCTCACCGCTGGGACGACTTTAAAAATTCATAACTTTTGCCTTAGTCGAAATTTTTTGGAAAACTAAACTGTTTAGATTTGCAAATAGATGCAAAAGTCTTTGTTAGCATTTGTGAAGCGCCAGCGCAACGGTTTGATTTTTTTTATAATTTCTTAATTTCATCTAAAATGCTCACCGCTGGGACGACTTTGAAAATTCATAACTTTTGTCTTAGTCGAAATTTTTTAGAAAACTAAACAGTTTAGATTTGCCAATAGATGCAAAATACTTTATTAGCATTTGTAAAGCACTAGCGTAACGGTTTGATTTTTTTTTTATTTCTTTATTTTATCTAAAACGCTCACCGCTGGGACGACTTTAAAAATTCATAACTTTTGTCTTAGTCGAAATTTTTTGGAAAACTAAACTGTTTAGATTTTCAAATAGATGTAAAAGTCTTTGTTAGCATTTGTAAAGCGCTGGCGCAACGGTTTGTATTTTTTTTTTTATTTCTTAATTTTATCTAAAATGCCCACCGCTGGGACGACTTTAAAAATTCATAACTTTTGTCGTAGTCAAAATTTTTTGAAGAAATAAACTGTTTATATTTGCAAATAGATGCAAAAGTCTTTGTTAGCATTTGTAAAGCGATAGCGCAACGGTTTGAATTTTTCTTTATAATTTCTTAATTTTAACTAAAATGCTCACCGCTGGGATGACTTTAAAAATTCATAACTTTTGTCGTAGTCAAAATTTTTTCAAGAAATAAACTGTTTAGATTTATAAATAGATGTAAAAGCCATTGTTAGCATTTGTAAAGCACTAGCGCAACGGTTTGAATTTTTTTTATAATTTCTTAATTTTATCTAAAATGCTCACCGCTGGGACGACTTTAAAAGTTCATAACTTTTGTCTTAGTCGAAATGTTTTGGAAAACTCAACTGTTTAGATTTGCAAATAGATGCAAAGTGTTTGTTAGCATTTGTAAAGCGCTAGCGAACGGTTTGAATTTTTTTTTATAATTTCTTAATTTTATCTAAAATGCTCACCGCTGGGACGACTTTAAAAATTCATAACTTTTGCCTTAGTCGAAATTTTTTGGAAAACTAAACTGTTTAGATTTGCAAATAGATGCAAAAGTGTTTGTTAGCATTTGTAAAGCGCCAGCGCAACGGTTTGAATTTTTTTCATAATTTCTTAATTTTATCTAAAATGCTCACCGCTGGGACGACTTTAAAAATTCATAGCTTGTGTCTTAGTCAATTTTTTTTGGAAAACTAAACTGTTTAGATTTGTAAATAGATGCAAAAGTCTTTGTTGGCATTTGTAAAACGGCAGCCCAACGGTTTGAATTTTTTTTATAATTTCTTAATTTTATCTAAAATGCTCACCGCTGGGACGACTTTAAAAATTCATAACTTTTGCCTTAGTTGAAATTTTTTAGAAAACTAAACTGTTTAGATTTGCAAATATATGCAAAAGTCTTGCTTAGCATTTGTAAAGCACTAGCGCAACGGTTTGATTTTTTTTTATAATTTCTTAATTTTATCTAAAATGCTCACCGCTGGGACGACTTTAAAAATTCATAACTTTTGCCTTAGTCGAAATTTTTTGGAAAACTAAACTGTTTAGATTTGCAAATAGATGCAAAAGTGTTTGTTAGCATTTGTAAAGCGCCAGCGCAACGGTTTGAATTTTTTTCATAATTTCTTAATTTTATCTAAAATGCTCACCGCTGGGACGACTTTAAAAATTCATAGCTTGTGTCTTAGTCAATTTTTTTTGGAAAACTAAACTGTTTAGATTTGTAAATAGATGCAAAAGTCTTTGTTGGCATTTGTAAAACGGCAGCCCAACGGTTTGAATTTTTTTTATAATTTCTTGATTTTATCTAAAATGCTCACCGCTGGGACGACTTTAAAAATTCATAACTTTTGCCTTAGTTGAAATTTTTTAGAAAACTAAACTGTTTAGATTTGCAAATATATGTAAAAGTCTTTGTTAGCATTTGTGAAGCGCCAGCGCAACGGTTTGATTTTTTTATAATTTCTTAATTTCATCTAAAATGCTCACCGCAGGCACGACTTTGAAAATTCATAACTTTTGTCTTAGTCGAAATTTTTTAGAAAACTAAACAGTTTAGATTTGCCAATAGATGCAAAACACTTTATCAGCATTTGTAAAGCACTAGCGCAACGGTTTGATTTTTTTAAATAATTTCTTTTCTTTATCTAAAATGCTCACCGCTGGGACGACTTTAAAAATTCATAACTTTTGCCTTAGTCGAAATTTTTTGGAAAACTAAACTGTTTAGATTTGCAAATAGATGCAAAAGTCTTTGTTAGCATTTGTGAAGCGCCAGCGCAACGGTTTGATTTTTTTTATAATTTCTTAATTTCATCTAAAATGCTCACCGCTGGGACGACTTTGAAAATTCATAACTTTTGTCTTAGTCGAATTTTTTTAGAAAACTAAACAGTTTAGATTTGCCAATAGATGCAAAATACTTTATTAGCATTTGTAAAGCACTAGCGTAACGGTTTGATTTTTTTTTTTATTTCTTTATTTTATCTAAAACGCTCACCGCTGGGACGACTTTAAAAATTCATAACTTTTGTCTTAGTCGAATTTTTTTGGAAAACTAAACTGTTTAGATTTTCAAATAGATGTAAAAGTCTTTGTTAGCATTTGTAAAGCGCTGGCACAACGGTTTGTATTTTTTTTTTTAATTTCTTAATTTTATCTAAAATGCCCACCGCTGGGACGACTTTAAAAATTCATAACTTTTGTCGTAGTCAAAATTTTTTGAAGAAATAAACTGTTTATATTTGCAAATAGATGCAAAAGTCTTTGTTAGCATTTGTAAAGCGATAGCGCAACGGTTTGAATTTTTCTTTATAATTTCTTAATTTTAACTAAAATGCTCACCGCTGGGATGACTTTAAAAATTCATAACTTTTGTCGTAGTCAAAATTTTTTCAAGAAATAAACTGTTTAGATTTATAAATAGATGTAAAAGCCATTGTTAGCATTTGTAAAGCACTAGCGCAACGGTTTGAATTTTTTTTATAATTTCTTAATTTTATCTAAAATGCTCACCGCTGGGACGACTTTAAAAGTTCATAACTTTTGTCTTAGTCGAAATTTTTTGGAAAACTCAACTGTTTAGATTTGCAAATAGATGCAAAGTGTTTGTTAGCATTTGTAAAGCGCTAGCGAACGGTTTGAATTTTTTTTTATAATTTCTTAATTTTATCTAAAATGCTCACCGCTGGGACGACTTTAAAAATTCATAACTTTTGCCTTAGTCGAAATTTTTTGGAAAACTAAACTGTTTAGATTTGCAAATAGATGCAAAAGTGTTTGTTAGCATTTGTAAAGCGCCAGCGCAACGGTTTGAATTTTTTTCATAATTTCTTAATTTTATCTAAAATGCTCACCGCTGGGACGACTTTAAAAATTCATAGCTTGTGTCTTAGTCAATTTTTTTTGGAAAACTAAACTGTTTAGATTTGTAAATAGATGCAAAAGTCTTTGTTGGCATTTGTAAAACGGCAGCCCAACGGTTTGAATTTTTTTTATAATTTCTTAATTTTATCTAAAATGCTCACCGCTGGGACGACTTTAAAAATTCATAACTTTTGCCTTAGTTGAAATTTTTTAGAAAACTAAACTATTTAGATTTGCAAATATATGCAAAAGTCTTGCTTAGCATTTGTAAAGCACTAGCGCAACGGTTTGATTTTTTTTTTATAATTTCTTAATTTTATCTAAAATGCTCACCGCTGGGACGACTTTAAAAATTCATAACTTTTGCCTTAGTCGAAATTTTTTGGAAAACTAAACTGTTTAGATTTGCAAATAGATGCAAAAGTGTTTGTTAGCATTTGTAAAGCGCCAGCGCAACGGTTTGAATTTTTTTCATAATTTCTTAATTTTATCTAAAATGCTCACCGCTAGAACGACTTTAAAAATTCAAGACTTTTGTCTTAGACGAAATTTTTTGGAAAACTAAACTGTTTAGATTTGCAAATAGATGCAAAAGTCTTTGTTAGCATTTGTAAAGCGCTAGCGCAACGGTTAAATTTTTTTTTATAATTTCTTAATATTTGCGGTTTCCACTATACTTATATCCTGTACAGAAATATGTAAGCGAACAATTCACCAGATATACTGTGTGTTTTCCAGTTGCTGCACCGGCAGCTATTGTTTAAACCAGAACTTACCCCCATTCAATTACACCGTATGCTATTGTAATTCAAACTCCACATACACGGCGGATAATGACTCGAAATGGGGTTTGATATTACCCACCTTTACTGTTCCGCCGGAGTAATTTTGGAGCGCATTATGCGTATTAACGTCGTATCAATTTGTCGTTGGCGCTTTGAAATAATGGAAGTTAATGGGTGAAGGGGTTTATCGAGTAATTATATTTACTCCTGGTTGATATTTGATATTCAGCTGAATTCAAGATTAAGTTTATTGTGTAAGGAGAGTTTTCTTACATATGATTATGTTATTACAGAGGGCGGATTTAAAAAATCAGGCCGTCTTTAGATAGAAAATATTAAGAAAATTAACGTTTATAAAGGTAATTTATTCGTATATCAAATTACGCACAGTAATAAATTACGTTAAATCTTAATTGGGATGAAATAGGAGGATAGTTATTTACGTATTTGTAATTGCGTAAATTTCCTCAAAACAGGTTGTTTTGGGTAGGCTATGAAAATGTAGGGTGAAAAAATAGGAGGACAAACTGGGTGATCGCGAATTATTAACAAAAATTTTGAGCGTATTACAGACGTTTTGTCGATGTCATCATGCATGAAATATAAGCGAACTTATGGAAACTTCTAGAAATATTATCAATACCCTTAAGAATTTAGGTGTTAAGACGTTTTTTCTATGTCATCATGCAATATTGCATCAAATATAAGCGAATGAATTGATACCTTCATATTTTTCTGTTTTCAGTTTGAGGATATTGGTGCTGGAAATTTATGGGTGCACTGTCCATGGATGAGGCCGCATTCTGTCGACTGGATCCATCAAGGACCGACGGTCGTCGTCCTGCTGCTGAATCTGCTCTTCCTTTTGGCCATAATGTGGGTGCTGATCACCAAGCTGCGTTCGGCCAATACTCTGGAAACGCAACAGTACAGAAAGGCCGCGAAGGCCTTGCTGGTGTTGATGCCTCTGCTGGGAGTAACATATGTGCTTACCATCGCAGGCCCGACGGCCGATGAGTCCACAAAGAATATTTTCGATTACATTAGAGCCGTACTACTGTCAACACAGGTAAGTTTCATTTACTTATTACAATTTTTTTGGTGACATTGTAACTTATAATTAAATATATTCTTGGGTACAAAGAGCTTAAACTATCAATACTTTAAACTTTTACATTACAAAAGTCAAAATAGGCTGTGGTCACTTTCAATTTTGATATTAATAAATTATTTTTCAAAGCGATCTTCGATTTGTATTCATTGAAATAGCTACTGGAAAAGTTGGTAAATCGAGTTTTCTGCAAATAACTTTTAATGCATCAGATAGAGTTATAATTACGAAAAATGTTTATTTTTTAAATTTTACATAGAATGTAATTTTACAAATATAGGGGGCTCCAATTAAAAATAAATAAAAAATGTTTTAAAGTTTGAAAACTTTGATCCTAAATTTTGGAGACCCTGTATAATTCATATCAATAAAACTTGCTTTACGGGTCTGTCAGACCTTATTTAATAAGTACCCTGTATAATTTTATTAACGAGGCACTATTTTTATTATTTTTTAAACCTATGGGGCAAAACTGATTTTCCAATTTTTTATTTTTTTATGCAAATATCACTGAACCCATTTCAATCAAATTTTAGGGGCATGTATGCATCGGTAAAATGCATCCAAATAAGCAATAAAATATACCGCATGTTGTCTAAAACGATATATCATCATGACGTCACACTTTTTTGGGACAACCTGTAGAATACAAAATATTTACCTAAAATACTTCCTACGATACAAGTAAATTCTGCTAAACATGAAAATCCTAACTTAATTAGTAACTGAGCTTTAGAAGACGGGAGGTGAAATGCAGGAACCTGTACAGCAATTCAGGTGAATGCGCGGGGCAACACATGGTTATTTGCTTCCGTAAGTGCCGAATTGGTATTTGGCGCAAAGTGTAGAATTTCATACTACCGACTATACCCAAAGTGAAAGGATAAGAGTAACGAAAGGCTAGCTGGCACGAAAATTGTTCTAAATATGATGGCATAGAAAAGAAATGCCTAAAGCTCTAGCAACAATAAAATTGTAGCGAGGTCAAACTGCTTGACTTCAATGTTAAAATATTTCCGCCATAAAATGGAAAAATATGTCATCAGCAATGCAAAACATTTTAAAAACAGTTGTATTGGATTACAATAGAAGCATGGGTGGAGCTTATGGAGGAGTTCGAATTCATAGCAAATTCCATGTTATGTTTATTGCTTTGACATGATTATTTTTAAGAGTTACATTATTTTCAAAACTATTCATAGAGATGGAACAATTCACGACTCCAAACAAAAATTAGCAGAAGAAATTAGGGCCGGATTTTTTTTCCGAGATTTCAAAGTTTCGAAGATTCACAAAAAATCTTGAAGGAAAAGATTGAATTTTCGAAGTTTCGAAGTCTCATTTCGTGAATATTGTCAAATGAAAAAGTTAATTTATATCAGTATTACAATTTTAAAACTAATAAAAACGATGAATTTTACAAGATATGTTATTGTTTTCTAACTTGCTAAGACATTAGTTTGATGTTAATTTATTATAACAGCAACTCAGCATGCGCATTTTAAGTTTCGTCTTGGGTTTGAAGGTAAAAATTTTGAAATTACTTAAAAGTTATGTCGCTGTTTCGGATTTTGGGAGTGAAAAATTCGAAAACTTCGAAACTTCACAACGAAAAATTCGACAAATTAAAAAAATTCGAAAAATTTGATAAAATTCGACAAAAATTCGATAAAATTCGAAAAATTCAAAAAAATCGATACTTCGCAATTTTGAATCTTTGAAAAATACGATAACTTCGAAGTTCTCTTCGATTCTTTGGATTTTTCTAACCTTAGAAGTTGCGAAGCTTCACATTATTAGAACCCCTAGAAGAAATTATTGAACAAAATAAACAAACATAAATGCAGCAGCAACACGAGAGATTGTACCATTTCCACCATTCGCATCAAGATTTACTGCGAAAAATTGTCAAATCGAAGAAAGCACAGCACGTACACGTGCTTATCACAAAAAATGATCGATTCTTAATTTTATCGATGCGGTGATTACCGTGTGGCTGGGTTATATTATATACATGGCTTTTATTTTAACACTGAACATACTATTATTAACTCCTATGTTCAATTGTAAAATAATCACATCAACGCACATCATTGAATTGAAATTGTATGCAAACAAGTACTCAAAGGTGACAGTGACACAGCTTAACGTATTACGAATAAAGTTAGGTTAATTAAATTAAATACGGTTTTGCATAATTCCGTTGGTTTGCCTTTGTTTTCATTTGATAATTGCTGATGATTTGAAAACTTGTAAGCATTGTTTTTAATTTTTTTTAATGTCTTATAAACGGAAACTGAACTTATTTGAATCTGTGCCGCAATAACTCTTAAAGATGATTTGCGGTTCTGTTCTACGTAACATAAAATGCTTCATTTCTTTTAGTCCTTTTTTACTAACGCAGCCAGTATTGTCAAAATTATATACAATATTAAAAAAAATTCCGATGGATGGAAGTTGTCTGCTCGGGTATGCAACCGAAACAAATCGAGTGCTGTTCCTGCTCCAGTACCAATTAATTATTTGTATTAATTTGGTTATTAAACACGCGAATTCGTGCTTTAATTCACAAAACGCGATTTATGATAATATTTTGTTTACCCTTTTTAATACTGATTTTATTTTTGTTTTCAATTGTAATTGTTATCATAACTTTAATTTCTATTTTAATTTTGATTTTGTTTTGTTTTTTTTTATTTTAATTTTCGTGAATAAAGTTATTAATCACTCAAAAGATTTGCTCCACTCGCCTACGGCTCGTCCCGCAAACATCATTCTCGTGATTAATAGCTATCATTATGTGCTCGTTGTACAATATACTATTTCCGTTGCTCGTTGGTTAATGGCTAACTTTAATGTACCCAAATGTATCAAAAATCGTTCATTAATGATCCCTTTTAATGAACGATTTTTCATTAATAAACGATTTCTAGGGTCGCGGTGGTGTAGTGGGTAGAGGTCCGGCCTCTGGACCCCCCTGGTGCGGGTTCGAGTCCCTTCCGGGTGTTCACTTTTTTTTACTTTTCCAACACGAAAAATGGCCGTGCGGGTCCCTGGATATATTTAGTCTTTGTCATTATTTCACTTAAATGAATTATTAAATACTATACATCGGTTGTGGCAGAATGCCCTAGTGGGCTAAGCCAATTCCCTATCATCCTCGATTCCCTAACCCGAATTCCTATCAATCATATTCCCTAAAGAAAAGAACGATTTATAGTTAAGCATTAAATGTCGAATTACTCATAATTACTGGAAATCCAACTGATAATAGCGAGAAAACGATCTATAATTTGTTTTACAGGTAAATGCAAAAGTATATCAATTCTCTGCGCTAGAAACAAATTAGCGGTTAACCGACTTCGATTTTGTTATACAATAATGTCAAAGTGTGAAACGTCAAATTTATAAAACGCGTGTGTCAAGTAAGTGTCTGCTACTATGGATAGTGTCGAGTTTAAATTAACACCGCCAAAAGTACTAGCCATTGCAAATATTGCAACAATTAATTTGCTTCCGGAAAAGAGTACACATTTTTACGAAAAAACTTAAGTAGAATTTATTTCCTGGTGCGAGGAGTAACAGGTAAGACGTCATTCGGAATCTGCGCTATTCGCATGTTTAAGGGCTTAATAGCAAGTTTATTTGTTTGCTTTGTTTGGATTTTCTCTAATCTAATTTCTAATGTTGATCTAAGTTACGATCAACGGAAAAATCTTATAACCAACTCGTGTGTTAATTGGCGATTAATGATCTCAACAATTAATGCACTCGCGCATTAATCGCTTTCATTAACACACTTGTTGGTTAAATAACTATTTCATAGCCACACTTCGATTTTTATTCATTAAAATGTCCATTGGAATAGTTGATATAACGAATTTTCAACGAATAACTTTCAATGTACCAGGAATTGGAACAGAGCTGTAATTAGGAAAAATGTTTGTTTTTTTTAATTCCGCTTATGATGACATAAAATAGGCGGAGGCTCCAATTAAAAATAAGAAAAGTGATTTGAAGTTTGAAACTAAATTTTGGACACCCTGTATAATTCATATTAATAAAACTTCGTTAACGGGACTGTCAGACCTTATTTATTAAGTACCCTGTTTAATTTTATTAACGAAACATCATTTTTATTTTTTATTAATATTTTAAACCAAAGGGCAAAACTTTTTCTAATTTTTATTTTTTTTTATGCGGATATCACTAATCCGATTTCAATAAAATTTTAGGGGTATGTAGGTAAATAAATAAAATGCAACCAAATAAGCAACAAAATATACAGGGTGTATTTTAAATAACGAACAGGCTCGTAACCACAAAGAGATTATATTATTTTTAAACAATATTCGCAATTATTTTATTTATAACTGTAACAAAAAGCCCGCAATTAATTATTAAAGTTAATGAGTGAAAATACGCAACATGTTTGGGGGCGGTGGTAATGTGACCTAATTTTTAAACGGCATCGGCTTTAGATATCGAATTACAACAAGCGCGTAGGAAATATCTGAGTGCTCTTTAAGCGTCAATGAACTTGAGGACTGTTTATCTTTTACAAAAAAAACTTCAAATTTCGGAGGCAAGAAATCGTATCTCGCGTTTTAAATAAACAAACACACATTCCATGCAGACCTTATTAAATGAGAAGAGCATCGGTTCTCAAAATATTTAAAAAACCTCGAAAAATGGGGAAAATTCAAAAAAATGTTTTCGAATAAATTTTGAAGGAAATGGGTTTACGACTATTTTCTGTATGTACCCTTAAATGCCTGTTCGTTATTTCAAATACACCCTGTATAGCGTGTAATCTAAAAAGATATATTATCATGATGTCAAATTTTTTTGGCAAAAATAATATAAAAATATTTACCTGAAATACGTCCTAAGATACAATTAAATTTTGTAAAATATCAAAATCCCAACTTAATCAGTAACTGAGCTATAGAAGACGGGAGGTGAAATGCAGGACCCTGATAGTAATTGTGGTGCGTGCGCCGGGCAACACATGTTTATTTTAATAACAATTTAGAGGTATAATAATAAATAACAATTATAATTGTAATTACAAAATATGTTATGTCAACCAATTGTTTCTCAAGGCCATCTTCGATTTTTATTCTAGTAGAATTGTTGATAAAATAGTTTTCTGCACATAACTTTTAATGTGATAGGAACTGCGGTTAGGGTTGTAATTAGGAAAAATGTTTGTTTTTAATTCCGCATGGATTGACATAAACATATATTGGGGGTAATTAAAAATAAAAAAAATAAAGTGCTTTAAGAGTTAGAAAAGTTTTACACCAAATTTTGGACACCCTTTATAATCCATATGAATCAAATTTGGTTAATAAGAATGCTCGTGTTAAATGAAAAGTCGACAGACTTATATCGATCGGAAATCTTACGCTCTACAACTTTGATCTCTTATAATTTTTCTAGATAATATATATTTTTGGCCGAAAATCCATAGAATCAGTAGAAGGTGAGAAAAAAAAATGTTTTTATTGATAAATCTCAAGAGTCCTTAATATTTCATTATACAAACTGTATATTCTTGTAAAGCTTATCAATGCCATGCATTAGGGTGTTTCCTTTGAAAAAAAAAATAGTTATCCATTGTTTTACTAATGTTGACACCCTGTATAGCAGTATGAACAAAACAGAACCAAAGCCGATGTGTATTATTCTTCATGATGTGGAAAATTATCTTGTGTATAAAAAATAAAGCTATCTTTGCTACGAACGCTTCGGCAATTTTTTGAATGTGTACACGTTTTTGCCACTAATTTGTACATAACTGGCCAAACATCTAGTATAATATACTATTACGTGAAATTTCAAAATGCCTTCTATAACTTAAAATGGGAGAATGTTACTCGATGATCACATCTATATTGTGTTAAGTAAGTAAAGATATCGTGTAAACTTTCTTTAAAACATAATATTTTAAAAAAATAGCAATATGAATGGATATTAATATTACCAAATAAAATGTTAGTTTCAAGTCTGAATGCTTAAAATTCTTGACTAGTTTCGCCTTATTAGGGCATTATCAGGATTTTCTTGTATTCTTGTTTATTTACAGCAAAAACCTCGTTATCTAGAAATCATTCAACGGAGCCCTAGCAGCAATTTAATTGATGTCTCATAATACCCTCCATGCAACTACCTATAAATACTGTCCATTATCCACGATTTATTGAAAATTGTGTCCCACTTAAATGAGCAGCACAATAACTTTTCCGGGGCAGCTTAAATATTACAAATTGCAAACCATAACTCTACCTTTTAATAACAGTTAAAACAAGTTCACAGATGTGACTTCGTAATTTATTTCGTATTAAGAATGATAAATGTAAGTGCTACATTTAGTTAATGCGGAAAAATGTTTGTGTGTAATCCACATATCCGTATTTGCTTCATCAGCGGGAGCAGAATGTTAATTTTAAGTACACTGGCCGTGTTCTCTTTAATATTTAAAATGGTTGTAAATAATAGCTTGGGGGGCTATAATTTTAGGTATAATTTAAGGACAGGGAGATTTGCATGAAACCTTGCCCAGGAGGGCATGTTTAATGTTTAGATCAATTTATCAACGTCCACAGAGCATTACACGATACACCTAACAATATTTACACGCGCAATAATTTTTTAAAGTATTTACTCTGTCATAATATAATTATTAGTCATAATAATGTATGTTAAAAATATTAACTGAATTGGGCTAAGGCAATAATAAAGAATGTCTTGGAGTAAACGATCCATTTTTATCAGGTTGTGTGTATGAATAAATGAGCGGTACTTCCTGATATAATTTATTTTTTTTTTTTTAACATGCGTTATCCGACTACACGCCAAAAAATTTTCTTATTGACATGTAAGTAACTTAACTAACACACACAATGTTCACTAAAATACTTTTAACTCAATATTTGCCCTAATAATTTTAAGATTTCCATGTAATAAATAGCTAAAAACCTATATGCACTAAACATTACACACACCATGAATAATAAGTTTGTAAATTAATATTAATTTAGCCTAGATATTTTAAAAATCAAAACTTGTTAGAATTAATAATTAAATGTAATAACAAATTTTCTTTTAGTTATCTGCTGATGATGGTAATATTTTAACCGAAACTAGTACAGACAAAATAAAAATTAAATTATATCAGGAAGTACCGCTCATTTATTCATTCAATAATAAAGAAGTTTGCACACGTCAAGGAACAAATAATTTTTACTTTCTCCGTTACGAAGTACGAGAAAGTATTGTGATCGTGAAATTTTTTCAATTTTTTTTACGGAAATATCCGTCTTATGGACCCTACATGCCAGTTCAACAATTTCTGGAAAAAAAATTGTGTCTGTGTGTGTGCGCGCGCGTTTGTGTGTGTGTGTGCTGTGTGCGCTGTATCTTAAAAACTAATAGAGTAATTGATATG
Source organism: Ocypus olens (assembly GCA_910593695.2). Taxonomy (NCBI): domain Eukaryota; kingdom Metazoa; phylum Arthropoda; class Insecta; order Coleoptera; family Staphylinidae; genus Ocypus; species Ocypus olens. The sequence continues at coordinate 9,276,184 of OU343053.1, read as the reverse complement.
AAACTTTGAACATACGTCTTATTTCATAATCCGAAGAACTGAAAAGCTTTTGGTAAAATTTTGTAGACCGAAAGTGGGTGTTTACCTTAACTGTTTTTTGCCAATATTTTCTTAAATATGAAAAATATCACAAAAACATTTAAACAAACATTGAAAACGGCAGATAAATGAACATCTGTTGCTTGAAAATATTTTTCATAAAATCATTACTATTCGAGAAAAGAATGTATTATTATTTTTTTATTTTTGGTTTATAATTATGAAACGATAATAGTTACAGCAAATTTATGTGAATAATAATTGTAGATAATGCTAAAATGAACAAATTCTAAAGAATAAGCTTTTTCTAAATCTCGTTAGTTTTTGAGTAAACCGAATTTTTGTATTTGAAGTAAAAATTTTCCGTCTTTCATAATTTTGACGTTTTAAACGTCAGTTTCATCCGAGTTTACGCAACGCTCGATGTACATTTAAAATATGATTTCAATTGAAAATAAACCATGAAAACGTAAATATAAATGGCTATGATACAGTGATTACGTTGCTGGAAGATTCTAACTATAAATATATATCCTTCATCCAAGATATAATATCCCCGAAACGGTGTTATGACATAAGTTGGCCTTTGATCAAAGTTCTCCGGTGAACTTAATTGAATTTATCAGCTCACGGGCGGCAGAAGGATGGGAAATTTCCGCGTTGTCGCGAGTTCTTCAATTAAAGTTTATTGCGGCGTCATCCAATCTTCAAAATGCAAGGGCACAAAACGGCGGCCGCGGCGATTATTTTAAAATCCGCTTGTCTGAAACTTCTTTCTCGAATGGTACAAGTTTTCCACTTATAAGCATAATTAATTTCCCGAGACGGATTACAGACGTAAATGTATTGGAATAATTTAAGGAAAATAATTGCACTTGGATTCTCGCATAATTATATTCGAATAAATTATAAGAATTTTGTAACTCATCTCGGGTTTCCAGAAAATTCATTTCCTTTTTAATTCACTGGATTTATATGTATTTCCCGAAAAATTTCAGATAACGAAGTCATTTCAATATATATTCACTTTTTACTTTCTCCGTTACGAAGTACGAGAAAGTATTGTTTTTTTTTTTTTTTTTTTTTTTTTTTTATTGACAGGAGTTCGGGTTTTGGAATCGAGGATGATGGGGACTTGGCTTAGCCAACTAGGGCATTCAGCCACAACCAATTTATATTAATAATATTCATATTTAAATGAAATGGGGACAAACACTAGACACCCAGGGACCCGTACGGCCATTTTTCGTGTTGAAAAAGTGACCGTCCGGACGGGACTCGAACCCGCACCAACGGGGTCCAGAGGCCGGACCTCTACCCACTAGACCACCGCGGCCCCAGAAAGTATTGTAATCGTGATTTTTTTTCAAATTTTTTTTTACGGAAATATCCATTTTGGGGTCCCTAGATGCCATTTCAACAATTTCTGGAAAAAAAAATTGTGTCTGTGTGTGTGTGTCTGTGCGTGTGTGTGTGTGTCTGCTGTGTGCGCTGTATCTCAAAAACCAATAGAGCAATTGATATGAAACTTTGAACATACGTCTTATTTGATAATCCAAAGAACTGAAAAGCTTTTGGTAAAATTTCGTACACCGGAAGTGGGTGTTTACCCTAACTGTTTTTTTGTTTTTTGCCAATATTTTCTTGAATATAAAAAATATCACAAAAACATTTAAACAGACATCAAAGACAACAAAGAAATAAATAGCTTTTGCTTGAAAATATTTTTCATAAAATCATTGGTATTCGAGAAAAAAAAAATTATTATTTTTTAATTTTTGGTTTATAATTATGAAACTATAATAGTTACAGCAATTTTAAGTGAATAATAATTGTAGAGAATGCCAAAATGAACAACTTTTAGACAATAAGTTTTTTTCGAAATCTCGTTAGTTTTCGAGTAAACCTAGTTTTTGAATTTGAAGTATAATTTTTCCATCTTTCATGATTTTGACGTTTTAAACGTCAGTTTCATCCGAGTTTACGCAACGCTAGATGTACATTTAAAATATGATTTCAATTGACAATAAACCCATAAAAACGTAAATATAAAGTCGGAGAAAGTAACATGATGGCCACATCACCATTTTTTTAATATAATTTTTTAATGACATACTTTTGCCATTCAGGTAACGAACATGCTAAAACTTAGATGCAATATGGATTATCACGTCACGTAATCTTACATGCTATCACGATGTGATTTTTAAACCGTAATATCAAGCACACTATTATCACGTGGCCCTGTGATGGCGTAGATAGGTAGACGTTGAACAATACCAATTCTTCGCCTTTTTAACTTTAGCATTGAAAACGGAAAGTGATACTTCTTCATATTGGGAAGAAGAACTTGAAGCTGTGGCCGTATACATTGCTCTCAGTTTAGAAAAAAAAAACGTTCCGAATATGGTTTCATGCAATCAATAAAAATTGAGAGCAATTGGGCGAATTTCATCGGTTAGTTCCAGAATTACGGAATTGTGTATTTTCGAATAAGCAATAAGGAATTTGATTTTCTACATGATCTTATGTAACAACATAATGAAACAGCATACTCAACTTCGCAGAGCTCTGTCCATTGAAGAATGATTGGTTGAACAGTGCGGAACGAAGTAATGTAATATCATGTTTGTCAAAAAGTTGTAGATAGAAAACAAAACCGAACTATCACGGATGATGTCGGTGACGTGACGTAATATCTCGTGAGTTCACATATATTCGTATTTATAATAATTTCTATGATATTTTTTTTAAATGATCGATGCGGCCATCATATACGTTTCTTAGATTATAATAATGACTTGATACGAAAACAATTTTCGTTAGAATATGCCGACTTGTAAAGGGCAATGTGCGGTTAATATTGAAGGAGATGGAGGTCACGTTTCAGACATTATCTTTATATAATAAAATGCTTCTTTCCTCCTATAACGTATATTATTTTTTTTTTTAAATTAGGTATTTCAATTATTTACCGAGTTTAAATAAACACCCATTTGACGGTGCAGAACCACCATTTAATAAAAGTACCAAGTAAACGAATTCCCGTTCAAATTTTCCTTGCAAAAATGTTTGACAACAGTTATAGACAGTGGCGGCTCGTGGAATATGTTGATGGTAGAGCCACTTCAATATCCCCCCCCCCCTGCTTTTTTGAAGAAACAAAGAACGATTTATCTTCTTAGATCAAAGTAAGTGTTTTAAGAATTAATTCAAAATTCTTACTGAGCTTGAAAGTACAGATAGTGCCATGGCTCCTTGGCTCTATATAACGCCCCTGTCTGCGATTACTATTTGAAACACATTGTATAAACTAATCAATAATAAAGCTCCTTGCATTGCTTACAATTAACTCTCATCAATTATTTTTTTCTGTTTTTTAGAGGATAATTCTTGAATGGATGACTAGATTTCGAAAAAATTTCAGGTTTGGTGTGGATAAGATACAAAAATTAAATTCGCCCTTGTTTTTAATTGTTTGTTTTTTTGGATAACCCTTGAACCAGCGGCGGCTCGTGGATGTCCAGCGAGGAGGCAATGGAAGGAAATTTGACCAAAACAGCAGCGAAATATTTTCTTCCTCTATAAGAGAAAGTAGTACAGTACGAGCGGCATCTGTGTCGTAGCCTCCTCTATAAAGATCCACGAGCCGTCGCTGCCTTGAACGTATAATGAATAAAGTCTAATATTGTATAAGTTTAGATCAGATAAAAAAACATAAATTAAACATTTCATTGTTTGATGCAAAAAATCAAAAATTCCTACAAATATTTGAAAATCAAATAATTCCAAGGCTGAAAGACCTCTGGTCAATTGCCTGTTGAGGTCATTTGTAAAAGTGTCTCAATAAATGTATTGTCTCTCTCTCAAATAATTCCTTAACATAAATCCCGGAGACTATATTTTCCAGATAAATATCAAAGTAAATTAATTTTATCTAAAAATAAATCCCATTTTTTAATTAAATCCCACGAAAACAAAAAAATATAAAATTAAATAAATAACCTGAAATGAATATAAAACCCTTAAAAGTACAGGATAAAAAATTCAAAAATGTAGGTGACAAAATCTAAAATAAAGGACAAAAATCAAAATTTTTGACCAAAACGGCAAACCGAAAATGCGGAAATATCAAAAATTTCAACAAACCAATTCAAAACGTAGGCCAAAATAAAGAGTTTATTGATGTATATGCGAGATTTTTTTATTTTTTCCGGTATTTTCAAGTTTTCTTTGTTGAAATTTTCGATTTTTTTGTCTGCATCTTTCATCTTAGGCCCGAGCTTTCGATATTTTGTCTAAATTTAGGGCAAAAGGTATAAAAATAAAAAAATGCAGACCAAGAAATTTGGCCAAAAAGTCAAAAATTTAGAACAAATCTAAAATATCGGCAAAAAAATCAAAATGTAGACCTATAAATTGAAAATACAAGCAAAAGAAAAATAATTTGCCACATTCAGCTGCCAAAAATAAGTTAGAAAATAATAGCCAAAAAATTTCAAAAAATACGAAATTAAATCAATAATCCAAGTTAAAAAATCTAAAATACAGGATAAAAAAATAGACCAAAAATCTAAAATATGCCATGAAAAATTTAGACCAAAAATCTAAAATTCGGGCATAAAAGTAAAAATGGTGGGCCAAGAAAAGAAACATTTTAACAGATAAATAAAAGAAAATTATAAAAACACTTTCTTTGTTAATATCATAATAATTCAAAATGTATCACGAAGTAAACGCTGCCAGTGTCAATCAATTAAAAGAACATTAATAAAAATTTAGTGCAAAAGATAAAAAAATAAAAATCTACAATGTTAGCCAAAAATTTGAAAACATCGAAACTCGGGCCTAAAGATAATAAATGTAGACGAAAAATCAAAAATGCGGACCAAAAAATCAAAAATTTTAACAATAAAATCGAAAAGTTAGGTCAAAACAAAGAAAAATGTAGGTCAAAAGATTAAAAAAAAATAATAAAAATCTGTCATGTTGGTCAGAAATTCGGAAAATTTAGACAGTGCATGAAAACTTGGGACTAAAGATAATAAATGCAGACTAAAAAATCGAAAATTTCAACAAACAAAACTCGAAAATACCAGAAAAAAATCTCGCACATAAATTATAATTCAGGTTATAGATATTTTAACCCAAATTAATTCAAAAATTTGGGACTAAAATTAAAAATTCGGCCCAAAAAATCAAAAATTTTAAGAATCAATTCGAAAATGTAGGTCAAAATAAAGTTAGTTAGGGCAAAAGATCAAACAATTTAAAATACAGGTAAAAAATCTAAAAATCAAAAATGCGGACCAAAACGTAGAAAATTTTAACAATTAAATCGAAAATTTAGGTCAAAAGAAGGAATATTTAGGAGAAATGATTAACCTCAAAAAAATCGAAAATACAGGCTTAATAATAAAAAATGCAGAATATTTTAGTAAGAAAATTGTAAATTAGTCTCAAAAATCACTATATTGCTCAAAGTAATTTTTCAGTTTTTTTAATTGCAAAACATTTTTTAATTTGAAACTACAGGTAGTGTCATGGCTCCGTGGCTCTATATAACGAGCCGCCCCTGGTTATAAATACTTCATAAGGGGAATATGGGGAATATACATATAAATTCTAACATGAATAAACATAATACAATTTTACTTTCTCTGTGCCTGTGTCTGTATGCCTGGCTGTCTGTTGTGTGTCTGGGTGTCTGTTGTGTGTCAGTATGTCTGTTGTGTGTCTGGATGTCTGTTGTGTGTCGGTGTGTTTGTTGTGTGGCTGGGTGTATGTTGAGTGTTGGTGTGTCTGTTGTGTGTCTATGGTGTGTCGGTGTGTCTTTTTGTGTCTGGGTGTCGGTTGTGTGTCTGTTGGATGTCGTTGTGTCTGTGTCTTGATGGACAATATTACAAATTGTTGAGATGGATGAAACTTGTCTGCTCGGATACTCAACCGCAAACAAATCTCTAACACGTCGAATGCTGTTCTCACTCTTGTACCAATTAATTATCTGTATTCTTTCTTCAGTGGTGTAATACATTTTTATTAATAACACAATTTTGACAATTAAATAAAACTGAGTGTAAGTATGGTTGCCTACATTGTCAATACATTGCAATGCGTTGATGTGATTATTATAACATAGAACATAGACATTAACAATCATAAGTTCTGAGTTAAAAAAAGACCCTGTATATAATTATTCATAGAGAAAATATAATATAGTAATATAATTTTCAGCTGTAATAACTAACTAGAAATCAAAACACATACATTTAATTATCTCGAGTGAAACTATATACTTCGTATATATGTATTTTATGCAATAACTACTGTGGAGTATTCCGAGTATATTAAACGCCCTCCGGAGGTATCACCGTGATGTATTATTCTAATAAGACTAATGAGAAATCATAATATAGGCAAGCGTAAATTGCACACTGGGATATGAAGTTGTATATATAGAAGAAATGTTTAAATACATTGTTACAGACAATCTATTTATTAAAAATCCTGCAGATAAATTGAATATACATTTTAAAAAAAAGTTGAATTATCGTTTAGATGCTAGTGAACAGAAAAAAGTCAATAAGTTCAGAAAATGTTTGTGTGAGGCAAATGAAATTTAGTGTAATGGCTTGAATTATTTAAGGGGGAACACCACCTTGAGCGCTGAAAAAATAGGTCATTTTTGTATTTTATTTTCGGCATGAAAACAAGGAGGGCAAATCGTTTTTGATGGTTTTATTTAGTGATAAACCGGCTTCTGAACTAATTTTTTCGCACTGATCGGGGCCACCTTGAGGCTGATGCACCAGGTGGCCCAGATTTTTTTAATTTATTTTTTTCTCAAAAATTTTTCAAAATAATTAGTTTATTTTTTATTTTTCCCTATAAAAATTCTACGCTACATTTTATTCATCCTCTTCAAGAAGAAGCTCCTGTTTTTTTTTAAATCTTTTTTATTAAAAATTATAACAGATGTTCATCAAGTTATGAAGTAGCATGTGTGCAAAAATCAATAAATTCCGTTGAAAATTATCGATTTTTTTCAATTCCAGGGTGACCAGACCCCGTAAGTTAATTTTATTATACATATATAAGAAATATTATTACCAGTCCAAATCATAACTATATAATAATGGTGGCTCAAAAGACTATAAATTCTATGCGGACACGACCGCTCTAGGAGCAATTCAGGTAATACTGCAGAATCGCTTGGATAAAATATTGTGAAACTATTAAATATAATATCCTTTCCCAAATACACAAACAGAATAATTCCGTCAGAACGTGCTCATGGATAAATTTAACTGTAATTTTCAATAGACGTCAACATCCAGCCGCAAGTACATTGTAAAACCTGTTTGTCAGCTAAGAACGGATTTAGCTGGAGCATCGGCGACCTACATTAGTGCATGGCATTAAGACTAACAGAATTTGTAAACATGTTGATTTCCTCTAAGTAATTAAATGAGTTCTTGCTTAATGAAGCTACGCAATAATGCAACTGGTAAGGAATTTCACTTAATAAATCACTGACGCAGTGTAAGGTTTCAAAATGTTTTTTTATTGTTCTACAACAATGTTACTCCGCACAGTAGAGATAGGCAAAACTGCTACTTTTGAATCACGTTGCTACCTGTGATTGCTACTTTTTAATATCAGTGATTTTAAACTGTGACTATGACAAAAACATCGCAGAAAAAATTTTTAAAAACGCAGGAAAAATTCCATAAAAAATAATCCTCAATGGCCGAAGTATCTCTTATTCAAAATCAATTTGGTTTTTGTAAATTCAACAATTTTCAATAGAGATATGGATTTTTGAAATTTTTTGTTTTAATTTTATGAGCACCTGAACAAAAACATCGCAGAAAAAAATGTAAAAAACACAGGAAAAATTCCATAAAAAATCATCCTCAAAGGCCGAAGTATCGCTTATTCAAAATCAATTTGGATTTTCTAAATTCAATAATTTTCAATAGAGATATGGATTTTTGAAATTCTTTGTTTTAATTTTATGAGCACCTGAACAAAAACATCGCAGAAAAAAATATAAAAAACGCGGGAAAAATTCCATAAAAAATCATCTTCAATGGCCGAAGTATCGCTTATTTAAAATCAATTTGGTTTTTGTAAATTTAATAATTTTCAAGAGATATGGATTTTTGAAATTTTTTGTTTTAATTTTATGAGCACCTGAACAAAAACATCGCAGAAAAAAATGTAAAAAACACAGGAAAAATTCCATACAAAATCATCCTCAATGGCCGAAGTATCGCTTATTCAAAATCATTTTGGTTTTTGTAAATTCAATAATTTTCAATAGAGATATGGATTTTTGAAATTTTTTGTTTTAATTTTATGAGCACCTGAACAAAAACATCGTAGAAAAAAATATAAAAAACCCGGGAAAAATTCCATAAAAAATCATCTTCAATGGCCGAAGTATCGCTTATTTAAAATCAATTTGGTTTTTGTAAATTCAATAATTTTCAATAGAGATATGGATTTTTGAATTTTTTGTTTTGATTTTATAAGCACCTGAACAAAAACATCGCAGAAAAAAATGTAAAAAACACAGGAAAAATTCCATAAAAAATTATCCTCAATGGCCGAAGTATCGCTTATTCAAAATCAATTTGGTTTTTGTAAATTCAATAATTTGCAATAGAGATATGGATTTTTGAATTTTTTTGTTTTAATTTTATGAGCACCTGAACAAAAACATCGCAGAAAAAAATATAAAAGACGCGGGAAAAATTCCATAAAAAATCATCTTCAATGGCCGAAGTATCGCTTATTCAAAATCAATTTGGTTTTTGTAAATTCAATAATTTTCAATAGAGATATGGATTTTTGAATTTTTTTTTTTAATTTTATGAGCACCTGAACAAAAACATCGCAGAAAAAAATGTAAAAAACACAGGAAAAATTCCATACAAAATCATCCTCAATGGCCGAAGTATCGCTTATTCAAAATCAATTTGGTTTTTGTAAATTCAATAATTTTCAATAGAGATATGGATTTTTGAAATTTTTTGTTTTAATTTTATGAGCACCTGAACAAAAACATCGCAGAAAAAAATGTAAAAAACAGGAAAAAATCCATAAAAAATCATCCTCAATAGCCGAAGTATCGCTTATTCAAAATCAATTTAGTTTTTGTATATTCAACAATTTTCAATAGATATGGATTTTTGAAAATTTTTGTTTTAATTTTATGAGCACCTGAACAAAAACATCGCAGAAAAAATGTAAAAAACGCAGGAAAAATTCCATAAAAAACATCCTCAATGGTAGTAGTACCGCTTATTCAAAATCAATTTGGTTTTTGTAAATTCAACAATTTTCAATAGAGATTTTTGAAAATTTTTGTTTTGATTTTTTGAGCACCTGAACAAGGAGGAGCATTTGGAGATTTTCGCAGTTTGGTGAATTGTTTTTATTTTCAATTTTCAGTTAATGAAGTTTGCAATTTAAAAATTTATGTTTAGATATTCGCACTGAATCTTAAATTAAAATGAATTTTGAGTCATTTTGGGTTTACCATTTGTAGAAATTGTTTTTATGTATTTGTTTTACATTTGATGAAAATCGTAATTTGACCATGAACATGGGAGTAAACAGTATTGAATATAAAATAATATGTAGAAATGCTATTCTGCATTGTCTTCTTACAATCACGTTTTTAGGTAACAGTTGTGATTTTAAGGAGCAATCACAGTTTAAGTCACAGTTTAAATAGCAGTGATTTTAAGTAGCTGTGATTTAAAGTAACAGTGATTTTAAGTAGCAGTGGCTCTAAGTAGCAGTGATTTTAAGTAGCGGTGATTTTAAGTAGTAGTGGTTTTAAGTAGCAGTGATTTTAAGTAGCGGTGATTTTAAGTAGCAGTGGTTTTAAGTAGCGGTGATTTTAAGTAGCAGTGATTTTAAGTAGCAGTGAAATTCGCCTATTGGTAACAGTAACGACCTGTGATTTTTTAATACCAGTGAAAAATCACAGGTACATGATCGTCCATCCCTACCGCACAGTGGCTTCATCAGGTGGATGGAAAATATGATTTAAAAATGATTAAGTTATATAGAGTTTCAACACGTAACTCATCAATCCAATATTTGGTAAGGCATTTTTAAATACACTGGTGGAAAAAAATATGAAACACTTGAAATTCGTGAAATTTCGATCATTTTCAAACCGCTATAACTCGGCGTATTTTCAATCGATTTTGATGAATCTTTGAGGGCGAAAAACTTTAAAGTGTATTCTTTAAAGTCATGCATGCTAACTTAAGCGTAACCCCTTCCGCCCCCCCTCTAGCGCCCCTGTGAGAAAACAAGTTTTTTTTCTGGAAACCATGTCCAACTTTGACGATGTCTATGGAGTTGGAAAAGTTTTGTCTACTCGATCCACCATAAAGGCATTACATTTTGATCAATTCCCTTTCAGGATTTAAAGGAAGAAATTCCTACGACGATTTAGCACCAAGTTATGGATGTTCTAAAAAAGTGCATTTTGAGGTTTTTCGCACTTTTTTTCAAACACCCATAACTTTGTGCCAAATCGCCGTATGAACTTTGTTTTTTGAGTCCTGCGCAGGTAATTGAACACATTGCCCTTGTGGTGGATCGAGTCGACACATTTTTTCCAACACGGTACACGTTGCCAAAGTTGGACGTTTTTTGCCCAAAAACGTGTTTTTTTTTGTTCGGGGGTTGAAGGGTTCGAAAAAATCATTCCAATCTGAGTTTACCCCCTTAAAGTAAAGTCAAAATGGGATTCTTTCCCGAAAGAATCATCAAATTTGGTTGATAAGTTCTTTCATAAGTAAACAACCAATCAGATTCGTCCATTTTTGTCGAACGCCGCACGCTACAGAAACTTAGAACGTCAATGTCACTGAGAAACGGTAAGACCCCGCGCGTCAGGGCGATTTGTTAAACTTAGGCTGATAAGACCCCCGCTGTCGGTGTCGATGTTCAGATTTATATCATATTCATAGATACCCTTGAATAAAAAATTACGATCGATCTGTCAACGTATAAACATGTCTGAATCACGCTTCGGGACAGAATGCGATGAAGCAATTAATAATTTAATTACAACACCAAAAAACACGGTCAAAAGTAAAAAATACGTATGGAAACTGTTCCAGCATTTTTGTGAGGTAAGAAAATACGAATTAAAAATTGTACTTTTAATAAATAGCTTTTCAAGTTTTGTACATAATTCAAGAACTTATCTTACCGAATGTACCTCGGGCAATGATAAATTCGAGATAATTTTGACTAGTTCCCTCAAGTGCGTTGCTTTAAGTAATTGCCCTCCGCCTGACGGCGTCGGGCAATTACTAAGCAACACACTTTCGGGGTTTAGTCAAAATTATCGCGAAATTATCAGTGCCCTTGGGACATTATAGCTGAAAAGTCACTGAGTTATGTGCGAAAAAACTCAAAATGCAAAATGTGTTTTTTTTTCAAACACCCATAACTTGGTGGCAAATCGTCGTAGGAACTTCGTTCTTTGAGTCCTGCATAGGGAATTGATCACGTCTTAATGGCTTTACGGTGGATCGAGTTGACAAAATTTTTCCAACTCCGTATACATCGTCAAAGTTGGACATGGTTTCCTGAAAAAACTTCTTTTTTCACAGGGGTGCTACAGAAAGGTAGAAGGGGTTACGCTTAGGTTCGCATGCATGACTTTAAAGAAGACACTTCAAAGTTTTTCGCTTTCAAAGATTCATCAAAATCGATTGAAAATACGCCGAGTTATAACGGTTTGAAAATGGTCGATATTTCACAAATTTCAAGTGTTTTTTTCCTTCAGTATATTTCTAATATTCATGTTAGTAAATTTTTCATTTCGGTTTACTTTTTTTGTAAATTTAAATAGAATTTAAATTATAATTAAAGCATTTTCTTAATTTGCGTTGTTATTCGTTGAATTTGTAAAAAGTTCAGTTTTGTTTAGCGCCGGACGGGATTTTACTCGAAAATATCCACCAGACAGAAACTGTTTGTTATGTTTTCAATTCGTGCTTTTTCAACGGAATACATTTGCAGGTTTTACGAGGCTTTCAACTTTTACATAGAACATGGGTGCCTCCATTATTGATACCAGAGCGGTTACACAAATATGTAGGTTAAGTGAAAATCGAAACCTCTCTTACACGAAGAATTTGCGAATTTTGTATTAATAAAATTGTGTGGCTGAAAGTCCGCGGGTCGATAGCCGTTGAATAGAAAAAGTTTAATGTTTATACTGTCCATCATTCTTCTATTCACATGTATTCAGTGACGGTTCGCGGGTTTTTTTCTGGTACGGCCGAGGAACAAGAGGTGGTGTTACAGATAGGTGCGGTCACGCAGCCAGCCGTCTCTGCAACTGACCCTACCTATCTGTATTACCTCCTCTTGTTCCTCGGCCGTACCAGAAAAAAACCCGCGAACCGTCACTGCATGTATTTTATTTTTATTTCTGTAAATAAAAATATTGTATGTATATACAGTGTGTTCATTATTTAAACGCCGTGAAACTAATAAATTAATTGCGAAAGCAAAGCAACATTGTCCAAATTTGACTTTGAAAAAAAAAGTCAATGTCATAGAATTAATGGTACTTTAGAATGGCGAGGATTAATAAATTTAGTTACATAAACAATTACGCAAATACTATTACTACTCCATAAATGAATTTAGAAATACGTATAATCCATTCACAATCAACTTTTAGTAAGGTATACTATGTTAGGGTGGTCTAATTTTGTTTTGAGGTTATAATTTATGAAAATTTGATATAATAGTTGCAATTTTTTTTTTTTTAAGGAATGATGTTTGATGGAATTGTGGGTTACGGAGAGTGAATGACTATAAGGGAATTGGCGTAAGCGATTTGCTGTTCAGCCACTAACGTATATAAGTTTTTGAAGATTTCATTTTAATAATGAATGGGACATACACTACACATCCATGGACCCGTACGGCCACTTCTTCGTTCTGAAAAAGTGACCGCACGGATGGGATTCGAACCCAAGACCATGAGGCCCAGAAGCAGGAACGCTACTCACTAGGCCACCGCGCCCCCAAAAAAGATTGTGATTACTGTTAGAAAATTTTTTACAAAGTATTTTTGTATTTAATAAGTACTACCTATGTTCCATAATAAGTGAGCCATTATCGATTTTTTTTTCCATAATATGTGAGCCATTACCGTTTTATATTTTTTCCATAATGATTGACCCATTACCTCTGCAACTGATAACGACCGCAATGTCCATCTTCTTTTGTGGTTAACTAATCGAATGTTGGCAATTTTTTCCGTTCTGTCAATTTTTTCCAACCCGACTTTCCTTTCTTTTTAAAATCAACATTCATAGGCGTATTCTCATCGAAACCACAAACAGAATCATTACCTTGTTTCCATATTCTTTTTATAATAGCTCTTGATGTTCCGAATTTTTCAATTGCCAAAATCACCGCTCCCTTTTCAAGCCGTCCATTTTTCTAGTGTTTCAGTAAAAACTGAATTATATCCGTTTGTTTAAATTTGGTCTTCTCTCCGTTTGAAACTTTTGGCGTTAGAAGACTTTCGCTTAAAAAATGGTGATGTGGGCATCATGTTACTTTCTCCGATTTTATGGTATAATAGTTATTTATATTTATAGATTCATTAATTATTTTCAATTAAAATCATATTTTAAATCGAACGTTTCACATGATCGAGTGGTAATGGCGGCGGCGTTTAAAACGACAAAATTATGGAAAGGTAAAAATGACAAATTATGTTTCAAATTCTAATAATCTTCACCGTAAGTTTACTGAAAAACTAAAAAAAAAAATGCTAAAAAATAGTCCTGAAAAAAATTTCTGAAAATAGTCCTGATTAAAAAGTCCTAAAAACCCCAATAAAAGTCCTGAACACGAAAGTCTTGAAAAAAGCCCCGATAAAAAAGTCCTGATAAAAAGTCCTGAAAAAAAGTGCTGTCAAAAAATGTCTTCTAAAGCATTTCCTTCAAAATGACCAGAAAGAAAATCCGGAAAAAAGAGTTCTGTCAAAAAATGTCCTCTAAATGTCTTCAAAATGACCAGAAAAAAAGTCCTGAAAAAGAGTCCTGGCAAAAACTGTCTTCTAAAACATTTCCTTCAAAATGACCAGAAAGAAAGTCCTGAAGAAACAGTTTTGAGAATAAAGTCTTGAGAAAAGAGTCCTGTTAAAAAGTTGTGAAAAGAGTCCAGAAAAAAGTACTGCAAGCAGAGTCTTGAAAAATTAAGTCTTCATATAAAACATCAGAAATAATCGTCCTCAAAAAATCCTGAAATAAGTCCGAAAAAGTATCTCAAAAAAAAGCCCGGAACAAGAAGTCCTAAAAATTAATCCTGTAAAAAATGTCCTGAAATATAGTACTGAAAAAAGTTCTGTAAAGAAGACTAGAAAAAAAAATCCCGAAAAATGTAATTAAGAAAATTCAGAAAAGAATCCTGAAAAGAAGTCCTGAACAAGAGGTTCCTAATAAATTCTCAAAAAAAGTCCTAGAAATAAAAATAAAGTCTTGAAAAAAGAGTCCTGATAAAAGCCGCGAAGAAAAGTCCTGAAAAATAGTCTCCATACAAAATACCAGAAATAAACGTCCCGAAAAAAAGCCCCAAAAATCCTGAAAGAAAGCTAAATAAGTCCTGAAGAAAGTTCAGAAAAAGAGTCCTGATGAAATATCATAGAAAAATTGTCCTTGAAAAATTGCCCTGAAAAAAACATGTTTAAAAAATAAACAAAAAATTTCTGGAAAAAAATCATTGAAAAAAGTCCTTAAAATGATCTGAAGAAATTATCCTGAAAAAGAAATCCCTAAGTGTCTTGAAAAAAAATCCTGTAAAAACGCCTTAAATAAGTTTTTAATAAAATTCCTGAAATAAAAAGTTTTGAAAATAGTCTTGACGAAAAATGCCAAAAATATCTTAAAAAAGTCCTTAAAAGATCATAAAAGGAGAATTTTAAAAAATGTCATAAAGAAAATTCTAAAAAAAATCCCGAAATATCATACAAAAATTGTCCTTGAAAAATTGAACTGAAAATAACATGTTTAAAAAGTAAACAAAAAAATTCTGGAAAAAAATCATAGTAAAAAGTCCTTAAACTGATCTAAAGAAATTATCTTGAAAAAGAAATCCCAAGTGTCTTGAAACAAAATCCTGCAAAAAGGCCTAAAATAAGTTTTTAACAAAATTCCTGAAACAAAAAGTTTTGAAAATAGTCTTGAAAAAAAATGCCAAAAATATCTGAAAAAGTCCTTAAAATGTCATAAAAAGGAGAATTTTAAAAACTGCTATAAAGAAAATTCTGAAAAAAAAATTCTCAAAAATCTCGAAATATCATACAAAAATTGTACTTGAAAAATTGACCTGAAAATAACATGTTTAAAAAATAAACAAAAAATTTCTGGAAAAAAGTCATTGTAAAAAGTCCTTAAAATGATCTGAAATAAAAAGGTTTAAAATTGTCTTGAAAAAAGAAATGCTAAATTTATTTAAAGAAGTCCTTAAAAAGGTCCAAAAAAGGTCATGAAAAGTAAAAATTCTAAAAAATGTCATGAAGAAAATTCCGAAAAAAATCCCGAAATATCAAAAAATTATTGTCCTTGAAAAATTGCCCTGAAAATAACATGTTTAAAAAATAAACAAAAAATTTCTGGAAAAAAATCATTGTAAAAAGTCCTTAAAATGATCTGAAGAAATTATCCTGAAAAAGAAATCCCAAAGTGTCTTGAAAATAAATCCTGCAAAAAGGCCTAAAATAAGTTTTTGACAAAATTCCTGAGACAAAAAGTTTTGAAAATAGTCTTGAAAAAAAAAACCAAAAATATCTGAAAAAGTCCTTAAAAGGTCATAAAAAGGAGAATTTTAAAAAATGTCATAAAGAAAATTCTGAAAAAAATTTTCTGAAAAGAATCCCTAAATATCATATAAAAATTGTCCTTGAAAAATTGACCTGAAAATAACATGTTTAAGAAATAAACAAAAAACTTCTGGAAAAAAATCATTGCAAAAAGTCCTTAAAATGATCTGAAGAAATTATCCTAAAAAAAAAACCAGTGTCTTGAAAAAAAATCCTGCAAAAAGGCCTAAAATAAGTTTTTAACAAAATTCCTGAAATAAAAAGTTTTTAAAATAGTCTTGAAAAGAAAATGCCAAAAATATCTGAAAAAGTCCTTGAAAAGGTCATAAAAAAGAGAATTTTAAAAAATGTCATAAAGAAAATTCTGAAAAAAATTTTCTGAAAAAAATCCCGAAATATCATACAAAAATTGTCCTTGAAAAATTGTCCTGAAAATAACACGTTTAAAAAATAAACAAAAAAATTTCCGAAAAAAAGCATTGTAAAAAATCCTTTAAATGGTCCTTAAAAATATCTGAGGAAATTGCCCTGAAAAAGAAATCCCGGTCTTGAAAAAAAGTCCTGCAAAAAGGCCGAAAATAAGCCCGTAACAAAAGTCCTAAAATAACAAGGTTTAAAATTGTCTTGAAAAAAAAAATGCTAAATTTATTTGAAGAAATCCTTAAAAAGGTCCAGAAAAGGTCAAGAAAAGTAAGAATTCTAAAAAATATCATGAAGAAAATTCCGAAAAAATCCCGAAATATCAAAAAAAAAATTTTTTACTGTAAAAACAGTCTTGAAAAACTGCCCTAAAAATAACATGTTTAAAAAATTTCTGAAAAAAAAGCATTGTAAAAGTCCTTAAAATGGTCCTTGAAAAGATCTGAAGAAATTGTCCTAAAAAAGAGATTCCAAAGAGTCTTAAAAAAATGTCCTGCAAAAAGGCCTAAAATAAGTCCTTAACAAAATTACTAAAAAGTTTTGAAAATAGTGTTGAAAAAAAAGCTAAAAATATTTGAAAGTCTTTAAAAAATTTTGAAAATAGTGTCGAAAAAAAAGCTAAAAATATTTCAAAAAGTCTTTAAAAAGGTCCAAAAAATGTCATGAAAAGAATGTCACAAAGAAAATTCTGAATTTTTTTTTCTAAAAAGTCCCAAAAAGGTACCGAAAAAAAATCCCGTTTTTGAGAATAAATCCTGAAAATAAAGGCCCTGAAAGAAAAAGTCCTAAAAATAAGTCCTGAAAAAGAATCCTCGAAGAGAGGTCTTTTAAAAATGCCCTTAAAAAAGTTATGAAAACATTGTCCTGAAGTATCAATAAGGCTAAAAGAACAAAAAACAATTTATATTTACGCTTTCATGGTTTAGTTTCAATTTAAATCATATTTTAAATGTACATCGAGCGTTTTGTAGACTCGGATGAAACTGACGTTTAAAACGTCAAAATTATAAGAGATGGAAAAATTATACTTCAAATTCAAAAACTCAGTTTACTCAAAAACTAAAGAGATTTCGAAAAAAACTGATTCCTTATAAGTTGTTCATTTTGGCATTCTCTACAATTATTATTAACATTAATTTGCTGTAACTATTATCGTTTTATAATTAAACCACAAATTTAAAAAAATAAATAAATTTTTTTCTCGAATAAAAATGATTATATGAAAAATGTTTTCAAGCAAAAGATGTTCATTTGTTTGTTGTCTTCAATGTTTGTTTAAATATTTTTGTGATATTTTTCATATTTAAGAAAATATTGGCAAAAAACAAAAAATGGTGATGTGGCCATCATGTTACTTTCTCCGACTTGATGGTATCATAGTCATTCATATTTACGCTTTCATGGTTTATTTTCTATTTAAATCATATTTTAAATGTACATCGAGCGTTTTATAGACTCGGATAAAACTGACGTTTAAAACGTCAAAATTACGAAAGATAGAAAAATCATACTTCAAATTTAAAAACTCAGTTTACTCAAAAACTAAAAGGATTTCGAAAAAAACGTATTCTTTATAAGTTTTTCATTTTAGTATTCTCTACAATTATTATTAACATAAATTTGCTGTAACTATTATCGTTTTATAATTATAAACCAAAAATTTAAAAAAATATATTAAATTTTTTTCTCGAATAAAAATTATTTTATGAAAAATGTTTTCAAGCAAAAAATGTTAATTTGTTTGTTGTCTTTAATCTTTGTTTTAATATTTTTGTGATATTTTTCATATTTAAGAAAATATTGGCAAAAAACAAAAAACATTTAAGGTAAACACCCACTTTTGGCGTACGAAATTTTACCAAAAGCTTTTCAGTTCTTTAGATTATCAAATTAGACGTATGTTCAAAGTTTCATATCAATTGCTCTATTAGTTTTTGAGATACAGCGCGCATAGAAAGACACACACACGCAGCCAAACACACACAGGCACACCCACAGACATAAATTATTTTTTTCAGAAATTGTTGAAATGGCATCTAGGGACCCCAAAACAGATATTTCCGTTGAAAAAATTTTTGAAAAAAAATCACGATCACAATACTTTCTCGTATTTCGAAACGGAGAAAGTAAAAATAGAAATAGGATAAAATAAACCGTGTTACGACATACGTAACGTTACTTGTTTTTACATTCTCGTAATGTAAAAACCTTTATAACGTTACTTGTATCGTAAATTACTATAACATGTTCATCTGTTTCAACAGTTTTCTGTTAATAACAGATTTTGTAACTCGAATGTATTATATGGTTGAAACTTCTACTGCTACATTCTTGATGAAATTAGTAATTCACTTGAATAGGTTTTAAAATTAAACACTTGTTTGATTTCATGATTTTGTTTTCAGTTTTGTATATATTTGATTATGACATGCGGCAGCAAACTGAAAATAAAACCTCTAAATCAAACAAGTATTTAATCTCAAAACCCAATCAAGTGAATTACGAATTTTATCAAGAATGTTTCAATATGAAAACCTAATCAAGTGAGTGTAATATAACGTTTGCTGATTGAATTAAAATTGCTGTTACCATTAATTAGGTATTTTTCGCAGAACTTAAGTGTAACAAATTGAATTCCTTCTATGGTGGAAATACGATTACGTTTCTACGTTCTAGATTAGATTAAATGGCTGGACGAAAACGACCCCACAAATCCGCCTGAGGGAATAAAATTAGGAGACACTAATGGCCGAAACGTTTTACAGCACACAACACAACATGCGTCGGCACTTTTGGAAAAGAGCTGAAGCACTATTATTTTCCAGTTTCTCTCTTTATATTTATATATTCCGCACGAAGCACACGTTTCGATTGTAATCGCCCATGCGTTACGAGATGATTAAGCTCAACACTGAATAAATTACCTTCGCCGTTTACGTATGCAGATTTGTTGGTTGAATTATGTATAATAAGCGTTGGGCGTAAATACTTGAAAATGTTGATTAAATACGGAACACGTAATTAATAATATTAGGTGACGGCTCGTCAATACTCGTGGGGAAAATATGATATTGTTTTAACGTCGTTCTATAATAATTTTACTGACGATAATTCAACTCATGTATAAAAATGTGCATTTAAAATACCCGAGTAAGTGGTTTTGCAAGCGGCGATAAAACTTTGCAACTACAGCCATTCTAAATTATTATAGATATATGTAAGATATAAACTATCCCATTTCTACATTCCACGCGGAAAATAGCAGCAATCCGTTATAAACCAATTTAACGTAGAAAAAAAAACGTACACTGCTGCGACTAAAAAAGTAACATATACCGGCCATTAACTCTAAAACAGAGAAACAATTTAGAATCCAATTGGATAAATTGGTTTCGGGAATATAAATCGCGTAGGCGGCAGCGACGTGAAAGTTCGTCGCGACGCGTCGCGTCGTATGCATTCGCAGAACTAATAATTAAATCCCTTTAGTAAGCTATTAGCTGAATGCCAGCTTATTGAATGCAAATTAATCAACAGGTCCCATCGGATAATCCTATTCAGACTAATCCCAATGTATGCAAGCGAAATATGAAATTGATACATTTGTATACACGCGGTTGGACTAATATGAAATTGAATTGGCGTCTCAAATTTTGCATCTCGTGACCATGATTAAAATGTATGTAGATGTGCATTCACCGTTCGAGATAGCATTTCATTTGAGAAATCCTATTTACGTTATTGAATATGAACGTACCTTGCCTATTTGTCAAAATAGTTCTATTCATACCGCTTGCAGATTAAAATATGTTTTAATATGAACTTTCCGGAAAATCTACTAAAGATCGAAATGCTACTTTCCTAGCTAAAACCATGACGAATGTTAAATTACCCAAAAGAAATTCACAGATTACAAATATACTATCGTATGTTCATTAAAAAAAACATCAAGTGTGCCATGATTTTTTATTTAAAAAAATGTAAGTTGGCACACATGTTAGGAATTGACATACAAAACGTCAGATCGTTTTAAAAATCACAATTATTCCGTGGTCACAATGGTTTACAGCAACCAGCAAAAAAATTTCTAGTTGAAAGTTATTTCCGAAATGGGACTAAAGTGAACGGAAATTAGATGTATTCATTCGACGCAGCTTGGAAAAATTTCCAAACGTTCTCATTATTTATGAATAATTTAAAAATACCTTATCACGATCTCTTCTATTATTTCATGAAACGGGTAGTATTCTCCGTAAACCAGGATATGGCAGACCAGTCAAACGTACTTAGGATGCTATTAACATAGCCCAAGGGATTTTGGAAGGTGAACCTACGTCTTCTCTGGATCGTTTATCACAGCAAATTAATTTATCGGTAGGAACATGCCGCAAGTAACATAACTTCAATTTGTGTTACCAACTTAAATTTTTAAAAACAAAAAATCATGACACACTTGGGTTTTTTTTTAATTAACATACTTTACATGTTAAATACTGGTATATAATGTAACAATTACAATAATTAAATTTATTACTTTGTATTAGCTTGTGAAATCGTATTTGTCTAACAGAATATCATATGTGGCATATAATAACTATACGTCAGGTACATTTTGCCCATCAAGTGGTGTTCCTCAAGGGTCTAACCTTGGACCCCTATTATTTAGTTTATTTATAAATGATCTGGTCAGTGATATACAATCTAAAATATTAATTTTTAGATTATATATTTCTTAAATATCTTTATTATAAGAAGTATTCAGCGTATCCTGATAACACAATACGTTATAATGATTTGTTTTCAATGTTTAGTCTTAAATCTTTAGTGTTCAGACGTGACATAATTTCGTTGAAATGTCTACATCAGATCATACATGGCAATATTGATGATGCCAATTTACTATTGCAAATCTATATTTATGTGCCTAGATTTTCAGCTAGAAATTCTGTCACATTGTTGCGAAATCGGAGTAACACTAACCTGTATTTTTACTCGCCTATAAACAACATGATGCGTTTATATAATAATGTTCAATTTTCGGTTGATATCTTTAACTGTAACATAGCACAATTTGTTAAACCAATTATGCCCTTACTATAAAATTAAGCTTTTTTTTTAGCTTGTTTGCTATATTTTTTTTTGAATTAATTTGTAAGATTACTTTTGTGTCTCACGTTTGTTATTTTGTAACTTTTCCCTGTAAATGGTTAACCTGTTTTTCTGTTGGGAAAAAAATTAAATAATCTGTTCATCATATTCATGCCAATCCGATTACCAATTTATTTATTCTGTGCAGGCATTACAAAAAAGTATAAAAAAATTAAGACTAAAATTCTGCACAATTATTCTATAGGCCTTATGGGCTAACCAAAGGATTTACGAAGCGCTTTTACTAATAATTTTGGAGGCTCTTAAAATGTTTGCGGTATAAAAAAATTTCTTTGACGCTGAAAAGGTGGTTACGTGTATTCCATAAATATTCATAGTGATCACCAGGGCCGATCCTAGACCCTTAGCCGCCCGCGTGCAAATGATGAGTTGGCCGCCCCCTCACGTGAAGTAAAACATTTCTGGGGGCGGGAGATTTTATTTTTCAATTCGAAAATTTTTAAAACCCTCTGTAATCTTTTTGTAAGGTTTTAAGGCAGAAAAATATCATGTCAGATCGCATATACAGATATTTAAAATTTGTCTGATTTGATAGAAGAACTGACTAAAGAATTTGCAAGTAACCCCAGACTGCCAGATGTATTTTTGCTTTGTAAAATTCTGGATACATTGACTGGGAGTATTTTTCTATTAAATCCAGCTGGATGGTGAGGGAAAAAAGTGATAGAACGGTTGATATCTTAATCAATCAACTATGTTCGTATAAAATGGCCTTAAGGACCAAGGGAGCTGGATCCACCAAGCAAGAAGCTCTCACCTACAATCATCGAAGAAGTCATCACTGCAACGAAGTTCAATCGATGCGAAGAAAAAAACTGCAACTACTACAGGAAGCCCAATCACATGGTTAAAGTGTGCAGGAAATGGATTGCAGATAGCTGTCCTCCGAAGCCTAGTAAACTGGAGTCCGATACAAATATGATACTCATCACTGTTAACTCAATTGAAATTGATGCAGGGATGACAATGGCGCGATAAGCCATATTTTAAATGGTCAGATTTGCTTTAGAATGTTCGAGTCTTTTTCAACTGAACACACAGTGACCACAGCAAATGGTGAGAAAATCGAAGCCATTGGAATACGTGAAGTAGAAGTTGGGGTAGCAATCCACGGAAAATAGTACAAAATTACCTTGGCTGATATTTGATCAATCAAGAGAAATCTGTTCTCCGTGCTTGCACTCCAGGATAAGTACTCGGACAGCCAATTCATCTTCATCAGCTCAAGTCTGCAACTTCCTAGTCAACAATTGGAGGGAGCTTGTCGTGGAGGACTGTTCAATTTGGCGGTGAGAAGTTCGAACTCTATCAGATGAGGTCAATGCAGTGAGTAAGGGAAATTTGCAACAGTTGTACCATGAGCGATTCGGCAGGAGCTTGACATGAACGTACAAATACATAGTGAACTGTGTGAAGGTTGCATTTATGATAAAGGTCATCGGCTACCGTTCGTCACGAGGTCCAGAACTACGGAACCGGGAGAGCGAATTCGCACAGATGTTTGCAGTCCATTTCAATAATCGAGGTCTGGATATCGATATTTTGTGCTTTTCAAGGACGATTACAAAAATTCAGGACAGTTCATTTTCGGCGGAAAAAAATCCGAAATTGCTGAAAAACTGAGGAAGAAACAGTCTGGAGCTGCTGAGTGATAATGGAAGTGTGTTCGTCAAGAAACAGATCTGGACCAGTTTACATAAGAAAGGTATTATTCAACGTCTTATAATGCCCTCGACTCCGCAACAAAATGAGTCCAGTGAAAGGGAAAATCGTACGATGGTGGAAACTGCTAGAGAAATGATGCATGCGCATGGGAAAATTCCTCAGGCACTTTGGGCCGAGATGATACGAACAGGTAACGGCATCGTTAATAGGACAGGGCCTAGAAAACCAGGTTTTAAACATTGGTTCAAATTCATGTATATTCTATCGAAGGAGCAAAGGACGACAATGGATCCAAAGGCCATTAATGGAATTCTCATCGGTTATGATAACGACGACGGACACAGTATCTACAGTGAAAAGGAAAACAAGCTCTATAGATCCAAAGGCGTCATCTTTGAAGAAAAATTGGTGGAAAACGGGGTTATTATACCCCCAGGAAGCAACTGGAGACTGACCTGAATTTTTATTTGTAATTATTTTTTAATTTTTGGTTTATAATTATAAAACGATAATAGTTGCAGCAAATTTATGTTAATAATAATTTTAGAGAATGTTAAAATGAACAACTTATAAAGAATAAGGTTTTTTCGAGATCCTTTTAGTTTGTGAGTAAACTGAGTTTTTAAGTTTGAAGTATAATTTTTCCATCTTTCATAATTTTGACGTTTTAAACGTCAGTTTCATCCGAGTTTACACAATGCTCGATGTACATTTAAAACATGATTTCAATTGAAAATAACCCATGAAAACGTAAATATAAATGGCTATGATACCATCAAGTCGGAGAAAGTAACATGATGGCCACATCACCATTTTTTGTGAAACACGTAAACCGTAAAAATTCCACGAATTAAAAGTCCGAAGATTAAAATTACGATTTTGATTTTTGAAATTGCACAAACACGTTGTCCGATTTTGGTGATTCTAAGGTCAAAATTGTGGCAAATTTCAATTAATTTAGAATTCGGATTAGTTTTGCTTTTTCATGAAATCAACGCAAAATGCTAAAATCGCATGTTTTCTAACTTCGAAAATAGAAAATCGAATATTGATTTTTTAAAACACAACTGCCGAATGCATTGCTAGATTTTGACGATTCAAACGTCAAAATACTGAAAATTTAGTGCACTTTTACAACGGATTACGAAATGTTTCCGCGAAATTAACACATAATGAAAAATCTCACTTTTTTAGTTCGGATATTGTAAGGTTGTGATTTTTTTTTTTTTTTTTTTTTTTTTTTTTTTTTAAAGGAAGGACGTGGATGGAACTGCAGGTTAGGGAGAGTGAATGATTTGGGAATTGACGTCGGCTACGAGGCCATCTGCCACAACCGTTGCTTTAATTGTATATCAGAAAATTAAATGAATAAATGAATAATGATACAAACACAACGACCATGGTCCCGAGCGAATATTCCGAGGCCCCGAAATCTTTCGCCCGAGCTGGGATTCGAACCCACACGGCACGCGGTGCAACCGACACAAGCGCTCGCCTGTACCCACTACACCAACGTGCCGCCCAGGTTGTGATTTTGATTTTTGAAATTGCACAACTGCCGAATTGTATGATTTTGATGATTCAAACGTCAAAATATGGCAAATTTTAGACAATTTTAAAACGAAAATTTTCTCTTGAAATTAACACAAAATGCAAAAATTGCAATCCAAAATTTTAAAATCGCGACTTAGATTTTTTAAATTGTAACTGCAGAATGATTTGTCCGTTTTGATGATGTAAATGTCAATGTATGGCAAATTTGGTATTATTCAAAATGGTCTCTCCTTGAGTCTAGGTTTCTTGTCGGACATCGTGAACTCGAAAATGTCAAAAATTAACGCAAAACGCCAAAACTACGAACAAGACCAAAGATTTTAATTGCAATTTTGATTTTTAAATTGCTCGACGCGTTGACCGATTTTGATGATACAAATGTCAAAATATGTGTATTTAATGTCATTTTAAAACGGATTTCCTAATTTTCTCTTAAATTTCTTTGATTTTTGAAATTGTACAACTGCCAAATGCGTTGTTTGATTTTGATAATTTATAATAATAATAATAATAGTTTATTCGTGCCTATACCAGGAGTTTACACAAGTCAGAAAATGGCTTTTATGGATTTAAATGTCAATATTTTTTGTAATTTTAATACGGATTGCATTTTCTCGTGAAATCACTGGCCTATTTTGGGTTTGTTAATTTTACATCAAATTCTTTTCAATATTTGTTCGAGTTTTTTTTAGACGTGATTCGTTATTGAATCGATTCCTGTTACTAAAAACTGATTCGTTATTGAATCGATTATAAGAGTTACTGTTACTAAAAACTGATTCGTTATTGAATCGGTTATAAGAGTTACTGTTACTAAGAAGTGAATCAATTGAGTTCCTTTTATAAAATAACTTTTGAGAAAATCACCGTTAGTGGAATTTTTCAATAACGGTTACCGTTATTATTTTTTAGCAACGGTTGCAAAGTAGCAGTTAGTGAAAATAACGCTCATCACTAGTACTCATTAAAGAGATGTAGATAAGATCAACGAATAATTTTCCGTTTTTAACCAAAAATAAGTTTCAAATTCTTTATCATTTATTCATTTTAATTGAATAAGCTGCATTTAAGAATCCACTTATTTTTTGTTAAAATATAATGAATATCACAATTTAGTTTAATAATGGATTACCATGTAGTAACGGTCGCAATCATTAATATAAAATGTAATGAAGCAACAATTTCTTCCACTTGAGGATTACTGTGAGCACAAATAGGAAGACGATAAATTAAGCTTATTTCCTCCATTTACTAAACGGATTACATACCCCCTTAGATCTTTAGGAAAAAAATATCTCTCACTGAAAATACGTTTCCAGAGTTATACTACACAATCATAATCCTATAAAGCGGAAGAACGGCGACACTTGTTGGTCTTTATTAAGAGTGCACTTCTAAATGTAAGCAGGGAAATGTGTTTTCGTTAAATGGAAGGCAAACAGGTGAAACGTAAATAGTTGCGGATCGGCTTACGAAGGTTCAAACTGCCTTTCTGTATAATTCACCATTCCGACGACGGGTGCAACAAGTTACGGATTTAAGCCGGGCTCGTTTGTTTTTAAGGCTTAACAAAAGGTCGACGCTGGGGAAAATTTATATTCAAAGGAACGTGGATAACGATGTGTAGAAGGGAGATATAATTAAATGAAATAAATTGCTTCATCATTAATTTATACAGTGTGTTCTATTGCAATCTTTTCCTTTTCTTTTTTGGATATAATATCGATGGCCTGATCATAAATCATCAGATTATACAGGAGAGTAGAGAAGGGTTTCTCGGAATATTGGTTTTATCGGCATTTGCAGGATACGTAAAGTTTATAGGGGATTTTACATGGGAAATATATTTTTCTTGAACTCGATTTCACGAAACGATATAGAAGAATCAAATTTGTATAACTTATTCTATGTCAAAGATGTATTTATCGAGTCTTTTTTTCTCGACGGCTGAAAGCTTAATAGGATTTTGCATATCTTCCGCATATTTTGATTAATTTTTTTTTTTTTAGTTAAAGTATTCACCTCAATAGAGGTAAGTAATTAAAAAAGTCGACTCAGAAATGAGCTGTTAGTCAGTGGTTCCCACTTCCCGAGTCATGAAATTTGAGATTTACGAGGCACATTAAGGTTTCCTGTTTATGAAAACCTCACTCTACTCAGATAACTTCGATTTTTGAAAATCCAATAATTTTTAAGCGAGTTACATAAATTTGAAATTTTTGATTTTCACGACGTCAAACATTTGTGCATCGAAGAGAGAAAAATTAAGAAAAAAATAGTAAACGTATCGGAAAAATTGCACAAAAACTTCTCAAAACCTCACTCTACTCGGATAACTTCGATATTTGAAAATCCAATTATTATTACGCGAGTTACAGATTTTTTAAATTTTTGATTTTCACGACGTCAAACATTTGTGCATCGAAGAAAGAAAAATTAAGAAAAAAATAGTAAACGTACTGGAAAAATTTCACAAAAATTTATCCTACTTATTAAAACCTCACTCTACTCAGATAACTTCAACTTTTAAAAATCTGATAATTTTTCAGCGAGTTACGTAATTTTGAAATTTTTTATTTTCACACCGTCAAACATTTGTGCATCAAAGAAAGAAAAAATAAGAAAAAAAATAGTAAACGATCGGAAAAATTTCACAAAAATATACCTTACTTATTAAAACCTCGCCCTACTCAGATAACTTCGATTTTTGAAAATCCGATAATTTTCAAGCGAGTTACATAATTTTAAAATTTTTGATTTTCACGACGTTAAACATTTGTGCATCGATAAAGAAAAATTAAGAAAAAAATAGTAAACGTATCGGAAAAATTTCACAAAAATGTATCCTACTTATTAAAACCTCACTCTACTCAGATAACTTCGATTTTTGAAAATCCAATAATTTTTAAGCGAGTTGCATAAATTTGAAATTTTAAGCGAGCTACAGATTTTTAATGTTTTGATTTTCGCGACGTCAAACATTTGTTTGTTCGAAGAAATAAAAATTAAGAAAAAAATTGTAAACGTATCGGAAAAATTTCACAAAAATTTATCCTTCATATTAAAACCTCACTCTACTCAGATAACTTCAATTTTTAAAAATCTGATAATTTTTCAGCGAGTTACGTAATTTTGAATTTTTTTATTTTCACGACGTCAAACATTTGTGCATCAAAGAAAGAAAAAATAAGAAAAAAAAATAGTAAACGATCAGAAAAATTTCACAAAAATATACCTTACTTATTAAAACCTCGCTCTACTCAGATAACTTCGATTTTTGAAAATTCGATAATTTTCAAGCGAGTTACATAATTTTAAAATTTTTGATTTTCACGACGTCAAACATTTGTGCATCGATTAAGAAAAATTAAGAAAAAAATAGTAAACGTATCGGAAAAATTTCACAAAAATTTATCCTACTTATTAAAACCTCACTCTACTCAGATAACTTCAGTTTTTTAAAATCTGATAATTTTTCAGCGAGTCACGTAATTTTAAAATTTTTGATTTTCACGACGTCAAACATTTGTGCATCGAAGAGAGAAAAAATAAGAAAAAAATGTAAACGTATCGGAAAAATTTCACAAAAATTTATCCTACTTATGAAAACCTCACTCTACTCAGATAACTTCGATTTTTGAAAATCCAATAATTTTTAAGCGAGTTGCATAAATTTGAAATTTTTGATTTTCACGACGTCAAACATTTGTGCATCAAAGGAAGAAAAATTTAAAAAAAAATTGTAAACGTATCGGAAAAATTTCACAAAAATTTATCCTGCTTATTAAAACCTCACTCTGCTCAGATAACTTCGATTTTTAAAAATCCAATAATTTTTAAGCGAGTTACATAATTTTAATTTTTTTTTATTTTCACGACATCAAACATTTGTGCATCGAAGAAAGAAAAATTGAGAAAAAAAAAAGTAAACGTATCGGAAAAATTTCACAAAAATTTATCCTGCTTACTTAAACCTCACTCTACTCAGATGACTTCGATTTTTAAAAATCCAATATTTTTTAAGCGAGTTACATAATTTTGAATTTTTTTATTTTCACGACGTCAAGCATTTGTGCATCGAAGAAAGAAAAATTAAGAAAAAAAAAGTAAACGTGCCGGAAAAATTTCACAAAAATGTATCCTACTTACTAAAACCTCACTCTACACAGATAATTTTGGTTTTTGAAAATCCAATAATTTTGAAGCGAGTTACAGATTTTTTAAATTTTTGATTTTCACGACGTCAAACGTTTGTGCATCGAAGAAAGAAAAATTAAGAAAAAATAGTAAACGTACTGAAAAAATTTCACAAAAATTTATCCTACTTATTAAAACCTCACTCTACTCAGATAATTTCAATTTTTGAAAATCCAATAATTTTGAAGCAAGTTACAGATTTTTTAAATTTTTCATTTTCACAACAAACATGTGTGCATCGAAGGAAGAAAAATTAAGAAAAAAATAGTAAACGTACCGGAAAAATTTCACAAAAACTTATCCCACTTATTAAAACCTTACTCTACTCAGATAACTTCGATTTTTGAAAATGCAATAATTTTTAAGCAAGTTGCAGATTTTTTAAATTTTTGATTTTCACGACGTCAAACATTTGTGCAAGAAAGAAAAAAATAGTGAACGTATCGGAAAAATTTCACAAAAATGTATCCTACTTATTAAAACCTTAATCTACTCAGATAACTTCGATTTTTGAAAATGCAATAATTTTTAAGCAAGTTGCAGATTTTTTAAATTTTTGATTTTCACGACGTCGAACATTTGTGATCGAAGAAAGGAAAATTAAGAGAAAAATAGTAAACGAATGGGAAAAATTTCACAAAAATTTATTCTACTTACTAAAACCTCACTCTACTCAGATAACCTCGATTTTTGAAAATCCAATATTTCTTAAGCAAGTTACATAATTTTGAAATTTTTGATTTTCACATCAAACATTTGTGCATCGAAGAAAGAAAAATGAAGAAAAAAATAGTAAACGTATCGGAAATGTTTCACAAAAATTTACCCTACTCATTAAAACCTCACTCTACTCAGATAACTTCAATTTTTGAAAATCCTATCATTTTTAAGCGAGTTACAGATTTTTTAAATTTTTGATTTTCACGACGTCAAACATTTGTGCATCGAAGAGAGAAAAATTAAGATAAAAATAGTAAACGTATCTAAACAATTTTACAAAAATTTATCCTACTTGCTAAAACCTCACTCTACTTAGATAACTTCGATTTTTGAAAATCCAATCATTTTTAAGCGAGTTACAGACTTTTAAAATTTTTGATTTTCACGACGTCAAGCATTTGCGCATCCAAGAAAGAAAAATTAAGAAAAAAATAATAAACGTATCTAAAAAAATTTTAAAAAATGTATCCTACTTATTAATATCTCCCTCTACTCAGATAACTTCAATTTTTGAAAATCCGATAATTTTCAAGCGAGTTACATAATTTTGAAATTTTTGATTTTCACAACGTCAAACATTTGTGCATCGAAGAAAGAAAAATTAAGAAAAAAAAAAGTAAACGTATCGGAAAAATTTCACAAAAATGTATCTCACTTAATAAAACCTTACTCTACTCAGATAACTTCGATTTTTGAAAATCTGATAATTCTCAAGCGAGTTACATAATTTTGAAATTTTTGATTTTCACGACGTCAAACATTTGTGCATCGAAGAAATAAAAATTAAGAAAAAAATTGTAAACGTATCGGAAAAATTTCAGAAAAATGTATCCTACTTACTAAAACATCACTCTAATCAGATAACGTCGGTTTTTGATAATCCAATAATTTTTAAGCGAGTTACAGATTTTTTAAATTTTTGAGAGAGAAAGAGAAGAACATTTTAATTAACTTATTTTTACATATCGATTTACAAAATATAATGGATTTTCGTTAGTACGGCTATAGACCAGCGGTCTTTCTGCCTAGCATTAACAGTCGTCAGTTAGTCGTCAATTATTGCGATCATGGTTGTGAATATGTTGGTGAGGTTGAATGTGAATCATGAAGAGATGTGATGAACTGATAAATTGTGGAAGAAGGATGTTTGGTTCTAGGATTAATTAAAGGATTGCGAGGTAAACATAGGTGTTGCAAGATGTCTTGGATATCTGGGTTAGTAGCAAACTTTGTAGCAAGGTGTACCAGACGGTCTTCAATGGGGATTACTTGGGTTTTTTGGTAAAAATTTTTGATTTTCACGACGTCAAACGATTTGTGCATCGAAGAAAGAAAAAATAAGAAAAAAATAGTAAACGTATCGGAAAAATTTCACAAAAATGTATCCTACTTATTAAAACATCACTCTAATCAGATAACTTCGGTTTTTGATAATCCAATAATTTTTAAGCGAGTTACAGATTTTTGAAATTTTTTATTTTCACGACGTTCACCCAAGAAAGAAAAATTAAGAAAAAAAATAGTAAACGTACCGGAAAAATTTCACAAAAATTTATCCTACTTATTAAAACCTCACTCTACTCAGATAACTTCGATTTTTGAAAATCCGATAATTTTCAAGCGAGTTACATAATTTTCAAATTTTTGATTTTCACGACGTCAAACATTTGTGCATCGAAGAAAGAAAAATTAGGAAAAAAATAGTAAACGTATCGGAAAAATTTCACAAAAATGTATCCCTCTTACTAAAACCTCAGTCTACTTAGATAACTTCGATTTTTGAAAATCCAATAATTTTTAAGCGAGTTACAGCTTTCTTATTTTTTTTATTTTCACGACGTCAAATATTTGTGCATCGAAGAAAGAAAAATTAAGAAAAAAATAGTAAACGTATCGGAAAAATTTCACAAAAATTTAACCTACTTATTAAAATCTCCCTCTACTCATATAACTTCGATTTTTGAAAATCCAATAATTTTTAGGCGAGTTACAGATTTTTAAAATTTTTGATTTTCACGACATCAAACATTTGTGCATCGAATAAAGAAAAATTAAGAGAAAAATAGTAAACGTATCGGAAAAATTTCCCAAAAATTTATCCTACTTATTAAAACCTCGCTCTACTCAGATAACTTCGATTTTAAACGGAATCGTAGATTTCAGAAAAAAAAAATCAACTAAACATTTTCTTCCAATACATATCTCCCAGCTTTTAATAATATTACAATATATTTTATTTATAAAAACACTCCAGATAATAAAATATTCTTTTTATAATTACAGGAATATTTCATTTGTATTAATTATTTCCTAGTATACTATACAATGTAATTAGAATTCATTTTCCATTTTTTAATTAAATTAATTCCCTCATAAAAAAAAACCTTTAATTAAATAAAATACTACCTTAGTAATACATTAATTACAGACACATTCGAGAAGTTCCTGTTAATTAAACGAAAACAATTTATGGAAACTGATACCGATGCCTACCATCTGTTCTGATATCGTCTTAGAAACTTCGTTAATACTTGAGCCGAGAAAAAAATAAGCCGTCTTGGGAAACTTTCGCGTTGTAACAAAGAGAAGACTTGTGATCCTAGTTTACATCATCCCCATATTTCCACTCGAGAGAGAGAGACGGATGCCCTAACAAGGGAGAATATTGCGTTGGGGAAAGTTTAATGAGTGGCACAGTATGTAATCACATCTTGAATAAGACGATATAGGCAGTTTGTAAGTGGTCCGTTCTGTAGTTCCTCAAACGGGTGTATCTTGAAAGGAAGTGTAGATGAGGGCAATCGTTGGGGTTTTATATTTAAGCGTTTAGTATCTGATGAATGAATAGGACTTATTGCAGCTGATTAATTTGCAGTAGATCAATAAGTTATCTGATATTGTGTATAACGGGTGTTCAACAATTATTGAAGTCCTGGGTGGCCGTGGTGTCAAACGCGAACGTCGATTCTTGCTTCACTTTATTGAACCTGACATTTATGAAATGAAAATCAATTCTAACAAGAGCCCCACCTGTCCTTTTTTTGTATTGTAGGGATTCCGTGTCACTAAAACATTGCAAAATTGCTTAGAAGAATTTATTTGTTGTTTGATAGTAAATATTTGAGACGTTAATTTAACTATGCGGTGTATCATGTTTGAAGTGAACATTGATTTTTGTAGGTTTCTAATTTATCTTAGATAATTTTGCTTTATCTGTTCCGACAGTTAGTTATACAGAATACTGTCTCTATATATAGGTAATTTTCAATTATTTTTTTGCAGAGATACGTGGATATTTGTAGTATTAAGAGTCAGGGTTATGTATATTAATATTTATTTTTTAATAATCGAAACTGGAACTGGGAAATCAAAACTTGCATTGATTGGCACATTATTAATTATTGTTATGACACTTGTTTAATAAATTTATAACCGCAGGTATTAATTGAACGTTTAAAAGAATATCCAATTAAAATTTGAATCATTTGCATCTCACCCGGTCGAACGGAAAGCTATTTCACTTGCACACACATAATTTAGGGTCTAGTAGCGTCCGCGTCAAATGATGATGAAGTGGCTGTGGTACGCCCACATCATCAACATCGGGGATGGAGAGGTGGTTAAATTAAGTGGTTTCGCTATTAGTGATAGTCAAAATGCAAATTACGGAATGACCCCCCGCCCTGGCGGAGAACTAGTGCAATTCAGTGGACTTCCAATTAATTATCCCAAATACGGTTGTATTTATTAATGATGGACGCAGAAGTCGGCGGTTTTGTAAATTAAATTTAAGAGCAATTCGTTAAATTGCATTGCATTTTTTAGTCTGATTAAATATTAAGCGAGTGGATTTATTCTGATTAACTCAATCATTTTTATTAATGTTATTAATATTGTGAAATGTATATACAGGTTTAAAAAATGTTTGAAGCCATTAGCTATTTTATCAACAAAAAAAATTATGGTACGAATTGCTTAAACATTTATATTCATACCTGCTTAGTGTATTTTCAATTTAAATTATTTTTTCAATTTATTTTATTTTATTATTATGCAATCGCGTATTCCCGCATATGAAATATATTGTTGTGGGGAAAATCGAACATAACACCCGGTAAGATAACCGCATTAGAACGACACTCCATAATACAAAAATCTACGAAAAAACTACTCACTATAGTAATAATAAATAATTTGCAATAAATTGCCTACAGATATTAAAAAAATCATTAAACAACTTCTTGTACAAAAATGTCTATAAAAACATGTGAGCTGTACTGTAGATACTATTTTTTTTTCAACTATGAAATAAATACCATATGTATAAAAATTATTTATTTTTAAGGGTGGCTTTGTATTTCGGAACGTACGTTGCAGGTTTGATACGTCGTATTACGTTTTCGCCGCCAGTTGTTTATATGACATAAAGTTAACAATGTGCTGAACTAATCTAAGACCGTGATTTTGTTTATCACGGCCATGCCTTATCTAAATAATTTTTATACATATGGTATATAAAAATGTATATCGAGCATTTTAGTATCGGATAATACTACCGTTTGAAACTTCGAAATTATGAAAGCTGCAAATCACAAATTATAAATTCTAAAGAAGTCCTGAAAAAAGATTTCTGAAAAGAAGCCCTAAAAAAATCTTAGTAAAATGTCCTGAAAAAAGACTTCTGACAAAAGTATGTCCGGAAAATGGTCCTAAAAGACCCGAATATAAGTCCTGAAAAAAGTCTTGAAAAAAGTTTATTTTTTTAATCTCGAAAACATCCTGCTAAAGTTCTGAAAAACCGGCCTAGAAAACGTACTGAAAAGGCCTTAAATAAGTCCTAGAAAAAAGCCTTAAAAATTCCTGAAATTAGCCTGAAAATAAGTCCTAAAAAAATAGTTATAATAATGTCCTGAAAAACAGTTATAATAATGTGTCGAAAAAACAGTTCTAATAATAATGTCCTGAATAAAATCCTGCAAAAAAGTCCAATATTGTAAACTAGCAATGAAAAAAGACCAATAAACTCTAATATCTAATATCTAATATCTAAAAAAAAATGTTTTTAAAAAAGTCTTAAAAAAGAGCAGAAAAAGTTCTGATAAAGTATTGAAAAAGGGGCTTAAAAAAGTCCTGAAAAAGGTATTGAAAACCGTGCTGAAAAAGGTCATAAAACATTCAACAATGTCCTGAAAAAAATCGCAGCAAGCAGTCCTAGAAAACAATCCTGGAAAAAAGGATTAAAAAGACCTACATTTTTTTTCTGAAGAAGTCGAAAAAACAGTTTTAAAGATAAAGTAAAAAAAAGTCTTAATGAAACGTCCTAAAAACGTGCTGATAAAGAGTCTGATAAAGGAGTCCTATAAAAATGTCTAGAAAAATATTGATGGAAGATCCTGAAAAAATGTTCCGAGAAAAAATCGTGAGAAAATTCTTAAAAATAAAGTCTTGAAAAAAATCCTTAAAAAAGTAGCGAAATAAAAGTCCTGGATATAATTCTTGAAAAATGTTCTGAGGATAAAAATAAAATCCTGCAAAAAAGTTTTTAAAAAAGTCTTAAAAAGAGCAGATAAAGTTCTGATGAAGTATTGAAAAAGGGGCTTAAAAAAGTCCTGAAAAGGGTATTCAAAACAGTGCTAAAAAAGTCTTGAAAAAAACATAAAACAATGTCCTGAAAAAAAATCCTAAAAAAAATCCCAGCAAGGAGTCCTAGAAAAAATTCCTGGAAAAAAGGATTAAAAAGTCCTACATTTTTTTTTCTGAAGAAGTCCAAAAAACAGTTTAAAAAATAAAGTAAAAAACGTCTTAATGAAAAGTCCTAAAAACGTGCTGATAAAGAGTCTGATAAAGGAGTCCTGAAAAAATGTTAATGAAAGATCCTGAAAAAATGTTCCGAGAAAAAATCGTGAGAAAATTCTTAAAAATAAAATCTTGAAAAAAATCCTTAAAAAAGTAGCGAAATAAAAGTCCTGGATAAAATTCTTGAAAAATGTTGAGAATAAAGTCTTGGAAGAGATTCTTGAAAAAAATGTCCCAGAAAAAATCCTGAAAACTTGACCTGGAAAAATTGTATCAAACAAATTCCTTAAAAACTCCTTAAAAAAGCTCCATAAAAAGTCCTGAAAAAACTACTGAAAAATAAATCTGAAAACATTTTCTTAAAAATAAAGTCTTGAAAGAAAGTCGTCAAAAAGATTGTCCATATAAAAAATCCTAAAAGTGTTAAAAAATGAAATAAAAGGCCTGAAAAAGTCCCGAAAAATAAACATGCAAAAATGTTCTTAAAAATAATGTCTTGGCGGGAGTGCTGAAAAAGATTGTCCAAATAAAAAATCCTAAAAAGTCTTGAAAAAATGAAAAAAAGTGCTGAAAAAAGTCCCGAAAAATAAACATGAAAACATTTTCTCAAAAATAAAGTCTTGAAAAAAAGTCCTGAAATAGATTGTCCAAATAAAAAACCCTAAAAAGTCTTGAAAAATGAAAAAAAAGTCCCGAAAATTACACATGAAAAAATGTTCTTGAAAATAAAGTCTTGAAAGTCCCGAAAAAGATTGTCAAAATAAAAAATCCTTAAAAGTCTTGAAAAATGAAAAAAAGTCCTGAAAAAGTCCCGAAAAATAAAGATAAAAAAATGTTCTTGAGTGAAAATCCTGAAAAAGATTGTCCATATAAAAAATCCTAAAAATTCTTGAAAAAACTTAAAAAAAGTCCTGAAAAAGTCCCGAAAAATAAACATGAAAGAATTTTCTTAAAAATAAAGTCTTGAAAGAAAGTCCTGAAAAAGATTGTCCATATAAAAAATCCTAAAAAGTCTTAAAAAAATGAAAAAAAGTCCCGAAAATTACACATGAAAAAATGTTCTTGAACATAAAGTCTTGAAAGTCCTGAAGAAGATTGTCCAAATAAAAAATTCTTAAAAGTCTTGAAAAAATTAAAAAAAGCCCTGAAAAAGTCCCGAAAAATAAACATCAATAAATGTTCTTGTGTGAAAATCCTGAAAAAGATTGTCCATATAAAAAATCCTAAAAAGTCTTGAAAAAATAAAAAAAAAGTCCGGAAAAAGCCCCGAACAATAAACATGAAAAATTTTTCTTAAAAATAAAGTCTTGAAAGAAAGTCCTGAAAAAGATTGTCCATTTAAAAAATCCTAGAAAGTCTTGAAAAAATTAATAAAAGTCTTGAAAAACGGCCTAAAAAGAGTCTTGAAAAATGGCTTTAGTAAAGTACTGAAAACGTCCTGAAAACGTCCTGAAGAGAAATTCTGAAACAGAAGTCCTGAAAAATAGTACTGAAAAGAGTCTCGAAGAAAGAAATTCTGAAAATAAAGTCTAGAAAAAGTCCTGAAAAAAGGACCGAAATAAAAGTCTGGAATAAATGTTCGGAGAATAAAGACTTGGAAAAAAATTAATCAAATAAATTCCTTTAGAAAAACTCCTTAAAAAGGTCTATAAAAAAGTTATGAAAGAAGTCCCGAAAAATAGAGCT
The DNA here is from genome assembly GCA_910593695.2 of Ocypus olens. Classification (NCBI taxonomy): domain Eukaryota; kingdom Metazoa; phylum Arthropoda; class Insecta; order Coleoptera; family Staphylinidae; genus Ocypus; species Ocypus olens. The sequence continues at coordinate 9,239,049 of OU343053.1, read as the reverse complement.
GAAAAAAAATTCTTGGAAATAGTCCTGAAAATAAAGTCCTGGAGAAAAGTACTAAAAAAAATTGTCCTGATAAAAAATCCTAAAAAGTCTTGAAAAATTAATAGAAGTCCTGAAAAACTGCCTGAAAAAGTCTTGAAAAATGGCTTTAGTAAAGTACTAAAAAAGTCTTGAAAAAAATATCTTGAAAAGAAATTCTGAAAGAATAGTTCTGAAAAAAGTACTGAAAAAAGTCTCAAAGAAATTCTGAAAATAAAGTCTAGAAAAAGTCCTGAAAAAAGTACCGAAATAAAAGTCCTGAACAAATGTTCGGAGAATAAAGACTTGGAAAAAAAATTAATCAAACAAATTCCTAAAAAAAAACTCCGTAAAAAAAGTCTATAAAAAAGTTATGAAAGAAGTCCCGAAAAATAGACCTGAAAAAAATTTCTTGAAAAAAGTCCTGAAAATAAAACCTTGAAGAAAAGTCCTGAAAAAAAATTGTCCAGATAAAAAATCCCAAAAAGTCTTGAAAAAAATTTAAAAAGTCCTGAAAAACGGCCAGAAAAAAGTCTTGAAAAATGGCTTTAGTGAAGTACTGAAAAAGTCTTGAAAAAATATCTTGAAAAGAAATTCTGAAACAAAAGTCCTGAAAAAAGTACCGAAAAAAGTCACGAAGAAAGAAGTCCTGAAATAAACATTCTGAAAAAGAGTACTGAAAAGAGTCCTTCAAAAAATCCTGAAGATGGAAGTAAAAAAAAGTCTTAGAAACAGTCCTTAAAAAGAGTCCTGAAAAAATATCATGAAATAAACCTTGAGAAGTCACGAAGAAGAAAAAATTCCTGGAGAAAAATTCTGAAAACTGGTTTTAAAATAGTTTTGGAAATAATTCTGAAAAATAAGTTCTTAAAGAAGTCCCGAAATAAGAGTCCTGAAAAAAATTCTTAAATGAAGAGCATGAAGGCCTGGAAAAATATTCATCAAATTCCTTTAAAAAATTCCTGAAAAAAGTCCTGAAAAATAAACCTGATAAAAATTGTCCATATAAAAGATCATAAAAACTCTTGAAAAAATGAAAAAGTCCTGAAAAACATTCTGAGAAAAACGGCTTGAAAAAGGCTTTAATAAAGTCCTGCGAAAGTCCTGAACAAATATCTTGAAAACAAATTCTGAAAGAAAAGTCCTGAAAAAAGTACCGAAATAAAAGCCCTGAATAAATGTTCGGAGAATAAAGACTTGGAAAAAAATTAATCAAACAAATTCCTTAAAAAAAACTCGTAAAAAAGGTCTATAAAAAAGTTATGAAAGAAGTCCCGAAAAATAGACCTGAAATAATTTTCTTGAAAAAAGTCCTGAAAATAAAGTCTTGAAGAAAAGTCCTGAAAATAATGTCTTGAAGAAAAGTCCTGAATAAGATTGTCCATATAAAAAATCCTAGTCTTGAAATTTTTTTAAAAAAGTCATGAAAAAGCGCCTGAATTTTTTTTATGGCTTTAGTAAAGTACTGAAATTATCTTGAAAAGAAATTCTGAAACAATAGTCCTGAAAAAGTTACCAAAAAAAGTCTCGAAGGAAGAAGTCCTGAAAGAAACATTCTAAAAAAGAGTACTGAAAGGAGTCCTGAAAAAAGTCCTTCCTGAAGATAGAAGTCCTAAGAAAAAGTCTTGAAACAAACCTTGAGAAGTCACGGAGAAAAAAAATTCTTGGAAAAAAGTTCTGAAAACTGGTCTTAAAATAGTTTTAGAAATAATTCTGAAAAATAAAGTCTCGAAAAAATTCCTGAAAAATAAGTCCTTAAAGAAGTCCCGAAATAAAAGCACTGAAAAAAAATCCTAAAAGAGGAGCATAAAGACCTGGAAAAATATTCACCAAAAAATTCCTGAAAAAGGTCCCTAAAAATAAACCTGATAAAAATTGTTCATATAAAAGATCATCAAAAGTCTTGAAAAAATAAAGTCCTGAGTCCTGAAAAACGTTCTGAAAAAACGGCTTGAAAAAAAGTCATGAAAAATGGCTTTAATAAAGTCCTGAACAAATATCTTGAAAAGAAATTCTGAAAGAAAAGTCCTGAAAAAAGTACCGAAAACACTCTCGAGGGAATAATAATAATAATAATAATAATAATAATAAAATCAAAAAAATCCTGATAGAAGTTCCAAAAAAAGTCTTTAAAACAGTTCTTAAAAAGAGTCCTGAAAAAATGTCATGAAACAAACCTTGAGAAGTCACGAAGAAGAAAAAATTCCTGGAGAAAAGTTCTGGAAACTGATCCTAAAATAGTTTTGGAAATAATTCTGAAAAACGGCGGGAAAAAAGTCCTGAGATAAACTCTGGAAAAAATGTATGTAAACAAAGATTCTCATTTCTCTTTTTGGCTTTACCGTTAACCATTTAGCCACTAACGATTATACAGGGTGTTTCTAAATTGATGCGAAAGATTTTAAAGAGTGGTTTTTCAACAAAAATTAACGGAGGTCTTTCATATAATTTTTTGTTCAAAACGGTCTCCTCTTAAGTTACAGCCCTCTAAAGTTTTCCTAAAATTGTTAGTTTGGTTTGATCAAAATACAAATGCTCAGGGGGGCCGCGGTGGCCTAGTGAGTAGAGCTCCTGCTAACGGGCCTCGTGGTCGTGGGTTCGAATCCCATCCGTGCGGTCACTTTTTCGGAATGAAAAAGTGGTCGTGCTGGTCCATGGATGTCCCATTCGTTATTAAAATGACATCTTAAAAACTTAATTATCGTTAGTAGCCGAATAGCTAGATGCTTAAGCCAATTCCATATCATCCGCACTTCCTCAACCCGAATTCCCGTCAACCATCCTTCCTTTAAAAAGAAAACATTTGACATAAATTGGTTATTATTTCTAAAGAAAAATTAAGTGCCATTTTATTAGGAATAGTTATCTGCCATATTTAATTCTTCTAAATTCTTCCATACTGCATATATGAAATAAAAACTTTTTTTCCTTAACTTTAGAGGGCTGTAATTTGAAGGGGAAGGGGTTTCGAACAAAAAATTATATGAAAGACCTCCCTTAATTTTTGCTGAAAAATCACACTTTAAAATCTTTCGCATCAATTTAAAAACATCCTGTATATTCAATGGTACCAGAATTAGTTCAAGGTGCTACAGAATCTTAAAGTTTAATGTCGGATCTAATCAAATTTCGAATTAATACTTCCAAACTTTGTAAATTATTTACGTATTTTATTTATTTATTGCCCTATTTTAACTATATTTCTGTAATATTTTATGAAATTTTCTGACGAATGTAAGACTTGTCTGTCAAAGTTGAATAAGAAATTACTAGTAAGTAGTCGTTTCTTTGTCATTTTCTTAACATTTGTTTGAATATTTTTTATATTTAAAAAATTATCACAAAGAAAACAATAGACGCTTAAGGAATACACCAGTGTGCGAAATTTTACCAAAAGCTTTTAAGTTCTTTAGATTGTCAAAATGTTCAAAGTATCATATTAATTCCTGTATTGGTTTTTGAGATACAGTGGTTTGTGCGCACAGCCACAGACTCAAAAATGTTTCTTACAGAAATCGTTGAAATCGCTTCTAAGATCACAATACTTCCCGTACTTCATAACGGAGACAGTAAAAAACCACAACCGCTCGGCTATTCATATTACAAATGAACATGTCAAGTTGGATAAAGATCATTTACAAATTAGGTCAGTGTCTAATGGAAATGAATAATTCAAAATAGCGAGGGATATGTTCCGTGTGCAAACATTACGAAAATCCCACCACGAGAAATATATCGGCGCACTCATGTAGGAATACGTCATTCATTCGACCAGTGCACAGTGCAAAGAAAATCGCACGGCAATCATTTCATTAATAAAAAGTTACGGTGAAATCCATCCCTATTCAGCACACGAATGTGTCAGATACATAATGCAACAAGTCGAAACCGCTTATCCCAAGAGATAATATGTAAGCGTATAACAACCACCCACAAACCAACCCTGTATTAATTATCCAACCCCTATTATCCTCAACGGTGTTTCATCGAGCGATCGGAACACTAACGTCTTCCTCAGACCTTCTTGTGCGGGAGACAATCTGAATCTGCACTTGATACGGTTGTGTAAATCGTTATTTATATAATACTCCTACACGATAACATCGAACGAGAATTGGGGTCGTATTAAATTATTATTTGTATTGGAATAATTCCACAATTCTAAATGTACCGCGCCGAGAAATATTTGATTTTAAATTGATTTCACACTCAAACTTAACGAGCTATTTCTTGCTATTGATGAATTTTTATTTCCTCCATACGAAGTTTAAAATAAATATCCGTTTTAAGGTCTGCGTGTGAGTCTCTGAGTCATAACATTAGTATTATTTTATTTCAGGGTCTAACAGTGGCTTTATTCTACTGCTTCCTCAATACCGAAGTCCAAAACACAGTGAAGCATCACATAGACACCTGGAAGACCAATAGATCACTGGGACAGAGGCGTCTTCGTTCCGGCAGCAGGAGCAAGGATTGGTCACCTCGTTCCCGAACGGAAAGTATTAGGTGAGCACTTGAAATACCTTTAAATTAAAGAACAATCCCCTAAAAATCTTACAAACCAAAATATACACCGACCAAAAAAAAATCAACCACGCTTTTGCACCGCATTCACGCTTAAGAGCACTAATACTGTATATCTAAATAAATTTCTTGATAGAGTCAGCTTTGGATAACGAAAAGTTTGTCTACAACTAGAGTTAATATTTCGAAGAATTATTGTACTTTGATGTTTATTATATGTAAAATTTAAAAAAAATACATTATTGTTATTATAATTATCCGAGGGTATATAGATTATGTTTTTTTATCATCTTCACACCCCTGTATCTTTCTTGTTTATTTGATGACAGATTTCATTTTTAGTTAATTAAACTATCCTTTAAAAGATTTTTTTTTATTTTTGAAAATAATTTTACTGAAATCGTGGAGACTACTGAAACAAAACTAAAAGCAAAAAATCATAGTTGGCTTAATTTTATCGAAAAAAATTATTTAAATCCCAAAATTAGACTAAATCTGAATTTTGATTCAAAGATTTGATGTTTAATGTTGGCGGCGTTTACTTCGTGGTACATCTTGATTGTAGATTGGAATAAAACACTTCAACTGTTTTATATCACTAAGTGTTTTATTCAAAGATTTGAATTTATTATAATTTATAATTACTTTTCTTGGCTTGGGATACATGTTCATGTTGCCAACTCTAGCATTTATAATATTATAATGGTAAATGAATTAAAATTGCACTGTGTGAACAAAGAGCGCCATCAAAAGCTAATAGTTGAATTTTTTAATTAAATTAGCCGACCGGTTTTACTGCTCCACAACGTCGTCAATGATTTTTGCGCGCTCTATCCCAAGAACTAATACATCAATTAATATGAAACTTTGTATATAAGTCTTATTTGATAATCCAAAGAACTGAAAAAAATTAGATAAAATTTCGTACACTGGAAGTGGGTGTTTACATTCACCATTTTTTTTTTGTTTTTTTTTCCAATATTTTCTTGAATATTCAAAATATTACAATATAAAAGTGTGTCATTGTATTCATATCAATGTAAAATTGAATATATCTTACAATAAATAATTGTGGTTTTAAAACATAGTGTTTCATTCAGTATTAAAAAATGCCGTAGCGGTTCATTTTTTAACGCAACTAAAAAATTGTTCGCGCAAAGTGTGTCATGAACGCTTCGCAACAAGCCGCGAGTTCCACCGATAAATGTCAAACATTCGTTTCCGATCAAGAAAACTTGATGATTATTGTTTTCTTCATTTAAAAAAAATATTATTACTTATAAAAATTGATTAAGGGTTTATCGTCATAGAAAAAATTTTGTATGAAACTCGAGAGTAAAGCAACTTTTTTTCACTTGTAGGAATTGCCGCACTCGCCTTCGGCTCGTGTGGCAATCTTTCCTACTCGTGAAAAAAGTACTACTTTACTTACTTGTTGCATAAATAACTATTTTTTCGTATCTTACAGTTTGTAATGTTGCTGTTTTGTTTCTAATTGGAGCATGTCATTTGTTTTTATGTAAAAAGAGGACTGTTTGATTGTTTAAAGTATGTGAAAGTTTTGAAGTTTATTTCATGAAGGATTGATTTTCCATAGTTTATTATTTTCCATAGCCGTTGACTGCAATTTTTGTTCTCTACAGAAATATTGCTCTTTTGTTTTTACTAGAAACAAGTCAATTGTGTAGAGTTCCTTGGAATCTTTTATCAGTATAACTGAATTTTAACGTCATTTTGTCCAGGAAATAGAAGAAATATATTTTTGTATACACAAGTTTTGAGTGCCTTTGTTTCTAGTTAAGGCATATTATTTGTGTTTGCCATTAGCTTTTGAAGCTAATTCCTAAAGCGATTAAATTTCTTCCCAGTGTTTCTATTCGTTGGATACATTTTTCGTTATCTTCAAGTTTGGAATGTTGTCGTTTTGTTTATAATTGAGGTGCATCAATTGTTTTGCAGAAAAATGAAGAATGCTTCATTTGTTAATAGGTTTAGAAATTTTGAAGCTAATTCCCAAAGGGATTAAACTTTTTCACAATTTTTTTATTCGTTGAATGGATTTTTCGTTTTCTTCAAGTTTGGAATGTTGTCGTTTTGTTTATAATTGAGGTGCATCAATTGTTTTGCAGAAAAATGAAGAATGCTTAATTTTCTATAGGTTTAGAAATGTTGAAGCTAATTCCCAAAGGGATTAAACTTTTTCACAATTTTTTTATTCGTTGAATGGATTTTTCGTTTTCTTCAAGTTTGGAATGTTGTCGTTTTATTTATAATTGAGGTGCATCAATTGTTTTACAGAAAAATGAAGAATGCTTAATTTTCTATAGGTTTAGAAATTTTAAAGCTAATTCCCAAAGGGATTAAACTTTTTCACAATTTTTTTATTCGTTGAATGGATTTTTCGTTTTCTTCAAGTTTGGAATGTTGTCGTTTTGTTTATAATTGAGGTGCATCAATTGTTCTGCAGAAAAATGAAGAATGCTTCATTTGTTAATAGGTTTAGAAATTTTAAAGCTAATTCCCAAAGGGATTAAACTTTTTCACAATTTTTTTATTCGTTGAATGGATTTTTCGTTATCTTCAAGTTTGGAATGTTGTCGTTTTGTTTATAATTGAGGTGCATCAATTGTTCTGCAGAAAAATGAAGAATGCTTCATTTGTTAATAGGTTTAGAAATTTTAAAACTAATTCCCAAAGGGATTAAACTTTTTCACAATTTTTTTATTCGTTGAATGGATTTTTCGTTATCTTCAAGTTTGGAATGTTGTCGTTTTGTTTATAATTGAGGTGCATCAATTGTTCTGCAGAAAAATGAAGAATGCTTCATTTGTTAATAGGTTTAGAAATTTTAAAGCTAATTCCCAAAGGGATTAAACTTTTTCACAATTTTTTTATTCGTTGAATGGATTTTTCGTTATCTTCAAGTTTGGAATGTTGTCGTTTTGTTTATAATTGAGGTGCATCAATTGTTCTGCAGAAAAATGAAGAATGCTTCATTTGTTAATAGGTTTAGAAATTTTAAAACTAATTCCCAAAGGGATTAAACTTTTTCACAATTTTTTTATTCGTTGAATGGATTTTTCGTTATCTTCAAATTTGGAATGTTGTCGTTTTGTTTATAATTGAGGTGCATCAATTGTTCTGCAGAAAAATGAAGAATGCTTCATTTGTTAATAGGTTTAGAAATTTTAAAGCTAATTCCCAAAGGGATTAAACTTTTTCACAATTTTTTTATTCGTTGAATGGATTTTTCGTTTTCTTCAAGTTTGGAATGTTGTCGTTTTGTTTATAATTGAGGTGCATCAATTGTTCTGCAGAAAAATGAAGAATGCTTCATTTGTTAATAGGTTTAGAAATTTTAAAGCTAATTCCCAAAGGGATTCAACTTTTTCACAATTTTTTTATTCGTTGAATGGATTTTTCGTTTTCTTCAAGTTTGGAATGTTGTCGTTTTATTTATAATTGAGGTGCATCAATTGTTTTACAGAAAAATGAAGAATTCTTAATTTTCTATAGGTTTAGAAATTTTGAAGCTAATTCCCAAAGGGATTAAACTTTTTCACAATTTTTTTATTCGTTGAATGGATTTTTCGTTATCTTCAAGTTTGGAATGTTGTCGTTTTGTTTATAATTGAGGTGCATCAATTGTTCTGCAGAAAAATGAAGAATGCTTCATTTGTTAATAGGTTTAGAAATTTTAAAGCTAATTCCCAAATGGATTAAACTTTTTCACAATTTTTTTATTCGTTGAATGGATTTTTCGTTTTCTTCAAGTTTGGAATGTTGTCGTTTTGTTTATAATTGAGGTGCATCAATTATTTTGCAGAAAAATGAAGAATGCTTAATTTTCTATAAGTTTAGAAATTTTGAAGCTAATTCCCAAAGGGATTAAACTTTTTCACAATTTTTTTATTCGTTGAATGGATTTTTCGTTTTCTTCAAGTTTGGAATATTGTCGCATTGTTTATAATTGAGGTACACCAATTGTTTTGCAAAAAAATGAAGAATGCTTCATTTTTTATAAGTTTAGAAATTTTGAAGCTAATTCCCAAAGGGATTAAACTTTTTCACAATTTTTTTATTCGTTGAATGGATTTTTCGTTTTCTTCAAGTTTGGAATATTGTCGCATTGTTTATAATTGAGGTACACCAATTGTTTTGCAAAAAAATGAAGAATGCTTCATTTGTTAATAGGGTTAGAAATTCTGGAGCTAAATCCCAAAGGGATACAATTTTTTTTTTTAATAATTTTTGTAATCGTTGAATACATTCTTCGCTTTTTTAAATTTGAAATATTGTGGCTTTGTTTATAATTGAGGTACATCAAATATTTTGCAGAAAAATGAAAAATGCTTCAATTTTTAATAGGTTTAGAAATTCTGAAGCTAAATCCCAAAAGGATACATTTTTTTATAATTTTTTTGTAATCGTTGAATACATTCTTCGCTTTTTTTAAATTTGAAATATTGTCGCTTTGTTTCTAATTCAGGTACATCAATTGTTTTACAGAACAATGAAGAATGCTTCATTTATTAATAGCTTTAGAAATTGTGAAGCTAATTCCCATAGGGATTAAATTTTTTCACAAATTTTTCGTTTTCTGCAAGTTTGGAATGTTGCCATTTTGTTTCTAATTAAGGTACATCAATTGTTTTGTAGAAAAATGAAGAATGCTTTATTTATTATTAGGTTTAAACATTTTTTGAGCTAATTCTCATGGAGATTAAATTTTTTCACAATTTTTTTTATTCGTTGAATGCATTTTTCGTTTTCTGCAAGTTTGGAATGTTGCCGTTTCGTATCTAATTGAGGTACACCAATTGTTTTGTAGAAAAATGAATTTCATTTCAATAATTTATTATTAGGTTTAAAAATTGTTGAGCTAATTCCCATAGGGATTAAATTTTTTCACAATTTTTTTATTCGTTGAATGCATTTTTCGTTTTCTTTAAGTTTGGAACGCTGCCGTTTTAATTATAATGGAGGCACGTCAGTTGATTTTATGGAAAATGTAAAATGGCTTATTTCTTAATAGATTATAGATTTGAATTTTTTTAAGTTAATACTTTAAGGGTATATTTTCCAAATAAAAAAATGTCGTTGAATGCAGTTTTTGGTTATTCCGAGTTTGGTATTATGTTGTTTTATTTCTAATTGAAGCACGTCAATTGTTTTCATGGAATTTAAAAAATGTGTTGTTTTTTAAAGTAATTTTTAATATTGAAGCTGATTCCTCAATCGATTAAAAATTTTTAACAAAAAAATATACGTTCGATGCAATTTTAGTTTTCTCCAAATTGGGAATGTTGCTGTTTTTTTTTTCTAGTTGGGGTACGTCAATTATTTCTTTTACAGAAAAAGAACAGTTTTATTTTTTAATAAATTTGGAAACTTTTGAACCAATTCCTTGAGGGATTCTTTTTTTAAAATCTTCAGTCCTTTATTGCAATTTTAGTTTTCTGAAAGTTTGGAATAATACTGCAGTGTTGTTTCTACTTGGGCATACCTACAAATTGTTTTTACAGAAATTGAAAAACACTTTATTACTTTCTCCGTTACGAAGTACGGAAAAATGTTCTGATCGTAAAAAAAATGTTTTCTTTTTTACAGAAATATCCGTTTTGAGGTCTTTAGGTCTCTAGAGGCGATTTCAAAGATTTCTGGAAAAACATTATGTCTGTGTGTGGATCTAGCTGTGTGCGTTGTATCTCAACTCAATTTCAATTTTTTTTTACAGAAATATCCGTTTTGGGGTCTCTAGGTCTCTAGAGGCGATTTCAAAGATTTCTGGAAAAAAAAATTATGTCTGTGTGTGGGTCTGGCTGTGTGCGTTGTATTTCAAAAACTAACACAGCAATTTAGCAAGTTTTGCAAGTTTCGCGGTTGATAAAACAAGCTCAGTTTTCGTGTGAAACAGATGCTAATTCTAACTCGCTTAACTCGAAAACCGAAAAAACAATTTGAAATCTGAAAAGTATCACAAAATTATCTACAATTATGCATAATAACTGTGATTCTAACGCAAAAAACATTTGAAATTATAATTGTTACAAAAAATGCGATCGCTGAATAGTGTTGAGAAAAACTCGAGAAAAAAATAGTTGGAGTTAGAATGAAATTCTGAAAACTCACTACATGCATTAGAAAAGACAAATTTTGCAGAATCAATTCGGTTTTTAAAAAAGGCACCAACTTTTCAAAGAGTTTCGCGGTTGATTAAACAAACTCAGTTTTCGTTTAAAACAGATGCACACTCTAACTCCCATAACTCGAAAATGAAAGTCAATTTAACAACTACATTTTTTTTTAATCCACAGAAAAAATATCTACTATTGTGTATAAAAACTATGATTCTAACACAAACAGATTTGAAGTGATAGTTAAAAAAAATGCGAACGCTGATGAATAGTGTTGGGAGAAAAATCGAGTGAAAAATAGTAGGCTTTGGAATAAAATTCTACAAACTCACTATATACATCAGAAAATATTACTTTTGCAGAATCAATTCGGTTTTTTAAATCCATCAATTTTCCAAAGAGTTGCGCGATTGATAAAACAAGCTCACTTTTCGTGTAAAACAGAGCCTATTCTAATTCGCATAACTCGGAAACCGAGAAAAGAATATGAAATCTAAAAAATGTCTTTAATTCACAGAGAAATTATCTTCAATTATGCATAATAATTAAGATTCTAACTCAAGCAGATTTGAAGTTATAAATTTCTAAAAATAAGCAAATACTTATTAATAGTGTTAAAAATCGACTAAAAAATTGTTACTGTTAGAATTTAAATTAGAAAATTCATTACGTACATTAGAAAAGGCTAATTTTGCAGAATAAATTCGGTTTTAAAAAATGCACCAATTTTTCAAAGAGTATCGCGGTTAATAAAACAAACTTACTTGTCGTGTAAAACATATGCTAATTCTAACTCACTTAACTCGGAAACTAAAAAAACAATTTGAAATCTGAAAAGTATTTTTAATTCACAATACAAATATCTATAATTGTGCTTAATAATGTGATTCTAACACAAACGGATTTGAAGTTATAATTATTTAAAAAAAAATCTATTCAGCGCTGATGAATAATGTTGAAAGAAAAAAATCGAGTAAAAAATAGTTAGCGTTGGAATAAAATTCTGCAAACTTAGTGCATATATTAAAAGGATTCATTTTTTAGAATCAATTCGGTTTTCGAAAATACACCAATTTTTCTAAGAATTTTGCGGTTGATAAAACAAACTCATTTTTCTTTTAAAACAAATGCAAATTCTAACTAAATTAAAAAAGTCAATTTAATATGTGAAAAGAATTTTGAATCCATAGAAAAATTATCTACAATTTGTATAATAGCTGTGATTCTAGCACAAGCGGATTTAAAGTTATGAATTTTCAAAAAATGCGAACGCCAATGAGTAGTGTTGAGAAAAAAAATCCTGTGAAAAAATATATGGGGTTGAAATAAAATCCTGAAAACTCACTGTATATATTACAAAGGTTTAATTTTACAGAATCAATTCTGTTTTTGAAAATTCGTCAACTTATTTCAAATATGATTTGAAAGTAAATCATGAAAGTATAAATATAAATAAATATTATAATATCAAATCGAAGAAAGTAACACGATGGCCACATCAGTAGGCTCCAAGATGACAGTAAAATTTTCCTAAAAAATTCAAAAGGGCAGACTACTTTTAGAAAATAATTTACTTAAATCAAATTTAAAATCTACCAGAAAATAAATAAGAAAGATACAGGGCTGTAAATATGCGAATTAAAACACACTATATGTACGAGAATATTCAAATGATAAACGTACAAAAATTATACAAATTTAGAATGTGCATTTATGGTAATAATATTCTAATACATAATAACCCTCACCTAACGAATATGTATATTTGCGACAACAAAAAATATTTCGGCCAGATTATTTCGCCGTATTCGCAATAATAAAAATATTCTCATAAGACTGAAAACTCCTAAATGACGTAAATTGTTCGTCCCCGGCGCATTCACCATAAGATCAATTTATAAATTACTTCCTTTTAGTTGTTGGTAAACCAACTAGCTCGTTAGGTAAGGATTAATATTCTTAATTATTTTTATGTAAATATCGAAAGTAGTAAATATGTAATTTAGGTTAGAGAAAATAATTTTATTATTTAACATATAAAAACTTTCCTAACTCAATATAGGTAATTAGAGAATTTCTAGTTTATTTATTTATATCTTGAAAGTTTTAAATATAGACGTATATAATTTTATTCTTGAGAACACACCGTGTTCAAAATTGAATTATACATCTTTGTTTGTAATAAAATACATTGGCGAATGATTTTTTTTTAATGTCGATCCTTTTATATTTTATAATTTATTTCAATGCCGATATATACTATAATTAATAATTATTAATACATTTCAATTTAGGTTAGGTGTTCAATTATGCTATGCTATATTTATATTTTCGTTAGTGATGAAATGTAACAGTAATTTATATAACAAGTTCCGAAAGTGATATTTTACGAGATGAGTAAGCCTACTGCTCGTCCTGGAATCCTGCGAGTGCCGTAAAATCACTTTTGGATCGTGTTACGTACAAAAAAAATTCTGCAGCCATTTTGTATGTTAAAAAAAATATGAAAAGCAAAAAAACACTGTGGTACTTCGATTTAATAAATCATACCGAAAGTTTTCTTTTCTGGATGGCTGCAGAAAAAATGTTTTACCACGTTTGCAACGAGAAATCAATAAAACGTATATTTTCGTTAGTGGCTGAACGGTAATACAACTACGCTAAAAATTATATGTTAATCTTATTATAATTATTATCCAAAAAGATCACTTCTATGTAGTGATTACAACTTCCAAGTCCAATTACATTAAAATTTCCAATCAAGATGTTCTGCAAAATAATAATGACTTCCAATACATGTTTAAAAAAAAACTTCAAAATTGTCAATAAAATATTGCATTCTTAGTCCAATTATTATTTTTTTAGTCATTATTTTGTAAAAGACAAACTTTCAGCTATCTAACGGTGCCGATAATAAGAAAATTATTTAGACACACTGTATTTTGTTTTAGTATACTCTGTTTCAAATCGGGACGGGATAATAAAAGTAAGTAGTAACTGTGGTAGAAATACGAAACAAAAAAAAGAATAAAACTAGAATATTGGTTAGTATAAAGCGGATATAATTAAACGCCGAGGAAATCATTCGTTTTAATCAAGTCCGTAACTTTGGAGTTTTTCGTGCAAGAATGAAGGAGTAATTTAGACTGGTTTAATTAATGGAGAAAGCGCCGATAGTATAATAAGGTCGAAGACGGTGTAATTGTTCAATCGAGGGTGAATTTTAACTTTGCCCCCCTGGGGAATTTGATTGTACCAGTTCCACGGTTTGATAATTATAAAAGTACAAGTGTATGAAAAGGATGGTGCATGGTAATACATAATTAAACAGAATTGAAAAATTAATCTAACAATCATGGTGACGGTTGCGACCGTTACTACGTGGTAATTCATTATAGAAACTCTGAATAAAACACTTACTATGTTTTTTACCACAATTTATTTGATGTATTTTACTGTCATTGATAATGACAGTAAAACGTCGAAACTTAAGTCGTATGTATATGTAATATTTGTACATACATTAAATAAATTGTGGTAAAAAACATAGTAAGTGTTTTATTCAGAGTTTCTTTAAACTAACAAACTAATTGTTAAAAGTATAAATTCCGTAATTCATCAATTTGTAATTCTTGTGATAATAACGGTAACTCGAGTCTTGATTATTTGTGTACCATTATATAACTATCTTTTCTTGTTATATATATTTTTTACAATAATTAGTTGTAATATATAGTACATTTTTCAATTCAGTTTAATACAATCACATTTAGAAATATAATGCGTTACATTTAAATTAAATAATTCACGAAGCTAAGATGTTAGAAGTATTCTAATAATCTAATAATTTAAAAATTTGGACAATACACAGGGCGTGTTATAAAGATATTACAAAAACTTAATAATATATAAATAATTTAAGGAACAACTGCCCATTGCGAAAGTGACCTTAGCGCATAATAATTGTTTATGCAATAGTAAAAAATAATTCTACTCATATTGCATTTACCGGGTGGCAATAATTGATTAAGACTTTGTTTAAGAGTAAAACTATTTTGAGATAAAATTGTGTGCTTACTTAATAAATTATTAATTGTCAAAGTGATATTTATTATATTTTCTTTAGACCAATGAACAAAAATGTTACCAAAGTATTTCTTCAAAATCATGGCCAACTTGATGGAAAAAGTATCAATTAAAGCTACCTGATACTTCAGTTAAGTTGTTGCTAATTTATTTACCTTGTTTTGTATTGGCTTAAATCATTCTAGTATCATGGATGAAGTGTCTTTTATCTGCCTTAAAAAAGTTATCTGAACTTTGCAGTAACAAAAATGGCTGCACTAGAAGACAAATTTGAATGACCAAAATGCTCTTTGGCCAGAAACTACTCTGTAAATTCCAAATTTATTGTGACAGATGCCTAAAATTTTAACAGATTAATTATGGATAATGTGTCTCTTTATCTTACTTAAAAAAATTATCCGAACTTTACAGTAACAAAAATGGCAGCACTAGATGACAAATTTGAATGACGAAAAATGCACTTTGGCCAGAAATTACTCTGTGAATTCCACATTTATTTTGACAGATGCTTGAAATTTTGACAGATTAATTATGAATAATGTGTCTCTTTATCTATCTTAGAAAAATTATCAGAACTTTGCAGTAACAAAAATGGCTGCACTAGAAGACAAATTTGAATGACCAAAAATGCTCTTTAGCCAGAAACTACTCTGTAAATTCCAAATTTATTGTGACAGATGCTTGAAATTTTGACAAATTAATTATGGATAAAATGTATCTTTATTTGCCTTAAAAAATTATCAGAACTTTGCGGTAACAAAAATGGCTGCACTAGAAGACAAATTTGAATGACCAAAAATGCACTTTGGCCAGAAATTACACTGTAAATTCCAAATTTATGGTGACAGATGCTTGAAATTTTGACAGATTAATTATGGATAATGTGTCTCTTTATCTGCCTTAAATAAATTATCAGAACGTTGTAGTAACAAAAATTGCTGCACTAGAAGACAAATTTGAATGACCAAAAATGCTCGTTGGCCAGAAACTACTCTGTAAATTCCAAATTTATTGTGACAGATGCTTAAAATTTTGACAGATGATTTATGGATAGTGTGTCTCTTTATCTTACTTAAAAAAATTATCCGAACTTTGCAGTAACAAAAATGGCAGCACTAGATGACAAATTTGAATGACGAAAAATGCACTTTGGCCAGAAATTACTCTGTGAATTCCACATTTATTTTGACAGATGCTTGAAATTTTGACAGATTAATTATGGATAATGAGTCTTTTTATCTGTTTTAAAAAAATATCACAACTTTGCAGTAACAAACATTGCTGCACTAGAAGACAAATGTGAATGATCAAAAATGCTCTTTGGCCAGAAATTACTCTCTGAATTCCAAATTTATTGTGACACATGCTTGAAATTTTGACAGATTAATTATGGATTATGTGTCTCTCTATCTCCCCTAGAAAAATTATCAGGACTTTGCAATAACAAAAATGGCTACGCTAGAAGACAAATTTGAATGACCAAAAATGCACTTCGGCCAGAAATTACTCTGTGAATTCCAAATTTATTGTAACAGATGCTTGAAATTTTGTCAGATTAATTATGGATAATGTGTCTTTATATCTTTCCTGAAAGAATTGTCCGAACGTTGCAGTAACAAAAATGGCTGCGCTAGAAGAGAAATTTGAATGACCAAAAATGCACTTTGGCCTGAAATTACTCTGTGAATTCCAAATTTACTTGATGCTTGAAATTTTGACAGATTAATTATGTTTACCCTAACGGTTTTTTTCTTTTTTCAATCATTTTTTAAACATGAAGAAAAAAATACAAAAACATTTAACCAAATGTTAAAGATGAACAAAGAAATGAACATCTTTTGTTTGAAAATATTTTTCACAAAATCATTGTTTTAAAAAAGAGAAATTATTATTTTTTTTTAATTTTTGGTGGATAATTATACCGTGCGCGCCTAAAGTATGGAATATAGTAAATAAAATCGAAATAAAATATTTTTGGAAAAAATCGTCGAACACGTCGATTTTCTTTTATAAAAATACACATTTTTGCATGAAAGTCGATTTTTAGTTGTCATTTGTTTTTGAGTAATGACGTCATCCATTTTGTTTTTAAATGGCAACCCCCTATTTTTGTTCTTGATTTTGAGAGATCAGTTTTACGAGCCCAATATAATAACACTTTCAAAGTAACAAAATATGTTTACACAGTCGTAAAGAGAATAAAAAGGGCTATAAATTTAGAGAAATAAAAGAAAATGGTTTCCATTAAAAAAAATGTCTATGACGTCATACGTGAAAGACTAGTGAGGTCATACTATTTTTAGAGAGGCTAAAAAGCGCGCAATAAAAAACAAAAATCGACGTGTCTGAGGATTTGTTTCTGGAACTTCTCATTTCATTTGTACCGAATTTGTTCCAGTTAAAGTTTCCACCCTGTATAATAATAAATAATAATAATAAATATATATTTACCTTGCTGAAATGTAGAGTCGAAATGTTTAAAAAAATATATATGTAGAAATATGAAATGCAATCTATTTTAGGTGAATTTAAAAAGTTTCGAGTTTTTTTCAATTGCTTTATATTTTCTTGGCGATTTGGAAAATGTTCAGAATTGAATCGGGGGGGGGGGATGTGTGTTCAAGTGTGATTATTTCGAAATCTACGGTAGGAATGTTAGCAATTTTTTTAATAGAAAAATGAAGTCCTATATATTTTAGGTAACCTTCAGAAGTTTAAAGTTCATTTTAATTGTCTTTCTATTTTTTTTGAGGTTTGGAAAATGCTCGACAGAATTGAACTGAAGGGTGTTCAAGTGTGAGTTTTTTAAAATATAGAAAAGGAATCTTTACAACTTTTCATAGAAATATAAAGTGCAATCCATTTTAGGTAAATTTAAAAAGATAAGAGTCATTTCAATTATTTTTAATTTGTTCTTGCGGTTTGGAAAATGTACGACTTCATAATTACGAATTACGAACCGGGTGGAGTTCAAGTGTGATTATTATTAATCTAGGATAGAAGTGTCGACAAATTTTCATAAAATTATTAATCACAGTCTATTTTGAGTAGATTTTGTAAGTTTGAAATTTGTGGCAATTGTTTTTCAATTTTTTTTTCCTTGGAAAATGTTGTACTATTTCAATTAAACTAGTGCGTGTTCAAGTGTGATTTATTCTACATCTAGAAGAGATATGTTGGTAGAGTTAGTTACTAACCTTTATTCAAATCCTGGTACCATACAGGGTTTTACAGGGCAATTGACTAAACGCTTTCAGATCAATGTTGATAGATTTTTATAGAATAATGAAATATAATCTGTTTTGAGGGGAATTTAAAAATCTAAAGTTTCTTGCAATTGTTTTTATATATTTTTATTGTTCGACGTTCTAAATTAAACCAGCGGACGTTCAAATTTGACTAATTCAAAATCTGGAGCAGATTTTTATAGAATAACGAAGTGCAATCTAGAATATTCTGTAAAACCGGAGATAGTGTTTGAATATTTTTAAACCCAGATATAATTTCGAAAAAAAATGATAAATGTAAAAAATATTAGAAAAAGCAGTTCGGAGAAAGTTACATGATGCCACATCAACATGTTTTGGTTTAATTGAATATCTCCGGAAGTAGTCGGAATATTTTAAATTTCTTTTTAACAAATTATTCAACATTAAAATTCGGAACTTTGCCTTAACCCATTACCACCTAGTGTGCTATATAGGGAACACAAAATAGTTAAGGTTATTTTGGATTTTATTATTTTATGTCTAGCATTCCATCTATGGCACTTTCAATATTTCGTAAACTAAACATAGTATAAATAAAGTTCTGCCTTTATAATAAATTTATCAATTACTGTAATTGACAAATATAAAGAAAAATTGAATAAAAGATAAACTCAGACGTCAATTGGTTAATTTAACCAACTCTCTATCATAAATTTGAGGCAACCTCACTTGTTGCGGAAGCATTAAATTAATTTAATAAAACGAAGTATAGCCTGAATATGTAAATATTCAACCTGTTAGTCTTAAGTCTTACTAAGACTATTAATTTTGCTTTGCAGAGTTACGAACAGGTTGAATATTTACATATTCAGGCTATATTTCGTTTTATTAAATTTAAAAAAAATAAACTCTCTATCTCTTATAGTTACAGAGATAGCAATGCTAATGCATCGAATTTGTAACACCCTGTATAGGTGGCAGCTAATTTGTCGAGTGGACTATCTTCATAAATAACAGAATTAGTTGGGCTATAAAATCTTATCATTGGCTTTTTTTAGTTTTACAAATCGGGATCGTTTGGCGAGTGTTCGTATCGATAAGCTGTAAAGTAAACACACATTTGTACCAGCATTAATGCGGTGGCCAGGGACGATACGGGAATTTTGTTCCCTTGGGGAAATATATTTGTTTTTTTTTGTATTTAACTAGGACTGCTTTTGTTGGGGTTTTCATCGACTTTTCATTTATTTTTCTCACTGTATACAGCATTGTAAACTTACACCGCTTTCACCGAACAAAGCATTGCATTATTTTTCTGATAAAGTCGCTTATAAAATTTGCAAACATGATTATCTCGATAATGTCTTCTATCTGTAGTATGCTATATAATTCTAACAAATTTATACGCATCCCATAAAAGGATCGATATCCAGCTCTTTCGCCACTGGACGACAAATTTGCCGCCTGTAATATTTAATTAGAAATTATTATTTTTAAACATTCAATATTGTTTCGCCATCAGAACACCTACAGACCGGTTTCGACATTTCCGGCCTCATCAGCGTAGTTAGTTGCTGATGGGAAAACGGAGACTACTATTGGAATATAAATATTCCAACCAGCGTTAATGGTAGAAACGACAGAGTGGCATCTGTTGCCTGATTGCTGTACTAAACCAAATCCGAGTGGATTAACCACCGACAAGATATGGATATTGCCAGTGGCGGCAAATAGATAAATAAGTCATCTTCAGATTATTTGAAATGAAAAACGTTTGATGACACTTCATGTTACCTAAAATTGATTCCACTGTAATATTACCAAGATATATTATACAGTTGGTTTTGAGGGTAGATCTTTTTTTGACATAAATCTGTAATATCCACCCAGTTATATACTGTTGCAGACAGTCCTTAGTATTTACGATTATCGTACCGCTTACGATGCTTTACGAACTTGATCCAAAGTTGTCAATTTCACCGCATCGTTGATAAAAAATATCCAAAGAGTTAAACCCGCAACTGTATTATGGAGTTTTTAAGTAAGATTTACTCGCAAATTCCCGACTCTGAATAACAAACATACAACGAACCCTTCTATACACGACGCGATATTCAGTAAAATTACTTCTGTTTAAAAATCAAGGTAGTGTTTCCCCAATAAGTTATTCCTTTACCCTAAGATAAAATTCTAATTCAAAGATCGTAATTCCATTGAGATCCGTGCAGAATTACAAAATCTACTCAAAAACACACTCACACTGTCAAGGATACATAAGGTCACGGACAAAACCCTGCGATAGCAGTATTTATTCCCGGAGGGAAAGTTCGGAAAATACTTGCGCTAGGTATCCTTTTTTACGTATTTTCCCAACTTTCAGCATAATTTTCATTTATTTAGGAAACTCCTGACGTAAAATACAAATACGCATATTTATTTATTTAAATGAAGCAGCACAGCCTGTTTCCCTCCCTTTTTTTAATGTAATATTGAATACACCCAGCGGCTTTTTCCTCCCTCATCATTTTATTTAGGCGCGCATACAAAAACAAAATATTATTTTTGCTGAATCTAATTGTAATTCAAAACAATTAATAGCATGATACGATATAACATAAAAAGAAAAACAATTTGAATTAAGGTGGAAATACGGTCTGGACTGCGGCACAATTACAAAATAATTCCTCCTTTGTCGGACTAATATCCGTCCGTTATGGCTTGATGTAAATTGAATTTAAATTTTAATTGGATTTCTAATTGAGCTTTGAGCCATTAATCCAAAGATTATATATTTATCCGCGAACCAAATGTAGTTGTCTTCTGATAAAAACGTAGTCTCAACTTTATCATTCTTTACAATTATTGTTAATAGAAATTTGATCATTATTGTTTCATAATTAAAGACTAAATTTTTTTTTTTATGATTCTGCACAAAAAAAACATTAATTTCATTATCGTCAATATTCATAAGCACGTTTATTTACAACCGTATACGTAATATTGATATTGCAGACCTTTCCAAAGTTGGGAAGTGTCGCATTACTGACCGCTATTTCCCTCCCCAATTTTCCGTCATAATTAAAGTCCTAATAACACAAAACAAAAAATATTCATTTCATTCTTTAATTTTCGTAAACTCGTTTGTTCACTACCATTGACATTGCTGACATTCTAAGGTTGGGAAGTGTCGCATTACTGACCGATATTTCGCTCCCTTGCCTTCTGCCCGCATTTAATCAGCTAACATTTTTGAGTTGATTCATCTACTTGGCCGTTTTTTTGTGAAATGGCATTAACGTCACATTTAACAAAAAACCGCCAACTAAATGAATTAAATATACAGGGTGTTCAATTTTAAATTGCCACCCCAAATATCTCGAAACCTGAGCAACATGGCAAAAAATGTTTCAGATGAAAGTTGTAGGGTTCAGAGAGGGACATATGCTGGTTACCTTTGGATGACCTTGAGGTCACTTATCAAGGTCAAACGAAGAAACCTTGATTTTTCAAATGGAACTTATTGCGGGATCGTATTCTACGAGAAAAAATACAAACTTTTCGTAGGAAACGTCTTTTTTGAAAATGCTTGAAAAGTTGAGCTTCGTTTGACCTTGAAAATTAACGACAAGGTCATTTTCAAGGTCACCAGCATATTTCCCTTTCCGAATCCTACAACTTTTATCTGAAACATTTTTTGCCGTTTTGCTTAGGTTTCGAGATATTTGGCCTACCAGTTAAAAATGGGATACCCTGTATATAGCTACAAAATTTTCCTGCATTTTTATCATAAAAAACTAATGGTGCGGTCGTGATTAAAATAGTACACAAACCTCGATGAAACATTTCATTTCTGTCACGAGATAAAGTTTCTTGCTAATCTCAAGACAGTAATGAAACATAGTCTGTAATATAATATTTTATTTAAAAAATATCATGAAAACACAAAAAACTGGCACAAGTAAAACTCTAAGAATCATATCATCGAACCCTAACTTGGCCCTTCAAATTAACAACACATCTTGCGGTATGAGGAATTTTAAATAAAATGCACTTGCTGTACGTTGCTCATACGTTTTCTTTACATGCATTTTATTGAAGCTTCCCGATTCAAGATGTATCGCAAAGTAATAGCTTTTAGCATCTAAAATAAAACCTAACCTAGAAAAAAACGCTGTTAGCCGTGACAGTTGATATAAATAATGGAGCATCGTAGAGAGAAATGATTACTTCTCTCCCTAGGGAGCATGGGCGTCCGCGGGTGGGGGCAAGGGGGGCAGCAGCCCCCTCCTGGAAAATGAATTTATTAAATTAAAGTAATATTTTTTATACTGAACTTGTATGTAGTCGGTAAATGTATACTTTAACAAACACATCAAAATTAAAAATTATAGCAAAAAGTGCGTTGCGCGTTATGTTCGATGAATCCGAAAAAAGTTGATGTACAACGACGAGCGGGCACGGTTCCACCCGACACGTATAATACAGTGCGATCGAATAAAAGTTAGTCAAAGTTGGCCATGCGCCAAAATTCTTAACCTTATTGGTAAGTGTCAAGCTGACGTATATTGATATTTTTAAATTTAGGAACTAAGAAAAGACATTCGGCGGCTTTTTGTTCATGGCCTGCTTTGACTCATTTTTTATTCGATCTCGCTGTATTATTACTGTACATTTTAGCAGAAATTAACAATTTTTAACAGAAGTAAATTGTTATTTTTGGCAGTTGAAAATTTAATTTTTACTGCCAACGTGCATTTATGATGACAGAAATGTGCGATTTTTGACGGTTGTCATTTTTAACAGTTGAAATTTTCTTTCTTCTTTTAATATCAAAAAATGCAATTTCTGAGTGTAAAAATCCACAATTTTTGGATGCTACTAATTTCTTTATTTACTGTTGAATCGTACCGTTTGTGGTGGCAGAAATGCAGAATTTTTGACAATTTGTAATTGTTACTTTTGACAATTGGAAATTTCCCTTTTTTAATATTGAAAAATGCCAACCAATTTTTGATATTTCGAAATTGCCATTTTTAGCAGTTAAAATTTTCTTTTTTGTTAATATTAAAAATGCCGTTTTTTATACTAATAATTTACAATTTGTGACCGCTGCAAATTTCTTTATGTGCCGTTTGTGGTGGCAGAAATTCAGAGTTTTAGACAATTCGAAATTGTCATTTTTGACGGTTGCAAATTTATCTTTTTACTATTGAAAAATGCCGTTTCTGATAGTAGAATTGCGCAATTTTTGACAATTTATAATTGTTACTTTTAGCCGTTGGAAATTGTTGGAATGAAAAATGCCGATAGTGATAATAGAAATGCTCAAATTTTGACAGTTAAACATTTTTGGCATTTGGATATTTTCAGCAATTGAAAATTTCCATTTTACTGCTAACGTGCCATTTGTGATGGTAATGCGATTTTTGACAGTTGTCATTTTTAGAAGTTGAAGTTTTCTTTTTTTAAATATCAAACAATGCCGTCTTTGATAGTTAAAAAACCACAATTTCTAGTAGCTGCAAATGTCTTTATTTGCCATTGAATCGTACCGTTTGTGGTGGCAAAATACAGAATTTTTAAAAATAGAAAAATGGCAATTTTATTTTTTAACATCAAAAAATGCCGTTTTTATTTGTAAAAATCCCCAATTTTTAGCAGATGCTAATTTCTTTATTTACCGTTGAATCGTGCCATTTATAGTGGCAGAAATGCAGAATTTTTGATAATTCAAAATAGTCATTTTCTTTTTTTAATATCACAAAATGCCGTTTTTGAAAGTAAAAATCCAGAATTTTTGACCGCGGCAAATTTCTTTATGTGCCGTTTGTGGTGGCAGAAATGCAGAGTTTTTGACAATTCAAAATTATCATTTTTGATGGTTAAAAATTTATATTATTATTGAAAAAAAATACAAAACGGTTTAAATCAAATTTGTTTAAGTTGTTATGCGAAAAATAATTATGTAGAATCGAAGATTATTTTATTTAAAATATTTAAATTAATTACATTACTTTCTATGACGCACATGCTTCCTTATGTATTATTTTTTTTTTATAATTTAAGAGAGAATAAAGTATATATTATTATTATTATAAAAATGCCGTTTCTGACAGTAAAATTGCATAATTTTTGACAATTTATAATTGTTACTTTAGGCCGTTGGAAATGTCCCTTTTTTAATATTGAAGAATGCCGATAGTGATAATAGAAATGCTCAAATTTTGACAGTTAAACATTTTTGGCATTTGGATATTTTCAGCAATTGAAAATTTCCTATTTACTGCTAACGTGCCATTTGTGATGGTAATGCTACTTTTGACAGAAATTGTCATTTTTAGCAGTTGAAATTTTCTTTTTTTTAATATCAAAAAATGCCGTCTTTGATAGTAAAAAACACAATTTCTGGCAGCTGCAAATGTCTTTATTTACCATTGAATCGAACTGTTTGTGGTGGCAAAAATACAGAATTTTTAAAAATACAAAATTGCAATTTTCTTTTTTAACATCAAAAAATACCGTTTTTAATTGTAAAAATCCACAATTTTTGGCAGCTGTTAATTTCTTTATTTACCGTTAAATCGTGCCGTTTATAGTGGCAGAAATGCAGAATTTTTGATAACTCGAAATTGTCATTTTCTTTTATTAATATCAAAAAGTGCCGTTTTTGATAGTAAAAATCCACAATTTTTGACAGCTGCAAATTTCTTTATATGCCGTTTGCGGCGGCAAAAATGCAGAATTTTTGAGAATTCGAAATTGTTATTTTTGACGGTTATTTATTCGAAATTTCTATATGAAAGTTTTCCATATTAGTGGTCCGCCCATTTTGGATCCGCCATTTTGTTGTTGAAAAAAGGGACTTCAGTTTTGAAAACGTCGACCTCAAAAACCGCAATATTCTGACTTTAGTTGGAACCCCATCATTTTTCAGATTAGTGGTCTGCCATTTTGGATCCACTATTTTGTTTTTGAAAAACTTGACTTCAGTTTTGACCTCAAAAATCCCATAATCCAAAATTTTATAGAAATTGAATGACACCTTCATATTTTGGCCAGCTTCTTTGGACTTTGGACCTTATTTGCGGTGGACGATTTCGATCATATTTGAAAAATGTCTGTATGTTTGATTTTGGGCACTGTATCTCAAAAACTGCTTCATATTTTCAAATGAAACTTTTAACATACGCTTTTTCGATATTTTTTTGAATATCAAAAAAATAAGAAAATATCGCAAACAACTAAAAACTGAACATCTTTGAAGAGAAAATATTTTTCATTATTATAATATTATTATACAGGGTGTTTCAAATTCGAGGCTCACCATGGGGATCCTGCTTAATAGAAGAGATAGATGGTATGTTTAAATTCGGCACTTTGGCAGAATTTGATGCTGATTTATCCGCTGACAAAAAATAAGTAAAATATTTTGTTATGTTAAAAAAACTGAAAAAACTTATTTTCTTTCTTTCTTTATATCTTCGTTATTTAAGGTGATATTTAAAAATGGAAACGACGTTCTGATAGCATTTTTTTTATTATCTAATAGATGGCGTAAGATTTTTCTTAGTAACATATTTCGACTCTTTTGAACCATCATCAACTTTCTTATTTCTTGAAAGCCATATTATTTATTTGCTTTAATTCGTAGATTTCAGTGCCCTAGTAAAAATTATAGGTTCATATTTAAAAATCACAAGTTGACCTTGAAATTACCTTAACACCCTACTTATAATTGATGCCATATATGCCTTTTCATTGCAAACACATTTTATTTAGAAATATAAATAAAACACTTTCTTTGTTAATATCACACGATTTATTAATAGCGACTATAGTTCACGTACTGATCATTGTCAAATTAAAAGTAATTTAAACGAATGAAAAACACATATATTTATACAGCGAGACAACATTTTGTTTGAAACATTTTTTTCTCAGAATCTACTCATTATAAGTGTGTATATTAAATATATTTACACAAAGGTATATATTTATTACTAAGATATCAAATTTGTTAATATCATTATTAAATAAATTTATATTTTTATAAATATAGTGTAATGCCAAAATATTTTGTCTATAGTCCATAATCTTAATTTAGTATTAAGTCACATGAACTTGACAATGCTTTTTGTAATTTTTTGTGTAATAGGCATTTTTCGTTTGTAAATAAATAATCTTTTTTTTTACTTAGGCTGAGCCATTCAGTCACACACGACTGTTATTTTTGAAAGTTTTATTTGTATGAATAAATAAAATTAAATGAACAAATGAATAATGGTATCGACTCACATCGAGACACATGTTCGTCCAACGTTGAATAAGAATATAGATTTGATACCGGTACAGAGATTGTATTTCCAATTAGTAAAACAAGGGTCGACGAATGTTAACGTTGTACTACAGTTCGATGTCCGAACGTAATCCGTCAGTTTATTGTGTGTCATGGCATCGAACGATCAGCTGTTCTTTAACAGCGATGCGAATTTTATTATTTGCTGTTGCTCGGAATCGACGCTAGCGCTAAGAAAGCGCACACGCGTATCCGTTCTTTTCCTGGGCTTTACTAATGCATACACGTTGTATGCACTGTACGCGTTATATTCTAACAAGTATATGGGCCGAGTATTATGAGATTAATGATATTTGCAAGTATGCCGCCCCCTATTGGAAAATTTATTTTTGACTCCCTTGGGATCCTGAACCTCATTTTGTTCGTGTTGGGGCCGAAATATGAGTATTAATAATAATAATAATAATAATATGTTTATTTCCCAACAGATCTTACATCTTATTACAGGGAAAAAAATATATAAAAACTAAGTAGCTTAAAAAAAAAGAAAGAAAAACAGGCAGTCGGAAAAGATTTTACTCGGGACTTCCTTGGGATCTTAAACCTCATTTTCTTCCCGCATTTTTGGGCCGAAAAATGAGTATTCAAAACAGATAGGCGGAAAAGATATTACTCGGGAGGTTCCTTGAGTTTGAAAGCAAAAAATCAATTAGGATGTAATTGTAATTTCTCGTTATAATAAATAAACAGGCGTTGTTAGCAAAAAAAAAGATGGCTTAATTTTTATCTTATTGTGTTGACGTTAATTATTACTGATTTCATATGTACATATGCAAATATGAATTCATAAATCTTATATATGAACGTTTTCAATCATTTAACCACTGAAATAAGATGCTCACTCAAACAAGATTAAGAGTCTATTATTTTATTTAACTCCATCTTCGATTAATCACTACTTGAGAAACAGAGGGGTAGCGTCCGTCTTACAATATCACGCATTATTACCTCCAGTGTTTTTTTTTATTACACCCAAAAGTAATTTTATTGGAAAGCATAAATAACAGATGGTGTTTATTTCATTTTTCATTAATCAATTTGATGGATACAAATGTATCACGGATATCGAAATATTTACAATCGAATAACTAACTACAACACGTTTCGTTGAATCATTTATTAATAATATTTTATTTTAACAAGTTTTTAAAATTCGAATTAGTTATATTGAATATTGTTTTACAGATATTTGAATCACAAATAACATATATAATAGGGCTCGTTTGTTCTTGTTAATATTCATATCAATGCACGTATTCATACAACTGTTTATACCGGGTGTTTCAGACCACCCGTCCCAGGCCTTTTTCTCGAGAACGTGACGTCATAGAGCTTCGAGAAAAAAATAGCATTACCAATGCCCACCCGAAGAATTTAATGGAGGTAATTTCGACTACCGGAAGTTACCGGAAGTAGGCGTAACTACACTCAACTTTAGAATTTCAAATGGGAACCTAAGTCAAGTGAGGTATCATTGGATAGGTATTTTAAAAAGAAACAATTTTTGTTTGAAAATTTTATTTCTAAAACATATGCATAACGAAATAAAAATTATTGTTTCAAATAACCAATCCCTGGCCATTTTCTCAATGTATTACGTCATAGAGGTTCATAAAACAAAATTACATGTCATAAGCCTACTTAAATAATTTTCGACATCCAGATGTTACCGGAAGTAGGCGCAACTTCAATATTTTAAGTGCGAACCTAGGTCATGTATGGTATCTTTGGCTTTGACGTATTTTAAAGATAACAGATAACATTTTTTGCAAATCAACGAATTAAACATTAAAAGCTTAAAGTTGCCCAAAACCGTAATATTAAAACAAAATAAACACAAAACATTTAAATACCAAAAAGTGTTTTTTTTTTATAATAAATGCTCAAAGTGTTTTCCTGCTTGATCGGTGCATTTTTGTAACCGTACTCAGACATGGTTGACAGTCCGTAACACCTTATTTCCACTTATTGTACGGCAGGCATTCCGGATCCTATCCTTCATGTTGTCCCTCGTGGTTGGATGTTCTTTATATACCAGATCTTTAATACGTACCCACAAGAAGAAATCAAGAGGTGTTAGGTCAGGCGAACGAGCTGGCCATGAAACCGGACCTCCTCTTCCAATCCAACGGCCAGGAAAGATACTATTAATAGTTTCGCGAGCCACTCTCGAATAATGAGCTGGGCAACCGTCTTGTTGCAGCCACATTCTTAAACGGGTTGCCAATGGAACATCGCTTAAGAGTTCATAAAGTATGTTCTCTATGAAATATTTATACATTATACCGTTTAAAGACTAAAAAATGTGGTCCAAGTATTTGGTCTCCTAAGATACCACACCAGACATCAAGGCTCCAAATATGTAGGTTGTTTTCTTCGCGTAGCCAGTGAGGGTTTTTGCAAGACCCTGTGAATATTAACATTTCCATTATTCTTGAATGTTGCATCATCTGACCAAAGAATTCGACAGTGGAAGTTCTGATTTTTGTTCAACAACCATCCACAAAAATCCAATCGGTCTTGAAAATCGCGTGCCCCAAGTTCTTGGTGTAAATGAATATGAAAAGGATGGAATTTGTTTTTGTTTATGATTCTCCACGTTGTTGTGTGACTAATCCCAGCATCGATTGAGAGTCTTCGAGTGGATGTATGTGGGTCAATACTAATAGCAGCAATGATATCAGGTGCTCTTTCGTTCTGCACACGTTGCTTAACACGCTGGTTTTTATTATGGCTTGGTTCTATTTCATCAGACGTCTTAAGTCGATGGGCTAGGCGAAGAAATATCTTTCTTGGCTGACGAGTTCGTTGAGGGTATCTTTCAGCATATAGCCGCTCAGCCGCACGATAATTTTGATGACACTCACCCAAAACCATCAACATATCAAAATCTTCTAAATTTGAAAACACCATATTTACAAACAAATATTACTGTCAAATAATAAATTTGATTGCGGGTAGCGTCGTTAGCAACCCACAAACAATTATAATATTATGGATTATTAATACCTATGGTAATTAATCAATGATTTTGTATGCATCAACTAATTAACTAATCTTATAAATACATGGTCGATGAAATTAAAATTATGAACTGACTACAGGTAAGTATCGTTACGTTTATAAGAAAATAAAGCAAAATCAGCTGTTTTCGTGATACGTGCACGTCGTTTTAAAATTTTGCAACAAGCCAACTTGATAAAAATTTGATTATAAAATCTGGCCAATCTGCCCGGGACTGGTTATTTGAAACATTAATTTTTATTTCATTACGCCTAACATTTAGAAATAAGTTTTTCAAACAAAAGTTGTTTTTTTTTAAATACCTATCCAATGATACCCCACTTGACCTAGGTTCCCATTTGAAATTCTAAAGTTGAGTGTAGTTACACCTACTTCCGGTAACTTCCGGAAGTCGAAACTACCTCCATTAAATTCTTCAGGAAGGCATTGGTGGTGCTATTTTTTTTCTCGAAGCTCTATGACGTCACGTTTTCGAGAAAAATGCCTGGGACAGGTGGTCTGAAACACCCTGTATATTTCGTCACGTTTTATATTTAGTTTTGAAGGTTTGGATAGTAGAACAGATCGAAATCGATATCTATCTCAATTACAGATTTATGTACAAGAATATGTTGTGCGATTAACAATTATTTAGATAAAAGAAACCGTTAATATTTGGACTCTTAATATCCTCGAAACTTTTCAAAATTTATAATTTTTCTCACTGGCATTTGAGAAAACCGCACAACTTAGGCAGTTTAACTAAATCTCTTGAATTTATCATGCAAAAGTTACTCATGCGCTACTCAATTATTATCATTGTTCATTTTTAATATTGTTGTGTATTAATATATCAATTATTGTTTAAATTTAAAAAAAAACTTTTAGTCTGAATATAGGAAATATTTAACCTATTCATAAATATACACAACAAGTTAAATATAATTTCATACATTCAGATTAAAAGTGTCTTTCCTTTAAAATTTATTAAATCATCTGCATAAAATTAACGATTTGAATCAGTAACTATGTAATTTTGTTTTCAAATAAACTTTTCTGTTATTAATATTACACTATTATTATTATTATTAGTGATGTACGACCGAAGACAATACGTTTTCATCTTTGCAAGAAGGCAGCTTTTATGCCTTCGCATATCTTATCCCGCATTATCCTTACAAGATAAAATACTGGAGACGCTTTGTATTCATACATATGTACTTTAAATATTTAAATCATCATCAAATATATATATTCCTTGACAATGCAAAAGAGACCGAGAGATTATTATAGCCCGTTGTTTGCTTATATTTGATGTTTGGTATGTTTTTGACATCACATATTTATTATAATCGCATAACGATGTCTTACTTATCAAAGATTCAATTACAGTAAGCATATTTCACTTCATTGTAGATAAATTACGAGCAGATTATATGTAAAAATATGAAACATATAATCTTTAATGTAAATATATCTTTTCCTAAAACACAATATTAGATGAAATACATTTACTAAACATTTTTTTTAGTTGAAAATAGTACATTATTATGCAAGTTTAATAAGAGGATGTATTGTAGCACGAGTGGGATTGGAGTCTGACTCGCGTAATGTAACGAGTGCCCCACAATGCCTCTTGTTAAACAAGTATTTTCTACTTTCATTTTTTTAATTCCACTAGAATTCCGCTAGAAAATATAAAGTACGAAATAAATCTATCTCTTATTTTAACATAATGTTCAGCAGTACGTTTTGCGTACTAATTGCCTAATATTCAAAGGTAAAACAATGAAAAAATTCAAAGAAAAATAAATACAGATATGGTTGAATTCCTAAAAATTTGAATGAATTTTTGAAAATTAATATTTTTGGTTGTAGAAGAAAAAAAAATCTAAAAAAATAAATAGAATTCCACAAAAAATTTAAAATCTTTACAATACATCTACCTTTAAAACTAACTTACATTTTTTTTAAAGTTGCAAATTTCTTATGAATTTTTGAAAAGTAATATTTTAAGTTGTCGAATAATTGAACAAATAAAAATAAATACTTATATGATGGAATTACTTTAATAGTAGTAATACAATTTATTGAAACTCAGTTTACAAAAGAGCTACAAATGGCCATTGACCGAAGTCTTTCAGCCTTTACTTTAATATATACTTGGATTTTTGAAAATGTGTCAATTTCTGCTCGAGTCATAAATTTTTAAAAACGAATTTTTGAGTGGTCGAATATTTAAACAAGGAAAAACTAGAAACAAAAAATCATATCCCTATGATTGAATTCCATTAAAAAACTCTAATGCAATTTACCTTTAAAATTAACCGTGATTTTTCAATTTTTGTGTTGGTTATGAATTTTTGAAAAATATTTTTAGTTGTTGAAGACGAACAAAAAAAAATCTAAAACAAATAAATAGTAATATAATTCAACTCCACATACATTTTAAAATAGTTCAACTTTAGAACTAACTTAAATGTTTGCAAATTAGCCAATTTCTCCCCGAGTTATGATTTTTTGAAAATTATTTTATATAAGTTGTCGAATAATTGAACAAATTTAGAGAAAATAATTACTCAAATGCTCGCAATTTTTAATAAATCCACAAGATTTAACATAAATTTTTATTTTTGAGTTATAAATTTTTAAAAATGAATTTTTAAGTGTTCAAATATTTTTACAAAGAAAAACTAGAAAAAAAATCATATCGATATGATTGGATTCCTTAAAAACCCTGATGAAATCATAATGCATTTACCTTTAAAATTAACCTTGATTTTTGAAATTGAGTCGATTTTTGCGCGAGTTATGAATTTTTGAAAATTAATATTTTGGCTAAAAAATAAATACTGATATAATATTAATTCCTCAAAAATTTTGATATCTTTACAAAACATTTACCTTTAAAACTAACTAACTCTGCCAATTTCTGCGTGAGTTATGAATTTTTGAAAATTGGTCGAAATATTTGAACAAAGAAAAAATAGAAAAATAAAATAATATCGGTATGATTGAATTTTTTAAAAAGTTCGATGCTATCATAACACATTTATGTACCTTAAAAAACACTTTCATTTTTGAAAATGTTTTAATTTTTGGGTTTTAAATTGTCGTTTTTGGCAGTTGAAATTGTCAATTTTGGCAGTTAAAAATTGTCATTTTTGGCAGTTAAAAATGGTCATTTTTGGCAGTTGAAAATGGTCGTTTCCGACACTTGAAAATTGGCCGTTTGGCACTTGAAAATTGGCCTTTCTTGCAGTTAAACATTGGCCTTTTTGGCAGTTGAAATTGTCATTTTTGGCAGTTAGAAATTGTCGTTTTTGGCAGTTGAAAATTGTCATTTTTGGCAGTTAGAAATGGTCGAATTTTTGAAAATTAACATTTTGGCTAAAAAATAAATACTGATATAATATTAATTCCTCAAAAATTTTGATATCTTGACAAAACATTTACCTTTAAAACTAACTGACTCTGCCAATTTCTGCGTGAGTTATGAATTTTTAAAAATTGGTCGAAATATTTGAACAAAGAAAAAATAGAAAAATAAAATAATATCGATATGATTGAATTCTTTAAAAAGTCCGATGCTATTATAACATATTTATGTACCATCAAAAAAAACTTTAATTTTTAAAAACGTTTTCATTTTTGGGTTTTAAATTGTCATTTTTGGCAGTTAAAATTGTCACTTGAAAATTGGCCTGTTTGCAGTTGAAAATTGTCATTTTTGGCAGCTTTAAATGGTCGTTTCCGACACTTGAGAATTAGCCTTTTTGGCAGTTAAAAATTGTATTTTTTAGCAGTTGAAAATTGTAATTTTTTGGCAGTTAAAAATGGTCGTTGCCGACACTTGAAAATTGGCCTATTTGGCAGTTAAATATTCGCCTTTTTGGCAGTCAAAAATTGTCAGTTTTGACAGTTAAAAATTGTCACTTTTGGCAGTTAAAAATGGTCGTTTCCGACACTTGAAAATTGGCCTTTTGGCAGTTGAAAATTGGTAGTTTAGCAGTTGAAAATTGATAGTTTAGCAGTTGAAAATTATCATTTCTGGCAATTAAAAATGGTCGTTCCGACACTTGAAAATTGGCCCATTTGCAGTTCAAAATTGTCATTTTTGGCAGTGGAAAATCGTCATTTTTGGCAGCTTTAAATGTTCGTTTCCGTCACTTCAGAATTAGCCTTTTTGACAGATGAAAATTGGCCTTTTTGGAAGTTAAAAATTGTCATTTTTGGCAGTTAAAAATGGTTGTTTCGACACTTGAAAATTCAC
Organism: Ocypus olens; assembly: GCA_910593695.2. Taxonomy (NCBI): domain Eukaryota; kingdom Metazoa; phylum Arthropoda; class Insecta; order Coleoptera; family Staphylinidae; genus Ocypus; species Ocypus olens. Next base: position 9,205,446 of record OU343053.1, on the reverse strand, counting down.
TTTTTTGGCAGTTAAAAATTCGCCATTTCGGCAGTTAAAAATTGTAATTTTTGGCTGTTAAAAATGGTTGTTTCCGACACTTGAAAATTCGCCTTGTTGGCAGCTAAAAATTCGCCCTTTTGGCAGTCAAAAATTGTCAGTTTTGACATTTAAAAGTGGTCGTTTCCGACACTTGAAAATTGGCCTTTTGGCTGTTGAAAATTGGTCCTTTTGGCACTTGAAAATTCGCTTTTTTGGCAGTTAAAAATGGTAGTTCCGAAACTTGAAAATTCCCTTTTTTGGCAGTTATAAAAATTGTAATTTTTGGCAGTTAAAAATGGTTATTTCCGACACTTGAAAATTCGCCTTGTTGGCAGTTAAAAATTCGCCCTTTTGGCAGTCAAAAATTGTCAGTTTTGACAGTTAAAAATGGTCGTTTCCGACTCTTGAAAATTCGCCTTTTTGGCAGTCAAAAATTGTCAGTTTTGACAGTTAAAAATTGTCACTTTTGGCAGTTAAAAATGGTCATTTCCGACACTTGAAAATTGGCCTTTTGGCAGTTGAAAATTGGTCCTTTTGGCAGTTGAAAATTATCATTTTTGGCAATTAAAAATGGTCGTTCCGACACTTGAAAATTCGCCTTTTTGGCTGTTAAAAATTCGCCTTTTTGGCAGTTAAAAATTGTCATTTTTGGCAGTTAACAATGGTTATTTCCGACACTTGAAAATCCGCCTTGTTGGCAGTTAAAAATTCGCCCTTTTGGCAGTCAAAAATTGTCAGTTTTGACAGTTAAAAATGGTCGTTTCCGACACTTGAAAATTGGCTCTTTTTGCAGTTGAAAATTGGCCTCTTTGGCAGTTAGAAATTGTCATTTTTGGCAGTTAAAAATTGTCATTTTGGCAGTTAAAAATGGTCGTTTCCGACACTTGAAAATTGGCCCTTTTGGCAGTTGAAAATTGTCATTTTTTACAGCTTAAAATGGTCGTTTCCGACACTTGAAAATTGCCCTTTTTTGCGGTTGAAAATTGGCTTTTTTGGTAGTTAGAAATTGTCATTTGTGGCAGTTAGAAATTGTCATTTTTGTAAGTTGAAAATTGTCATTTTTAGCAGTTAAAAATTGTCGTTCCGACACTTGAAAATTCACCTTTTTAGCAGTTAAAAATTCGCCTTTTTGGTAGTTAAAAATTGGCATTTTTGGCAGTCAAAAATGATCATTTCCGACACTTTTATAATATGATATTTGATTTATTACATGATATGCTAGAATTTATCAAAAATAAAAAATAAATTAGTATATTCACAAAACATCTAAATTATCTTCAATTTTTGAAAATGCGTGATGTTTTTTAATTTGTCGAATATTTGAACAAAGAAAAAATAGAAAAAAAATACTGATATGATTGAATTCCTTAAAACGTTTAATGCAATCATAATATATTTACCTCTACAATTAACTTCGAGTTTTGAAAATGCGTGTTATGAATTTTTGAAAATTAATATTTAAAGTTGTCGAAGACTTGAATAAAAAATCAATTTTTTAATACACTCGCAAAACATCTCCCTTTAAAACTTACTGTAATTTTTGAAAATGCGTTACTTTTTACGTAAACTATGAATTTTTGAAAATTAACGTTTTAAGTTGTCGAACAAAAAAAAACTGATGGAGAATTTCTCAAAAATTTTAATAAGTATATTCACGAACGTGTGGCAACACTGGTCCCAATTATCCTATGAATTATCTTTAACAGCAATTTTTCATTTTGATGTCGTCACGTTTAAGTACAGCCAATCGCGACAACTAAAATTTCACCAGAAATAGTTAAATAATGAGTTTCGTTAAACAAACATTTATTCGGAAATTGATATTTTAATTATAATAAGAATGTAATGGAAAATTGATATTTTAATTATAATAAGAAAATGTATTCACAATTTTTTTATAAAACCGATTATTAGGCTTCAAAAGCAATTACCAGCGAAACCATTAAACTCCACCCCGCAATAACTGTAAATTCAACCGCATATTAAAATATACTACTAACATCCCTTCACGCAATCAATATTTACGTAAGGCTTTCGTTTCATCAACTTAACACCAACCCATAATTCACGCGACTAACACTAAGCACACACTAATTTACAACACACACACACAAACAAAATGTCATGCATTCAACTAATTCGTAAGGCATGTTGTTGCATGTTGTTCCGGTGGTCAGGTTGACCGAATGGACGGTGGTGGCCATGGAAAGCGATGGCGACCGCGAAGAGCCGCGACCCTCTGGAAATCATGTCCTTTCCAACGGAACTGCAGATCTACATAATTAATAGGCATTCTGAATTAATCCATTGGAGAATCGGAAACTACTGATGTAACATTTAGCGTGATTCCGTGCGAGCGGCGAAACAACCGGAAATCTCATGTATTTTATCACGAACCGTATTAAACATTTCAAGTTTCACTGTATGTACACGAATAAACATTTTTATCATTTGTATCATTTTATCAATGGATTTTGAAATAAAACACTTCATTTTGTTATACGAAAATATACAATAGTTTCGACAATATAACAAAGTTCTAAAAATGTGTTTTATTTCAAAAGCCTCCTACATCCAACAGGAAATCACCAATAGACTTGCACTATCACACCACGTAGAAGCTCTGAGTTACAGTTGAAAGTTGCGAAGCAATCAAAATGAATGTGGCGAGTGGAAGAAGGTTTTAAACTGTTGATTTTACATTTCTATTCTACTCATAATTTTGTTAATAATTTGAAGATTGATAAAAACAAGGTAAGGTGTACTTTATATATGAATTCTAGTGATAATAATTCTTGATAATGTTACTGCCTTGGTTATAAGTTAGAATTTTGGAATAACAATCCATAATCAATAGAGTGGGGACATCTGGATATAACAGGCTTGCGTTCAAGGTCGAATACTGTGCATGATTTCCAAGTTGCTTACGTAGCGCGTTGTAAGCACGCGCGCACGCACCATGCGTAACGTCTAATACGAAGGCGCGCACATTCTGCTTTGGCACGGTCTTGTAATTGATTAAGACTTTTTTATCTCCTTTAATTTTATTTCTTCACCAATAAACAAAAAATAAGTTTGAAATTTCTATCTAAAATTGTTTGATATGATTTAATAATAATTATAATAATAATGCTTTATAGGTGTTATAACAAAGTTTACACAGGTCACAAATTATTTCTTGGATGTTTAATTTTACCTTTGAAATCTTGAAATTTTAATTCTAAATTTTGGTATTTAAAAATCCAAAATATTTGTAACTTCAAAATTTTACATTATTTTTGCCTTCTAAATAGAATTTTGAAACTTAAAATTCTTTATCTTGATTTCAAGTTTCTAAATTTGATTAAATTTTAGATTTTTCAAGGATAGTATTTGTTTGTATTTATTAGTTCCATTCAAAGTGCTTACATAAATGAAAAAATATGAAATAGATATTAATTCTAACAAATAGAAACTTTAGTTTAAATTCTTAATGTTTTAAAATTCTTTATTATTTATTTATCAGGGCAATCTACATAGTAGATTTTCAAGAGAATTTTAAAATAAATTTATTTTTAATGCAATACTAAAGCCACGTTAAAGCAAAGCTAGTCAAGAATTTTAAACATTTAAAATTTAAACTGAGTTGTTATATAGTAGAATTAATATCTATTTCACATTACTCTCCTCCGTAATAATATAAACTACCAACACGCAAAATATTAAAACAATTACTTTATATTTTTCGTTTCTAAATTTTTGGTTTTTAGTTGTTCCAACATTCGGATTTTCAGCTTATAAATTTTAAATTTTTGGTTTCTAAGGTTTGAATTTTTAAATTTTGTATTTTGGATTATCTATGTCTAATTCCAGAGTTTGGATTTTTAGCTATTATAAATTTTGCATTGTGGGCTTCTAAATTTTAAATTTTTAGTTCATAAATTTTGAATTTTAAGATTCTGCATTTTGAAAGATTGGTTTCCAAGTTTTATTCTTTTGGTTTCTAAATTTTGGATGTTTAGGTTATAAACTTTGGATTTTTGGTTTCTAAATTTTGGATGTTTAGGTTATAAACTTTGGATTTTTGGTTTCTAAATTTTGGATGTTTAGGTTATAAACTTTGGATTTTTGGTTTCTAAATTTTTGATTTTTCATTAATAAACTTTTTGGATTCTTCATATTCTAATTTTCAATTTTTTTCTTCTAAATTTCGGATTAATTGTTTCCAAAATATAGTAAATGTATTGAATTATTTTTTCTGTTATAAATTTTCTAAATTTGAAAATTTCTAAATTTTGGATGTTTAGGTTATAAACTTTGGATTTTTGGTTTCTACATTTTGGATGTTTAGGTTATAAACTTTGGATTTTTGGTTTCTAAATTTTTGATTTTTCATTAATAAACTTTTTGGATTCTTCATATTCTAATTTTCAATTTTTTTCTTCTAAATTTCGGATTAATTGTTTCCAAAATATAGTAAATGTTTTGAATTATTTTTTCTGTTATAAATTTTCTAAATTTGAAAATTATTATTTATAAATTTTGAATTTTCAGATTCTTATATTTGGATGATTGGTTCCTAAGTTTTGGTTTGTTGGTTTCTAAATTTTTGATTTTTTTGGTATCTAAATTTTCGATTTTTTGTTTCTAAATTTTGGGTTTTCTAAGTTATAAATTTTGGATTTGTAGTTTCTAAATTATAGATTTTTAATTTATAAATTTTGAATTTTTTAATTCTTCGTATTTTAATTTTCAATGTTTTGCTTCTTAATTTTGGATTAATGATTTCCAAAATATAGTGAATATTTTGAATTAATTTTTCGGTTCAGATTTGGAATTTAGTTGACTACATGTATTTGTCTTAATTTAAAAGAATTAGGTTAAATTATCGCATTAGACAAATTTGTACCTAAAATAATTCAACTTGTGGCGGAATTATAAGTTATAAATGAAAATGTTTAGATTTTAATCCTAAATTGGAGAATTTGGAATTGAGATGTCAAATTTTGATATTTTTCCTTTAAATTTTGCTTCCAAATTTAGGATACTAATCTATATATTTTGGAGTTTGGTCTTAAATTGTTGGATGCATGATTTGAAGTTTTTAAATTTTTGGTCGAAAATTTTATGATTTAATTAATAATAAATTTTATAGGGCTCTCAATTTTTGATGATTTTATGAAACAAAAATTTAAAATTTAAGTTATTAATAAAGCTAAAAATCCCAAACTTTAGAAACAAATAATCCAAAATACAAAAACTTTAGGGTGATTAAATAAGTAAAAAATTCAAGTTTTGTAACTTTTTACTTATTATTTTAATCTTTTAATCATCCTAAAGTTTTTATATTTTGGATTATTTGTTTCTAAAGTTTGAATTTTTTTATTTCCAAATTTGGGATTTTTAGCTATTATAAATTTTGCATTAATAACTTCAAAATTTTAAATTTTTGGTTCATAAATTTTTAATTTTAAGATTCTGCACTTTGGATGATTAGTTTCTAAGTTTTGATTTTTTGGTTTCTAAATTTTTTATTTTCCGTTTTTTAAATTTATAAATTTTGGATTTTTAAATTCTTCGTATTCTAATTTTTAATGTTTTGATTCCAAATTTTGGACAAAAGATAGTAAATGTTTTGAATGAATTTTTCTGTTCAGATTTTGATTTTAGTTCATTAAATTTATTTGCCTTAATTTGAAATAATTAATTATTGCATCATACATATGATTACCTAAAATAATTCAATTGGGCGGAAATATAAATTATAAATAAAAAAATAGATTTTAATCCTAAATTGAAGATTTTGGAACTAGACTTTAGATTAGGAATTAAATTTTGATTTTTCGCTTTTTGAAATTGGCTTCAAAATTTAGGATGTTGGTCTATATATTTTGGGGTTTGGTCTTAAATTATTGGATGTTTGATTTGAATAAAATACATTTTTGGTCTAAAATTTTACGATTTATGGCTTTCAATTATTAATTTCTACTCCTTACTTTATATTCTGTTTTTTTTAACTTTTTACTTATTATCTTAATTTTATAATTATCCTAAAAAATTTATATTTTGGATTATTCGTTTCTAAAGTTTGGATTTTTTTTTTCTAAATTTAAAAAATTTAAAAATTTCATTTTTATCAAGATATTTTAGATGATTGGTTTTTGAAGTTTTTGTTTGATTTGTTGATATCTAAATTTTGTTTTTTTTGTTATCTAAATTTTCTATTTTTGGTTTATAAATTTTGAATTTGTAGATTATAAATTTGGGATTTCTAGTTTCTTAATTTTTGATTTTTAATTTACAAGTTTTCAATTTTTGATTCTTCGTATTCAAATTTTCAATTATTTGCTTCTAAATTTTGGATGAATGGTTTCCAAAATAGATTAAATGTTTCAAATTAGTTTTTCTATTCAGATTTGTAATTTAGTTGATTAAAATTATATTGAAAGAATTAAGTTCCATTTGAAAAAGAAGAGTTAAGGTAATTTTCGGTTAAACCGCAAGTGGAATTTTTACTAAAAAGTTTTATGTTTTTGGTTTCTAAATTTAGGATATTTACCAATTATAAATTTTGAATTGTTATCTTCTCAATTTTAAATGTTTGGTTTATTAATTTTGAAATTCTGCATTTTGGATGGTTGGTTTCTAAGTTTTGTTTTTTTGGTTTCCAAATTTTGGATTTTTTTTGATAGCTAAATTTTTGATTTTTGGTTTGCAAGTTTACGATTTTTAGGTTATAAATTTTTGATTTTTTGTTTCTCTAAATTTTGAATTTTTGAATTCTTGGTATTCTAATTTTCAATGTTTTGCTTCTAAATTTTAGATTAATGATTTCTTAAATAAAGTGAATGTTTTGAATTATTTTTTCTGTTCAGATTTGGAATTTATTAAAAGTATTTGCCTCAATTTGAAAAACTTAGTTCCAATTATTGCATTATACACATTAATATTTTACCTAAAATAATTCAATTTCTCTGAATTATATTATAGTCGTTATAAATGAAAAATTTTAGATTTTAATTCTAAATTGGAGGTTTTTGAACTAAATTTTATATTACGACGTCAAATGTTATTTTCCGTTATTGTTTTTTGTTGCAATTTCGAGTAGCAGCCACATTGCAGAGCTTAAGTTGGTTATCTTTGTTTTATTGTCAAAGAGTATAAATTTAAAAAAAAACATGAACTATTAGTAACATGTTGCGAAAAATCTTCAGTTGAAAACCCCGGTGCGTGAGACCGGCGTCACCTTTAAATTTGCGTCACCAATGGCGCGTTAAATTTGGCTTCAAAATTTAAGATGTTGATCGATATATTTTGGAGTTTGGTCTTAAATTGTTGGATGTTTATTTTTCTGTTCATGTAATTTAGTTGATTGAATTGAAAAGTTTGAAAGAATTGCATTGTGTAAATTTTTATGTGATTTATGGCTGGTTATTTTTAATTTTTGCTTCTTTAAGATTTTACGTTTTGAACTTTTTATTTATCATCTTAATTTTATCCTAAAGTTTTTGTTTCAGTTCTTAAATGGATTTTTGCTTTCTAAATTTTGCATTTTAAGGTTCTGTATTTTGGATTATTGGTTTCTAAATTCTTTATTTTGGATTTTAAATTTTGCATTTTAAGGTTCTGTATTTTGGATTATTGGTTTCTAAATTCATTATTTTGGATTTTTGCTTTCTAAATTCTGCATTTTAAGGTTCTGTATTTTGGATTATTGGTTTCTAAATTCATTATTTTGGATTTTTTCTTTCTAAATTTTGCATTTTAAGGTTCTGTATTTTGGATTCTTGGTTTCTAAATTCTTTATTTTGGATTTTTGGTATCTAAATTTTGGATTTTAAGGTTCTGTATTTTGGATTATTGGTTTCTAAATTGTTTATTTTGGATTTTTGGTTTCTAAATTTTGGATTTTAAGGTTCTGTATTTTGGATTATTGGTTTCTAAATTCTTTATTTTGGATTTTAAGGTTCTGTATTTTGGATTATTGGTTTCTAAATTCTGTATTTTGGATTATTGGTTTCTAAATTCTTTATTTTGGATTTTTGGTATCTAAATTTTGGATTTTAAGGTTCTGTATTTTGGATTATTGGTTTCTAAATTGTTTATTTTGGATTTTTGGTTTCTAAATTTTGGATTTTAAGGTTCTGTATTTTGGATTATTGGTTTCTAAATTCTTTATTTTGGATTTTAAGGTTCTGTATTTTGGATTATTGGTTTCTAAATTCTGTATTTTGGATTATTGGTTTCTAAATTCTTTATTTTGGATTTTTGGTTTCTAAATTTTGGATTTTAAGGTTCTGTATTTTGGATTATTGGTTTCTAAATTCATTATTTTGGATTTTTGCTTTCTAAATTTTGCATTTTAAGGTTCTGTATTTTGGATTATTGGTTTCTAAATTCATTATTTTGGATTTTTGCTTTCTAAATTCTGCATTTTAAGGTTCTGTATTTTGGATTATTGGTTTCTAAATTCATTATTTTGGATTTTTGCTTTCTAAATTTTGCTTTTTAAGGTTCTGTATTTTGGATTATTGGTTTCTAAATTCTTTATTTTGGATTTTTGGTATCTAAATTTTGGATTTTAAGGTTCTGTATTTTGGATTATTGGTTTCTAAATTGTTTATTTTGGATTTTTGGTTTCTAAATTTTGGATTTTAAGGTTCTGTATTTTGGATTATTGGTTTCTAAATTATTTATTTTGGATTTTTGGTTTCTAAATTTTGGATTTTAAGGTTCTGTATTTTGGATTATTGGTTTCTAAATTCTTTATTTTGGATTTTAAGGTTCTGTATTTTGGATTATTGGTTTCTAAATTCTGTATTTTGGATTATTGGTTTCTAAATTCTTTATTTTGGATTTTTGGTTTCTAAATTTTGGATTTTAAGGTTCTGTATTTTGGATTATTGGTTTCTAAATTCTTTATTTTGGATTTTTGCTTTATAAATTTTGCATTTTAAGGTTCTGTATTTTGGATTATTGGTTTCTAAATTCATTATTTTGGATTTTTGCTTTCTAAATTTTGCATTTTAAGGTTCTGTATTTTGAATTATTGGTTTCTAAATTCTTTATTTTGGATTTTTGGTTTCTAAATTCTTTATTTTGGATTTTTGGTTTCTAAATTTTGGATTTTTAGTTTCCTAATTTGGATTTTTAGTTTCCAGTAAATGTTATAAATTTATTTTTCTATTCAGATTGTACATATTTTAATATATTTTATAGGGTGTTGAGTTTGTGAATTAAAAACTTAAACTCTCAATGGCTACGGAGATACAGCTATCTAAATTTAGCGCATTGATCACGTTAATTGGCCAAAAATTATTTAATTTTTGTCTATGAATATGGATGAAAAGCGAAGTATACAAAGAAGCGGTAAATCTTAAATTGCTTTATCGCATTTAGACAAGTGCTGCGATCATAAACCAATAGTGAATTGACTCCATAAGAGCTACACGTAGTATTGTCAGAAGAATTCGAAAGTACATTAAAGTCGGTGGTGTGATTTTTGAATATCTTGAAATATTCTTTTGCAATTTAAATAATTAAGCCTTTTGTGAAGTCTTTTGTATGTATTTTCGTAACCAACAGGGGTTAGACTGTTTATATAAACTATTTTACCCAAAAAATATCACCTCATCTAAAATATTTACATATTCCTCCCAAATACCGTCGGGACTGACTGTACCCAGACGTCCGCACTCTAATCATCACCTTATAGAAATATTGATACATTGTTTTTCAAAGCATACACGATTAACAAAAAAATATGTTGTGTCCGTATACATACGGTGAAATGTTCCTTAAAGTAATTGATGTTTGTGTGGGAAGTTTTATGCGAATTATGTCGTAAATTTTGACTTACAAATGTGTGTACTTATTATATATTGAATGAATGAGGCAGATACTTGTTGAAACTGATTCAAAAGTTCAGTTAAAATTAAATTAAACGTTGTATGTCTTAATATTATTTATATCTTTAGTGAAACTCTAGTTTTCTAGAATCCTTCATGACACAACAGTGTTTTTCAAATATAAAAATATTTCCAAGGACTGTTTTCTAAATGTCTATTGAAACCCATTAAATTCCGAGTCTTTTATTAAGCGTATAAATTAACACGAGACTCATTCATATGCATATTTAAAACACCACTTTCCTCACGCTGTTTACTAAAAGTGTCCGTTTTGAATACATCCTCAATTACGCCCAACAAAGTCAAAAGGAAAAAAGCAGGTTGGAAATACGAGAAAACTCTCATTAAAATTCCCGGATGTCATCCACGCACGCATAAAATTAAAAATCGAGGATAGAGGAAACTGCTGCACGTGCATTTCCCTACGTGTGGATAAATTACAGGGTACAAAAGTGCAGAAGAAAATCTATCTATCGAGTAGGCGTTTTTAAATGTCGGGAGGACGACGGCAGGGGGTAATTTGTATTCAGCGATTTTCTAAAGGCTACCCATATTTATGCATAAATTCGCAAACTCTCCACGCCCGGCCGACATTAAGAACAAGGTCGGGGATTTAATTTATTCAAATAATATTCATCGAGGTGTTAACAGTAGACGTATCTCTAAATCACTTTCTGCGTTCATGATTTGTTAAAGATTTACTTAACACGCGCTACACGCAGGGATGTAATTACAGCATCAGCGACTTGAATATAATACATTGCAATTATCAATAGCAAAATTTATTTAGCCGCAGCAAATGTTAATTTCTATCCCCACTTAAGAGTTTGAATATTAAAAATTCTCGACTAGTTTCGCCTTAATAGGGCATTTTTAATTCGCAAGCTCGTTTTATAAATAAATTAACTATTATTTTTTGAGATATAACGCACACGGACACACACGCACATACACAGATACAATTATTATTTTTCCAGAAATCGTTAAAATCGTCTCTAAGGACCTCAAAACGGATATTTCCGTTAAAAAAATAAAATATTTTCACGATCGCAATACTTTCTCGTACTTCGTAACGGAGAAAGTAAAACTACGGTAGCTCTTCAAGAATAAAGAAAAAACAAGAATGCCTGCTAAGAGTAATAAAAACACTTTAACCAGAAATCATTTGCCCAATCTTACATACCTACCTATATTTTATTCGTAACATGCAACTATAACTTTTTTATTGAAGCATGAAAAAGGTAATATCGCTTATTTTTATCGTTTTTACATTTCAGCAATTTCTGCTATTGGTTCTCGTTATATTATGGAACATCTAACTTGTTACATGTTTCTCTATCAAAATTGATAGGGCGTGTCCTATAAAAGAAAATATTGGAATGCCGAAAGAATACGTAATATAACATATTTATTTATTCATGGTGCGGATATTATATGCCTTCGCAAACCGAAGTGAATACATGACTGGAGATTTAACCACCTGTAAGATTAGGTATGAGCACGCATACAAAAGGCTAATATGAAAATCAGTCTTGCGAAACAGCTTGCCCTGATAGGAGTGCATATTCATGAAACGCAACTCCGTTCGTGAATATTTGGAACGAATCTTTAAAAAGCCTCCCGAATTAATTTAAATAAAACCTAGGAAAGATATAATTATATAGCAAAAGTAAATAAGTCAAACATTTATTATAATAGCATTATCTAAATTCTTGATGCTTCATTTTCGTATGCATTACATATTAAACGCTAAATGCTAAACGTTAATCTCTAAACCTTAATATTAAAAGTTTTATTTATAGACCCAGCACATTACAACAAGGGACTAAAATCGAAAAATATTCTGTTCGTTTCTGATCAGAACGAAAATAAAGTTTTTCGTTTTCGTTCTTTACGATCTCACACATTAATTATCGTTCTCGGGAATCGAGAATCAATATTAAATAACGGTTATGACTACATATAAATTGCATGCAATATAAACCCGATTATCTTGATATCTGCTTAATCTGTAAAAAATACGAACTTGTAAAAATCAAAATATTGGTTTAGAAAAATTAATGACGCTTACTATCCTGAAGAAATTGTCAATGCCTTCCGCAGGTATCCTACAATATATCTTACAAAGGTATCCGTAACTATTTGTTATTAGTATTTTAAGACGTATTCAAGATTGTTGATATTGTTTCTGTCAAAAAACTAAAAAAGTGTAATTTTTTTGACCAACTATAAAACAGTATAATACACGATGGGCATGATTACCATTTCCAATATTTTATTTTTTATATGATTTTTGTTTGAAGGATCCATTTATACCTTTAGTCCTTATCAATATTTTTAGAAAAGATAATATTTCTTGCGGTAAGAAATTTCAAAAATTCGTAGTTCGTGAATTAGGGGTGAAATATCGTTTATTAATACCCCAATAGTCTTTCTTATTATTGATGATCTTCTTTCCTCGCTGCGGCAGATTTTTAATTCCTTTATTGTAAAATGAAATATTGTACTCTTCGGATGAATTTGTTTTGGTCTACGCAGATGAAATTTCTGCTACATTGATCTAAAGAGGTGATAGTCTGATAAAGGAGCATTTGGATAAGTGACTAAACACCGCTTTATTTGGACGTTCATTCTGCAGCATGATTAACATTGGTAAACTTTCTTTTCACATGTAATCTGAAAGTCAACATATTTTGGGGGCGCTCCGTGGTGGAGTGGTTTGACTCCCGCTTTCGGTGCGAGGTGTTGTGGGTTCGAGTCCCACGTTCGGGCGGTAGCTTTTATTAACGAAAAGTTTATCACTTTATTCAGTGTTTGTCCCATTCAATATTAAAATGAAATTTCAATTATATAAATCGTTAGTGGCCGAATAGCCTACGTTGCTTACGCCAATTCCCTAATCACTCACTTTCCTTAACCCGAAATTCCATCAAACCATCCTTCCTTTAAAAAAAAAAAACATATTTTGATACAGATAGAAATTATTTTGAAAGAAAACCCGTATCTTCTCAATTTAATTTTTGAAAACCGAATTTTTGTTTCAATTTTTTCCTGTTTTACCATTTTTTTTTCGCTTTTAATTACTGTGTATATTTTCTTTCTCCATATTAAATACGAAAAAATCATTTTCAAAATAGCAATTTCAACGGATTTATTCATTTTGAGTTCCCCTGAGGTTGTTTCGACCAGTTTTCAAAATTTCCCTAAAATTTAGGAATAAAACTAATACAATTCCAAAATCTTGTTGAATAGTTGAATCGGTAGGAAACGCCGAAATCATACCCAATAAATTAACTTCAAATAATGACAAATTATTTACAAAACATTCAATAGCTGAACTAATTTCACAACATAAAAGTAAGAAAAACTCATTGTGAATTACAATTAATAGAAAAAACATTTTTAAAAAATTTTGACAATCTAAAAAACTGAAAAGCTTTTGGTAAAATTTTGAGGTAAAAAGAACTGTTTAATAATTGTTGAAGATAACAAATAACTTTTTAAATTATCAGTTAAGTTTAATTTATATTAACAGTATTTGTAGAGAATTTGAAAATCACTAACTTCTAAAGAATTAGTTTATTTTCAAAATTGCACAATATACTTTTTAAAAGATATCCATAAATATGACAAAAAAACATTTAAACAATTATTGAAGACAAGAAAATAGTGGACATCTTTTATTTATAAATGTTTCTTTCTTTTACTTTTTGATTTATGAAAAATTAAATTAAAAATTTAAAGTTTTTGCAGTTTTTTTGTTCATCGTAAACGTTACATCAAATTTATATCAACAATAATTGTATATCGGAGAATGTAACATGACGTCCATATCACAATTTTTTTCCAAAAATTTTTCGAATCGTCTAAAAAAGATAGAAATTAATGAGTCGTAATTTCGAAAAAAATAAACAAAACCTGGCAGATAGCCTGTTGCTGGAAAAAAAAGGAATGAACTAATATTGCTAAGAATTATAGTCCCTCATTTGCTTTATTCGAACTTCGAAGCCAAAGATTTCCTATATACAGGGTGTTCCATGACCGAGGTTCATAGCTTAACACTTTCGGCCCTGGTGGTGGCAATTGCCACCGCAACATTTACATGTCTCTACTTGCTATGACAATATATATTTTTGCTGTTTATCACTAGATGTCACTTCAACAAAGCCTCACTATCACTAATTAATTCCTATACTAATTAATCAAATCTGTTCAAATTTGGTATTTATAGTTTTAAGAAGTTCCCCATCAATAATAATTAACAAAAAAAATTTTTTTTCAAATTTCAAAATCCAGGGCTGAAAGGGTTAATTGTCATTTAGTTAATAATAATAATTCATTTATTAACAGCAACCACCCTTTTACATTAAATGTACAATAATTAGTGGTATGTCATATTAATAAAAAATAATAATACAAAAAATACCAAAATCAAAAATCAAAATTTAAAAAAGACAAATATTGCTTGCAAGAGACAGCCTGTACGTATATTTTAAAACAATTTTATCTTGAAATAGCATGTTTTCTACCGGGGTGGAAAGTGTTTCATTACTGTCAAGAGATTATCTCGTGACAGAAATTATTTTTTATAAATTTTTCGAGTTCTATCGCCATGATACGACGCCGCGCGCAACTTTCTTCAGGACTTTTTTAGGGCATTATTTTCAGGACATTTTCAATACTTTTTTTAGGACTTTTTCAAGACTCTTTTCTGGACTTTTTTCAGGACTTCTTTCTGGACGTTTTTAAAACTATATTTATACAATTTTTTAGGACTTTTTTGTCTGGACCTTTTCTCAGGACTATTATCAGTATTTTTTCTTAGGAGTATGTTTTGGGACTTTTTTAGACCTTTAAAGGGTTTTTCTTAGGTCTTTTTTTCACTTTTTTCATGACTTTTGCTAGCACTGTTTTATCAAGACTATTTCATGACTTTTTTAGGACTTCTGTTAGTTCTGTTTTATCAAAACTTTTTCATGGCTTTTTTTTACTATTTTTAGGACTTTTGTCAGCACTGTTTTATCAAGACTATTTAATGACTTTTTTAGGACTTCTATTAGCTCTGTTTTATCAAGACTTTTTCATGGCTTTTTTTACTACTTTTAGGACTTTATCAGCACTGTTTTATCAAGACTATTTAATGACTTTTTTAGGACTTCTATTAGCTCTGTTTTATCAAGACTTTTTCATGGCTTTTTTTTACTATTTTTAGGACTTTTGTCAGCACTGTTTTATCAAGACTATTTCATGACTTTTTTAGGACTTCTGTTAGCTCTGTTTTATCAAGACTTTTTCATGGCTTTTTTTTACTATTTTTAGGACTTTTGCTAGCACTGTTTTATCAAGACTATTTAATGAATTTTTTAGGACTTCTATTAGCTCTGTTTTATCAAGACTTTTTCATGGCTTTTTTTTACTATTTTTAGGACTTTTGCTAGCACTGTTTTATCAAGACTATTTAATGACTTTTTTAGGACTTCTATTAGCTCTGTTTTATCAAGACTTTTTCATGGCTTTTTCATGGCTTTTTTTTACTATTTTTAGGACTTTTGCTAGCACTGTTTTATCAAGACTATTTAATGACTTTTTTAGGACTTCTATTAGCTCTGTTTTATCAAGACTTTTTCATGGCTTTTTTTACTACTTTTAGGACTTTATCAGCACTGTTTTATCAAGACTATTTAATGACTTTTTTAGGACTTCTATTAGCTCTGTTTTATCAAGACTTTTTCATGGCTTTTTTTACTACTTTTAGGACTTTATCAGCACTGTTTTATCAAGACTATTTAATGACTTTTTTAGGACTTCTATTAGCTCTGTTTTATCAAGACTTTTTCATGGCTTTTTTTTTACTATTTTTAGGACTTTTGTCAGCACTGTTTTATCAAGACTATTTCATGACTTTTTTAGGACTTCTGTTAGCTCTGTTTTATCAAGACTTTTTCATGGCTTTTTTTTACTATTTTTAGGACTTTTGCTAGCACTGTTTTATCAAGACTATTTAATGAATTTTTTAGGACTTCTATTAGCTCTGTTTTATCAAGACTTTTTCATGGCTTTTTTTTACTATTTTTAGGACTTTTGCTAGCACTGTTTTATCAAGACTATTTAATGACTTTTTTAGGACTTCTATTAGCTCTGTTTTATCAAGACTTTTTCATGGCTTTTTTTTACTACTTTTAGGACTTTATCAGCACTGTTTTATCAAGACTATTTCATGACTTTTTTTTACTTTTTTTAGGAATTTTGTCAGCACAGTTTTATCAAGACTTTTTCATGACTTTTTTTAGCACTGTTTTATCCGGACTTTTTTGAGGCCTTTATTTCACGACTTTTTTCTAAGGCCTTTCTCAAAAACTGTATTTTTCGACGTTTTTAAGACTAATTTTATAACATTTTTCTGGGCATTTTTCTTGTCAGGACTTTTTCTCAGAAGTATTTTTATGATTTTTTCTTAGGACTACTTTTTTTGGGATTTCTTCAGACTTCTGCAGGACTTCTTAGGATTAATTTGGACTCTTTTTCATGACTTTTTCAGGAGTTTTTCATAACATTTTTTAGTACTTTTGTTAGCACTGTTTTTTAGGGTCTTTTAAAGACCTTTTTCTGCAGCCGTCCCGAAAATAAAACTTTCGGTATGATTTATTCAATCGAAAGTACCGCTTTACACAAATCGTACCGAAAGTAGTTATTTTCGAAACGATTTTGGTTCACTTTCGGAACGATTTCTATACTTTCGGGACGCTTTTTTTTACTTTCGGGACGATTTTGTGTATATATGTAGGCGGCCTTGACAAAAACATCAACATCGTATTTAATTATGACAGCGCTTGTCATATAACATTCGTGCGTATTTTTGCTTTTTAACATAAAAATAGTAATTTACGTAACAAGTTCTGAAAGTGATATTTTACGGGATGAGTAGGAGTCCCGTAAAATCACTTTTGGAACAAGTTACGTAAAATATTTTTTCTGCAGCCGTTTTTTTATGTTAAAAAAGCTAAGACACACACGAATGATATATGACAAGCGCTGTCGAAGTTGATGTTTTTGTCAAGGCCGCCTACATATATACGCAAAATCGTCCCGAAAGTAACAAAAAGCGTCCCGAAAGTAAAGAAATCGTTCCGAAAGTGAAACAAAATCGTCCCGAAAATAACTACTTTCGGTACGATTTATATAAAGTGGTACTTTCGATTTAATAAATCATGTCGAAAGTTTTATTTTCGGGACGGCTGCAGAAAAAATATTGTACGTAACTCGTTCCAGAAGTTATTTTACGGGACTCGTAGGATTCCAGGACTCGCCTACGCCTCGCCTCGTCTTGGAAACTTCCTACTCATCCCGTAAAATATCACTTTCGGAACTTGTTACGTAAATTACTATTATTTCAGGACTTCCTTCTCAGACCTTTCTCGAAAACTGTTTTTCAGCCCGTGTGTATACTATTTTATTTACAGTTTATTTGTTTTTTATGATAAAAATTTAGGAAAAATGTGGTCTTTATAAAAATTTTATTCATCTAGTTGGCAGTTTTTTGTTATAGCATTAACGTCAAATCAAATCAAATAAATGTCATTTGCTAAAATGCGTACCGAAAGTGAGGGTAGGAAGTTGCGATGAGTAATGTCAACATTGCATATATGACTGTGGATTATATTTATTTATTATACGAGTGTGGAATGTACGACATTAGTCACGCAAGAAAAAGTTTACTAATTTTCTGACTAATGAGTAATTCCACATGAGTATAATATAACATTTTATCCAAAATCATCAGTTATTGCATTGAATTTTAAAATAATATTTGTTCACGAAAATGTTATAATGTGCGCATTATTTAATTCTACGGGCAGCATTAATGGGGTACATTTAACACTCAATTTCTTAAACACACATTTGCGTGTCGAAACACGCACACGCATTTGCATTTAATTTGTGTTTAATATGGTTATTAAACACGCTAATTCGCGCTTTAATTCACAGAACGCGATTTATGATAATATTTTGTTTACCCTGTTTAATACTGATTTGAATTTTTTTCAAATTGTAATTGTAATTACAACTTTAATTTCGATTTTAATTTTGATTTTGTTTCGTTTTTTTTTTTAATTTTGATTTTGATTTTAATTTTGATTTTAATTTTGATTTTAATTTTTGTGAACAAAGTATAGTGTACAACTCGCATATAATGGCTATTAATCACTCAAACGATTTGCTCCACTCGCCTACGGCTCGTTCCGCAAACATCGTTCTTGTGATTAATAGCCATCATTACATGCTCGTTGTACAATATACTATTATAAAATTTTGACAAGAATATATTCCAAGGGAGCTATGGGTTAGTTGTTATGGTGATTTTTTGTACTATTGTTTATTAACATAACTGTAAAAAAAAACGTACGTGGTCTCGATTTGATTTATTTCAAAAATCTTACGAAGGACCCAATTATTCCGTGAGTTAGTTTTTCTCTCACTAGTGGGTCATGATCAACATCCTTTCCCTCAAATTAGCACAATAATAATGATAATAATAATAATAATTCATTGGTGCTGTTAACTATGGTTTTACACAGGTCAATGCGATTATTACACACGATTTTTGATAAAAAATATTTATTTGCCATACTCGCGTAAGGGATTTTGCACGCGGATAAAAAGGTAGATAAAACTTTGCAAGTGGATAACAAGGTTGCAGGCGGATAAAAGTTTGTAAGTGGATACACTTTATTTACTTTCACCATGACGACGATCTAAACAATTTCAATTTATATATATTTTTGCTTTATTCGCTAAATTATCTCAACAAAGTTACCATTTCTTCAACTTAAATTTTATTTTAAGCACCCTTCATTTCATCGGAAATTTCTTAAAAAATCCATGTTTCCATCTCAATTCATTCTTAAAATTTTTATCGATCCAATAGCTCATGCAAAATCAAATTTATCCTGCCAAAACCTAACCTCCGATTATTTTTGATAGTTTTTTTTTGGTTTCGTCGTTTGATAACTTAAAACCAAAATGTTATAGGTAATCTTGGTAAATACATTTTTTAAGGGTTCCACAAGCCTTTGACAAATTAACGTATTCGGAAAATGCAATTGATTTTAAAAGAATGGTGGCTTTAAAATTCAATTATTGAAATCAAACAAATTTTGAAAGGACGTCATTTTTAATTGCGTTTAATTTTGCTTAAATGTTGTCTTTGTAAAAAAATACTTTTTACGTTTTGTTTTGTCCGTTGCCAATATTTCGCTTTTGAAAACTGTATTTTTTTCAAAATTAATATCTCAACGATATTAAAATTTTAAGATCCCCCAGATAATTTCCACCAATTTTGAAAAATCTGAGAGTGCTGTTTCTTATATTAACAAAATAAACTTTTTTGCCCGATCGGTAACTTTCTTTTTCCGCCACCAACAACGTAAATAAGCATTGCATCCATAGTTACAGGTACCGTAAGTGGCTGATAACATTCGTGGTGTTTGTTGTCCTTGGCGACGGAACTTAATTTTTACTTACGGACCTAGGAAAATAATAAACAGAAACGTAACGCTCCAACATATAGGCGAGCTACACATTTTCGTCTATACCTATAGCATCGGCATCCTTTTTACATAACCACTGCTTAAAAGATTTTGTCGGTAACAGGTTCTAACACGCAATATTCGCAGCTTCGTTTGCATCCATGCCCGCAGAAAGTTTCACTGGATTGACACAAACAAACAAAATTCGACATTGTTTTCTCGGTTGCTGGGTTGCCATAGGACGCATATTTGAATCCCAAATGTTACAAGCCGTATTTTAGAATATTTTCTGATCTTTTTTAATTATTATATTTCCGGTAGCGGAAAAAAATTAATAAGCAACAAGGAACGTAATGACAATTAACATTTTCGGCAGGCGACGAGCCTCGGCTCGTATTCGCCTACCTCAAATGTTAATACGTCCTTACGTTCCTTGTTGCTTAAATAACTATTAATTTACAAGCTTTGCTCTCCGGGCGGTTCGATAAACTTACGGTCCATGGCTCTCTTGTAAAGTATGTTCATTAAAAGAAAACTCAAGTGTGCTATGATTTTTATTTATTTTTTTTAATTTAAGTTGGTAACACATATTGAGGTTATATTACTTATGTTATGTTCCTGCCGATAAATTCATTCGCTGTAACAAACGACGTGGAGAAATCGTAGTTCCATCTTCCAAAATTTCTTGGGCTGTGTTAACGGTATCTTGAGTTACTTTAACCACTTCCTGGTTTACGGAGACATAACAGATCATGATAAGGTATTTTTAAATTCATCACAAATAATGGGAACGTTAGGAAATTCTTCCTGAAACTCAACCAAAGGTGCGTCGAATGAATACACCCAATTTCTGTCCACTTTAGTCCCATTTCGGAAATAACTTTCAAATAGTAACGTTTTTGGCTGGTTGCTGTAAACCATTCTGACCACGGAATAATTGTGACTTTTAGAAAGATCTGCCGTTGGGTATGTCAATTCCTAGCATGTGTGCCAACTTAAATTTTTAAAAACAAAAAATCATGACATTAGCCGACTAGACAGAATTCACATTTTCGGAGTGTCATTAATTATTATGTATCAAGTTTTATAAACGTCACTTTAGTCACAAGTGCTTAATTAACGAGTGTCTAGAGAGTTTATAAAACGAGTTGCATACTATACTTTTTCTACGACCAAATGGGCAAATGGAACATGTAACTTTTTTTATTAAACATTAATCTTACAAATTTATTTAACAACTAAATATATTATATACATCTTACTCATTACTTGGGCACGTATATATTAATGTTTACATTGGAAAAGTTTTGACAATTATTGAAGATTACATATTTATCCAAATTTTGGGCATCAAGTTTTATTTGCTTTGAGGTTAAGTAGTTAGTATTGGAAGTGGCAGAACTCTTAAAATTCAAATTTGTTTTTTCTGCTGTTTTAGTAATTTCAAAATTGGTCTAGTCGTTATTATTGTTCTCGTTTGTGTTTGCATGTTTTCCAAAACTCATGTCGTCAGTATTTTCAACAGAACGCAATATTTTGTTAGCTGTTTCAAATTTATTGTTTAAGGAATGATCGATATAACTCTCTGCTACAGTAGTTGAGCGCCAGCCCCCATGACGTTTCAACGCTGTAATGTCAACTCCAGCATCCACTAAAATTGTTGCAGATGATCTTCGGAGGCAATGACCTGTATAACTGTTAGAATTTGGCAATTTTAAAAATTCGGCCACTTCTTTTGCCAAGTTTCCAAATTTATTTATACCAATTGGCTGCCTGGTACATTTCCCTCTTTGATAGTTTAGGAAAAATCGTGTGACATTATTAGAAAAGTTCGGAGGGCGAACTGCCATATATTTTTTGCAAATATGGTAGAAATTACCTCCAATTACAAATTGTCGCTCGGTTTTCGTTTTTGTGTCGGGGATTCTAACTAAAAATACCGTTTTAAGGTCTTGAGCATGGGAAACATCTACTTTCATCAATTCTTGACGACGACAAGCGCCCATAATTCCAAAAAATATTCCAACCTAAAGTAGGAAAACATACAGATATTACTTTCATTTATTGCTGCTATACATACCTTCATAAATAAGTATCTATCTTCCGGCGCGGACAATAAAAACTCTCTAATTTTCTCCGGTGTCAAAAGGTTACATTTTTTAGGTGAATACTCATCTGATGTTCGCTTTAGCCATTGCTTATATACAGGGCTTTTATTTTAACTCTGAACGTATGGTCGCCAACGCCTATGTTCAATCGTAAAATAATCACATCAACGCATTAATTGGTAGGCAACCATACTTACTTAATTGGCAAAATTGTGTTATTAATAAAAATGTATTACACATTTGCTTGTAATTGTTTGCATTTATAACAATGTAAGGTCGGGGTAAAATCAGTTTTTAATAGGTCACAGGGATAACAATATTGAAAAGATTAGGAACCACTGATTTAGACTGTTACTATCCGCCCTTCCTAAAGCAATAATATTGTAGGTCAAGTATATGCATGCCACTATCTTCTCTTTGGTCTGACTGGCGATGCACGCTTTATTCTTAGAAGTATTCCGTTATTAAACACTAAACCAATAATTGGATTTATTCATTTAATTGTATTACCTGTACGTTTATTTTATGGTACATCCCTTGAACATAAATTTAAAAGGCAGCATCCGGTTTTCATTTTTACACACCCTCTTCTCGGAAAATTCAATTTATGACGATGTGAAGGGTTCAACGCAATATACGATACATTCTTGGTATTAGTTATCGAATCAACAATGTAATGTGGGATTTAGATCATGTATACATATTTTGCTGCAGTTTGTTGAATTGTAAAGCGTACGTACCATAGAGATTTACATGTAAATTATTTGAATTTACGTTTATGTACATTTGATTTTATTATTTTTGCATAACTATAATTTACTCAGAATTGTAATATATTTAGAAATTTATTTTGTATTATAAAGGGAAGTTCCCGTAAATAAATAAAAAATGACTCAAAGCCTGATTTTCAATTATTTTTTTATGGCGAAGGTGCCGGGTTCAGCTGTATTTCACTATATTTTTATGTAGAGTATCGTTAAAGTCAATGGATTGTGATTTGAAGAATGGACATAATTAAGCTCCGCTTACGTACAGAAATAGAAACATAAAATAATACGATTACTAGGTCTTTACCAGAACTTGCTGCTGAATGTATCTCCGTGTCCGGAAATGTAAGAAAACGGAGTAAATTCTTTCCAATTTAAGTTTGGTATTCCCAGCTGGCACAGAGTTATCGGAATATGCATATTTGAGAAAGCTTATAATAACCAAGCGGTCCACATCCAGAATTTACTTCGTTTTCTACATTTCCAGATTGATTTTTTTTCATACGTTTATCCTTCCAGTCACCCTAAACCCTAAGCTCTAAGGACAATATATAAATTTAAATTACAAAAGTGCTATGCAGTGCGTTTTCTTATCAATGCACCATATGGATTTACATGTTAACATTTGTATGCATTTTAATGGTTTTTCTCTTGCGAATTTCAACTTGACTAAAAAATGTTTTTATTAATTTAAGTAGCGGAAATAGTGTTGAAACCTGCGTTGATTTATATATCTCACTTTTACCATTATACAGTGCGTTTGTTTAAAAATGCACCATAGCAATTTCCAAATTAAAATTTGTTTGCTTGTTAATGGTTTTTCAGCAGTTTGCAGCTTCTTGCATTATTTCTAATAGTTTTTATAGCGAAAAAATCATAATAAAGAAATTGAATAGGTTAAAGATATATTTTGGCTATTTATCATTTTAATTAAATATAAATACATATTACGATAGCCCAGACAAACTAATCCCTTCAACTTTAAATTGTATTCAGGGTGTCTACGCTAAACCGTTCGTTAAAAGTTTACGGGGTCGCCGTTGTATTAAACATTTTAAAAAAATCACACGGTTGAATCAGTTCTCCTCGTGTGAAATATTTTCAACTTTCTATCAGTAGCACCAACTTTCTTATTTCAAATGGAACACCCCATATATTATTATATTTTTGGATTCCTGGCTTAAATTTATCAACGCCTAAATCCTCTGGAGCACAGCGGATAGATGCTTGTGGATTAACTTGAAAATAGGCAAATACTATTTCTTGAACTTTCTCATTTTCCATAACTGGCTTTTGTCGATATCTTATTGCATTCACTTGTCCAAATTGAAGAAAATTAGATTACAATCTTCTAAATCTTGTTTTATTCATCGGCGACAAATATGGATAAGTTTCATTGAATACTCTACATGTCCGAGCAACAATTATGTCGCAGTTGCCATGTATAAAAAATAAATTTATAATTTGTTGATTTGTGTAATGATTCATTTCGTTAATTTTGGTTTCTGTGATTGAGTGTTGAAGTGTAACGCATTGCACCGAAACTAAAAGTCGGTGAGACTTGAAATTTTGACACCATATAGAGGGCACTAAATGAGGAAAACTATCAGATTGTGGTTATTAACCCCCGCCCCGAGAGGTGAACTCCGCCCCCAGGTAGGGCGAGGTTAAAAGTACCCTCGAACATTTTTTTACCAATTTGTGGAAGACCGCCGATCGAGTCGATCCTGACCACTCCCGCCCCTCTAGAACCAACACAACCCCCGGGGAAATTTTTTAAACGCACCAAAGGAGAAGTTGGTTGACGACGAAGGGGGAGGGCAGCGTAAATTTTTTTAGACCTTAAAAAATATTTCAAAGAGACTCTTTGTCTCCTTTTTTCAATTTTTGTGTTTAACCCCAAAAATTTTACCACCCCCTTCGTTCAAAAACGGTTAATTTCGACAAATGAAGGCCGATCGTTTTGTTTTTTTTTTCAGCAAAGACTCTCCTCCCCGTCCTGCGCATCCCCACCAAGTTTTACCGCCGTACGTTGACCGGTTTCGGAGTAATTCGGGTTACTGGGACGGACCGTAAATATCACCCCCGGGGGGCGCACAGTGGGACAGAACGGCCAAAAAAGTGATCATCGAGGTTTTCGTTGTCACCAAGGGCGGAAACGGTTCACATTGCATGAAAATCATAAGAAATTGTTTAAATAATTATTATTACTTCCAATTGTACGAAAGTATGAAGTTAATTATGCACATATGGGGAATTAAGCGATTTAGACAGACAATAATTTTCGATTCGATTTCTTTAGATTTGTTATGTCAAAAAAATAGGAAAAACAGAAATTCTATCATTTTAGAATTAATATACTACATGTTTGCGCTAGATTAGGGACTTTTATTAGTTCTTTCCGATTTGGGCAGTGGAATTCGCTTTTATTGTCTAAGTCACGTGGTCGCAGGCGGTCGCAGTCAACAATAACAAAAAACGAAACTATATTAAATTCTCTTTAATGTCTGAAAGTTATTCAATATCATTTTATACCATTTTTTAGATATCGAATTCGAATTGATGTTTGTGATTGGCTACAAAAAGGTGCCGATGGTCAAAAAGTAAAATTTACATCCTTAGAAATGTTTACAGTGTCATGCAACCCAAAAGTTTAACGTTAACTGCATGTAATACAATTTTTTTTTAAAACTCTCGAATTAATTTTTCGACGTTTCCGTTACTTAGTAACGCAATTACGGTTACTAAGTAACATATTATTACTAACAATTATTAAAAATATGTTTTAGAATTGTATTAGACCATTTTCATTAATATTTCCGACATAATACGATTCAGGCTAATAATCAATTTTTTGGCCGTTCTGTCCCACTGTGGGGCGGAGGCAAATTTTTTGGAAATTTTTCCGGCACGGTCCGATGCACCCCCGAGAGCTCTATCGATCTCTTCTTGTGCCGCCCCTCTGACTCCACCCCACCACCCCCTTGAAATAAAAAACCAAAAAAAAGCAAGTGACAAAACTCGAAAACCCTCCGAACAATTTTTTTCTAATTTTTTCCAGATAGTCCCCACGGCAAGCAAAAAATCGCTGCCAATTTTAACAAAAATCGTTAGAGCCGTTTTGGAGGAACGGCCTCATATATGAAATTTCAGGGGTTCGCCGAAACGCCGCCACTGACTTAATTTGTGTTCTTGAAGGATCCGTCGGTGACGGGATCTTTTTACAGAGCATCCGCCTACATTATTTATATCGGCACACTTTTTGATTCGGTGCCTCCTTAACGAGATATAATTTTTCAAAAAGCGACCAAAATTTTTTTCTAAAGTTACCGCTCTCTCTCTGAAGTTTCTTTCGCGGACGTATTTTTTTCTATTTAAATCCAAGAGCTCAAACTTCTAGGATCTGAAGAGGGATTTGGTGTTTTTCTAAAAAAAATTAAAACACCCTCTACCTTTCCAGGGTCGCCATTTGTCCCGGTCCAGTGTCAAAACTCAAAAACGCTCCAAACGATTTTTTTCTAATTTTTTCCAGATACTCCCCTCGGCGAGCGGAACATCTCTGCCAATTTTAACAAAAATCGTTAGAGCCGTTTTGGAGCAACGGCCTCATATATGAAATTTCAGGGGTTCGCCGAAACGCCGCCACTAACTTTATTTTTGTTCTTAAAAGATCTGTCCGTGGCGGGATCTCTTCAAAAAGCATCCGCCTACATTATTTATACGAACACACTTTTTAATTTGGTGCCCCCTTAACGAGATATGATTTTTCAAAAAGCGACAAAAAAATTTTTTTTCTAAAGATTCCGCTCTCTCTGAGGTTTTTTTTCGCGGACGTATTTGTTTTTAATTTAAATCCAAGAGCTCAAAGTTCTAGGATCAGAAGAGGAATAACGTGCTTTGATTTGTAATTTTTTTCAAAATTTTTAAAGCACCCTCTACCCTTCCAGAGTCGTCATTTGGCCCGATTCTTGGGTTCGTTTTGCTTCCACCGAAGACGTATTTTTTTCTATTTAAATCGAAGAGTTGAAACTTTTAAAATAGGTAGGGAGTCGAAAGAGCCTTAAGCTGTAATTTTTTCAAAAAATTTAAAACACCCCTTCGGAACCAGCACATCCCCAGGGGCGACGAAAAACACGACGGAGGAGAAATTTTTTGGCGACCGAGCGGGAGCGTGGAGCAATTGTTTTTAAACTTTAAAAAATATTTCAAAGAGACTCTCTGTCTTCTTTTTTTTATTTTTGAGTTTTTCCCCAAAAATTTTATCACCCCCGTCGGTCAAAAATGGTCAATTTCGACAAATAGAGAAGAGGGATAACGTGCTTTGATTTGTTATTTTTTTCAAAAATTTTAAAACACCCTCTACCCTTCCAGAGTCGTCATTTGGTCCGGTCCTCGGGTTCGTTTTGCTTCCATCGAGGATGTATTTTTTTTCTGTTTAAATCGAAGAGTCGAAACTTTTAAAATAGGTAGGGGGTCGAACGAGCCTTAAGCCGTAATTTTTTTTCTTCGAAAACTGCTGAATATTAACATGAAAAATCCATAAATGCAACAAAAAATGGGTGTTCACATTTAAAAATTTAAACTTAGGGGTCGTATCTCAACTTTGGGACACCCTGTACATTTGAATTTTATCTCAAAAAATGCGCGTTAAAAAATAATAATACATGTGTCCGAGCATTTTTCTGAGAGAAAATATCCTGAATTTTAATCGAATTGATTCCTTACTTTATGTACACAGTGTACATGAAATTTCAGGCCTGCGCCAAAACGCCGCCAATGTCTTTATTTTTGCTCTTGAAAGATCCGTCGATGGCGGGATCTCTTTACAACGCATCCGCCTACATTATTTATATCGACACACTTTTTAATTTGTTGCCCTCTTAACGAGATTTGATTTTTCAAAAAGCGACCAAATTTTTTTTTTAAGTTTCCACCCTCTTTTTCGGGGTCGTACTTTTTTCTCAAGTCAAATGTCAAATTTTTTAATAACTATTCAAACTAAATCGAAAATATTTACAAAAATCTTACATAAAGCGCATATTTTTTAAAATATCGATTTTCACTGCCCAAAACGATTCAAATCATGTTTTATTTGTTTTTACCCTCTTCCGTACCGCCGATAGAGGTGACCTGTTTAGGCAATATGGCAGCAATGAAGAGGCATGGATTGAGCAAATTTGATCGTCCCAATAATCCTACCTGAGGCCTTCAGGGCCTTTTTTTCAAATTATAGATAAAAATTTGTAAAGCCTTCCCTGCACATCCTGAATGATTTAAAACCATTTTATCCTCTTCATTGAAGACAGCTCTATAACTTTTATTCTTTGAATTTTTTCGATTTTTCTAATCGTTAGCGAGTTATGAATTTTTTGATGTGGCAAGGCACCATATTTTTCATATTTCATTTGAAATTTCAGGCGTGCGCCAAAACGCTGCCAATGTCTTTACTTTTGCTCTTGAAGGATCCATCGGTGGCGGGATCTCTTTACAAAGCATCCGCCTACATTATTTATATCGACACACATTTTAATTTGTTGCCCCCTTAACGAGATTTGATTTTTCAAAAAGCGACCAAAATTTTTTTTTTAAGTTTCCACACTCTTTTTCAGGTTGGACTTTTCTCTCAAGTCAAATGTCAAATTTTTTATTAACTATTGAAACCAAATCGAAAATATATACGAAATTCTTACATAAAGTGCATATTTTTGAAAATATCGATTTCTGCCTAAAACGATTCAAAATCATGTTTTATTTTTTTTACCCTCTTCAGTACTGCCGATGGAGATAACCTGTTTAGGCAATATGGCAGCCATAAAGAGGCACGGATTGAGCAAATTTGATCGTCCCAATAATCCTCCCTGAGGCCTTCAGGGCCTTTTTTCAGAATTATAGATAAAAATTCGTAAAGCCTTCCCTGGACATCCTAGATGATTTAAAAATATATTATCCTCTTCATTGAAGACAGCTCTATAACATTTATTCTTTGAATTTTTTCGAGTTTTTCAATCGTTTGCGAGTTATGTATCAAGGCACCATATTTTTCATTTTTCATCAGAAATTTGAGTGAAAATCGCATGAAATAAATTCGGCTGAAATTTTCACCTGAGATACCTCTAGCCAGAAGGGGCACCACGTGACAAGTATTTCATCTCTGAGAGCCCCCATCTTGGGGTTCTGGCCTTCAAAGTAAGAGATTCAAGATGATTTTTTCGGGAGTCTTCAAGCCTTGAGTTTTGACTTTGAAGAGTCTGTCAAAGCTCCAGTATATTAACAAAGTATTCCCTTATAATATTTATATAGGAACATTTTTTATTTGTTGCTCCCTTAAGAATATTTAAATTGACCAAAATAATTACACCAATTTTTAATGTTTATTTCAAGCACGTATTGCTTCCATTTAAAGAGAAGAGTTGAAATGATTAAGGTCAGTAGAGGCTAAGACTTGCTTTCATCAATAATTTTTTCAAATTTTTTGGTTCGTCACCAGTAACTTTCTTAAATTTTTAAGGGCCACGCACTTGCATTTTCGGCTAAAATTTCTTAATTTTTCTAGAAATCCCTCTTTGAAATCGAATGAAATTTTCATGTTCCAGACGTATGCAGCTATGAAATAAAGAGAAAATCCGAAAATAGGTTATCCCTAGTTTTTGGGAATTTTCTATCGAAATCGCTACTTTGCAAAAGTTGCATTTTCGGCTAGATGTAATTTTCCCGAATATCCTTCTTGAAATTATTTTGATTTTTCCTAAAGGGGACCACTTATATGCCTAATTGTAGCTTTTACCTGCGTAAGTTTTATATTTTGTAGGTTTATGTTTATAGATTGTAAACTTGTTATTCTGACTTTACTGAAATAAACTTATTATATACAGGGTGTTACAAATTCGATGCTTTAGCATTGCTATCTCAGTAACTATAGGAGATAGAGAGTTGATTAAATTAAGGCAAAGTTACGTATTTAAATAATAAGCAAACAATTTCGTGATAAGTGTGGTACATCATTACTTTTTAGAGGTGAAACGCTATTCAAAAATTAAATAAAAATTCCAGGTCCGTATTTAAAAAAATAAATTTGATGTGGGTATCTAAATAACGAAACGTCGTATTTGAAAATTAAAATTATTTTTTGAAAGACCTTTTAAAAGTGTCTTAAGAAAGTGCTCCTGGTTTTTCAAAATAACTAGTAATAAAGTCGTAAAAAAATAATATAAAAATTGACTTTTTCCGTTTTTATCGAAAAATTCGGGAGTAGTCAGCATATCTTAAAGTTCGTTTTAGCAAATTATTCAGCATCGAAATACTCAACTTTTCTATCTCTTATAGTTACCGAGATAGCAATGCAAATGCATCGAATTTGTAACACCCTGATGTGTGTGAGTGTGTGTAAATAAACTACAACTACAATGAGTGCAACAACGCCAAGAGCGGAATTGAATTTCTGACTACAAACAATACCCGGAACTGAAGTTTTCAACTGTATTTCCTATTCAGATTTCATTGTTTTTCAGTGTACGCGTATTACCAGAACATAACTCTGTTATTTTACATTTCGATTAAAACAAGGTGCGGTGTACAATGCAAAAAATTAAAACACAGCGACATATTCACATCAAATAAAAGTGCACGGATTTTTAATTAATATCGATCCGAAACAATTTTAATAGTTTTATCTCTGATACGGGTTTATTGGTGGATGTGAATGTTTTCATCAAATTTGATTCCATTCATTGTAAAACACTGGCGGGCGTCTATCGATTTTATATTATTTAGAGTGTTTTTATTTTAAATGCGATTTTAAATTGTCGAATTGTTTTATCTTGTAAAACTGAAATAGTAATGTGCCCTACGGCATAAACAGTAATCATTGGGATGATTAAAAATGTGACCATGTATTTAATATTTATAGAGATAATTTTTTTTTAAATTCAGACACAAATATTTGCATTATACAGGGTGTCTACGCTAAACCGTTTGTTAAAAGTTTACGGGGTTGCCGTTGTATTAAAAATTTGAAAAAATCCTCATCACAGGGTTGAATCAGTTATCCTCGTGTGAAATATTTTCAACTTTCTATCACTTCCGGTTCCACCGGAAGTAGCACCAACTTTCTTATTTTAAATGTAACACCCCATATTATTAATTTTTTTGATTCCTCGCTAAATCGCTACATATTTTGTAAAAACGTATGTATACTTATATCTTTGTTTCCAAGAAAAAAAAAATTCTAAAATTTTGATCTCCTGAAATCTGTCTATAACTTCTCTTAGGAATAAGATAAAATTATGAGTTACAGCTCTAATTATACCTAGAGAATGCCTCTATGAGTAAAATAATTGGAAATTGTCAATTTTGATAACAAGTGTTCATAAAATGTCAATATCTAAGTGCCCTTTTAAATATCTCGTAATTCAATTTTTTTAATGGAATGACCCATTTTTTATCGCATAGCACGATTGGGTGAAAAATTTGCTACAAAAAAGTCGAATTTTAATACAATTTTGAGGATATGTTCCAGACGTATGTAACTATAAAATAACATGAATATTCCAAAATAGGTTTTCTTAATTTTTTCCGGAATTTTCCATCAAAATCTCTACTTTGCTAAATTTGCACTTTCAGCTAGATTTCCTTAATTTTCTGAAAAATCCTGGATGAATGTCAATGGAATTTTCAGAATATGTTCCAGACGTATGTAACTGTAAAACAAAAGAAATATCTGAAAATATGATACCCTTAGTTGTTCCAAAAATTTCCGTCAAATTCGTTGCTTTGATAAATTTCCACTTTCGGTTAGATTTTCTTAATTTTCCAGAAAATTCCTTGTTAAACTCTAATCAAATTTACAGGATATGTTCCAGAAATGTGTCGCTATAAAACAAAAGCAAAATCCAAAAATATGCTATCCTTAGTTTTTCCAGAATATTCCATCAAACTCGTTGCTTTGCTAAATTTGCACTTTCCGCTAGATTTTCTTAATTTTCCAGAAAATTCCTTTTTGAACTCTAATCAAATTTACAGGATATGTTCCAGACATGTGTCGTTATAAAACAAAGAAAAAATCCGAAAATATTGTACCTCTAGTATTTTCAGAATTTTTCGTCAAATTTGTTGTTTTGCTAAATTTGCGCTTTGGGCTAGATTTTCTTAATTTTTGTTGAATAATTGTTGAACTTTAATAAAATTTTTAGGAAATGTTCCAGTCATTTGTAGCTATAAAACATAAGCAAAATCCTAAAATATGGCATCCTTAGTTTTTCCAGAATATTCCGTCAAACTCGTTGCTTTGCTAAATTTGCACTTTCCGCTAGATTTTCTTAATTTTCTAGAAAATTCCTTGTTAAACTCTAATCAAATTTACAGGATATGTTCCAGACATGTGTCGCTATAAAACAAAAGAAAAATCCGAAAATATTGTACCTCTAGTAACTTCAAATTTTTTCGTCAAATTCGTTGCTTTGCTAAATTTGCGCTTTGGGCTAGATTTTCTTAATTTTTCTAAAAACTCCTTGTTGAACTTTATTAAAATTTTTAGGAAATGTTTCAGTCATATGTAGCTATAAAACAAAAGCAAAATCCGAAAATATAGTATCTTTAGTTTTTCCAGAATTTACCGTCAAGCTCGTTGTTTTGCTAAATTTGCACTTTCCGCTAGATTTTTTTAATTTTCCAGAGAATTCCTTGTTGAACTCTAATCAAATTTACAGGATATGTTCCAAACATGTGTCGCTATAAAACAAAAGAAAAATCCGAAAATATAGTATCCTTAGTTTTTCCAGAATTTTCCGTCAAACTCGTTGCTTTACTAAATTTGCACTTTCGGCTTGATTTTTTTAATTTTCCAGAAAATTCCTTGTTGAACTCTTATAAAATTTTCAGGATATGTTCCAGACATATGTAGCTATAAAACAAAAGAAAAATCCGAAAATATTGTAGCTCTAGTATTTTCAGAATTTTTCGTCAAATTCGTTGTTTTGCTAAATTTGCGCTTTGGGCTAGATTTTCTTAATTTTTCTAAAAACTCCTTGTTGAACTTTAATAAAATTTTTAGAAAATGTTCTAGTCATATGTGGCTATAAAACAAAAGCAAAATCCGAAAATATAGTATCCTTAGTTTTTCCAGAATTTTCCGTCAAACTTGCTTTGCTAAATTTGCACTTTCGGCTAGATTTTTTTAATTTTCCAGAAAATTTCATGTTGAACTCTTATAAAATGTTCAGGATATGTTCTAGACATATGTAGCTGTAAAACAAAAGAGAAATCCGAAAATATGGTACCCTTAGTATTTCCAGAATTTTTTGTCAAATTCGTTGCTTTGTTAAATGCACTTTCAGATACATTTTCTTAATTTCTTTTTTAAATTCCTTGTTGAACTCTTAAATTAAATAAATGTTCAGCATATGTTCCACATATATGCAGCTACAAAACAACAGGAAAATTTAAAAACAGGTTATCTTTAATTTCCCATCAAAATCGCTACTTTGTAAAATTTGCACTTCCTGCAAGATTTTCTTAATTTTCCAGAAAAACACTTGATCAAGTTCAATAAAATTTTCAGTATATCTTCCAGATGTACGTAGGTATAAAATAAAAGAAACATTCCAAAAAAGGTTATCCTTGGGTTTTACGGAATTTTCCATCAAAATCGTCTCTTTGCTAAATTTGCATTTTCGATTAGAATTTCTTAATTTTCCTAGAAATCCCTCTCTGAAATCGAATGACATTTTCAGGATATATTCCAGACCCATGCAGCTATGAAACAAAGAGCAAATCCTAAAATAGGTTATCCTTAGTTTTTCCGGACTTTTCCATCGAAATCACTACTTTGCAAAAGTTGCATTTTCGGCTAGATGTTATTAATTTTCCCGAATATCCTTCTTGGAATTATTTGGATTTTTCCTAAAGGGGAGCACTTATATGCCTAATTGTAGCTCTCACCTGCGTAAGAGTTTTATATTTTGTAGGTTTGTGTTTATAGATTGTAAACTCGTTATTTTGACTTTACTGAAATAAACTTATTATATACAGGGTGTTACAAATTCGATGCATTAGCATAGCTATCTCAGTAACTATAAGAGATAGAGAGTCGATTAAATTAAGGCAAAGTTACGTATTTACATAATAAGCAAACAATTTCGCGACAAGTGTGATACATCAATACTTTTTAGAGGTGAAACGCTATTTGTTTTTCAGTGTACAGGTATTACCAGAACATAACTGTGTTATTTTATTTTAATATAAATTTGAACGAATTTATTGTCACAAATTCATTTGCTTTTATTTTTTTTCAATAACAGGAAGTTAGTGATGAATATTTATTAATAAAAAAATGTCTGCTATTTCATTGTTTTCAACATTTGTTAAAATGTTAATATACAGGGTGTTTCAGAGCTCTGGGAACGGCCAATCACGTGCTTATTTTTCAAAATTTCGAAAAATGTTTTATACAAAAGTTGTGTATAATAGTAAAAATATTTAAATTTATACAGGGTGTCTCATAACAAAGTTACAGACCAAACTAATGTTTTTTTTTTAAATAGAACACCCTGTATTTTTGGTCATTTTTGAATTATATGGAGCAAATAAAGGTGAGTTACTTCAATACTCCTTATACCTATTAAATGCATATAAATGCATGGTCTGGGTGAAATTTTATTTTTGCCCCAGTGATTGACGTTGAACGATTAAAATCATTTAAATTATTTTCTTGAAGGTTCGAACTATAGAGCGAACCATGATTTCATACAAAAAATTATACAGGGTGATAAAAAAATACGGTAAAAAAACCCAACTTGTAATTGTTGAATAACTTCGTTTTTTCAAACGACACACCCTGTATTTAGTAACGTATTCTCAAGTAGAATCCAATTATCTTTCAGATTATAATAATTATTCCTGATATGATAATCGCCGAATACAAGAAAACTATTGAGATTAGGAACAGGGAATCCTTACACAATCTGAAAGATAATTGGATTCTACTTAAGAATACAGGGTGTGCCATTTGAAAAAACGAAGTTATTCAACTTTATAAGTTGGGTTTTTCTACCGCATTTTTTTTATCACCCTGTATAATTTTTTGCATGAAATCATGGTTGGCTCTATAGCTCGAACCTTCAACCAAATAATAGAAATGATTTTAATTGTTCAACGTCAATCACTGGGGTAAACATAAAATTTCACCCAGACCATGCATTTCAACAAATCTTCAAATATTTCGAAAACGGCAAACAATAGGTATAGGAAATATTGAAGTAACTCACCTTTATTTGCTCCATGTAATTCAAAAATGATACAAAATACAGGGGGTTCCATTTAAAAAACATAAGTTTGGTCTGTAACTTTGTTATGAGACACCCTGTATAAATTTAAATATTTGTAGGGCGTGCCGCTCACTATTATACACAACTTTTGTATAAAACATTTTTCGAAATTTTGAAAAATAAGCACGTGATTGACCGTTCCCAGAGCTCTGAAACACCCTGTATTTTCACATTTGGAAAAATATACCAGAACGTCACCTAACTAAAAAATGAATATAACTAATTTGAATGGGGTTGTTTATGTCTTGTTACATAAATAATAACTTTTGTTAAAATTAAGAGCCACAATGCATGCTCACCTAAACTTGTTGGTTTTTCTTTGGATAATTAATTCATCTGACATATTTATTAGCTTCAAACAGGCGTTTAAACAGGATTAAAAGTAAAGGTAACTTAACAAAAGGTAGGCGCAGTGTTATTGGAAAATTTCCACTCATAGTTCAATTAAGAAGGGACGCTTTCCCCCATCACGGAAAACCTCTCAAAGCGAGGACAAAGTTCAAAGAGAACAAATAAATTCCACGAGAAAGTGGGAATTTTATTGCTGCCGTAAATTTATAAATTTATTTATTTATATATATATATATATATATATATATATATATATATATACTCCTATATAATACACTCGGCGTCAAAAAAAAGCGCCACTCGAAAAATCGCGAAAAAACTCGATTTTTTAAACCGTCGTAACTTGGTTCAATGTGGTCGAAAATCGATTAATCTTTCAGTTTGGGAAAGATTCAAGTTCTAGCCTTAAAGAATGTGTAACTGATTTTGACCCCAAGTCAAGAGTAATGTTATGAATTTCTGAAAAAAATGACATTTTTCACTTTTTTTGCCATAACTTGGGTTAATTTAAGAAAAAAAAATGACAAGTTGTAAAAATTTAACATTTTTTGTCAATCAAAAAACACTTTCTGTAGGGGTTTTCAGGCGATCACGAAAATCGAAAACTTTCGAAAAAAACTTTCGTGCGAAATTCGCCTAGTTATGGCCAAAAAGGCGCAAAATGTATTTTTTTTCAAAACTGCATAACTTCGCGCTAAATCATCGCATCAACTTGAATTTTGGAGAAAATTGGAGGAAAATGATTGAACTTTATTGCCATGCTGACCGATTGAGTCCACGATATTTTTTTTGCACACGGTACAAGAAACCAAATTTGCACATTTAAACTTCAAAGACATTTATTTTCCTTTAAGGGGTGGCAGGGGGTGGAATCGTTTTAGCAATAAAACAATTCACATGACGTTGAAGAGAAAATTTGAAACTGTTCAGACTGCAAAAGTTCATCGATTTTGGTGCAAAATTACTCAAGTTCTGGCAAAAAAGTGAAAAATGTCATTTTCTTTTAATTCATAACTTTGCTCCAAATTATCGAAACGACTCGAATTTTTAAGACATTTGAAGGAAATTGATTAAAGTTTTCTGCCATTGTGGTGAAATTTCCGCCGATTTTTTTTGCGCATGGTACAGCTTGTCAAGTTGGACAATTTTTTACATAAAAAACATTTTTTTTTTCATCGCGTTGTTACGGGGGGTGGGTTGGACTTGGGATCAAAATCAACTACACATTCTTGAAAATAAAACTTGAATCTTTCCCAAACTGAAAGATTCATCGATTTTCGACCAAATTGAACCAAGTTACGACGGTTTGAAAAATCGAGTTTTTCGCGATTTTTCGAGTGGCGCTTTTTTTTGACGCCGAGTGTATGTGAAAAAGTATTGCAACAAGGCCGTAACGTTTCAAACTTGATTTTTTAAGAAAATTCGCGAACAAATAACGCGGACTTGAGCGGTGCATTAATATCATTTTTTTAACAAAGAATCGAGACTTTTATTAATGTCAGTACATCTACACAGGATGTTTACATAGGTAAAGAAAAAATATAATAATACATTCAACTTATATCACTATTTCTATTATCTAACAATATAATAATTCTGAATTTATTGGCTCAAATATTCTTCCACTGAAATATAAGCTTGCGCATCAATATTTTTTTTTATTTTGGCTTTAAACAGGTTTATTTCCGGCAGCTTTATATCATTTGGTAGTTTATTAGTTCTTTAAAAATCATGCTTACAAAAGTTATAGCCTTGCTGCAATTCTCTTTACAGACGCTGTATGTATACCTAATTTATTTATAGAAAGAGAGTGAGTCTTCGTGATATGCAGCCTTTAGAGTTCAGAAAAGCGCACCTTCGACGTATTTATTTTCTGGGTCAAATGCGCGATATGTCCATTATCCGGAACAAACATGAGACAGGGGGATTGGTCACAATATAATTATAGTTCCTCGAACAGAATTTTCTTGAAGGTGTTTTCTCTCATACGGATTGAAATATATTTTATATTTGCTATCCACTCCATTATAGATGTTTTTATATAATCAATAAAACCCCTTTTAACTTTTGTTTGTATAACAACGTTTATTAGTTGACCGAAACTGAAAACTAAAGTATTTAGTTTTGATAATGGCAACTGTATTTACCGACTAATAAACGAATGTGTTAAACAAACAAAGTTAAAAAGTGTTTTATTGATTGAGCATTTATTGCTGGAAATAGTAATGTGTAAGTAAAACACAACGTATTGTCGTTTAAACAATACAATATAATATCCACATACCTAGAGTATTTGTTTAGGTCTGAACATATATTAAAGGGCTCAAGATGGAGGGTAATCGCACGGCGACCTATCACCCACACCCAAAGCTCGTGAGTGAGCTTTACGACGATTAATAATCATCACGTCAACGTAAGCGTGCTGTGGTTGTTGATATTACGAAGGGATGTATTTAGTCTGGGGCATTACTTATAAACAATACGCCTCTACTATGAAAACAAGTACATACTGTAACTAATAGAAGTGTAAAATGTTATATCAAAACCTTCAGGCGTTTTTGATATGTGAAGCCATTTCGGCAGAAAAATTGCACTTTAACAAAATCAAGTACTGTCTTGAAAGAGTACAACAATTATACTACAATATAATATTATAAAAGCTATATACGAAGCAACTTCGTTTATTATTTATTCAATTAGAACAAACATTGTTTGCCATTGTTCTTGTTATAATTGTGATATCCAAAAATGTTCTTTCAATACTCAAATCAAATCAAATCATATTTATTTACGTTGCTACATAATTTTTTTATTTTATTTTTGGATTTTTGCTTTGGTAATTAAACCATTAGCCATCAAAGGGGTATTAAAAACTATAACTAAATTTAAATTCACATTCATCACAACGATTAAACGAGAAGTTTTTGTGATCCTGTTTAGTCACAAATGGTAATATTATTACTATTATTTACTTTTGTAATGACACCAATAAAGTATTATTATTATTAGTGATGTATATAAATAATGTAGCTTTATTCACTCAAATATTTGCAAAAAATTGAATCTTACTTTTTCAAAAATCAAAAATATTGTTTAATATTTAACTTACTTAATATTTATACTCGTTTCCATTTATAAATGAAACTTAAAACTTAATCTTCTTCCGTCTTCCTACCTAACAGCCCGATAAGGGCCGATTCATGTGCTCTACAGTCCGACAACGAAAAACGGGAAGAGGCAGCATGCAAAAAATCCAAATTTCCAAAAAAGTAAAAGATCACTTCGAGGCGTATTTGCGCCAACAGTTATCACACTTACCTTTTATCCTCTTAAGTTTTAACCTAGATGATCCAGTGCGATCATGCTTATTTGCTTCCCTCGGGATTGATGGGCGGGAATGAAGCGGAAAAACACAAACACCAACACTCGAATGGATATAATTCCGAGATGTATTTTGAAATTAAATCACAACACGACGGTCACTAAAACGTTCCAAAAATATATATTCTGTACGGGCACACGTTCACCGCGACGACGGAAGACAAACTGAGTTGGTATCAACAGGCACGCCGTAGATTAGTGATAAGAAATTAATCTCGCCTCGAAAAGAGAGACAAAAACGGACCTTTTGATTATCTTCAGTCACCTTGTCTGATTAAAAATTGGTCGAGTTTTAACACTGGGGTCGAGGTAAGATGTGGAAAGTTAAAAGCACTGCTATTTATTTACAATACTTAACGGTATTGATGGACCGCGTGGTCAATAACTAGTAGGGATAAATAATTACTGGGTGTATTAAATTTATAGGTTGAATTCTTTCACATTAATATATACTTATTTGATTAATTGGTTTCTCGCTTAACCCGTGGTGAAACATTTGTGTATTACATTGACTGATTTTCTCCGACTAGTTTCGACCATTAGTCATATCTCCTTGAAAATGGCCAATGGTCGAAACGAGTCGTAGAAACAAATAATAAAAACCGTGACACTAAACATTAAAAACATCACTTCAACTAATATGTTTAAGAAAAAATTGAAGAGTTTTTTGCTGGAAAAATTGTATTATAATTTACATGATGTTATTACGTAATAAGAAATACTTTTTGTTTTGTTATATATACCTTTCTGACGCATCCAATACTGTAAATGTATATTGTGTACACTGTACAGTCTATGGAATAAAGAGATTATTATTATTTGTTAAAATAATATTTTCTTAAAACATGTTGTCATGTGTCAAATTTGAGTATTTTGACTTTCGAGATGACGTCAGAAAAAATTGAAAAATACATATAAACAAGGTACAATTTAAAACAACAAAAAACACTTAATTCATTAAGCTACGTTCTTTCAAAAAACATTTTGTATATAAAAATTTGGTGTGCCTGTCTTCAAAAAGTACATTAGCATTTTGAAATCAAATGAATCAATCAATTTCTCAAAATTTCATAAAAATTGTCCTATATTCAGAAACAAAGGTTTCTAAATTTGGGGAAAATCCGAATATTATTTTGAATATTTTTTAGAAACCACAATTTGACCCCACGTCTTTCAGACTATCTTCTATAGATTTTCCTTTACTTAATCCAATAATAAATATAATTGTCAGTTTTACATACACAAAATATGAATTAATTAAAGACAAAATATAAACTGCGTAAATGAATATTCAACCTGTAAATCTACAAACTTAAGACTAACATAAAATATGTTTTTTTTTTTTATATAGGTTAAGATTAAAACTAAATAGCATTAAGCTAAAAAGAAAATATTACTGTTTTTTTTTTGTACGATTTTGAATTCTAAACCATTTTTATGTTTGGTTTTTGATTTATTATGAACGATGGAAAAATTAACATCAAATTCAAAAACACAGTTTACTCAAAAACTAAAGCGATTTCGTATAAAACTTATTCTTTATAAGTTGTTCATTTTGGCATTCTCTACAATTATTATTAACATAAATTTGCTATAACTATTATCGTTTCATAATTATAAACCAAAAATTACAAAAAAATTAATAAATTTTTTTCTCGAATAACAATGATTTTATGAAAACTATTTTCAAACAAACAAAAGATGTTCATTTCTTTGTTGTCTTCAATATTTGTTTAAATGTTTTTGTGATATTTTTCATATTTAAAAAATTTTTGGAAAAAAACAAAAAACGGTTAAGGTAAACACCCACTTCCGGTGTACGAAATTTTACCAAAAGCTTTTCAGTTCTTCAGATTATCAAATAAGACGGATGTTCAAAGTTTCATATCAATTTCTCTATTAGTTTTTGAGATACAGCGCGCACAGACAGACACACATACAGACACGCACACAGACACATTTTTTTTTCCAGAAATTGTTGAAATTGAGACCCCAAAACGGATATTTCCGTAAAAAAAATTACGATCTCGTACTTCGGAACGGAGAAAGTAAAAAAAAATATAAAAATATGTTTTTGGTTTAAGTTATTAAACAACTATAACAATAAATTTAGATTTTTACGAAGTACGGAAAAGTATTCTGATGTTTTATTCTGATCTCGCGTTTTTGGTGTCCCTTAAGGCCATTTTAAGAATTTTTGAGAAAAAAACAATGTGGCTGTGTGTGTGTTGTGTGCGTGTGTATGTTGTGTGTCTGGCTGTATTTTAAAAAATTAACATGAAACTTTGAACTTAAATCTTATTTGACAATCCGAAGAAGTGAAAAGATTTTGGTGGTAAAATTTTGTACACCGGAAGTAGATGTTTACCTTAACAGTTCTTTTCTTTTTTTTCAATAATTTTCTAAATGCTGAAAATATAAAAAGAACAGTTAAACAAATATTAAAGTTAATAGAACAAGTAATCGACTTTTGTTTGAAAATATTTTTCATGAAATTATTGTTTTTCGAAAAAAAAAAACTTTCTTTTCATTTTTGATCTATAATTATGTAATGATAATAGTTATAGTAAATTTAAATTAATAATTGTAGAAAATGCCGAAATGAAAAACTGAAAAATAATATGTTTTCGATATCTCCTAACGGACAGTAAATATTATTAGAATTTGCAGAATAATTTCTCATTTTTAATTTACATATGTAAATTAAAAATATATATTCGACGTTTTAAACGTTAGTATTACCCTATTCTGGAATATAAATATAAATAACTATTATACCATCAAATCGGAGAAAGTAACATGATGGCCACATCACCATTATGTTTTTAATTTAATAGCGCAGTTTTTTGAAAGCACATAACTTTAAAAAAAAATTGAAATATTTTAATCAACCTTTGCGCTTTTGTTAAAATTTATTTCAACGCCTACTATTTCTTCTGATTTTTTTTTTCAAAAAAATTTTCTGAAATCCACTTGCAAGGCTCGAATCTTAGTTAAAAACGTATGAATTTTTAATATGAAAACATATTTTGAAACAACAATTGTTTTTATATTTTGCATAAAGTTTTTTCCGCAAAAAATATTTCTCGTGCCCATGTTTGAATTTATCTTTGTATAAACGAAAAATCTGAAATGAGTCAACTTTTTAAAAATACGTTTTCCAGGTGAGAAGCTTACAATTAGTTTCCCCTTAAAATTGCAAACAATGTAGAAAAAAGAAAACCAAATTTTCCTTTTTTAAGGGTCAGCTGTTAAAATTACCATTTTACACATGAGAAACTCGGATTTGCCTGAAATTGCAAAAAATATAAAAAATAAAAACCTAATTTTATTTTTATGCGAAAAACGTTATTTCTACGCTAGATACAAAGTGACAGCTGTCAAAATTACATTATTATAATGCGGAATATTTTATTCTTGCACATTTTCTATATGAGAAACTCGGATTCGCCTGAAATTGCAAAGAATGTAAAAAATAAAAAACTTTGATTTTGTTTTCACGTAGAAAGAAACGTTTCTAAGTTGGATAAAAATAGACAGTTGTCAAAATCACATCATTAGACTTAGTACCGCACCTTTTCTATTTGAAGATTTTTTTATGTGAGAAAGTCAGATTTCCTTTAAGGGGAGGTTTCTTTATAATTGTGCCGAATGTACCTGATGTTT
The DNA here is from genome assembly GCA_910593695.2 of Ocypus olens. NCBI lineage: Eukaryota > Metazoa > Arthropoda > Insecta > Coleoptera > Staphylinidae > Ocypus > Ocypus olens. The sequence goes on along the minus strand of OU343053.1, from coordinate 9,163,418 downwards.
GACAAATTTTTTTGAGGAACTGAAATGCAGACATCTGCGCTTTTTTTACAAAATGTTTATTAACCTTTGGTCTACAAAATAAAAAAATTTGAGTTGTGGTTTTTCCAAAATGGCGTCCAAAATGACGGCTCATTGAAATGTTGTTTTAAAAAAATGGCGTCCGAAATGGCGGCTCCAGGAAATATTGTTTAAAAAAAAGGCGTCCAAAATGGCGGCTCCAGGAAATGTTGTTTAAAAAAAAGCTCTTCTGCGGGAACCCTGGAGGTCGCAATTCGTCACCTAGAAGCCGAAACGACCATAAAGCTTACACACCAAAGAATAGAATAGACCGAAATCACAGAAAAAATCGTTATAGGAACAAAATGGCGGCCACTTGAAAACAAAGTATCGTTTTTCGCATGATTTTTCGACTTTGGCCTGCTGTAAAAAATCGTTAATGATCGAAATTTTACAATTTAATAGGTCTATTCCATGGAGAATTTGGTTTCCTTTAAGGTTTGCCAAACGCGAAGTTCATTAGTTGAACGGTTAAAGAGTTACAAGGTCCGCAGTTTTGAAAAATCCTGTTTCGAGAAAAACGCGGGAACTGTTTTTGCTCGTTCAATTTGAGATACTCGATCAATTTGTCCAAGAAGAAGTGAATTCACAAAATTTTGGGGTCGCTGAACACGAATTTGAGGTCAGATTTGAATAATTCAAAATGGAGGATCCAATACGACGGACCAAAAAAGTGAAATATTTATCAATTGTATTGAAACTTTAAATAGAAAGGTTTTTGGGGTCGCTGAATACAAATTTGGGATCAGATTTGAAAAATTCAAAATGGCGGATCCAATATGGCGGCCACATATTCTTCATTTTTGGTTAAATAATTATTTACCCTGACACTTTCTCAAAGTTTCGTCAGTTTAAAAAAAAGCAAAAATGAAGAATATGTGTCATTTTCTTAAACCTTAATATTGTAAACGAAGCCCCATGGAACATTTGGCTGAAAATATCGAACCTAAACAAAGCCTAACGATGACTTTTGATTTTTGGAAAATAGACGAAATTTCGTAAAAGTGTTTAGATAAATAATTATTGAAACACAAATGAAGAATATGTGTATTTTTTTTAAGTTTAAATATTGTAAACAAAGCCCCATAGAACATTTGTGGCCGAAAATATCGAACCTAAACTATGCCTAACGATGACTTTTGATATTTTGAAAATTGATGAAATTTCGTAAAAGTGTTTAGGTAAATAATTATTTAAACAAAAATGAAGAATATGTGTCATTTTTTTAAGCCTAAATATTGTAAACAGATCCCCATGGAACATTTGTGGCCGACAATATCGAACCTAAACTACGCCTAACGATGACTTTTGATTTTTTGAAAATAGACTAAATTTCGTAAGTGTTTAGGTAAATAATTATTTTAACAAAAATGAAGAATATGTGTCATTTTCTTAAGCCTAAATATTGTAAACAAAGCCCCATAGAACATTCGTGGCCAAAAATATCGAACCTAAACTACGCCTAACGATGACTTTTGATTTGTTGAAAATTGACGAAATTTTGTAAAAGTGTTTAGGTAAATAATTATTTAAACAAAAATGAAGAATATGTGTCATTTTTTTAAGCTTAAATATTGTAAACAAAGAACATTTGCGGCCGAAAATATCGAATTTTTTGAAAATTGACTATGTTTCGATAGATGTCTTATCGAAAAATCGGGGTTAATCCTAAGTTAAAAGCTTATTGTTATTACTATAATACTACAGCAATTTGATTAATTATGAATTTTAATCCATTTTCTGTAAATTAGTAGAGATTACTTGGAAATTTGTTTAGGGCGAAAATGGTGGAGGCGCCGGAACTTCCAGTCGGTCCTTGGCGCTCGGGACACCGGTCCGTTCAAAGCCGTGTAGCGACGAAACTAATTCATGGATCGCAAAATCATTTTACCCACATATTCTAGATACTTACAGCATTCAATTCATGCAATAAAAAAAAATCGATTTTTTAAAACAATATAAAATAATTTTCCCTTAAAATTGCGTAAAAATGAGAAGCTAATTTAATATTCATGTATAAAAATCGTTATTTCTAGGTTACATCAAATGTGACGTTTATCAAAATTAAATTATTTTACACGTATTTTGGCAACACATCTTTCTTTCTTGTACATGTTCTACGTGAGAGCTTAAATTTACTTTGAAATTGCAACTGATATAGAGAATGGGAAGCTAGTTTGGTTCTTATGTGGAAAAAAACCAAATTTCTGGGTTAGATAAAAGTGACAGCTATCAAAATTGAATTATTTGAACGTATTTTAGTATGGCGTCTTTATTTACACGTGAGAAGTTCAGATTTTCCTTGAAATTGCAAGTAATAGAATAGAATGTATGTGTGTAAAAAATAATTTTATAAATTAATAAAATTTTAAATATAAATATTTTAAATAACTGTTAGAATAATATATAGTAAATATTTCTACACTTGTCAGGTAACATAAATATGTAACAGATTAAAAATTAATTAAAATTAGAAAATTTAAAAAGAACAAGCATCTTAACACTAACACAGATACAACATATTAAAAAGTTTGAATGTAAAAACTAAGAAGCAAGTAAAATAATGTAATTTTTCGATTAGGTCAAAAGTGACAGCTGTCAAAATTACATCATTTCTCACGCATTTTAGCACCACATATTTTCTTCTTGCACCATTTCCGCGTGGGAAGTTCAGATTCTCCTTTGAATTGCAATTGGACATCGATATAATTAACCTGTTTGTTTTATTTATTAAGGGCCGCTTTTACAATAGTCGGTTAAATTAAGGTTAACACTATCTCCGGATTAAATGCGAAAATTCGCTTTTACAATGCCTAGTTAAAGCAAGGTTAGGGTTAAGAAGCAGATAACTCGCAGTTATCTTATCCGGAGCTTGGAGCAGCAGATAAATCTCGGGCAATGCGCACAGCAAGCACACGCACCATACCGGCATTATAGCGATCTGCAATCGGTATTACATACAGGGGCCGTTAGAGGGCGATAAACTAGTTTCTAAAAAACATGCATTCTGGCATATTTCTAGGTGGAATATTTAAAAGAAGCTCGAGGGGGTCAAGGGTCGCATCAATGATTACAAACACAACTTTCTAACCTTTCCGCAAAGCAAAACGAAAAATGCCGATTCTATAAACTACGCAACCGCATGTATCCTCAATGCTGCCAACGTTGGCGTTTCGGGAGAAAATCTATCTAAGCGTTTGTAAAAGGCAACGTGCGTTAACTGAGAGATAAACGATGGGATTAGTTAAAGAGGGTATAAGTTAACCATCATTTATCCGACGATTGTAAAAGCGGCCCTAAGGGCCGCTTTTACAATTGTCAGTTAAATTAAGGTTAACACTATCTCCGGACTAAATGCGAAAATACGCTTTTACTATGCCTAGTTAAAGCAGGGTTAGGGTTAAGAAGCAGATAACTCGCAGTTATCTTATCCGGTGCTTGGAGCAACAGATAAATCTCGGGAAATGAGCACAGCAAGCACACGCACCATATCGGCATTGTAGCGATCTGCAATCGGTATTACATACAGGGGCGGTTAGAGGGCGACAAACTTAGTTTCTAAGAAACATGCATTCTAGCATATTTCTAGGTGGAATATTGAAAAGAAGCTCGAGGGGGTCAAGGGTCGCAACAATGATTACAAACACAACTTTCTAACCTTTCCGCAAGCAAAACAAAAAATGCCAATTCTATAAACTGCGCAACCGCATGTATGCGCAATGCTGCCAACGTTGGCGTTTCGGGAGAAAATTTATCTAAGCGTTTGTAAAAGGCAGCGTGCGTTAACTGACAGATAAATGATGGGATTAGTTAAAGAGGGTATAAGTTAACCATCATTTATCCGACGATTGTAAAAGCGGCCCTAATTGATGATTGAGATGTCACTTCTTTGGGGCTGGTAATGCTTAATACTTGTTCGACATTAACCCACCCTAAGATAATTAATAAAAATTGCTGCATTAGTAAAAAAGAAAAGATATATCACATAATAAGTTAAGTTGTTTATACAGATCATTTTTGTTTCGAAAAAAAGCGCGGGAACAAGGTCATTTTGCAAAAGTTCTCACCTTTAATCGTCATTTACTTGAAAAATGTCTTATGTAAGTTGGCAATATTTTTATACTGCCAGTTCGACAATGAAAATATCTCTCAAAATCAAAAACAAAAATATGGAGTTGCCATTTAAAAACAAAATGGCGGACGTCATAACTCAACAACAAATGACGACTGAAAATCGGCTTTCATGCAAAAATGTGTATTTTTATAAAAGAAATCGACCTGTTTTTCAAAAATATTTTATTTCGGTTTTACTTAATATATTCCATACTTTAGGCGCGCACTGTATAAATTGTATGTATCTTTATTGTAATTGGGGTTTCCTGTTTCCAAATAAAATTAAAAAAATAATAATATCATTTCGTATTGGTCACGATCCTAATGGGGCGTTAAATCATCCTAATACTCATTTACGATTAATTTCCAATTCCGCAATTGCAGTCCGTCTAATAGACGCGTTAATTGCAGCAATCATTTATTGTGTACACTATACCCGAAATGTCGTTTGCATTGTATCGATTTGACCTGCATAGATTGTACAACCACCCGACCTACCACAAGAGGGAGTCCTGCACGTCAGAACTGACAACGACGACGTTGGTCACCGTAAACGGAGGTAGCAGACCGTCCAACGGCGGGTCATCCGTCAGAAGTCCTTTCCTTCAGCTGCCCCGACCGAGTTACACAGGTAACGTATAGAGAACATGGGTTAAAGATAATCGAATAATACGGAGGAAAAAGATTGTAATTGGAAACGTTCTGTGGCATTTTTAGACTAGAGATAATGGACACTAATTTTAAAGAAATATAATTGTAAATATTATCGGTGAATTGGCTAGATTTCATTATGATTAAATCTATTTAATGCATCTGCAACAAGTTTAAAATTTCATGATTAGCTGATGAATTATAACTATTTTTACAAATTTATTACGACTCTATGAGTTTATGATTATCCAGGATTATAAGATTATACATAAATTAAGACAAGCATTAAATACATTTAATAAAGACGAAAATAGCCTGAATATATAAACAGATTGAATATTCATATATTCAGGCTATTGTCTATATTAAATATTATAAGATTATTTCTGCTTGAAAATCAATAATTTCATTCTAAACAGACCGGAATGTTTATCAAGACGAAAAGCACGAAAATGCTACAATTCGTCCTGTCTGATTGCATTTAGAGCACTGAATTTTTTATACATCGGATTTGTATTTTATTAGATAGATAAACCCTTATTTGGCACGTGTACTACCCATAATAATATCATCCGCTTTTATTATTCGTATCGCACAAATTATCCGGATTTTATAAGCAGTAGAAAACATTTGTCATTCCACCAAGCTGACCAAGGACTTATTTATTGAATTCGTTTACGAGTCGAATAATTAATCTAATGAATTTCCACGAAGCGAGCAGTAATTTTGTTCGCCTTTGTGTTTGAGTTGTAATAATTGCATTAATTAGCTAGCTTTAACTGGCTAATCGACCAGTCGAATTTTTCAGACCCATTGTTTTACTGCAAATCGAATTATCAATTGGTGAATTCAATTGCGAATTATACGAAGGTTTCCTAACACTAACAATCGTTATTCGGAATCCGTTTCTGAATATGCAATCCGAAGCGAATATGCATTAGTTTCATTGATTAAATTTTACATAGTCGAATTGAAAGAGAGGTGGTTTTGATAAAACGACCCTTAAGACGGTGGTAGAGGTCATGAAATTATAAATAAACGGTAGTGAAATATTTGTATCTGAAATTTATACCTTGCAAACAAGAACAGACCGTTTTTATGTACAAAGAGAATCTCAAAATTGGTGTATAACAATAGCGGTTCATGAACTTTAATAGATGAAACTTAGAGAGAGATACAGAATCGAACACTTACTTTTTTCACCACAATTAATGTATTGTTTCTATATTTGTTACATACAGGGCTTTTATTTGAACACTGAACATACTATTATTAACGCCTATGTTCAATCGTAAAATAATCACATCAATGCATGGCGTTTAATTGAAATTGTATGCAACCAAGTGACAGTGAAACAGCTTAACGCATTACGAATAAAGTTAGGTTAATGAAACATGTTTGTAAACAATGATAAATCATAAGTAATTATAATAAATATTCATGATGACCACGTTCAAGGCAGTAGCCAAGTCGATTAATAAAATGGTTGAAAGGTATGTATAATATGTTGCGGATTCCTTCTCAATTTATCGCAAACCGTAATTATACGATCTTTTGGCATCGAGTGCTGTTCCCGCTCTTATATCAATTAATGATTTGTATTCTTTCTCCGGTGGTGTAATACATTTTTATTAATAACACAATTTTGACAATTAAATAAAACTGAGTACGTATGGTTGCCTACCTATTAATGCGTTGATGTGATTATTTTACGATTGAATATAGGCATTAACAATCATATGTTCAGAGTTAAAATAAAAGCCTTGTATGTATAAACAAAAAATCATTACTTAAGTTTCGACGTGTGAAGATCATTATCAAGTGAATACATTTTAAAAAGAGAGTACATTTATACAGAGCGTGAACATTTAACCAGTCTTAGAGAAGATATTTTAACAAACAATAATAATTGTGGTAAAAACATAGTGTTTTATTCTGTGTTAAATATGAATTACCACATAGTAACCGTCGACACAGTCCTGATGATTAGAAAGAGATGTTAACGCGGCTCCATCACTTACTTATGTAAGTAGTGTTTAAATTTTAAAGTTTGTTCATCGTATTTATTACATTTATCTGTTACCAATTTCGCAAAGTACTAGTTACTGATGACTTTCTACAATAAAGTCATCTCGCAATCATTTCGCTGCGCATATGCGATATTCGTTAAATCCACTTGGGGTACGATTGAGGCGATATCGCCAGTATGGATGGAAGTTATGCGAGATAAGGCATCCGCGACAACATTTTTAACACCCTGTATCCGTCTGATATCTGATATAAATTGCGAAATGAAAATGAGTTGTCTAGTCTTCCAGGGGTTATGTCAAACGGCATTTTTGTGTAACGCTTAAATTAAAGATTTGTGATCAGTCAATATATGAGTGTCTCTGCCTTCTTAAAAATAGCTGAATAAATAAAAGTTCTCTACCAAAATTCCACCAGAAGCCCTTTGCTACATTTGATGCATCAACTAAAAGTCCTGTAACGGCATTATGCTGAGGATGAACGAGTAATGTAGCCTGGGCTAACACTTCTTTAATTTGAAGAAATACGTTGAATTGTGAAAGATCTAAGGTTAATTTTTATTATGGCACCGAGTTGTTGATACATACATTCAAAGGTTGCAAAACTTTTAGCACAATTAGGTATAAACCTGAGATAAAAAGGAGTGATTGCATTTTACAGTCACCTTCGCGATTTCGGATTTTTTTAGGGAGCTCTAAACGTGTTATTATTAAGGTACTTACAAACATTGTTGTTTCAAGCCGAAAAATCCAATTTTAATTTCTTCCACAGCCCATATACGTCAACTTCACTTCACTTCAATGTAAACCACGAATCTAATTTTTAATGTTTACATCATCAATGTTAACAAAACAGAAATTGAAACCAAAAATTCAATAATGAATCTTGGAACATATGTGATGCATATCTTAAACCAGGTGGCATTTTAACGTGTTCAAAAAGACCAGAAAATGGTGACCCCAAATAGTTTATTTCCTCCGAACATGTCTGTTACGGATTCTGCTGGTTCTCCTGGTCCATCTAGTGAAGTGCTTCCCTCAGCTGATAAGTAAGTTCGTCGCCATATCTCAAATGACTTCAGTTAAGGGGGTAGTTCTGTTTGAAATTTTCAAAAAATTCGAATCTTTTTGTTTGCTTAAAATGCTCTCTGAGATCTCTACTCTATTCTAGTGTTCGTCCCAAGTTCGCTAGAAACTTCGTTACCGGTTTACAAGGCTAGAGGTATGTTTAAATTTTTTTTTCTCGAAACCGTATTTTTCAAACTGGTGGCCAACTTTAAAACGGCACAAACGATTTTGATCGGATTTTGATTCCCGCATTCTAAATTTCATTCTCTATCGACATTCACTATTCTCGGTGCACGCTTTGGTCTCGATTTTTTGGCCGATACAATGATAAAAAAAATTCAACACGTCACTATTTTGTCAGATCTTAATATTTTTCAAATATTCTACGTATGTTGACAGAAAATATATTTCAGAATGACTCAGAATGTATGACTTTGTTACAAGACCAATGGGAGTGGCCCGGGGGTGGCCACCAACCATCAATGTTCCGGTTGCAAGGGGCTGTTCCACCTGGTGCAGCGGTCGCAGTGAGCGTCCGATGTGGACCAAAAAAAAAAGGTTTTTGAAGATAAATGTATAATAAATACTCCCTCTGTCCGGAAATATGGTATACATTTCAAAAAAAATCGTAGATTATCGTGAATATAGAAAACAAATGACAACATTAATTATATTATTCTAGTATATATTCATGGTAACATAACCTAATATAATTGACATGTGTCATGTTCTTCTTTGTTTAGAACTTAACGATCAAGGATCGTTTTTTTTAAGATAAATAAAATTGGTACCCCTGCAAAACTAATATGGAAAATTCCGATGAAGAATTGATAAACTTAGAAAGAAGAGATTCCAAATATATAATCATGCTACTAACGGAAATTTTCTTTTTGATGTTTTGTATCACTACGTTCATATTGATGAGAAATGGTTTTACCTTACGAAAATTAAACTCTCTTATTACTTAATGCTTAACGAAGAACTGGAGAAAAACTGCAAAAGTAAAAGATGTATCACGAAGGTGATGTTTATGGCTGCAGTGGCTCGACTACGCTATGATACACATCGAAAGCATTATTTTGATGGTAAAATTGGAATATGGCCATTCGTATAAAAAATATTTATTTTCCAGAGAAGCGTACAATAAGGCCAAATCATATTTTAATTAAAATTATTCTCATGTAATTATAGTTTTTCTAGAAAAGTTAATATATATACTTTTCATGTTAATTTTTAGTTTTGTCGTATTTTTTACTTTCTCCGTTACGAAGTACGAGAAAGTATTGTGATCGTGATTTTTTTTTCAAAAATTTTTTTTACGGAAATATCCGTTTTGGGGTCCCTAGATGCCATTTCAACAATTTCTGGAAAAAAAAATTTTGTGTCTGTGTGTGTGTGTGTGTGTGTCTTTTGTGTGCGCTGTATCTTAAAAACTAATAGAGCAATTAATATGAAACTTTGAACATACGTCTTATTTGATAATCCAAAGAACTGAAAAGCTTTTGGTAAAATTTCGTACACCGGAAGTGGGTGTTTACCTTAACTGTTTTTTGTTTTTTGCCAATATTTTCTTAAATATGAAAAATATCACAAAAACATTCAAACAAACATCAAAGACAACAAAAAAATGAACATCTTTTGCTTGAAAATATTTTTCATAAAATCATTGCCATTCGAGAAAAAAAATTATTATTATTTTTTTATTTTTGGTTTATAATTATGAAACGATAATAGTTACAGCAAATTTATGTGAATAATAATTGTAGAGCATGCCAAAATGAACAACTTCTAAAGAATAAGTTTTTTTCGAAATCTTGTTAGTTTTTGAGTAAACCGAGTTTTTAAATTTGAACTATAATTTTTCCATATTTCATGATTTTGACGTTTTAAACGTCAGTTTCATCCGAGTTTACACAACGCTCTATAATCATTTAAAATATGATTTCAATTGAAAATAAACCCATGAAAACGTAAATATAAAGTCGGAGAAAATAACATGATGGCCACATCACCATTTTTTTAACTTTTTGGTCTGCATTTTTTTATTTTTAGGCCTATGTTTTCAATCTTTTGGCCACAATTGTTAAATTTTAACCTGTATTTTCGATTTTTTGGTCCAAATGTTTGATTTTCTGTCCTAAGATTTCTTTATTTGGCTGAAATTTTCCATTTGTTTATTAAGATTTTCGATTTTTTAATCTGTATTTTTTATTTTTAGCCCCAAATTTTCGGTATTTGGTCCAAATTTTGTTTTTTTCGTCCTATATTTTAAATTTTTAAATTTTCAATTTTAGTTTCTGTTCGGAAACTTACTTTGAGCTACAGGGTTATTTTGAGGGTGAAAATGGCAAACAATTTTGTCTTTGGTTGAATTTTTTTTATCTGCATTTTTTAGATCTTTGGCCTTTGGCTCTATAATCATTTAAAATATGATTTCAATTGAAAATAAACCCATGAAAACGTAAATATAAAGTCGGAGAAAATAACATGATGGCCACATCACCATTTTTTTAACTTTTTGGTCTGCATTTTTTTATTTTTAGGCCTATGTTTTCAATCTTTTGGCCACAATTGTTAAATTTTAACCTGTATTTTCGATTTTTTGGTCCAAATGTTTGATTTTCTGTCCTAAGATTTCTTTATTTGGCTGAAATTTTCCATTTGTTTATTAAGATTTTCGATTTTTTAATCTGTATTTTTTATTTTTAGCCCCAAATTTTCGGTATTTGGTCCAAATTTTGTTTTTTTCGTCCTATATTTTAAATTTTTAAATTTTCAATTTTAGTTTCTGTTCGGAAACTTACTTTGAGCTACAGGGTTATTTTGAGGGTGAAAATGGCAAACAATTTTGTCTTTGGTTGAATTTTTTTTATCTGCATTTTTTAGATCTTTGGCCTGTAATTTCTTTTTTTTTCAAAGTTTTGATTTTTGGCCTAAATAGTCTTTATTTTGGCCTGCTTTTTTTAATTTTTTTTGTCCCAGTATTTGGTCTAATTTTTTGTTTTCTTGGCCCATATTTTAGATTTTTTTATTTTCAATTTGAGTTTCTGTTCAGAAACTTACTCTGAGCTACAGGGTTATTTTGAAGGTGAAAACGGCAAACTATTTTTCCTTTACTTAAATTTTTTTATCTGCATTTTTGGGTCTCTGGCCTATAACTTCGTTTTCTATTCCAAATTTTTGATTTTTGACCTAAATATTCTTTATTTTGGTCTAAATATTCTTTATTTTGGTGTGAAAATTTAGGTTGCGTGTTAAAAGTTTCGATTTTTTGGTCCGTATTTTTGATATTTAGGTCCTAATTGTTGGTTTAAGTTTTAGCTTTTTTGTATTATATTTTAAATTTTTTAATCTGAATTATTGATTTTTATGCGCGATTTTTTGCCGGTATTTTCGAGTTTTTTGGTCGGTTTTTGATTTTTTGCCCTTTACTTTTTAACCTGAATGATTGTTTTTTATTTTATTTTTTTTTTACATTATTTTCGAGTTTCTGGTCGGAAACTTATTTTAAGCCAAAGAATTATTTTAGGGGCTAGCTAAATAATTTTCTTCTACTCGAATTTACAATATTTTGGTCTGCATTTTTACTTTCTTCGTTACGAAGTACGAGAAAGTATTGTGATCGTGATTTTTTTTTCAAAAAATTTTTTTACGGAAATATCCGTTTTGGCGTCCCTAGATGCCATTTCAACAATTTCTGGAAAAAAAAAATTTGTGTCTGTGTGTGTGTCCGTGTGTGTGTGTGTGTCTGCCTGTGTGCGGTGTATCTCAAAAACTAATAGAGCAATTGATATGAAACTTTGAACATACGTCTTATTTGATAATCCGAAGAACTGAAAAGCTTTTGGTAAAATTACGTACACCGGAAGTGGGTGTTTACCTTAACTGTTTTTGGTTTTTTTCCAATATTTTCTTAAATATAAAAAATATCACAAAAACATTTAAACAAACATCGAAGACAACAAAGAAATTAACATCTTTTGCTTGAAAATATTTTTCATAAAATCATTGCTATTCGAGAAAAAAAATTATTAATTTTTTTAAATTTTTGGTTTATAATTATGAAACGATAATAGTTACAAGAAATTTATGTGAATAATAATTGTAGAGAATGCCAGAATGAACAACATTTAAAGAATAAGTTTTTTTCGAAATCTCGTTAGTTTTTGAGTAAACCGAGTTTTTGGATTTGAAGTATAATTTTTCCATCTTTCGTGATTTTGACGTTTTAAACGTCAGTTTCATCCGAGTTTACGCAACGCTGGATGTACATTTAAAGTATGATTTCAATTGAAAATAAACCCATGAAAACGTAAATATAAAGTCGGAGAAAGTAACATGATGGCCGCATCACCATTTTTTTGCAAATGTATACTATATTTCCGGACAAAAAAAATCGCGAAATGTATACCATATTTCCGGACGGAGGGAGTAAAACTTTGTATTTTTCTTGAAAAAAAAAATCTGGAAAATCACCTATTTTTCAGGTGTTTAAACAGGATTACCCCCTTAAGTTACCAGAATTTTGGCCTTTAGACGAGGAGTTTTGGTTTGTTCTGATAGACTCAATTTTTTCAATCAAGCACGTCACAAGCCAGATCCAAATGTATCATTACCTAGATATTCGTAGATCTGGTAACCTAATGTAACAATATCCATAAATATGTTATTTTTTAACAACTGGGAAAGAAATTCGAGTTCTCAGCTGTCGAAATCGTGAGAGAAATAGCATTTTTCTCCCTTGGGCGAAATTACTTCTCTCTCTAGGAAACGAAGTAATCATTTATCTCCCTACGTGGTTCCATTATTTATTTTTTTTTAATTTCATGGCTCACAACGTTTTTAAAATATCCCGTTTGTGAAAGAATAGTATATATCTCGGGAGGGAATGCTATTTTTCCCTTTATTATTGACGGGAATCTGGATCAAAACAAATACTTGGATAAGCTTCTAATAGAAATGGGCCCTAGCCCAGACGATTTGAGACCTAATGGGCAAATTATTTTCCAACAAGATGGAGCACCAGATCATAGTGCCGCCGTTGTTATTATATTTCTGAATAAATATTTTCCTAATGGTTAGATATACCGATGTGGGTCATTTAAATAGCCTGCCCGAAGCCCATATCTTACTCGTCATTTATTCAATAAAGTGTATGAATATGTCCGAGATAATCCCGAAAATCTTCAGGAGTTAAGGATAAGAATAACAGAAACTTGCAACTCCCTCACAGTGAGAGAAATGCAAAACACTCGAAGATATTTTTACGATCGGTTGGGTTATTGTTTAACAATGGAAGGAAAACATTTTGAACATTTTTTTTAATAAATAATTTTTTGTTTACATTGTGTTTGCCCTTTTTGCGTTGTACAAAGCACCTTTGAAAATCAAGCATGTTTCTCCCTTGAAATACAGGGTGTCTCGTTTCGAGTGTGCCAAATGAAAACAGGAAGTAAATAATGTTATTCTGGACAGAAAAGTACAAATGAACATATGTCCGATTTCTTGCCATTATCGAGATAAATAATTTTAAAGATTTTTCGATCGCTATTAAATCTTACAAATTTTCAGTATAAATTCATTAGATTGTGATGACTTTGGTGCACATTTTGACATGGGGTAATGCATTCCTATGTTGAGGCGTTACATAATGGGCACTATGAAATTTGCAATTGTGTCTTAACCAAATAGCGCAGTATGATACATTTATCTCTTCTGTATTATAGTCGAATGTAGCTACATGTATCAGAGACGGGATGAACACGGCCTTAATGCAACTACCCCAATTTTCTTCAAAATGACTTTGATTTAATATTAGATGATTTGCCACTTGCACAACAGCTTAGGATGTGGTTCCAACATGATGAAGCACCACCCCATTATGCAAGAAATATCCGAAATTAAATTAAATTAAATTACCTGATAGATGGATTAAACAACGATCTCCAGATCTTACACCTATGGACTATTATTTTCGGGGAGACGTGAAACAAATATTTGTAGCGTTCCGATAAACACAATGGAATAATTACAAAAACAGATAATAAATGCTGCTGAGAAAATTGAATGGGGCACAATTTGAACATTTACTTTAATGCCGTTTTTTCTTTCGCTTTAAATTAATTTTGTTCATGACCAAATAAAATTAAATTGATTATTGCATTCATGTTATTAAAAATGTCACTTACACTGCTTGAAAAAGAGTAAGAATGACAGTAATTGTAACTAATTAAATTTACACAGTATTTGCATTTCTTAAGTAAAAAGTAAACATTTTATAATATCATTTTACATGAATGAAATCCTATTTCACAATAATCAATCAGATTTCACATGAATTAAAACAGTAATATCACTCTTAAAAAATAACATATTGGGTATTGAATTGAACAATTATATTTATATATAGTTGATGTTATTTTTATTTTATTCAGTTCAGAATTACATTATCTTCTTCCTGTTTTAGTTTGGCACAATCACACCCTGTATAATCTACTAAATTTTTATTTTTCAGTGTCACTATTGATATGATTAAATATACAGCTTTTAATTATCTTTATCGTATTTATAACGTTTACATGCTACAAATTTGATTGTAGTGTTTAAAGTCTGCAATAATGAAGGTCCAAATCAAAAGCTTTGACAAAAGTCTAAAGTTATCGAACACTCACTATAAATGTTATTAGGAGTCTTTTGATTAACTGCTTGAAAAACTTGATGACGCCTTTATTAGAATTCTTTAAGATAACTAAAAAGTTGATATTATGTGCGTGATCTAAAATGTAAAAAAGGTTGGAATTCACTGCACAATTAGAGAAATGAGTCAGTAATTTGGGAACCGCAGCCCAAGAACATGAAGGTATGCACAAACAAAACAAAACTAGCTCTCGAGGACAATTTTTCATCACACTTGAATGTTTACACGGAGCTGGCGAACATCTAAGTAATCGACTTCGAGATGAAGAACTTTTGAGATCAATAATTAGGTTCTTCAATTCTTGAACCTCTCAAAGTGGAGATCATTGGAGGTTGGTTCTGAAATGTCTGCCAAACAAGCTAAATCTTTAATCGGAACCTTGGGATGAGCTGTAGAAGTTCCTGTACACGTACTGGCAAACGTTCTACAAACAATTCCAGAATAAAAATCATTAAAGGAGTTGCTGCATGGCTCTTAGTAATTGATTCGGATGACTAGAACCTAGCCCCGTCATCCGCTTTGTTTTTAAATGGTAACCCCCTATTTTCTTGATTTTGATCTTTTCATTGTCGAACTAGTAGTATAAAAATATTGCCATCTTACATAAGAAATTTTTCGAGTAAATGACAATTGAAGTTGAGAACCCGATATTTAGAGTTTTTGCAAAATGATCTTGTTCCAGCGTTTGTAGTAATTTTTCCAAACAACAATGATTTTGACCTTCCATATAATACAATACGGTTTCAGAAAGACGCTTTTTTTTTAGAAATGTAGAAATTCTTCTTGAACATTTTCAATATTTTCCAGGGTTATTCTGTGCATTCATCTCTCTCGCGGGCTATTCTATCGGTCCTCATCTGCCAATCCACCTATTCGTAAAGCAATTGTCAATAAAAGTGCGGGGGTGCGCCATCTTGCTGAGATCATACTGTATTATATGGAAGGTCAAGATCATTTTTGTTTGGAAAAAAGCGCAGGAACAATTGTCATTTACTTAAAAAATGTCTTATGTAAGATGGCAACATTTTTATACTTCCAGTTCGGCAATGAAAATCAAGAACAAAAATAGGGGGTTGCTATTTAAAAACAAAATGGATGACGTCATTACTCAAAAACAAATGACGACCGAAAATCGACTTTCATGCAAAAATGTGTATTTTTATAAAAGAAAATTGACCTGTTCGAGGATTTTTTCCAAAAATATTTTATATCGGTTTTACTGAATATATTCCATACTTTAGGCGCGCACTGTATATTCATAGATCCAGTAACAAAGTAGAACGTTATACTTGAATTTGTTATTTATTTTTTCAGTATCACTTTTGATACTGAAAAAATATACAGTTTTCAAATATCTTCATCATATTTATAACGTTTACCTGCTACACTTACTCTTATAAAGGAAGTTAATATTAGGCCACTGTTTTCGTTCCTTTAAAGCCTCCTCTCTGAACTTTCACCACCAGTCGATTGGGTATAAATAATAAATATTAAGGGGGAGTAGGCGATACGGCTTTATTCTACATATTAGAAATGCAAATAATGTTCCAACACTCGCAATTTGTAAATAGGGTAAAATTAAATCATATCTAACATTCTGGCATGTTTCAACGTACAAGACCATAAAGTATCGTTTGTACCCACCTCTTCCTATGCAAAGAATACATACAGATAAATTACAACGCTGTCGCTGCATCACAAAATACGCATACATTTGTTTGTTCCTTTTATTATATTTTTCTTCTCGTATCCGTTGTCTTTCTGTTATCTGTTGATTAAAGTAAGTCATCACAATAGACCACGAGGAGAAAAGCGTGTATCCCTTTACATATTTCCCACATAATTATTTTTATGTATATAAAAAAAACAGCATGGTTTCAATCACCACAATCGTATGTAATAAGGAATCTAGAAAATATACAGAATGTTCCATTTAAAAAACATAAGTTTGGTCTGTAGCTTTGTTATGAGACACACTGTATAAATTGAAATTTTTTAACACGTACAGCTCACCATTCTGCACAACTTTTGTATAAATCATTTTTCAAAATTTTGACAAATAAGTTCCCAGAGCCTGTATATTGTAACGAGTGTAAATTACAACATATTTGAATTTCAAATAATTTTCTATAGATAATATACATAAAATATTGGATATAAAAAATTGAAATATTTTACTAGAACCATTTTATAATAATAAACGTCCATTGTAAATAATCTAAAGTTAGTCACACGTTTCCAAGAAAAAATGCAATACTCACGCAAAAATAGAAACAGTCGAATTAACAAAGTGTCAACAAAGAATTCGATACACGTACCGAATCCTATCAATAATTAATTTATCGATGTACTTCTGTCATTCAGGTATGTAACAGGGAATCACACCTGAACGTGACACGGGCATTTTCAATAATATTTCATGTCCTCGAAAAAAGCGCAACCAATAACACAGAAAAACAATCCCGATAAAAGCATTCGCAAATGTACTTACTTTAAAGCTGTCCAGATAAATTACTTGTATTTTCGCTACATAAATAAATAAACATATACCCGGCGCATTCACCATATGTACAGATTATGATTATTATTAGTTAGAGGATAAACATTTTTATTAGTGTTTAAATGTAAAACTGATTTTTAAATTTATCGAAACATACTGTGTCTAACTGCATACATGTTTTCTGCCAATTTACAGCTGTATGTGTTTTATGTATTGATTCGTCCTTTATATAAAATTTGGTGTTGATGATACATTCTTGTGTTAATTATAAGTGTACATACTTGTAAATATACGATCTGGGATAAGGGCCTAGCTCGCAATTTTTATTCCTATGTTTATAGGGTTCTTGTTTACACGAGAGAATGAAAGACATGACATTTGTGTACAGATACTCCATGTATATTATTATAATTTGTAAACTTATATCGCTGTTAATAAAATCTATGTATGTATTTATTTAATTCGGTGTTTTATTTTTTACACATTGAATCGGTGTTTATGTTATGTAGAATAAACGTGAACACAAAATTGCTCATCTGTCTTAAAATTTGAGAATTATAGTCGGCCAAAATATAAACGACATTACAATAGGTTTCTGTTAGTTGAACGAAACCAGTTTATGGTAAGTAGTTGCATGTTCTACAATTAATATTAATTTAAGATAATGATTTAATTATTTAAGCTACAAACACAAAAATATAAATAATCTTTGGTAGGTCGCTGTTATTGTCGTCAAATATGCCTAAAAAGTGAAATTTTGTTTGTTATAGTCTTGCCAATTCAATTTATTATTAAATATATACTGGGTGTAACACAAAACAGGCTCATCTCTCCAGTTTTTATTTTTTATTATGCGAAATATTGAATTGAAATTTGAAATTTGGAAAGATTATATTAAAAGCAAATGGTATAGCGGAATAAGATGGTGAAAAGTGCCCCAAACGAAATAAGCCGGAAGGTTAAAAATAATGTTAAGGATCATAAAAAAGTCAGATTCGACAAAAAAGTAGCCCCCCACCCCTTGCTACAGTCTAAAACATGTTTTTTTTTTGGTTTTTAATTCCTCCTGTACATCCAACTAACTTTTGACTTTGGGTAGGTATCTTAGGATAACAATATTATCTAATGTATTTTTATAAAATGGGAATTTTTGGCGGGAAATTCGAATTTTGACAATATAAAATATCACTTGGACTCCCTCTTACTTTTGCTCAAAAATTGCACTAAAAATGATTTCCTGGAAAAACCACCGATTCGATTCGGTGTTTCTATACATCATTGGAAAGATCTCATTAAGGTACTGATACCTAGTCAAAAGTTAGTTGGGTGCACTGGAAAATTAAAAACCAAAAAACACGTTGTTGACTATAGCAAGGGATGGGAGGGGCGTGCTGGACTACTTTTTTGTCAAATCCGACATTTTTATGATCCTAAATATTATTTTTAACCTTAACCTATCAACTTATTTCATTTGGGGGCACTTTTGACCATCTTATTCTGCTATACCCTTTGTATTTAGAGGTCATCAAAAAACTTTGTTGCACTTTGGGATTATCGCAAGTGTAAATTACTTGTTGAAAAAAAAAATATCTTGTTTCGACTTTGCGCCTGGCCTTGACCATCAGCCAACATAAATTTTTGTATCTGTATAAATTAGGATTGAAATAAATAAATAAATAATGTAAGATGAATATAATAAGAACAGACCCTGAAAAATCTTTCGCCCGGGCGGGGAATTGAACCCACTCGAACCGTGGTGCAGCAGGTATGTATAATTTATTGTTCAAAAATAATCCTGTATCTAGGTGGCCGTGACTGCCCTAATATGTTTTGTTTCGTATCGCAGACTTAAGACAAATTAATTACTTTTCTTTTACAGTGCGGTCTACACATTCTTATAAATGATTATTCGATTAAGTTTTTTTCAATGGAAACATGGCGGCTCATTCAGATATTTTTAATGTTATTGTCCTATCCGGAGCATTTTTTCTTTGTTAAGATACGATAAGATAAGAGTTTATTGGTCTTGTGCATTGTAGTAACAATATGAGACACGTCAAAAAAAAAAAAAAAAAAAAGTAGCTTACGTTAACTAACAATTAGATAAAATAAACTAAAATAAAATAACTTAAAAATAGCTTACCACAACTCAACGTTTGAAATCTGCTAATTTTTCAATAATTTCCTCCACATTATAAAATGCATGCTGGCTTAGGAATGATTTTAATTCCATTTTGAATTTATTTTCCGTTAATAGTGTTATTGAGTCCGGTAATTTATTATATAACACAATACCACTGCCTTGTGGTGATTTATTTGTTACACTCGGTATACTAACGGTTGATTAAAAATCTCAAAAAATTGAAATGAGAGAAGTTAACATTCGAGAGAACACAAACAAATATTTAAAAATTACGATTTTTCAGTACTGAGAAAATGTCTAGATTTAAGTTATAGAAATATTTTTTTGTTAAACTGCAGTAATAGAAGATTAAATGAGAAATATTAATTTGATGGTATAAAACGATTTTTTCGATACTTTTTCATATTTATCAATGTTTGAAGGAAATTATTCTTTGCAAGTTATAATTTTGGTATACTCTTCAGTTTCTATTAAGGTAAATTTTAAGTAACTATTATCATTTTATAATTACAATAGTTACAAAAAGTTTATGGAATCGATTTAAAACGAAAAAATAAACATGTTTTTACTTTCTCCGTTACGAAGTACGAGAAAGTATTGTGATCGTGACTTTTTTCAAAAAAATTTTTACGGAAATATCCGTTTTGGGATCCCTAGATGCCATTTCAACAATTTCTGGAAAAAAAATGTGTCTCTCTCTCTGTGTGTGTGTGTGGCTTTGTGTACGCTGTATCTCAAAAACTAATAGAGCAATTCATATTAAACTTTGAACACACGTCTTATTTGATAATCTGAAGAACTGAAAAGCTTCTGGTAAAATTTCGTACACCGGAAGTAGGTGTTTACCTTAACTGTTTTTTTGTTTTTTGACAATATTTTCTTAAGTATGAAAAATATCACAAAAACATTTAAACAAACATTGAAGACAACAAAGAAATGAACATCTTTTGCTTGAAAACATTTTTCATAAAATTATTTTTATTCGAGAACTTTTTATTTATTTTCTAATTTTTGGTTTATAATTATAAAACGATAATAGTTACAGCAAATTTATGTTAATAATAATTGTAGAGAATTCTAAAAGGAACAACTTATAAAGAATAAGTTATTTTCGAAATCCCCTTAGTTTTTGAGTAAACTGAGTTTTTGAATTTGCAGTATAATTTTTCCATGTTTCATAATTTTGACGTTTTAAACGTCAGTTTCATCCGAGTTTACACAACGCTCGATGTACATTTAAAATATGATTTCAATTGAAAATAAACCATGAAAACGTAAATATAAATGGCTACCACCAAGTCGGAGAAAGTAACAAGATGGCCACATCACCATTTTTTGTAATATTTCACATTCAAAAAATGAATAGAAATAAGAGCCAGCTAAGACAAACACCTGAGTTTATGAAATAAATAAAGAATGTTCAGTTCAGTGCTGTATTCAATATTTTTTTTATATCTTACATATTTAAAAAAAAACTATTGGATAGAAACAAGAAACGGTTAAGGCAAACATCTACTGATGGTTTTAAAATTTTTACCAATAGCTATTTAGTGCTTAGAATTGTCAAATAAAGTTTAAGTTAAAAGTTTCGTTTTGGCAGTTTTTTAGAACGCCCTCAAGGTCACTCATACACACATACTAACGTTTTTACAAAAATGCTCGGTATTGTCTCGGGAACCTTAAAATAGATATTTCCGTTGATATTTCAAATTCGAAGATTTTCAAAAAAATATACTTTCCCGTCTTTTGAGAGAGAAAGTAAAAATAACGAATAAATATTTTAACAAAAAAAAAATGTGACTAAAGAGAATTAAGAGCCCTGCTAAATTTAAAAGAAAGGAAAAAATGCCACATGCCAAACACTAGTGACGTCACAATATTTTTGAGAGCACCAAAAAGTGCATTTAATAGTGCAATTATGAATTTTGTGTTGAACTTTATCACCGCTCTATATATACAGGGTGAGTTTTTTTAAGTGTTGCAGGGCTATATCTCGAGAACGGTTTTAAATATGTTCATGAAATTTTGGTGAGGTAATACGAAAATGGGGGGACATATGTTACCTTGTTTTCTACATTTTACCCTTATCTTGCTCTTGGGGGGTGGGGGATAACTTTTTTTTAAGGAAGGATGGTTGACGGGAATTCGGGTTGAGGAAGTGCAGATGACTTGGAATTTTGGCGTAAGCATCTAGCCACTAACGATAATTAAGTTTTTTTTTGAGATTTCATTTTAATAATGAATGGGACATTCACTAGACATCCATAGGCCCGCACGGCCACTTCTTCGTTCCGATAAAGTGACCGCACGGCCACTTCTTCGTTCTGAAAAAGTGACCGCACGGCCACTTCTTCGTTTCAAAAAAGTGACCGCACGGCCACTGCTTCGTTCCGAAAAGGTGACCACACGGATGGGATTCGAACCCACGACCACGAGGCCCGTGAGCAGGAACACTACTCACTAGGCCACCGCGGCCCCCAGGGGCATAACTTAAGAATTTTAAATGGGATAATGTATTTTTGTTTCTAAAATTCGAATTACATGAAAAACTAACTGTGTTCATTTTTTTTAACTTGCTCTCTTGGTTATGCATTTATGATTTATTATGGTATTACAATAAAGAAAGAACTTTATTAACATCATTTCAAATTAGTTAACGTCTTGAGAAATTGAGAAAGTGTTCAAAATATCTCCCTTCGACTTGTCTAAAAGAATTTCGCACCCGATCTAACATTTCAGGTGTCACTAATAAGCAGGAAGAACGGATTCGTTCTTTCATATGATCTGAAATTATAGGTGCAGTTGCCATAACTTTATTAAGCTCTACAAGAAGAAGTCAAGGGGGTCAAATCTGGGGACCTATCAGGCCAGTTGACCGGACCAGCTCGACCATCCACCTATTTCATCTAAATAATTATGGGTCTGTATTGCATAATGGGGTGGAGCTCCGTCCTGCTGAAACCACATGATAAGATTTATGGTTAGTTTAAGGGTACAGTCTACTTTACAGACCTGAAAAAAGGTGGTTTTCGGTTTTTTTTTTAGACGACTAATCAAGTTTTTAACTTGAATCTTTTTCCCAGAAATTTAATAAGCCTTTAAGTACAAATTGTGATTGTTTTGATAGTTTTATATAAAAATTAATTATGTTGTCACATCGTCGAAGTTGGAATGTCACAAGGGCATGCCTCACTGATGGAAGTTTCTCGGTCCGCAAAAATAGTGTGAAATCAAAAAACGACATAACGTGTTAAAGTTTATTACATTTGCCAGTGTTATATAGCATGGAATTTTAAAATTCGGAAAAACAACAAAATTACGCTTGTTTGGAATTTTGTTCATTTTTTGACCGTCTTGCGGCTCGTTTTTTGCAATATAAAATCAATAAATATATTTTTTTAATTCATGCTACATAACCTTGTGGGTATGTATCAATTTGCCGTTTGGATACCATATTCTATATACCTACAGCTTCAAAAAATGTAAAATAAAAAAATATTTTTTTGAATCTAACAAAGTAAACGGTACCCTAATAATTGGGGTAATTGTTTTCTTAAAAAATCAGTGTACATTTCTTCATTTAGATGTCCTTCAAAAAATGTGGACCAATAACTCTATCCCCGATAATGGTACACCAAACATTGATCGACCAGAGATGTTAGTTTGGACGAGTTCTCGCCCAGTGTGGAATTTCCGGCGCCGGTAGTGTACATTGTATTTTTACCTTTACGAAAGCACCCAAACAAAAATAATAAACTAAATTTCTTTCAATGAGGTGTAACTTAACGTCTTACCTGCCCACAACGAAAGGGGCTTAGTCAGAAAAAAATAATATTCAAGAATCTGTTATTTTCTTGCAGTTGTCTTATGACCCAATTGCAAGAGGCAACGGGATTTTCAAAGTCTTGCTCATACAGCTCTTGGTGAAGCGTAATATGATGGTATGGATGAAATTTATGGTTACAATTTATTTTTGACTTATTCCTATCTATCGCACCTAGAAACCAACTGCCCTGTTTTCGTTCGTTTGAGTTTTACTCCGAACTCGTGGTTTCGCCTTAAGACTTCCAGTAGTACAATTTCTGGTTTCCAGCCTTATAAATACCATGCGAGACTCTCTCTGTCCACATTATTGCAGCTTCTCTGTAGTTTTTTTTTTCTGCACTCCCTAACATTATAACATATCAACTTGCATATTCAAATGTGCTTCCATGTTTTGAATAATAAACTGAAAAATTAAGACGTCAAAATTCTTTTAAGTAAACAGTTTTCTATTGAAACGCATATCAAATCCGAATTAAGTGAACTCGATTTATTGGTAAAATTTATTTATTTTTTAAATTTTTAGGCCAAAAAATGAAAAATCAACAATCGTGGCCAAAAATCAAACATTTTCACTCGGGCCTAAAAATAAAAAATGCAGACCAGACAAATAGAACACATCCGCTACACATCCCCCTAACGAAACTATTTTCACAAAAGCAGCGTTATTCGATCACTGCCTTATAATTGGAGATTTTAATATTAATCGAACGAAGTCCCGACAAATATCATCCTTTTTTTCCAATCCAACTTCATTCACGTTAAAACCGATCCCACCTTCATAACGAATCATTCCCATAGTACCACCCCTGACCGCCTGTATTGTACATATAATATCAAGCATATAATAAAATCCACGAAATTAATCGCCGATTTATGCTCTCACCTTTCCATCCTGCTCGAACTCAACACAACAGCTAACCTTATTCCTCCTCCCCCGGACTACATAACCAAATTCAACAATTGTGACATTGACAAAGTGTCTGATGAGATATCAACATTTGTAACCCTAAATTCTAGTATATCTCCCAAATCAATCTCAGAGTTTAATAAGACACTGTCAGAATCAATTATAACAAACACTCGAAAAATAAAAAAGCAACCCTTCAATTTTTCACTATCTCCATTCATCCTTAGATTAATCGAATTTAAAAGACAATTATACAGAGACAGACAATTATACAGAGACAGACAGACTGACAGACAGGATTTAAAAACCACATTTAATAAATTCATAGCAATAACGGAATTTAGGAAACACAAATGGCTCCAAACGTGTCAAGATATTAATGCTAAAAATGGAAAAACTTACTGGACAGAAATTAAAACACTAACAAAATATAAACAAAACAAGACTGTAGCATCAATTGCTGACCCAGTCACTAACCTTTTACTCACTAATGACCAAGACATAGCTAATACCTTTGCAAATCATTAAGAAACCATTTATCAAGCAACAGATAACCCCAAATTTAACGACTCTTTCTACAAAAAGGTTGATGACAGGTGGTATTCTAATCACTACTTTTCGACTGCTGACATACCTGACGAACAATTTATTACAGAGGACGAATATCTACACAAACTGATGTCTGGTAAAAACTCTGGCCCAGGTCATGACAGTATCTCTGGACTTATCCTTAAGAAACTGCCACCAGAAGTTCAAAGTTATATTGTTGAAATCTTCAATTATTTATTAAGCAACCAGTACTTTCCGAATGAATGGAAGAGGGGTATAATTACGAGTGTCCAAAAACCGAACACAAACCCGTTATCTCCTAACAGCTATCGTCCTATCACTTTACTTCCTGTACTCGGTAAAATCTTTGAATCCCTTATTAAAGACAAAATCTATAAGCATTCATCACCTAATATTCCCAAATATCAGTTCGGTTTCCACAGTCAAAAATCTACTACCTTACCTCTCACCCTCCTAACGTCGAACTGCCAAATAGCTCACCTTCAAAATCTGCACTCAGCAATTGTATTTTTAGATGTAAAACAAGCATTTAATTCGGTTTAGCATAAAGGTTTACTGTATAAGTGCCACCAACTTAAAATACCTTCTTTTTTACTAAACCTTATTAAAAATTTCCTCCTAAATAGATCCCTACAAATTAAAATCCGTCTTGCCTTCTCCCGTAAAATTGATTCCGAACAAAGGGTTCCACAAGGTTCCCCTCTACCCCCTTGCTTTATACGATATTTTGCTACGACCTGTACAATGCTGATCCTTCTTATTTTAACCCGTCCCTATACACCCTTCAGTTTGCTGATGACACGGCCCTTATCTCTCACTCCCGTAATTTATTATCTACCATTTCTTCCCTTCAAAAACTTATCCAGGAAGTAGAAGTTTGGTGTTCAAAATGGAGAATCCTAGTAAATCCTTCCAAAACACAACTGCTTATCCCATTCCATAGAACTTCTCCAAATGATCCTAAAATCTCTGTTAATAATATTATTATCCCACAGTCTCTATCCTGTAAATACCTTGGAATCCTAATAGATAGCAACATTTCCTTTAAACCCCATACCAAAGCCATTAAGGCCAAAATCGTTGCAAGGGCCAGACATTTTAGGTCTCTGACCTACAAAAATCAGAGTATATCCATTAAAACGGCCTGCACAATTTATAAGTCTATATGTCGGCCCTTGCTCGATTACGGCTGCATCCTTTTTCTCCATTCCAGAAATTCCACAATAAGTAATGTACTGGTAACAGAGCGTTCAGCCCTTCGTTTGATAACCAAAATCCAGAATCCTTCCAATCCACTATTCAACCCCTCCAATGTCCTACTTTACGACCTAACACAACTCACCCCTATTGATGTTCGCACGGACAATTTATTCACCAAATTCGCAGCTCGCCGTTCCAATCGAGAGATTCTTGATCTATATTGCCTTCAGCAAATATAAATTCCCGGAAAAAACCCTGTATGAACGCATCAGTGTTATTCCCCCAACTAACTACAATAGGCTGGGCCGAAAGACCACTGGTCGATAGCCCATTCACTAAGTATGTAAATAGTTCTTCTTTTTATACAAGCTTGTCGAGAAAATGTGAATAAAGATATTTATTATTATTATTATTATAAAGAATATTTCGACTGAATGATCACAAAATACCAAAAAAAAATAGTGAAAAATCGAAAAAAACAGGCCAAAAACCTTAAATATGAGCCAAAAAATCAAAGATCCCTGTCTCTAAATAATAAATGTTGACTAAAAAATTGAAAATTCAAGTAAGAGAAAAACAATTGTTCTTATATATTCTTTGAGAGTATTAGAATTAATACAATTTTTCATAATTTCGCGCTCTGTTCAAAAAATTGTATTACACAATTTGATCAAGGTGTGTGTCCAGCTTTTCCCAAAATCTTCATTTCGAATTAATTTTGAGTTATTTAGTTTTAAATCGATTTTTATATTTATTTCAAGCCACCAAAATTATAACAATTTTTCCGCATAATAATAATCTCAAGTGATTTTTGAGTAATTTCGGAAAGTTTTTAGTTTTTGTTTGACAATTGTTTTTGTATATTTTTGAGAGCATTAAAATGATTATAATTTTTCATAAGTTCGCATGCTGTTCAAATAAAAAATTGGTTTCGATATGTATCCAGATTTTCCCAAAATCATAATTTGGAATAAATTTTGAGTTATTTTGGAAAGTTTTAAATCGTTGGCAGTTGTTTTTACACCAAAATTATAATAATCTTTTTCCGATTATTCGTACTGATTACAAGAAATTATCACAAAATCTGGTGATGGTGTGTAAGTATTTGTTTACGTAATAATAATCTCTAATGATTTTTGATTAATTTTAGAAAAAATTGAGTCCGCAACAATTGTTTTTGTATTTTTTGAGAGCATTAAAATTATTACGATTTTCATAATTTCACGCGCTGTTCAAATAGAAGTATTACAAAATTTGGTTCAGGTGTGTATCCAGATTTTCTAAAAATCGTAATTTCGAATGATTTTTGAGTAATTTTGGAAAGTTTCAAATTGATGGAAATTGTCTTATTTATTTAAAGCCACCAAAATTATAGCAATTTTTCACGATTTTTAGTGATAACTGATGAAATTATGACAAAATCTGCTGATTTTTTACATAATAATAATTTCGAATGATATATATACATTATCTTTATTGACAGAGTATTACATTTATACATCATCTGTATTTACAATTTAGAATTATTCTGTCTCATGGGCTATCGACATATAATGTCTTTCGGCCCGTCTTTCACAGTCTATATAAAGTGGGTTAATCGCTAGATGATGAAGGATGAAGTGAAGAAATGTATTGATGTAATGTTTGGGTAGGGAACTTACGTTTAGAAGGGATATTAAGGTTGCGGGGAGTAATTTCGAATGATTTCTAAGTAATTTTAGAAAATTTTAAGTCGACAACAATTGTTTTTATATTTGTTTGAGAGCATTAAAATAATTACAATTTGCCATAATTTCGCGCGCTTTTCAAATAAAAGTACACATAATTTGGTTTTGGTGTGTATCCAGATTATTCCGAAATCATAATTTCGAATGTATTTTGAGTTATTTTAGAAAGTTTCAAATCGAAGGCAATTATTTTTGTATTTATTTGAAACCATTAAAATTACTACAATTTTTCATAGTTTCGCGCGCTATTGAAATAAAATGTATGTAGAATTTGAAGTTGGTATGGATCTACCTTTTCGCGAAAACATAATCTCCATTGAATTTTAAGTAATTTTGAAAAGTTTCAAATCGATAGGTGGGCCTTATCCTACAATTGAGACAGTAGAATCGAAATATGGGTTTTTAACCGTAGGTTTGTCTTTAATTTGTAAAGATCCAACTGTTAAAACTGTAGTCATATGTTTAACTTTTAGGATTGAAAGATAATCGAAAATTTCAACAAACAAATCGAAAATTAAGACCAAAATAAAGAATATTGAGGCCAAACAAATTACTAAAAAAATAAGTCAAACTTGCCAAAGATCTTAAATATGAGCCAAAAAATCAAGAACACCGGTCTAGAAATAAAAAATGCAGACCAAAAAATTGAAAATTCAAGTAGAAGAAAAATTTGTAGCCCCAAAATTAAATTTTTAGCCTAAAATAAGTTTCCGACTCGAAACTCGAAAATAATTGCCGAATAAAAATATGCATGCATAAAGAACAATATCCAGGTAACAAAATCTAAAATAAAGAACAAAAAACCTTTTTTGCAACACCATATCCTTAAGTTGTCATTATTTGATAGTTTTCAGCCTCTAAAATATATCATTTTTTCATAGTGCAAAATAACTATGCAATAAAAAAATAACTATAAAATAAAAAAGTAACTATGAAATTAAAAAGTAACTATACAATAAAAAAGTAACCAAGTATAGGACGGCCTTTAGCATGGAAAATTTTGCCCACATGCTTGAATTTTTATACTTTTTCGAAAGCTCACCCAGGTACGCTAGTAAGATAGATTCACTAACATTGGCCTCCCTGTTTTCTTTGCACCAAGCCGTAAATATTTCGAATTCGGCCTCATAAATCTTACGAGATTTGGAGGGCAACAACTCGAAACTCGCCGCTTCCGCCGCTTCTCTTAACTCCGGTGGAGTTCCGCACATTTCTTCATCGCTACTAATCAAGTTTTCACTCATTGAACTGAACTGAACTGAACAAATTAAATTAGAAATAGTTTGACACAGAAACAAGTTTGACATAAAAAGCCGACTATGGCGTGTATATTGTTTCCGTACCAACATAGATTTTGACGTTCCTACACACTCGATTAAATCTAAATTTATAATCGCAGCGTTCGCTAGCGACATTTCAAGGCCCGAGATAGAGAAATTCAACTTAAGAATATGGTGTTGCAAAAAATTATGTATACAACTGGTGGCTAAACAGTGCTTTGTTTAGCCACACGTTGTATAATAGTATATTACGTAACAAGAGTTGTAAATAGCAAATTACGCGCAAGTGAAAAAATTGCGTACGAGCCGCGTAGCGGCGAGTAACGCAATTTCACGAGCGCGTAATTGCTTTACAACTCGCGTTATGTAGTATACTTTATCTACGACCACTCTCACCTTAATTTATATAAGAGAATGTGCGGAATAGCGAAGTGACAGCTTCGGGGTGCGTGATGTGACGTTTAAGAATCGCGGACTACTATATTTAATAAAAACGAACAAACGCGCAACTCTCAACCAATCAAAAGTTCGTAAACGAAACTCACTAGTATGTTATGGCAAACACACACGTACCTTTAATTTACAAGCGGGCTCTAACATACGTGGGTGTTTTGGTGTATTTACGCAGTACGCGCATTGTACGATAATGGGCATTTACAGTAGTGGTCGTAGATAAAATACTATTATTTCATCCGGGCTTCAAAACCCCTAAAGTCGGCGCTAATCGTTTGAAAATGATGGAAAATTTCCTCAAAAGAATGGCCGCTGTAAGAAGAGCCTAGGCCGCCATTTTGAAGATTTTATAGTCCATTATTAATCGCAAAGTTTTTACTTTGGATTTAAATAAAGATATCACAGCGCTTCTTCGAATTCAAAGTAAAACCCCTTAATGAATTTAAAAGTTTGATAAACATTTTGTGTGTTAAGATTCATATGGGAAGAATTTTCGCGCGGAAATCCTGCGGGGTTGAAAACACGTTGCCCCCCAAGAAATTCCGCGAAGTCCACAGGAATCATCCGCATGATTCCGTTTGGTAAAATAATCCTTCGTCATTCATGGAACCTTCGGAAAAACGAAGGAATTTTTTTTTCAACGGACGATAACGCAAGACTCGCAGAGGGAAAAATGCTAACATTCCTCTTCCCACAAACTCCCCTTATGTGAATCAAACGATTACACCCTTCGTATTTTTAAATGCTTCGCCCTTACCCGTAGAACAAGGAGACGGCGCAAAAATACCTCCCATGTGACCCCACATACTTTTCGGGGGGCTTGTTTAATCGTAAAAAAAGTCATCGTTAATAAATTAACATCCAAAAAACGTAGACATTTCTGTGTTTTTTTTGCACAAAAAGCTAGTTTAATTCTTACTATTTTTTAAATTTATTATACCATTATACAGGGTGTTCCATAAATATGCCGGCAAACTTTTATTGGTGGTAGGGGACATCAAAACAAACAAATTTTGTTCTATAAATATATGTCTGAAAACGCTTCGTTTTCGAGATACAGGGTGTTGAAATGTATAAAAAATCGTTTTTTTTTTATTAATCTTTATTAAGTTTATTGCCTACCACCCCTAAAACTTGAACGGTATATACATGAAACACCCTGCGTATTAAAGTTAAAAAAAATGTTTTATTCAAAAATCTTCATGATGTAAGTTAACGCCTCTAGCATCCAACATTTAATGAAATATATTTATTTACACTGGACATGTTCTTTATTCTATTTCAATAGCCATAGCCATTTTTTTCCACGAAACGAGCATAAGAGCATAATTAGTTTCCAGTGTTATTTATTGCATGTCGCATATAACGAACGAGGCCTTGTTGGATTTTCGCTTTCTGCGAAAGAAGGATAGTCGCAACGACGTTAGGTTATTAATGATTTAAAGTTTTATATAAATGATTGCGCGATTCAACCACAATTCCTCCGATTAATTGTCATGATAATTTCTGACGGTTATGAAATACCAACGAAATTAATTCATTCGGCATGTAGCGCTTACATCAAGAAATCGCAGTGTAGTTACTAAAAGCGTCTTTTCAATTCTTATTGAAATTGCCATAGTTATGAATAAATAAACACATTTCTTACAGATACAGCAGCACGATCAACTTTTAGTAAGGTAGGCCATATTAGGGTGACATTTTTGTTGACACGATTTAATTACGATTCATTTTGTTTTGAGGTTGTGTAATAGCGTGCGAGGCACAAGATTTTTATTCAGAGTTGGCTGTGAGATATATTAAAAATTAGAATATCTAGCCTACAAGGTATTGGAACTAATATCTACGAAAAAAGTTGTAAGATGAGTTATACATATACCCACCATGCAGTGTTGCCAGGAGGAATTTTTAATTTTCCCCAAATATTTGATAAAAACCCCCCAGGATACCCCTTGCATAAAATACCCACCCCAAAAAATACCCCATCGATTGATTCTCCAAAATATACACCAAAACCTTAATTTACCCCCATTTTGGAGGAAACCCCCCCCCCCCCCAATCTGACAACACTTAGATTAGAGAAGGCGCGCTGATAAGATTTCGGAATTTGCACAAAGAAAAGTTTTATAACTCCGTTTTTCGGAAAATATGTATGTAGTACAAAAAGGCCATTTAAAAAATTAGAAAAATATTTAATCGTGCTGTGGTATCCTCCAAATAATTAAAATATTTCTTTAATTTTTCGGAAATAATCGCTAATTAACTACTTAAAATGGTTTTCATTTTTGTTTCATAATTTCCAAACAGTTTCAGTTATACCGGGTGATCAGTTTCATTCCGGGACAAAGTATTATATTTAACAATTACTAAAAAAACTAAATTGGCTGCAAAAATTATTTTTTTGATTTAAAAAAATTCGAAAAAAACGAATCGAAATATTTGAAAATTAAGTAATTCCTTAAACACAAATCACGCAGTCTATATTTTCTATCTAAATATCAAAGTACATCAGTTTAATCTTATAACAACCACTAAAACAAAAAATTTCAAATGAAATAAATAACCTAAAATTAATACAAAAATCAAATACAGGCTAAACATATCAAAAATTCAGTCAGCAAAATCTAAATTATAGGGCAAAAAAATCAAAAAACTCGAAAATATCGACCAAAAATTCGCTCATTAAAATCTACAATTAAACAACATTAAAATTAATAATTACGGTAACGGAACTAAAAACATTGGTAAAAAATAAACTCTTGGGAAAAATAAAAATGCAGTCAAAAAAACAGAAAATTTCAACCAAATCGAAAAATTTGATTTAAGTGCCAAAAACATTTAAAATATAGGCCGAAAAAACAAAAATTCTGGTCAAAACAATAAAAATGCAGGCTAAAAATTGAAAATTAAAGCAAAAGCAAAATAATTTGCCATTTTCAGTCTGAAAATTCTTTACCTCAAAGTAAATTGCCGAAACTCTACACTCAATAATAATTTTAAAAATTCGCCGATAAAAACAATAATTCAGGTTAAAACATCTAAAATTTGGTTAAAAAAACTCGAAAATACCGGCCAAAAGTTTGCACACAAAAATCAACAATTCAGGTTAAAAATCTAAAGTATTGACCAATCAAAAATTCGCTCGTTAAAATTTATAATCAAGGCAAAAAAAAACTAAGAATATAGGCAAAAAATTTAGACCAAAAATCATAACTCTCGGCAAAAAATAAAAAATGCAGACCAGAAAAAAAAACAAATTTTAACTAAATTTTCGAAAATTTTGGTTTATAGGTCAAAAACTCTAAAATTTGGAACAAAGAAATGAAAAACACGGACCAAACATCTGAAATATCAAATATCCTGATGTAAAAAATAAAAAATGCTAAAAAATTTAAACTTTATCCCAAAATAAATTGCAAGCACTGATGCTGCACTGATGAGAGATAAATCTCGAAACGCGTCTGCAGATGGCCAATTACTTAATTTTCATATATTTTTTTTAATTCAGTGGTATTTTTAGTTATTATCAAATTTGTTTCATCAAGTAACACTAGATAAGTTTAGCACTGTGTGTCCTTGTCAAAATGTTTTCTGGTTTTTTCATTTTAATAATAACATTTACAGTTTAAAGTTTCACATTTCATTTCAGAATAATTTTCTAAGTTAGTCTTGTATGTAGAAATAAACGATCTTAAACCAATGTTATTATCTAGTAGTACTAGTAATAACATGCAAATTTCTTTTGTATCATTCAATATCCGGCGTGGCATCAGCCAGGGAAGTAGTTGTTTCAATAAGTTATTTGTTTATAGTCTTAGTAAGACTTAATTTTTTGCTTGCAGATTAACGAACAGGTTGAATATTCATATATTCAGGCTACATTTCGTTTTCTTGTAATTAAAAAAATTCGCCCATAAAAACAATAACTTAGGTTAAAAAAATCTAAAATAAAGGACAAACAATCAAAAACTTAGTACAAAAAACTCGAAAATACCCTCAAACCAAAAAAAATCGCACATAAAAATTAACAAGAGTGTAGGCCAATCAAAAATTCGCTCATTAAAATTAATAATCAAGATAAAAAACTAAAAAAATCTAAAAATGAAAAATGTAGAAAATTTCAACAAACTATTAAAAAAAAATTTGATCAAAATCAAAAACTCTAAAAGTTAGAACAAATAAAGAAATTAAAAATACAGACCATCTAAACTATAAGCAAAAATACAAATAAAATTTCTGGTGTAAAAAAATAAAAATATGAAAAATCAAGCAAAAGAAAAATAATTTGCCATTTTCAGTCTCAAAAATAACTCTGGCTCAAAATAAATTGCCAACCAGAAACTCGAAAATGTTAAAAAAAATAGATAAAAAACTAAAAAAATCGAAAAATGAAAAATGTAGAAAATTTCAACAAACTATTAAAAAAAATTTGACCAAAAATAAAAAACTCTAAAAGTTAGAACAAATAAAGAAATTAAAAATGCAGACCAATCATCTAAACTATAAGCAAAAATACAAATAAAATTTCTGGTGTAAAAAAATAGAAATATGAAAAATCAAGCAAAAGAAAAATAATTTGCCATTTTCAGTCCCAAAAATAACTCTGGCTCTAAATAAATTGCCAACCAGAAACGCGAAAATGTTTAAAAAAAGATTAAGGACAAAAAATCCAAAACTCGAAAATACCGGCAAAAAAATCACGCCTATTTGAAATATAGGGCAGAAAATCAAAAATTCGGGCCTAAAAAGAAACAAATGCCGACTAAAAAATCGAAAATTTTAACAAACAAATCGAAAATTTAAACCAAAATGAAGGAAAATTATTCAGTTATACAGAAACTGCAAACATCTAAATCCAGGCCTAACGATAAAAAATGCAAACAAACAGATTGAATATTTAATATAATAATAATTATTTATTTACGGGCAACGAGTGTTGCCAGTAGCAATTTTTAATTTCCCAAATATTTAATAAAACTCCTCCAAAATTTCGCCGCTGTCCCTCTCCAAAATAATAAATTTTGAAAATAAAACGTAAATACAGTGGAAAATATACAAAATTAAAGCATTATAATTATAAAATTTATTAAAATTTATTATTCATCTTCATCCTCAATATGTTCACCTTCTTTTCGGCACACATACATATTTTTTTAAATAAAAGTGCAGCATCTCATTGGGGGTAACAAAATTACTAAAACGGCAATAACAGAATCCCTATGACAACTTCCATAAATGATATTACAGGTTTTTCCTCATTGCTGAGGAAAATGACTGACTTCTGTATGGTAATGATGATTTCTATACTCGGCGCACCGAATCGGTGGTATCATGGATTTGCGTGATTTTCGCGTGATGTTCGCTGATTGGTCAGCGCTAACGCATGTGAAGCGTGTGTCACGCAGCCGAAATTTTTAATCAGGCCCGTTGTATGCAATGTGTTCTCGTTTTTCTGTCTTATTTAAATGTAGTGATTACGTTCTATCCTTAAATCAGCCTTTTTCAATTACAATTAATTAGGAAGTGGTAAATACCTAGAAAGATTTATATTTCCGGCGCAGAACTAAAATGTGGCAAGGCTGTGTGAATCAGGCTTTTCATAACGTCTCGACGAACTATCACGAGGACGCGGGGTGAACGCAACGTAATCATACCACCTGGTCGGCGCGCCGAGTATAGCAAATGAAATAACATGTTCATTAATTTCCCCAAAAAAACCCCTCGTATAAAATACCCACCCCAAAAAATACTCCATTGATTGAAGTTCCCCAAAATACCCCCAAGACAATAATTTACCCCCATTTTGGGGAAAAAACCCCCAATCTGGCAACACTGCCACCATGTTCATGAAAGCCATTATTTAATAACACAAATGTTTGTCAGTTTGATTTTAATTTGATAATCCACGTCCTAGAAGACTGGGTTAGTTCAGTTGAATAAAGAAAAATTCATCTCAGGCATGACTGTTATGTTTTTCTCTCTCTCATGCATAGCCAACTCAGCAGAAAAATTCAGTGGCTCACACCTTATAAGCACGTTCAACTTTCATTAAAGTAAGCCATATTTGTTTTTTTTTTGTTTGAAGCAGGAAATTTTCACAAACGTCACCTGATAATGACGCCCTCAATTGTAATGCCGTCGTAACTCAACATTTTAATGGTGAAAGCGCGCTGTTGACTGTTCCACGGATCCGTGATTACTAAATTGCAAGCTTGTCTGTGCGTGAAGCTCACTGTCCCGAAATGTTGACAACTGTACGCGGCTGCCATTACGCATTTTTTTGTGTCATCTTGTATTTACATTGCTTCGCGAAAGAATAAAGTCGTCTTCAAGGATAATATTATTAAAACTGTGATTGCTGGCAACAAGAGGTAATAATAAAAAAAAGACACGCGTATTTATTTAAAGAATGTAGGAATAAAAGCGCAAAATAGGGGTGTGAAACGGAAAACGAAATATTATTTGAATAAATATATAAATAATCTAATAAAATAAAGCGTACAAGCGAACACTAGATACGATCTGAATACACGAATAAAGATATCGAAGGATAAAAAGAACAGTACGAAACGGTGTCGATATTTCCAGCATTCACTTTAATTCTAGGTAAAGGGGATGGTGGCAGTAGATACGATCCCTTCACTTCACTCTTTCATAAAAGCTCCGATAAGTTCAATTCATAGAACTGCACGTTGAAATAAAAGCAATATCGTCCCCCTCATATAGACGAGTTGGAAAAAATTGATGACGGCATTTACTTCATAAACAATATTTTTATTGCTTTCAAATCAATAATTTCGTCTGATAGTTACTGAAGTGTGGTGATGACGTTCTGCATGTGAATGTAAATCCTACTTGCGACAATGCATTTTTACTTTCTCCGTTACAAAGTACGAGAAAATATTGTAATCATGAAAAAAAAAATTAATTTTTTTCACGAAAATATCCGTTTTGAAGTCCTTAGAAGCCATTTCAAAGATTTCTAGAAAAAAAATTGTTAAAACACTTTTGTAGGAAGATTAATCGTCCTTTCTTTCTTCAAGGGGGGGGGGGGGGGGGGTTGTTGTATATTGTATAAGTGGCTCTACCATCAACATGTTCCAGAAGCCGCCACTGAAATTAAGTACATCCACGAGTTGTGAATTTTCGAATTGTGTAATATTTGAGCAAAAAAAATTAAATATATAATATATACCGGGTGACCCAGGGTTCTGTAAAAGCCCCATAACTTATTTGCTATTTGAGATATCGACTTCTAGTTTTCTTGAACTGATACCCACATTTATTCTACATATTTTAAAAATATGTATATTTTTGTACAGGGTGTCCCAATATACATAACAGACCAAAGTTATGTTTTTTTAAATGGAACACCCTATATTTTATACTTTATTTTCAACCCTCTTGAGAAGCTGATAAAAATATTATAAGATGGTATGTGTCTATTATGGACGGTTGGTTAGTTATGGGCAAATTTGTGGCAAAAACAAGGACACATTGAAAAAGTTGCAGAAGCGCTCCTAGCAAAGCTTGCGTCGTTTTTTATACACTAAAGAATTTTTCACATCATGAAGAATAATAAACATCGGCTTTGGTTCTTTTTTGTTCATACTGCTATACAGGGTGTCAACATACGCAAAATAATGGATAACTATTTTTTTTCAAATAGAACACCCTATATATCTTGCCACCAATGCATGGAATTTTTAACAAGCTTTCCAATGATGTACAATTTGTGTAATGAAATATTAAGGATTCTTGAGATTTATCCTTAAAAACATTTTTCTTTTGTCACCTCCTGCTCATTTTTGGATTTTCAGCCAAAACTATGCATTTTCTGAAAAAATAATAAGAGACCAAAGTTGTAGAGCGGAAAATTTTAGATCGATATAGGTGTTTCGACTTTTCCAATAATGCGTGCATTGCCCGCCAGAGTGCACAAAATCGTAACCGTATATGCATTTTAGCGTTTTTCTTAAATTTTTTGTTAATTAATTGCACTATACTTTATTTTCCACGTCCTTTAGTAGAAAAACGGGTAATTATAGAATTATTTAAATGACCTACATCGATTGAAAATATTCCGCTCTACAACTCTTAAAAGAAGAAATTTTCGCCCAAAATGCATAGTTTTCGCTAAAAATGCAAAAAACCATTGAAAAACGCAAAAATTGATATATACATTTTCAATTTGCATTTTAAGGGAAAACTATGCATTTTTGGTAAAAATTGCTTCTATTAAGAGTTGTAGAGCGGAACATTTTCAATCGATATGGGCTATTTTAATTTCCCTATAATTTTTCGTTTTTCCGCTAGAGGGTGCGGAATATAAAGTATAGTGCAATTTGTTAATACAAAATGTGAAAGGAAAACGCTAAAATGCATATACGGTCACGATTTTGCGCGCTCTGGCGGGCAATGTACGCATTATCTTAAAAGTTGAAAGACCTATGTCGATTGGAAATTTTTCGCTCTACAACTTTGGTCTCTTATAATTTTTCCTGAAAATGCATAGTTTTGGCTGAAAATCCACAAATCAGCAGAAGGTGACAAAAGAAATATGTTTTTATTGATAAATCTCAAGAATCCCTAATATTTTGTTATACAAACTGTATATCATTGGAAAGCTTATTAAAAATGCCATAGATTGGTGGCAATTTATATAGGGTGTTCCATTTGAAAAAAAATAGTTTTCCATTGTTTTGCGTATGTTGACACCCTGTACAGCACTATGAATAAAAGAGAACCAAAGCCAATGTGTATTAGTCTTTATGGTGTGGGAATTTTTTTAGTGTATAAATAATGATGCTATCTTTGCTAGGAACGCTTCTGCAATGCTTTCAATGTGTACATGTTTTTGCCACAAATTTGCCCATAACTAACCAATCGTCCATAATAGACCCATACTATCTCATACTATTTTTATCAGCTTCTCAAGAGGGTTGAAAATAAAGTATAAAATATAGGGTGTTCCATTTAAAAAAACATAACTTTGTTCTGTTATGTATATTGGGACACCCTGTACAAAAACATACTTATTTTTAAAATATACAGAATAAGTGTCGGTACCAGTTCAAGAAAACTAGAAGTCGATATCTCAAATAGCAAATAAGTTATGGGGCTTTTACAGATCCCTGGGTCACCCGGTATATATAAAACGTGTCGACGAATTTATAAAAAAATTAAATTAGATTTGCATATCATCGTTTTATCAAATTAAGTGCATTTTTTTAAAAATCCACCGATTATTTCGTGAGTTGTGAATTTTTGAAAATTTTAAATCTCGAATTGTGTAATACTCGGGTTAAAAATTAAAAAAATATATAAAACGTGTCTACTAAATTCTGCAAAAATTGAATTAGATTTGCAAAGCATCATTTTATCAAACTAATTGGAGTTTTTGAAAATCCACCAATTATTTCGCGAATTGTGAATTTTTTAAAATTTTAAATCTCGAATTGTGTAATACTCGAGTTAAAAATTTAAAAATATATATATAAGACGTGTTGACAAAATTCTACAAAAATTGAATTAGATTTGCAAAGCATCATTTTATCAAACTAAATGGAGTTTTTGAAAATTCACCAATTATTTCGCGAATTGTGAATTTTTGAAAATTTTAGATCTCGAATTTTGTAATACTCTAGTTAAAAATTTAAAAAATATATAAAACGTGTCTACTAAATTCTACAAAAATTAAATTAGATTTGCAAATCATCGTTTTATCAAACTAAATGGAGTTTTTGAAAATCCACCAATTATTTCGCGAATTGTGAATTTTTGAAAATGTTAAATCTCGAATTGTGTAATACTCGAGTTAAAAATTTAAAAAATATATAAAACGTGTCTACTAAATTCTACTAAAATTAAATTAGATTTGCAAATCATCGTTTTATCAAACTAAATGGAGTTTTTGAAAATTCACCAATTATTTCGCGAATTGTGAATTTTTGAAAATTTTAGATCTCGAATTGTGTAATACTCGAGTTAAAAATTTAAAAAAATATATAAAACCTGTCTACTAAATTCTGCAAAAATTGAATTAGATTTGCAAAGCATCGTTTTATCAAACTAAATGGAGTTTTTGAAAATCCACTAATTATTTCGTAAGTATTGAATTTTCGAAAATTTTAATTTTTGAATTGGGTAATACTCAAGCAAAAAAATAAAAAAATATATATAAAACGTGTCGACGAATTTCTACAAAAATTAAATTAGATTTGTAAATCATCGTTTAATCAAACTAAATGGAGTTTTTGAAAATTCACCAATTATTTCGCGAATTGTGAATTTTTGAAAATGTTAGATCTCGAATTGTGTAATACTCGAGTTAAAAATTAAAAAAATATATAAAACGTGTCTACTAAATTCTGCAAAAATTGAATTAGATTTGCAAATCATCGTTTTATCAAATTAAATGGAGTTTTTGTAAACTCTCCAATTATTTCGCGAATTGTGATTTTTTGAAAATTTTAGATCTCGAATTGTGTAATACTCGAGTTAAAAATTTAAAAAAATATATAAAACCTGTCTACTAAATTCTGCAAAAATTGAATTAGATTTGCAAAGCATCGTTTTATCAAACTAAATGGAGTTTTTGAAAATCCACTAATTATTTCGTAAGTATTGAATTTTCGAAAATTTTAATTTTTGAATTGGGTAATACTCAAGCAAAAAAATAAAAAAATATATATAAAACGTGTCGACGAATTTCTACAAAAATTAAATTAGATTTGTAAATCATCGTTTAATCAAACTTAATAGAGATTTTGAAAATCCACGAATTATTTCGCGAATTGTGAATTTTTGAAAATTTTAGATCTCGAATTGTGTAATACTCGAGTTAAAAATTTAAAAAATATATAAAACGTGTCTACTAAATTCTACTAAAATTAAATTAGATTTGCAAATCATCGTTTTATCAAACTGAATGGAGTTTTTGTAAACTCTCCAATTATTTCGCGAATTGTGAATTTTTGAAAATTTTAAATCTCGAATTGTGTAATACTTGAGTTAAAAATTTAAAAAATATATAAAACTTGTCTACTAAATTCTACAAAAATTAAATTTGATTTGCAAATCATCGTTTTATCAAACTAAATGGAGTTTTTGAAAACCCACCAATTATTTCGCGAATTGTGAATTTTTGAAAATTTTAAATCTCGAATTGTGTAATACTCGAGTTAAAAATTTAAAAAATATATAAAACGTGTCTACTTAATTCTACAAAAATTAAATTAGATTTGTAAATCATTGTTTTATCAAACTAAATAGAGTTTTTAAAAATTCACCAATTATTTCGCGAATTGTGAATTTTTGAAAATGTTAAATCTTGAATTGTGTAATACTCGAGTAAAAAATTTAAAAAATATATAAAACGTGTCTACTTAATTGTACAAAAATTAAATTAGATTTGTAAATCATTGTTTTATCAAACTAAATAGAGTTTTTAAAAATTCACCAATTATTTCGCGAATTGTGAATTTTTGAAAATGTTAAATCTTCAATTGTGTAATACTCGAGTAAAAAATTTAAAAAATATATAAAACGTGTCTACTAAATTCTACAAAAATTAAATTAGATTTGCAAATCATCGTTTTATCAAACTAAATGGAGTTTTTGTAAACTCTCCAATTATTTCGCGAATTGTGAATTTTTGAAAATTTTAAATCTCGAATTGTGTAATACTCGAGTTAAAAATTAATAAAATATATAAAACGTGTCTACTAAATTCTGCAAAAATTGAATTAGATTTGCAAAGCATCATTTTATCAAACTAATTGGAGTTTTTGAAAATCCACCAATTATTTCGCGAATTGTGAATTTTTGAAAATGTTAAATCTCGAATTGTGTAATACTCGAGTTAAAAATTTAAAAAATATATAAAAAGTGTCTTCTAAATTCTACTAAAATTAAATTAGATTTGCAAATCATCGTTTTATCAAACTAATTGGAGTTTTTGAAAATCCACCAATTATTTCGCGAATTGTGAATTTTTGAAAATGTTAAATCTCGAATTGTGTAATACTCGAGTTAAAAATTTAAAAAATATATAAAACGTGTCTACTAAATTCTACAAAAATTAAATTAGATTTGCAAATCATCGTTTTATCAAACTAAATGGAGTTTTTGAAAATCCACCAATTATTTCGCGAATTGTGAATTTTTGAAAATGTTAAATCTCGAATTGTGTAATACTCGAGTTAAAAATTTAAAAAAATATATAAAACGTGTCTACTAAATTCTACAAAAATTAAATTAGATTTGCAAATCATCGTTTTATCAAACTAAATGGAGTTTTTAAAAATCCACCAATTATTTCGCGAATTGTGAATTTTTGAAAATGTTAAATCTCAAATTGTGTAATACTCGAGTTAAAAATTAAAAAAATATATAAAACGTGTCTACTAAATTCTACAAAAATTAAATTAGTTTTGCAAATCATCGTTTTATCAAACTAAATAGAGTTTTTGAAAATCCACCATTTTTTTCGCGAATTGTGAATTTTTGAAAATTTTAGATCTCGAATTGTGTAATACTCGAGTTAAAAATTTAAAAAATATATAAAACGTGTCCACTAAATTCTACAAAAATTAAATTAGATTTGCAAATCATTGTTTTATCAAACTAAATAGAGTTTTAAAAAATTCACCAATTATTTCGGGAATTGTGATTTTTGAAAATTTTAAATCTCGAATTGTGTAATACTCGAGTTAAAAATTTAAAAAAATATATAAAACCTGTCTACTAAATTCTGCAAAAATTGAATTAGATTTGCAAAGCATCGTTTTATCAAACTAAATGGAGTTTTTGAAAATCCACTAATTATTTCGTAAGTATTGAATTTTCGAAAATTTTAATTTTTGAATTGGGTAATACTCAAGCAAAAAAATAAAAAAATATATATAAAACGTGTCGACGAATTTCTACAAAAATTAAATTAGA
Organism: Ocypus olens; assembly: GCA_910593695.2. Taxonomy (NCBI): domain Eukaryota; kingdom Metazoa; phylum Arthropoda; class Insecta; order Coleoptera; family Staphylinidae; genus Ocypus; species Ocypus olens. The sequence continues at coordinate 9,121,255 of OU343053.1, read as the reverse complement.
TTTGTAAATCATCGTTTAATCAAACTAAATGGAGTTTTTGAAAATTCACCAATTATTTCGCGAATTGTGAATTTTTGAAAATGTTAGATCTCGAATTGTGTAATACTCGAGTTAAAAATTAAAAAAATATATAAAACGTGTCTACTAAATTCTGCAAAAATTGAATTAGATTTGCAAATCATCGTTTTATCAAATTAAATGGAGTTTTTGTAAACTCTCCAATTATTTCGCGAATTGTGATTTTTTTAAAATTTTAGATCTCGAATTGTGTAATACTCGAGTTAAAAATTTAAAAAAATATATAAAACCTGTCTACTAAATTCTGCAAAAATTGAATTAGATTTGCAGAGCATCGTTTTATCAAACTAAATGGAGTTTTTGAAAATCCACTAATTATTTCGTAAGTATTGAATTTTCGAAAATTTTAATTTTTGAATTGGGTAATACTCAAGCAAAAAAATAAAAAAATATATATAAAACGTGTCGACGAATTTCTACAAAAATTAAATTAGATTTGTAAATCATCGTTTAATCAAACTTAATAGAGATTTTGAAAATCCACGAATTATTTCGCGAATTGTGAATTTTTGAAAATTTTAGATCTCGAATTGTGTAATACTCGAGTTAAAAATTTAAAAAATATATAAAACGTGTCTACTAAATTCTACTAAAATTAAATTAGATTTGCAAATCATCGTTTTATCAAACTGAATGGAGTTTTTGTAAACTCTCCAATTATTTCGCGAATTGTGAATTTTTGAAAATTTTAAATCTCGAATTGTGTAATACTTGAGTTAAAAATTTAAAAAATATATAAAACTTGTCTACTAAATTCTACAAAAATTAAATTTGATTTGCAAATCATCGTTTTATCAAACTAAATGGAGTTTTTGAAAACACACCAGTTATTTCGCGAATTGTGAATTTTTGAAAATTTTAAATCTCGAATTGTGTAATACTCGAGTTAAAAATTTAAAAAATATATAAAACGTGTCTACTTAATTCTACAAAAATTAAATTAGATTTGTAAATCATTTTTTTATCAAACTAAATAGAGTTTTTAAAAATTCACCAATTATTTCGCGAATTGTGAATTTTTGAAAATGTTAAATCTTGAATTGTGTAATACTCGAGTAAAAAATTTAAAAAATATATAAAACGTGTCTACTTAATTGTACAAAAATTAAATTAGATTTGTAAATCATTGTTTTATCAAACTAAATAGAGTTTTTAAAAATTCACCAATTATTTCGCGAATTGTGAATTTTTGAAAATGTTAAATCTTGAATTGTGTAATACTCGAGTAAAAAATTTAAAAAATATATAAAACGTGTCTACTAAATTCTACAAAAATTAAATTAGATTTGCAAATCATCGTTTTATCAAACTAAATGGAGTTTTTGTAAACTCTCCAATTATTTCGCGAATTGTGAATTTTTGAAAATTTTAAATCTCGAATTGTGTAATACTCGAGTTAAAAATTAATAAAATATATAAAACGTGTCTACTAAATTCTGCAAAAATTGAATTAGATTTGCAAAGCATCATTTTATCAAACTAATTGGAGTTTTTGAAAATCCACCAATTATTTCGCGAATTGTGAATTTTTGAAAATGTTAAATCTCGAATTGTGTAATACTCGAGTTAAAAATTTAAAAAATATATAAAAAGTGTCTTCTAAATTCTACTAAAATTAAATTAGATTTGCAAATCATCGTTTTATCAAACTAATTGGAGTTTTTGAAAATCCACCAATTATTTCGCGAATTGTGAATTTTTGAAAATGTTAAATCTCGAATTGTGTAATACTCGAGTTAAAAATTTAAAAAATATATAAAACGTGTCTACTAAATTCTAGAAAAATTAAATTAGATTTGCAAATCATCGTTTTATCAAACTAAATGGAGTTTTTGAAAATCCACCAATTATTTCGCGAATTGTGATTTTTGAAAATGTTAAATCTCGAATTGTGTAATACTCGAGTTAAAAATTTAAAAAATATATAAAAAGTGTCTTCTAAATTCTACTAAAATTAAATTAGATTTGCAAATCATCGTTTTATCAAACTAATTGGAGTTTTTGAAAATCCACCAATTATTTCGCGAATTGTGAATTTTTGAAAATGTTAAATCTCGAATTGTGTAATACTCGAGTTAAAAATTTAAAAAATATATAAAACGTGTCTACTAAATTCTACTAAAATTAAATTAGATTTGCAAATCATCGTTTTATCAAACTGAATGGAGTTTTTGTAAACTCTCCAATTATTTCGCGAATTGTGAATTTTTGAAAATTTTAAATCTCGAATTGTGTAATACTTGAGTTAAAAATTTAAAAAATATATAAAACTTGTCTACTAAATTCTACAAAAATTAAATTTGATTTGCAAATCATCGTTTTATCAAACTAAATGGAGTTTTTGAAAACCCACCAATTATTTCGCGAATTGTGAATTTTTGAAAATTTTAAATCTCGAATTGTGTAATACTCGAGTTAAAAATTTAAAAAATATATAAAACGTGTCTACTTAATTCTACAAAAATTAAATTAGATTTGTAAATCATTGTTTTATCAAACTAAATAGAGTTTTTAAAAATTCACCAATTATTTCGCGAATTGTGAATTTTTGAAAATGTTAAATCTTGAATTGTGTAATACTCGAGTAAAAAATTTAAAAAATATATAAAACGTGTCTACTTAATTGTACAAAAATTAAATTAGATTTGTAAATCATTGTTTTATCAAACTAAATAGAGTTTTTAAAAATTCACCAATTATTTCGCGAATTGTGAATTTTTGAAAATGTTAAATCTTGAATTGTGTAATACTCGAGTAAAAAATTTAAAAAATATATAAATCGTGTCTACTAAATTCTACAAAAATTAAATTAGATTTGCAAATCATCGTTTTATCAAACTAAATGGAGTTTTTGTAAACTCTCCAATTATTTCGCGAATTGTGAATTTTTGAAAATTTTAAATCTCGAATTGTGTAATACTCGAGTTAAAAATTAATAAAATATATAAAACGTGTCTACTAAATTCTGCAAAAATTGAATTAGATTTGCAAAGCATCATTTTATCAAACTAATTGGAGTTTTTGAAAATCCACCAATTATTTCGCGAATTGTGAATTTTTGAAAATGTTAAATCTCGAATTGTGTAATACTCGAGTTAAAAATTTAAAAAATATATAAAAAGTGTCTTCTAAATTCTACTAAAATTAAATTAGATTTGCAAATCATCGTTTTATCAAACTAATTGGAGTTTTTGAAAATCCACCAATTATTTCGCGAATTGTGAATTTTTGAAAATGTTAAATCTCGAATTGTGTAATACTCGAGTTAAAAATTTAAAAAATATATAAAACGTGTCTACTAAATTCTACAAAAATTAAATTAGATTTGCAAATCATCGTTTTATCAAACTAAATGGAGTTTTTGAAAATCCACCAATTATTTCGCGAATTGTGAATTTTTGAAAATGTTAAATCTCGAATTGTGTAATACTCGAGTTAAAAATTTAAAAAAATATATAAAACGTGTCTACTAAATTCTACAAAAATTAAATTAGATTTGCAAATCATCGTTTTATCAAACTAAATGGAGTTTTTAAAAATCCACCAATTATTTCGCGAATTGTGAATTTTTGAAAATGTTAAATCTCAAATTGTGTAATACTCGAGTTAAAAATTAAAAAAATATATAAAACGTGTCTACTAAATTCTACAAAAATTAAATTAGTTTTGCAAATCATCGTTTTATCAAACTAAATAGAGTTTTTGAAAATCCACCATTTTTTTCGCGAATTGTGAATTTTTGAAAATTTTAGATCTCGAATTGTGTAATACTCGAGTTAAAAATTTAAAAAATATATAAAACGTGTCCACTAAATTCTACAAAAATTAAATTAGATTTGCAAATCATTGTTTTATCAAACTAAATAGAGTTTTAAAAAATTCACCAATTATTTCGGGAATTGTGATTTTTGAAAATTTTAAATCTCGAATTGTGTAATACTCGAGTTAAAAATTTAAAAAAATATATAAAACCTGTCTACTAAATTCTGCAAAAATTGAATTAGATTTGCAAAGCATCGTTTTATCAAACTAAATGGAGTTTTTGAAAATCCACTAATTATTTCGTAAGTATTGAATTTTCGAAAATTTTAATTTTTGAATTGGGTAATACTCAAGCAAAAAAATAAAAAAATATATATAAAACGTGTCGACGAATTTCTACAAAAATTAAATTAGATTTGTAAATCATCGTTTAATCAAACTAAATGGAGTTTTTGAAAATTCACCAATTATTTCGCGAATTGTGAATTTTTGAAAATGTTAGATCTCGAATTGTGTAATACTCGAGTTAAAAATTAAAAAAATATATAAAACGTGTCTACTAAATTCTGCAAAAATTGAATTAGATTTGCAAATCATCGTTTTATCAAATTAAATGGAGTTTTTGTAAACTCTCCAATTATTTCGCGAATTGTGATTTTTTGAAAATTTTAGATCTCGAATTGTGTAATACTCGAGTTAAAAATTTAAAAAAATATATAAAACCTGTCTACTAAATTCTGCAAAAATTGAATTAGATTTGCAGAGCATCGTTTTATCAAACTAAATGGAGTTTTTGAAAATCCACTAATTATTTCGTAAGTATTGAATTTTCGAAAATTTTAATTTTTGAATTGGGTAATACTCAAGCAAAAAAATAAAAAAATATATATAAAACGTGTCGACGAATTTCTACAAAAATTAAATTAGATTTGTAAATCATCGTTTAATCAAACTTAATAGAGATTTTGAAAATCCACGAATTATTTCGCGAATTGTGAATTTTTGAAAATTTTAGATCTCGAATTGTGTAATACTCGAGTTAAAAATTTAAAAAATATATAAAACGTGTCTACTAAATTCTACTAAAATTAAATTAGATTTGCAAATCATCGTTTTATCAAACTGAATGGAGTTTTTGTAAACTCTCCAATTATTTCGCGAATTGTGAATTTTTGAAAATTTTAAATCTCGAATTGTGTAATACTTGAGTTAAAAATTTAAAAAATATATAAAACTTGTCTACTAAATTCTACAAAAATTAAATTTGATTTGCAAATCATCGTTTTATCAAACTAAATGGAGTTTTTGAAAACCCACCAGTTATTTCGCGAATTGTGAATTTTTGAAAATTTTAAATCTCGAATTGTGTAATACTCGAGTTAAAAATTTAAAAAATATATAAAACGTGTCTACTTAATTCTACAAAAATTAAATTAGATTTGTAAATCATTGTTTTATCAAACTAAATAGAGTTTTTAAAAATTCACCAATTATTTCGCGAATTGTGAATTTTTGAAAATGTTAAATCTTGAATTGTGTAATACTCGAGTAAAAAATTTAAAAAATATATAAAACGTGTCTACTTAATTGTACAAAAATTAAATTAGATTTGTAAATCATTGTTTTATCAAACTAAATAAAGTTTTTAAAAATTCACCAATTATTTCGCGAATTGTGAATTTTTGAAAATGTTAAATCTTGAATTGTGTAATACTCGAGTAAAAAATTTAAAAAATATATAAAACGTGTCTACTAAATTCTACAAAAATTAAATTAGATTTGCAAATCATCGTTTTATCAAACTAAATGGAGTTTTTGTAAACTCTCCAATTATTTCGCGAATTGTGAATTTTTGAAAATTTTAAATCTCGAATTGTGTAATACTCGAGTTAAAAATTAATAAAATATATAAAACGTGTCTACTAAATTCTGCAAAAATTGAATTAGATTTGCAAAGCATCATTTTATCAAACTAATTGGAGTTTTTGAAAATCCACCAATTATTTCGCGAATTGTGAATTTTTGAAAATGTTAAATCTCGAATTGTGTAATACTCGAGTTAAAAATTTAAAAAATATATAAAAAGTGTCTTCTAAATTCTACTAAAATTAAATTAGATTTGCAAATCATCGTTTTATCAAACTAATTGGAGTTTTTGAAAATCCACCAATTATTTCGCGAATTGTGAATTTTTGAAAATGTTAAATCTCGAATTGTGTAATACTCGAGTTAAAAATTTAAAAAATATATAAAACGTGTCTACTAAATTCTAGAAAAATTAAATTAGATTTGCAAATCATCGTTTTATCAAACTAAATGGAGTTTTTGAAAATCCACCAATTATTTCGCGAATTGTGATTTTTGAAAATGTTAAATCTCGAATTGTGTAATACTCGAGTTAAAAATTTAAAAAATATATAAAAAGTGTCTTCTAAATTCTACTAAAATTAAATTAGATTTGCAAATCATCGTTTTATCAAACTAATTGGAGTTTTTGAAAATCCACCAATTATTTCGCGAATTGTGAATTTTTGAAAATGTTAAATCTCGAATTGTGTAATACTCGAGTTAAAAATTTAAAAAATATATAAAACGTGTCTACTAAATTCTAGAAAAATTAAATTAGATTTGCAAATCATTGTTTTATCAAACTAAATAGAGTTTTTAAAAATCCACCAATTATTTCGCGAATTGTGAATTTTTGAAAATTTTAAATCTCGAATTGTGTAATACTCGAGTTAAAAATTCAAAAAAATATATATGAAACGTGTTGACGAAATTCTACAAAAATTAAATTAGATTTGCAAATCATCGTTTTTGCAAATTAATCAGGGGCGGCTCGTTATATAGAGCCAAAGAGCCATGGCACTACCTGTAGTTTCAAGCTCAGCAAGAACTTTTAATTAATTCTTAAAACACTCGCAAGTTACTTTGGTCTAGGAAGATTGAAAATCGTTCTTTCTTTCTTCAAATAGGAGGGGGAGGGGGGGGGGTGTATATTGTATAAGTGGCTTTACCATCAGCATGTTCCACGAGCCGCCACTGACTAATAATTCATGTTTTTTTTTTTTAATTTATATTTTTTGACAATAAAACAAAGATATTTAATCAATTTAAACTCTGCAATGCGGCAGCTACTCGAAATTGCAACACAACACAATAACGGAGAATAAATTTATTGGACACACCTAGTCTTACAGATCAGTAGGGTCACTATTGGCGGGTTAACATTCTTAATTCTTCCTAATCAAAAACAAAAATGATTTCGAAAAAATAAAGCTGTTTCTGTTTTGGCGTTTCACATTTTTTCGATATTTTAAATCGTCTCTTTTTATAAAGCATTCATAACTCATTCAAAAATTGATATATTTTCAAAAACCAAAATGATTTCCAACAAATAAAGCGATTTTCATGGTTTTAACGTATCGAATATTATTTTTATTTTTTCAATTACAACTATTATTATTATTATTATTATTTCTTTATTTTACGGGAATCCCCTTTTTTTTTAAATAAAAAATACAAAATTACAAAATATTTAACTAAAATAGAACTTAAAACTAATACTAATACTAATACAACATAACTGTGCCACGACTCTGAGAGATAATTCAATGATTTCCTAACTTATATACACATATACATATAAATCAGTAAAAGTTATAGAGTTAATATTTAAATGTACAGGTCTGTTAAATTCATTATACGCAAATATTTCGAAAATAACTTTATATCGTTAGTGAAAAAAACAAAATTAGATTTAGGTTGTAAATAATTAACAAATCGCATCATTCTAACTAATGGATCATTATTGCCGTAATTAGTCGTACAAAATGGAAGACGAAATAAATCCATGTTTCTTGTTTGAGCCCCTTCACTGTGAAATCTAAAATTTATACAATTCAAGATATTGTCACAGTCAATGAAGGAATTGACAACTTTAAATAAAAATATAATATCAGCGATAATTCGTCTGTACAGAAGTGGCGGTAAATTTAAGTTAAATCTAAGGCGTTCATAATCTAGTTCACTTAAAGGAATTTTTAATTTGAAAGCTGCCATTCGCAAAAATTTGTTCTGTACTTTGTTTAATTCTTTAATCAAATACACATGATACGGTGACCAGACGCATGAAGCGTACTCCAATCCAGAGCGCACTAATGAACAATAGAGTAGTCTAATTGTATCAATAGAAAAATCTCTACCGATTCTCGAGATAAATCCCAATAGTTTTAAACCTCCGTTTACAATGGATTTAATATGACGAACAAAGTAGAGTTTGCCATCAAAAATAACTCCCAAATCCTTAATCTCTGTAACCTTTTCAAGTACAGCACTATTAATGACATAGTCAAAAGTGATTGAACTGCGACAACGGAAAAAAGACATTGATCTACAACTCAAATATTTTCCTTAAAAATCGAAATATTTTTAAAAACAAAAATGATTTCGTAAAAATAGAGCCGTTTTGGTTGTTTCGGCGTTAAATGATTTTTTTTTCAATATTTTTAATTTTCCCTTTCTTTAGAGCATTTATAACTCATGTAAAAATTGAAATATTTTCAACAACCAAAATTATTTCCAAAAAATAAAACCATTGTCATGGTTTTAGCGTTTCATATTTTTAATTTAATCCTGCGAGTCCTGTAAAATCACTTTTGGAACGAGTTACGTACAATATTTTTTCTGCAGCCGTTTTTTTATGTTATAAAAGCAGAAACACACACGAATGTAATATGACAAGCGCTGTCATAATTAAATACGAAGTTCATGTTTTTGTCAAGGCCGCCTACATATATACGTAAAATCGTACCGAAAGTAACAAAAAGCGTCCCGAAAGTAAAGAAATCGTTCCGAAAGTGAAACAAAATCGTCCCGAAAATAACTACTTTCGTACGATTTATGTAAAGTAGTACTTTCGATTTAATAAATCATACCGAAAGTTTCATTTTCGGGACGACTGCAGAAAAATACACTATCAGCACGCAACAATCTTAATTTAACATTATTCACAACTTGAGTAAAATAATATCTTTCCTTTTCACATCTGATGGCACTTTTCATATTTCCATTACTCGACATATAAATCCATATTGCTCTGCCCTTACACCCCTCATATTAATGAAAAAAAAACCCTGACATCTGGCAATATATATATAGCGCTCAATTAATCTCTCCATCACGTCCTCATTTCAAGTGCTCGCTGCTCCATTAGCCAATATCCGACTTAACTACCAGTAACAACGCTTATACCGATCATAAGAGGATAAAACTACAGCGGAGGGTGGTTAATTGCAGACACTAAACTACTTACGGGGCGAAATCGATTCCGCATTTAAATTATAATAAGCTTTTCGGTCTAATGGGATTTATAAACTATGGAGCACTAGACGCGCACGTAAGTACACTTGATTACGTTCTAATACTTAATTTTGTTACTTAATCTGCCCGGCTTCGTGCGTTTAAGTGATGCTTTTAAATTGCATCGATATTGAATAAGCTTGGATTGTGTTAACTTAAAAGGTAATAGGTTCAATTTGGATATGCTTACTTATAAAATCTAAAATCCTGTAAATGTCTTTATTTTATCCTAAAATAATTATTAAAATGCTCCTCCTTGTTTAGGTGCTCAAAAAATTAAAACAAAAATTTTCAAAAATCCATATCTCTATTGAAAATTATTGAATTTACAAAAACCAACTTGATTTTGAATAAGCGATACTTCGGCCATTGAGGATGATTTTTTATGGAATTTTTCCTGTTTTTTTATATTTTTTTCTGCGATGTTTTTGTTCGGGTGCTCATAAAATTAAAACAAAAATTTTCAAAAATCCATATCGCTATTGAAAATTGTTGAATTTACAAAAATCAAATTGATTCTGAATAAGTGATACTTCGACCATTGAGGATGATTTTTTATGGAATTTTTCCTGTGTTTTTTACATTTTGTTCTGTGATGTTTTTGTAATTGAAACAAAAATTTTCAAAAATTCATATCTCTATTGAAAGTTATTGAATTTACAAAAACCAAATTGATTTTGAATAAGCGATACTTCGGCCATTGCGGATGATTTTTTTATGGAATTTTTCCTGTGTTTTTTACATTTTTTTTCTGCGATGTTTTTGTTCAGGTGCTCAAAAAATTAAAACCAAAATTTTCAAAAATCCATATCTCTATTGAAAATTATTAAATTTACAAAAACCAAATTGATTCGGAATAAGTGATACTTCAACCATTGAGGATGATTTTTTATGAAATTTTTCCTGTGTTATAACATTTTTTTCTGCGATGTTTTTGTTCAGGTGCTCAAAAAATTAAAACAAAAATTTTCAAAAATCCATATCTCTATTGAAAATTGTTGAATTTACAAAAACCAAATCGATTCTGAATAAGTGATACTTCGGCCATTGAGGATGATTTTTTATGGAATTTTTCCTGTGTTTTTGCATTTTTTCTGCGATATTTTTGTTCAGGTGCTCAAAAAATTAAAACAAACATTTTCAAAAATCCATATCTCTATTGAAAATTATTGTATTTACAAAAACCAAATTGATTTTAAATAAGCGATACTTCGGCCATTGAGAATTATTTTTTATGTAATTTTTCCTGCGTTTTTTTATATTTTTTTCTGCGATGTTTTTGTTCAGGTGCTCAAAAAATTAGAACAAAAATTTTCAAAAATCCATATTTCTATTGAAAATTGTTGAATTTACAAAAACCAAATTGATTTTAAATAAGCGATACTTCGGCCATTGAGGATGATTTTTTATGGAATTTTCCCTGCCTTTTTTATATTATTTTTTCTGCGATGTTTTTGTTTAGGTGCTCAAAAAATTATAATAAAATTTTTCGAAAATCCATATCTCTATTGAAAGTTATTGAATTTACAAGAACCAAATTGATTTTGAATAAGCGGTACTACGACCATTGAGGATGATTCTTTATTGAAATTTTCCTGCGTTTTTTATATTTTTTTCTGCGATGTTATTGTTCAGGTGCTAAAAAAATTAAAACAAAATTTTTTGAAAATCCATATCTCTATTAAAAATTATTGAATTTACAAAAACCAAATTGATTTTGAATAAGCGATACTTCGGCCATTAAGGATAATTTTTTATGGAATTTTCCCTGCGTTTTTTTTATATTTTTTTCTGCGATGTTTTTCAAAAATCCATATCTCTATTGAAAATTATTGAATTTACAAAAACCAAATTGATTTTGAATAAGCGATACTTCGGCCATTAAGGATGATTTTTATGGAATTTTTCCTGCGTTTTTTTTATTTTTTTTTTCTGCGATGTTTTTCAAAAATCCATATCTCTATTGAAAATTATTGAATTTACAAAAACCAAATTGATTTTCAATAAGCGATACTTCGGCCATTGAGGATGATTTTTTAATGGAATTTTTCCTGTGATTTTTACATTTTTTGCGATGTTTTTGTAACTGAAACAAAAATTTTCAAAAATCCATATCTCTATTAAAAATTATTGAATTTACAAAAACTAAATTGATTTTTAATAAGCGATACTTCGGCCATTGAGGATGATTTTTTTATGGAATTTTTCCTGTGTTTTTTACATTTTTTTCTGCGATGTTTTTGTAATTGAAACAAAAATTTTCAAAAATCTATATCTCTATTAAAAATTATTGAATTTACAAAAACCAAATTGATTTTGAATAAGCGATACTTCGACCATTGGGGATGATTTTTTATGGAATTTTCCCTCCTTTTTTTATATTATTTTTTCTGCGATGTTTTTGTTCAGGTGCTCAAAAAATTAAAACAAAGATTTTCAAAAATCCATATTTCTATTGAAAATTGTTGAATTTACAAAAACCAAATTGATTTTGAATAAGCGATACTTCGACCAATGGGCATGATTTTTTATGGAATTTTCCCTGCCTTTTTTATATTATTTTTTCTGCGATGTTTTTGTTTAGGTGCTCAAAAAATTATAATAAAAATTTTCGAAAATCCATATCTCTATTGAAAGTTATTGAATTTACAAGAACCAAATTGATTTTGAATAAGCGGTACTACGACCATTGAGGATGATTCTTTATTGAAATTTTCCTGCGTTTTTTATATTTTTTTCTGCGATGTTTTTGTTCAGGTGCTCATAAAATTAAAACAAAAATTTTCAAAAATCCATATCTCTATTGAAAATTATTGAATTTACAAAAACCAAATTGGTTTTGAATAAGCGATACTTCAGCCATTGAGGATGATTTTTTATGGAATTTTTCTTGCGTTTTTTATATTTTTTTCTGCGATGTTTTTGTTCAGGTGCTAAAAAAATTAGAACAAAATTTTTCAAAAATCCATATCTTTATTAAAAATTGTTGAATTTACAAAAACGAAATTGATTATGAATAAGCGGTACTTTGGCCATTGAGGATGATTGTTTATGGAATTTCCCCTGCTTTTTTATATTATTTTTTCTGCGATGTTTTTGTTCAGGTGCTAAAAAAATTAAAACAAAAATTTTCAAAAATCTATATCTCTATTAAAAGTTATTGAATTTACAAGAACCAAATTGATTTTGAATAAGCGGTACTACGACCATTGAGGATGATTTTTATTGAATTTTTCCTGTGTTTTTACATTTTTTTCTGCGATGTTTTTGTTCAGGTGCTCAAAAAATTAAAACAAAAATTTTCAAAAATCGTATCTCTATTGAAAACTGTTGAATTTATAAAAACCAAATTGATTCGGAATAAGCGATACTTCGGCCATTGAGGATGATTTTTTATGGAATTTTTCCTGTGTTTTTACATTTTGTTCTGCGATGTTTTTGTAATTGAAACAAAAATTTTCAAAAATCCATATCTTTATTAAAAATTATTGAATTTATAAAAACCAAATTGATTTTCAATAAGCGATACTTCGGCCATTGAAGATGATTTTTTTATGGAATTTTTCCTGCGTTTTTTATATTTTTTTTCTGCGATGTTTTTGTTCAGGTGCTCAAAAAATTAAAACAAAAATTTTCAAAAATCCATATCTCTATTGAAAATTGTTGAATTTACAAAAACCAAATTGATTCGGAATAAGTGATACTTCGACCATTGAGGATGATTTTTTATGGATTTTTTCCTGCGTTTTTTTATATTTTTTTCTGCGATGTTTTTGTGATCATAGTCACAGTTTAAAATCACTGATATTAAAAAGTAGCAATCACAGGTAGCAACGTGATTCAAAAGTAGCAGTTTTGCCCATCTCTAGCTGCCCATGAATTTGGCCGCTACAGGCCAATTGGCTGTTTGTTCCGCCGGAAATTTTTCCGCATTTTTGACACAAGTAACAGCATAAATTAAATTTAATCCACAAAACACATCTAGGCTGAGTGAGAAATGTTTAAAAGATTGGAGATACCGGGGATCGAACCCGGGGCCTTTCACATGCAAAGCGAACGCTCTGCCACTGAGCTATATCCCCCACATGAGCAACTGTTTCAAATTTACATTCCGAAAACAAATGTCCAAGGTTTACAAATTTGTTTTTTGTAATCTATATATTTCTACTCCATTAGAATCAATAACAAATCTTTTTCTATGTCCATTATAATATTTACAGTTTTCTTTATTAATCATTTAAAATTCAATATTTAGAAAATTTAGTGTGATTTCAAGAAAATTTAGAAATATCAACGCAATTGTTAAAGTCGTCCAAAGTTAAAGAAAAATCTTAATTTTAATTTTTTTCTAAATTCTAAAAATCGATCAATTTGTTAGAGAGGGAGAGAAATCTTGAATATTTAGTAATTTTTAAAACATTATATTTTTACATCTATACGCCTGCCTTGCCTGTTTGTTCCGCCGGCACTTTTTCAGCATTTTTGACACAAGTAACAGCATAAAAATTAATTCAATCCGCCAAAGCCATCTAGACCGGTTCGGAAGTGACTAAAAAGTTGGAGATACCGGGGATCGAACCCGGGGCCTTTCACATGCAAAGCGAACGCTCTACCACTGAGCTATATCCCCCACATGAGCAACTGTTTCAAATTTACATTCCGAAAACAAATGTCCAAGGTTTACAAATTTGTTTTTTGTGATCTATATATTTCTACTCAATTAGAATCAATAACAAATCTTTTTCTACGTCCATTATAATATTTACAGTTTTCTTCATTAATTTGCGTTCATAGATTATGTGACTCCTGAAGCCTTCAAAAAGCGTGAAAAAAGTGCCGTAGTTGTTCATTTTTACTTTCTCCGTTACGAAGTACGAAGTATTGTGATCGTGATTTTTTTCAAATTTTTTTTACGGAAATATCCGTATTGGGGTCCCTAGATGCCATTTCAACAATTTCTGGAAAACATTTTTTTGTCTGGTGTGTGCCTGTGTATGTGTCTGTGTGTGTGTATCTGTCAGTGGGCGCTGTATCTCAAAAACCAATAGAGCAATTGATATGAAACTTTGAACATACGTCTTATTTGATAATCTGAACAACTGAAAAGCTTTTGGTAAAATTTCGTACACCGGAAGTGGTTGTTTACCTTAACTGTTTTTTGTTTTTTGCCAATATTTTCTTAAATATGAAAAATATCGCAAAAACATTTAAACAAACATTAAAGACAACAAAGAAATAAACAACTTTTGCTTGAAAACATTTTTCATAAAATAATTTTTATTCGAGAAAAAAATGAATTATTTTTTTTTAATTTTTAGTTTATAATTATAAAACGATAATAGTTACAGCAAATTTATCTTAATAATAATTGTAGAGAATGCTAAAATGAACAACTTATAAAGAATAAGTTCTTTTCGAAATCCCTTTAGTTTTTAAGAAAACTAAGTTTTTGAATTTGAAGTATAATCTTTCATAATTTTGACGTTTTAAACGTCAGTTTCATCCGAGTTTACACAACGCTCGAAGTACATTTAAAAGATTATTTAAATTGAAAATAAACCATGAAAGCGTAAATATAAATTAAACCATCAAGTCGGAGAAAGTAACATGATGGCCACATCACCATTTTTTTAGTTTACTTATGTATAATGAAGAAACGGCAATTTCATATACAGCAAAACGTCGATAAATACCTAAATGCAAGATCGATTAGATATGCGTGACAGCCTTTCATCAAAATTTATATTCAGCAAGTGCAAGTAGAGTAAAGTCGAGGCTGCCACCAGCATGAAAATCTAATTATGATAAGTTAAATTTTCCAGATTGCTGATGCGCAGTTACACAGAAACTTATGAGACACTTCTTTGATGTTGTGTTGTGGTCCGACTCAAGTTAATTGGATTGAAAATGTATACATTAAATGCCTGTTCTTATTATTCGTTCCTACGAGGGATACTTGTTTGAGTTAAATTAGAATTCTTAGGGGAAGGGTGATATTTATTAACAACTTTAATGTACATTATTTATTGAATTTATTTAATGCTTTCTGCAACAAGTAAGGTTGTTTCTAATTTATTTAAAAATAAACTATTTTATTTAAAGTTAAAGTTGACTTGAATTAAATTTGTCACTTTTTCTAGAGACTTAATAGCTTTAAGTCAAAATTAGTATTTTTTCCTTAATGCTTGTTGACGCTAAGTCATATTTTGACATTAATTTCTCATAAAGTCTTTTAACTTGAATTAAATTTGACATTTTTTTTAGAAACTTAACTATTTTAAGTCAAAATTAGTTGTTTTTCTTGCAGTTTCTTGACTTTAAATCAAATTTCCGCATTAATTTGCACATAATTCTACCCAAACTTGACATTTTTTTCTAGAGGATTAAGGGTTTAGGTCAAACTTAGTCTTGCTTGCTTAATGCTTCTCAACTTTAAGTCAAATTTCGACAGTAATTTGGACTTAAAGTCTCTTCACTTTAATTAAGTTTGACATTTTTTCTAGAGGCTTAACGCCTTAAGTCGAAATTAGTCTTTTTTTGAGGCGTATCGACTTGCAGTCAAATTTCGACATTAATTTGCACCTAAAGCTTCTTAACTCTACACAAATTTCACATTTTTTTAGAGGATATAAAGTCAAAATTAGGCTTTTTTTTGGCGCTTATCGACTTTAAGTCATATTTCGACATTAATTCGCACATAAAAATGTTTAACTCTATACAAATTTGACATTTTTCTGGAGGCTTAACGTCTTTAAGTTAAAAGTAGTCTTTTTTCTTGAAGATTTTCGACTTTAAGTCAAATTTTGACATTAAATCTATTAATTTAACTCAAATTTGACATTTTTTTCCAGGTTTTTAAGGGTCTAAGTCAAAATTAGTTTTACTTTCTTAATGCTTGTCGAATTTAAGCCAAATTTCTACATTAATTTATCATAAAGTCTTTTAACTTTAGTTAAATTTTAGTTCCCGACAGTAAACCGTTTTTCCCATCTCTAGTAGGGATTGAAGGTCGCTGATCGGGGTGCTGAAAGCATTTGGCGTTCTAGACATTTTGTGAAAATTTTGAAAAAATCGATGAGTAAAATTTCAAAGTTTACCTGAAATATGTTTTTTTGCGACTGCCGTCATTGGGACGAGGGGGGCGGCACGGGATCCTCGATTTTTTCCAAACGCGTGACTTTTCGCCCGTTTAATCTCCTCCGAGACGTTTAGTTTTTTGTCGGCAATTTTTTGAAAAAAATTTCAAGAAAAAATAAAAAAAATCGGCGAAGAAATGTTTTGGAAAAAAACCTTTTCGACGACTTTGATCTTAGACTTTTGTCTAGTTTACGTATAGCGAGTTGCAAAACAATTGCTTCATAAACCTTATCTAATTAGTATCTTTCCTATGCTCCACACTCTCACTCCTAATTCCAGGGCACCCATTCCCTCTCCTACTCTACTCGTTTTTACCCACGACGTTCCTACGTCATTGCGTAGGTATGCATGATGGGTGACATGTATACCTACGCAATGACGTCACCTTATGGTCGAATTACAAATCCTCCACCACAGCAAGAGACAAACTATAACTTGACCCACATCCTATTCATTCTACAGATAGAGTTGTAAAAACGCCCACAATCGCCAATGCGTCATTCTTATTGGCCAATTTGAAAAATTGCGGGAAATCCGCAGATCCAAATCACACAGTACGAGTGCAAATGGTTGGCGCGATCTCATCTGATTGTCTTATTGTAGTGTGTCAGGTGTTAACATCTGTTCGGGATCTATTACCTTTCTGTTTGTTTGATTAAAATTTCCCTCTCCACCAAACCGACGTCGTGCGGGGCATTTTTCAGTGTGTGCCACCATTTCTAAGTCGTGTCAGGAAAGTACAAAATGAAACACTTGAAATTCGTGAAATTTCGACCATTTTCAAACCGCCTAACTCGGCGTATTTTCAATAGATTTTCATGAATCTTTGAGGGCGAAAAACTTTGAAGTCATCTATGTGAACTTAAGCGAAACCGCTTCCGCCCCCCTTTAGCACCCCTGCGAAATAAAATGTTTTTTCAGGAAACCATGTCCAACTTTGACGATGTGTACGGAGTTGGAAAAAAAAATTCGATTCGACCCACCATAAAGGCATTAAAATATGATCAATTCCCTATGCAGGACTCAAAGAACGAAGTTCCTACGACGATTCGGCACTAAGTTATGGGTGTTTGAAAAAAAGTGCATTTCATTTTTTTTATAGCAGTGTAATAATAAATTTATATAGTGTAAATCAGACTTTTGCACAGAATACACTGTGATTGTGAGCGTTTTTATAACTCTATCTGTAGAATGAATAGACCATAGACATTTTTGTTGTCTGGTCTTAAGCGTGTCGTCTTACCCTTAATCCCATCATGAACATCTTTCTTTATTTTTGCGGGAAATTTGAATTGCGAATAATCAATACTATAAACATCACTGTTTAATGAGCCTTCATCATCAACACTTAGAGCTTGTCATAACTTCAATTTACATACATATTTTTGTTTTGCAAAAGTGAGTTACCGTTCAGCCACTAACGAATATTATAATAAAACACTTTTAACTTTGTTTTGTATAACTTATATATTTATTTTTGTGACTTAAGTTTCGGTAATACAATTGTTTACTTCTTGTTTGAAAATGGTAATTGTATGTACCGAAACTTAAGTCACAAAAATATATACCGGGTGTGGCACTTAAGACGCCTCGGACCATAGCTCCTTTACGATAAAAGCTATCGAAAAAAATCTAAGAACAAAGTGGTGCATAGTTACCGTCGCTATGTTTCAAAAATATTTCTAATCATCAGTGGCGTGCCGTACTCCAGTGGCGTACCAAACTTATGTTTTTTTTAAATGGAATGCCCTATTTTTTATTGCAGATTTGGAAAGTGCTCGACGAGTACTTATTTTTTTATCTAACATGTTATACCCTTCACTTTAGCGGTTTCGCTGTTATAACCCCTTCTTTCAAAATCGCGCCCCATTTTTGAGATTTTTTTGTAGAGAAACTAATTGACGCCGGCGCCTAAATTTTGAATTGAGGTACAGGTTAAGACCTCGTATACCTTCACATAATTTTTTTTCGGGTAATTTATGGAAAAAAAATAATTTTTGATTGATCTTCGCATGTTGTCATTTTTTCCGAAAATTTCAAATGGCACCCCCCTAAAAAAATTACGGCGTTGTACAGCCAAAACTCTAAATTTTTCATTGGTGTAAAAAAAATTACACATTGCATAACAAAATTTCGGAGAAAAAAGGAATTTCATCGCAAATGTCGGGAAACGTTTTCCGTTCCCAAGTGTGCCATGAGAAAACAAAATATTGGTAATTGTCAAAGTAAATTATTAGACGTCAGTAGCAGCCATAAGTCATTTTTGATAAACGTTCTAAAAATGTTCCGAACTCAAGAGGAAATGGTTGACATGATATTTATTCTTGGAGAATGTAACAAGAATTGTTTCTTGGCATCACGAGTGTACGCTGGGAGATATCCGCACAGGACACATCCAAATGAACGTGCATTTCAAAAAGTGTTGGAGAGATTTACTACTACGGGAAGTGTGAAACGGCCAAGGAGAGTTAGAAAGAAGGTAGTTATTACCGAAAATAATGAACTGCAGGTTCTGGAGGCAGTTATTGAAGATCCTCATACCAGTATCCGTGATATTAGTAGGAATCATGATATTTCAACGCGATCCGTACATCGTGTTCTTAAAAAGTACAAATTCCGTCCATTTAAGATTCAACTGCACCAAGAATTGCAACCTCAAGATTTTCATGCGAGGCAAGATTTCTGCATGTGGGCTATCAACAAAATTGAGCAGGAGGAATCATTTCTTATGCGCGTATTATTTTCTGATGAAGCAACGTTCCATAGAAATGGCCATGTCAATCGCCACAACTACCATTATTACGCCGATGAAAACCCACAAGCCATGCGAATGATAAACCACCAACAAAGATGGTCGCTGAATGTTTGGGGAGGCATATTTGGAGAACACCTTTTGGGTCCTTATTTCATCGAAGGGCACCTGAACGGCAACAGTTATTTGAGGTTCCTTCGCGACGACTTGGATGATCTCTTGGAAAATGTCCCTCTAGCCGCTCTTCGACAGATAGTTTTCCAGCACGATGGAGCTCCTGCACATAATAGCTGTGTCGTTCGGGAATTTCTCGATGAAACGTTTCCGGACTCCTGGATTGATCGTGGAGGTCCTGTGAGGTGGCCGCCAAGATCACCAGACCTCACTCCCATTGACTTCTTCCTTTGGGGCCATATCAAAGACGAGGTTTACAGGACGGTACCAACTACTGTCGAGGATATGAGGGAGAGAATCCGCGCGGCTTTCCGCGGTATATCACCAGAAGTCCTTAGGGCAGTGTCTAGAGCCTGTAAGTCGAAGTTGCGGTTATGCCTCCAGCAGGAAGGTCGTCATTTCGAACATTTAGTTTAAGTTGTTAAATTTTCTTTATCTGCATTTTTCATATCATGTTCAATAAATAGGTACATACTATTATGTTGACCGTATTTGTGTATTTGTTTTCTCATGGCACACTTGGGAACGGAAAACGTTTCCCGACATTTGCGATGAAATTCCTTTTTTCTCAGAAATTTTGTTATGCAATGTGTAATTTTTTTACACCAATGAAAAATTTAGAGTTTTGGCTGTACAACGCCGTAATTTTTTTAGGGGGGTGCCATTTGAAATTTTCGGAAAAAATGACAACATGCGAAGATCAATCAAAAATTATTTTTTTTCCATAAATTACCCGAAAAAAAATTATGTGAAGGTATACGAGGTCTTAACCTGTACCTCTATTCAAAATTTAGGCGCCGGCGTCAATTAGTTTCTCTACAAAAAAATCTCAAAAATGGGGCGCAATTTTGAAAGAAGGGGTTATAACAGCGAAACCGCTAAAGTGAAGGGTATAACATGTTAGATAAAAAAATAAGTACTCGTCGAGCACTTTCCAAATCTGCAATAAAAAATAGGGCATTCCATTTAAAAAAACACAAGTTTGGTACGCCACTGGAGTACGGCACGCCACTGATGATTATAAATATTTTTGAAACATAGCGACGGTAACTATGCACCACTTTGTTCTAAGATTTTTTTCGATAGCTTTTATCGTAAAGGAGCTATGGTCCGAGGCGTCTTAAGTGCCACACCCGGTATATATATATATATATATATATATATATATATATATATATATATATATATATAAGTTATATAAAACAAAGTTAAAAGTGTTTTATTATAATATTTAAAATGTATAACGAAGTAGAAGCCTCCAGCATAAACAATACTAACGAATATATAAACACCTAAACGGTCAATTTTTATACGACAGGATCAAAATATTTAGCTCCCCTAAAACCATATCACATATTGAGAAATTTAAAAATTTTCATTAAAATTTTCCGCATTGTTCGTTTCAAAAAGAAATGTCCAGTATGCCCATAATGAAAGGATTTTCATTATCGCTGTTTTGTATTTTCCGTACAGGAAACTGTATTCACGTCCCACTCATTCACTAATATCGCATTAATCAAAACACACCGATATACCGCCCGGAATTATTTCGATTGATGAGCTTGGCATTAGTGGCATTAATCAATTCGGGCGGACGTGTGCCCATACTTTAGTGCGAATTGAACGTAGAAAAAAAAAACGAAAACCGTGTGGAAAATTGGAAAATTATTTAAGCCGCGTCGCACATTGCATTTTATGCTGGAATTCGTTAATTAAAAAGGACTGGAGGGTCGAATTTTTCATATAGTAATACCGTGAATCCGCGAATTGGAAAAAGATACTGGAAATGGCGCGATTTAAATAATGTATGCACATTTTTAGCGGAAACTGAGAGCCGATCCGTTTACATTCTGGAGGGATTTTTTGCTTCCCGGGTACTTGAGCATAAATTATGGTAATTTAATTTTACCTGGAATTATTTATGCATCCGCACTCGTAACTAAGTGCATTGCTGTAGATGTTTGCAAGAATATAATTATAATTTTAATTTAAGTAATTGTTCTATACAACACTCTTCCTGGAATTGGAGAAATATACAGAAACGTTATCAGAACAAAATCGGCAGTAAAATTGCATTTTACTGCTCAGACCGGTATAAGAATTGGATTATGATTCCCCAACGTTGACAACCTACCGAATAATTTTGAACTATTCCAGTTCTAAATGGTGAATCGGAATTACTAAGAGTATAATAACTCATTCAAGTACCAATTTTTTTAAGGATAGGTGTTTGAAGGGAATGTGAGTTAGGAAACGTAAAATTGGTGTAGAGTTGTACCAAGCACTCGAGGCGTGTTACGCAGTGACCATCTTACTTTCAATTAGCTCTGGAGATTTGTTGTCGCCTTCTACGAATACTTTCTTTCTGTACCAATTTATTTTATGTTGTTCAATGATGACCTGTGTAAGCAATCTGTTATCACACCAATAAATACTCTATTCTACTCTACTCTACTTTCTTACTCTGCGCAAACTTTACCTTCACACGTCTCGAGTGCTCGGTAATATTGTAAGAAAAGTCCCCATTTCTAACTATTAGTCTTCTGGAACTTTATCGATGACAATTGTTTTTATATTTATTTCAAGCCACCAAAATGATTAAAATTTTTCACGATTTTTCGCATGACAAAATTTGGTAATGGTGTGAACAGCAGCGGCTTGAGGATTTCCATAGGGAGGGCAAAGACAAAGATGTAGCTCGTGCTGCACTCACTTACTCTTATAGACGAAGCAAATATTTCGTTGCTGTTTCGGTCAAATTTTCTTCCGTTGCCCCGCCGCCGACCTTCAACGAGCCGCCGCTGGGTGTGAATATATTTTTTCACGTAATAACAATCTTCAACGATTTTTAAGTAATTTTGGAAACATTAAATATTGTTCCCCCATCAGAACACCTACCGGTTTCGACCTTTCAGGTCTCATCAGTGTAGTTAGTTGCCGATGGGGAAACGGAGATTACTATTGGAATATAAGTATTCCAAACACCGTTAAAGGTAGAAACGCCAAAATGGCGGAATCTATTGCCTGAATGCTGTACTGAACTAAAGCTGCCCGGACTTGGTTCAGTACAGCATTCAGGCAATAGATTCCGCCACTTTGGCGTTTCTACATTTAACGTTGTTTGGAATACTTATATTCCAATAGTAATCTCCGTTTCCCCATCGGCAACTAACTACACTGATGAGACCTGAAAGGTCGAAACCGGTCTGTATGTGTTCTGATGGGGGAACATCCTTTCTACCTTTAATTTTGGAAAGTTTCGAGTGGCCGACAATTGTTTTTATATTTTTTTGAAACCATTGAAATTACTACAAATTTTATAAATTCGCAAGCTGTTCAAATGAAAGTATCACAGAATTTGGTGTTGGTGTACATTCAGCTATTCACAGAATCATATTAATTTTGAGTAATTTTGGAAAGTTTCAAATCGATAACAATTGTTTTTATATTTATTTCGGGTCACCAAAATTGTAACATTTTTCGCGCAAATTACATGAAATTATCACATAATCTAGTGTGGCGTATATATAGTTTTTTTACGTAATAACAATCTCCAATAATTTTTAAGTAATTTTGAAAAGTCGTCGAATTGTTTTTTTATTTTTTAAAACCCTTAAAATGATTACAAATTACATAAATCAACATCAGTTTTGATATTCCTTATACTGATTTATTGATTGAATTCGATTTTATCTCTGTTTCTCATAGACATATTTATATAAGTTTATGTTTTTTGTATAAAATAATACATTTTAAAATTGATGATCAAAGAATTTTAGGTATGTTTGATTTTAAAATTCCGCATTTGTCGACCAGGAATTGTGATAACTTTGTGTATACTACCACGCGTGTTAATTATTACTTAAATTCACCTGTAATAAGATTATCCCGACTTGGGAACACTTATAATACTGATAATTTAGATATATTTTGCACATCATTCCCTAAATTTAAAAGCGATCTTTTGAAAAAATTAAAATCATTAATTATAGTAGAATAAATTTGTGTTAGTTTTATGATAACATAATCATCATTATCATAGTTATTGTTATTAGTATTAATACGTTTAGTTTTATATTATAAATTACATTGTATATATTTGTAGACCCTTTAATTGGACATAATGTCTGTTGGGTTTTTGTAACAAATAAATAAATAAATAAATAAATAAATCACAGTATCACAGATTTTGGTGTGGGTGTGCATCCAGTTTTTCACGAAATCATATTTTCGAATGAATTTTGAGTCATTTTGGAAAGTTTCAAAGCGATGGCAATTGTTTCTATATTTATTTCAGATCACCAAAGTTATTAAAAGTTTCATAATTTTTCATTCTTTCGTGTAACTATCACAAAATCTGGTGCTTAGATGCATAAAATGCATGTAATTTTTCACGTAATATTATCTCAAATAATTTTTGAGTCATTTTGGAAAGTTTTGGGTCGACGACAATTGTTTTTATATTTTTTTGAAACCATTAAAATTATTACAAATTTTATAAATTCGCGCGCTGTTCATATGAAAGTATCACAGAACTTGGTGTTGGTGTTGGTGTATATTAAGCTATTCACAGAATCATATCAATTTTGAGTAATTTTGGAAAGTTTCAAATCGATAACAATCGTTTTTATATTTATTTCGGGTCACCAAAATTGTAACATTTTTCGCACAAATTACATGAAATTATCACATAATCTAGTGTGGCGTATATATAGTTTTTTTTACGTAATAACAATCTCCAATGATTTTTAAGTAATTTTGAAAAGTCGTCGAATTGTTTTTTTTATTTTTTAAAACTCTTAAAATGATTACAAATTACATAAATCAACATCACAGTATCACAGATTTTGGTGTGGGTGTGCATCCAGTTTTTCATGAAATCATATTTTCGAATGCATTTTCAGTAATTTTGGAAAGTTTCAAAGCGATGGCAATTGTTTCTATATTTATTTCAGATCACCAAAGTTATAAAAAGTTTCATAATTTTTCGTACTTTCGTGTAACTATCACAAAATCTGGTGCTTAGATGCATAAGTTGCATGTAATTTTTCACGTAATATTATCTCAAATAATTTTTGAGTCATTTTGGAAAGTTTTGGGTCGACGACAATTGTTTTCATATTTTCTTGAAACCATTAAAATTATTACAAATTTACAAAATTTACGCGCGGTTCAAATGAAAGTATCACAGAATTTGGTGTTGGTGTTGGTGTACATTCAGCTATTCACAGAATCATATTAATTTTGAGTAATTTTGGAAAGTTTCAAATCGATAACAATTGTTTTTATATTTATTTCGGGTCACCAAAATTGTAACATTTTTCGCACAAATTACATGAAACTATCACATAATCTAGTGTGGCGTATATATAGTTTTTTTTACGTAATAACAATCTCCAATGATTTTTAAGTAATTTTGAAAAGTCGTCGAATTGTTTTTTTTATTTTTTAAAACTCTTAAAATGATTACAAATTACATAAATCAACATCACAGTATCACAGATTTTGGTGTGGGTGTGCATCCAGTTTTTCATGAAATCATATTTTCGAATGCATTTTCAGTAATTTTGGAAAGTTTCAAAGCGATGGCAATTGTTTCTATATTTATTTCAGATCACCAAAGTTATAAAAAGTTTCATAATTTTTCGTACTTTCGTGTAACTATCACAAAATCTGGTGCTTAGATGCATAAGTTGCATGTAATTTTTCACGTAATATTATCTCAAATAATTTTTGAGTCATTTTGGAAAGTTTTGGGTCGACGACAATTGTTTTCATATTTTCTTGAAACCATTAAAATTATTACAAATTTACAAAATTTACGCGCGGTTCAAATGAAAGTATCACAGAATTTGGTGTTGGTGTTGGTGTACATTCAGCTATTCACAGAATCATATTAATTTTGAGTAATTTTGGAAAGTTTCAAATCGATAACAATTGTTTTTATATTTATTTCGGGTCACCAAAATTGTAACATTTTTCGCACAAATTACATGAAACTATCACATAATCTAGTGTGGCGTATATATAGTTTTTTGCGTAATTACAATCCTCAATGATTTTTAAGTAATTTTGAAAAGTCGTCGAATTGTTTTTTTATTTTTTAAAACCCTTAAAATGATTACAAATTACATAAATCAACATCACAGTATCACAGATTTTGGTGTGGGTGTGCATCCAGTTTTTCATGAAATCATATTTTCGAATGCATTTTCAGTAATTTTGGAAAGTTTCAAAGCGATGGCAATTGTTTCTATATTTATTTCAGATCACCAAAGTTATAAAAAGTTTCATAATTTTTCGTACTTTCGTGTAACTATCACAAAATCTGGTGCTTAGATGCATAAGTTGCATGTAATTTTTCACGTAATATTATCTCAAATAATTTTTGAGTCATTTTGGAAAGTTTTGGGTCGACGACAATTGTTTTCATATTTTCTTGAAACCATTAAAATTATTACAAATTTACAAAATTTACGCGCGGTTCAAATGAAAGTATCACAGAATTTGGTGTTGGTGTTGGTGTACATTCAGCTATTCACAGAATCATATTAATTTTGAGTAATTTTGGAAAGTTTCAAATCGATAACAATTGTTTTTATATTTATTTCGGGTCACCAAAATTGTAACATTTTTCGCACAAATTACATGAAACTATCACATAATCTAGTGTGGCGTATATATAGTTTTTTGCGTAATTACAATCCTCAATGATTTTTAAGTAATTTTGAAAAGTCGTCGAATTGTTTTTTTATTTTTTAAAACCCTTAAAATGATTACAAATTACATAAATCAACATCACAGTATCACAGATTTTGGTGTGGGTGTGCATCCAGTTTTTCACGAAATCATATTTTCGAATGAATTTTGAGTAATTTTGGAAAGTTTCAAAGCGATGGCAATTGTTTCTATATTTATTTCAGATCACCAAAGTTATAAAAAGTTTCATAATTGTTCGTACTTTCGTGTAACTATCACAAAATCTGGTGCTTAGATGCATAAAATGCATGTAATTTTTCACGTAATATTATCTCAAATAATTTTTGAGTCATTTTGGAAAGTTTTGGGTCGACGACAATTGTTTTCATATTTTCTTGAAACCATTAAAATTATTACAAATTTACAAAATTTACGCGCTGTTCAAATGAAAGTATCCCAGAATTTGGTGTTGGTGTGCATTCAGCTTTTCACGAAATCATATTTTAGAATAAATTTTGAGTAATTTTGGAAAGTTCAAGCCACCAAAATTATAACAATTTTTCATGATTTTTCGCTCTGATTACATGAAATTATCACAAAATCTGGTCATGGTATGCATGTGGTTTTCAGGTAATAATAATCTCAAATAATTTTTGAGTAATTTTGGAAAGTTTTGGATCGACGACAATTGTTTTTATATTTTTTTGAAACCATTAAAATTATTACAAATTTCCAAAATTCAAGCGCTCTTCAAATGAAAGTATCGCATAATTTGGTGTTGGTGTGCATTCAGCTTTTCACGAAATTATATTTTTGAATAAATTTTGAGTAGTTTTGGAAAGTTTCAAATCGATTGCAATTGTTTTTATATGCATTTCAAGCCACCAAAATTATAACAATTTTTCACGATATTTGAAGCTGATTACATGAAATTATCACAAAATCTGGTAATGGTATTCATGTAGTTTTTCAGGTAATAATAATCTCAAATAATTTTTGACTAATTTTGGTCGATAACAATTGTTTTTATATATTTTTTTGAAACCATTAATATTATTACAGTTTTTCATGATTTACTGTAATTTTCTCGAAATATAAACATAGAGTGGTCTGATATTTTTATTAAACCATAAAGTAGAATAAATTTTGACTAAATTTAGAAAGTTTCAAGTTTGTGGCAATTGTTTTTTAATTTTTTATCCGCTTGGAAAATTGTAGAACTACAACTTATTCGCAAGTATTGGTTCCGTTTGATTTTCTAGAAATCTAGGCTTGTTTTTTTTTTATAGAATCATGAAGCAAAAAATATTTTGGGTAAATGATAAAAATTTCAAATTTGTGGCAATTGTTTTCACATTGTTCATTCGGTTGGAATTGTAAGAATGCAGAATGATCACAAGTTATGATTTTATGTAATTTTCTTGAAATCCATATCTGGGGTGTTTTTAGATTTTATAGAATAATAAATTAGAATTCATTTTAAGTTTTAAGTTTTTGGAAATTAAAAAAAATGTTTTTATTGATATCGAATAATTTATATTTAGGTGTTTTAATATTTTTACCAGTCTATAAAGTTAAATATATTTAAAACGCAAAAACATGCCAATACGTTTTTCTTAAGCCTTTCATGTCAGTTTGACATATCGAAAAAAAAAACTCCAAAACACGACAGTGAGTTTTTCTTAAGCTAATCATGTTATTTTGACATATCGAAAAAATCGCAAAATCACGTGAATAAGTTTTTCTTAAGCCATTACTGTTATTATTGCAGATTCAGAAAGCAAAAATACATCAACATGTTTTTCTTATGCCATTCATAATATTTTGTCTGTTCGAAAGAAATAATATTTTGTCTGTTCGAAAGAAAATGCAAAATGAATAGGTTTTTCTTAAGCATATTGACATATTGAAAAAACACAAAACACATTAAATTTTTCTCAATACATGCATGCCATTTTGATATATTGAAAAAAACGCAGAAACAATTCATTAAGTGTTTCTTAAAATATTCTAACACATATAAAAATAAACTTAAAAAAGTATTTCTTAAGTTACTCATGTCATTTTGACATATCTACAAAAACAAAAAACATGTCATTAAGTGATTGAGTTTAAGTGACATTGAAAAAACGCAAATACATGTCAATTAGTGTTTTTTAAGCCATTCGTCATTTTGAGATATTGAAAAAATGTAAAAACACGTTACTATGTTTTTCCGGAGTCTTACATGTCATATTAATGTACTGAAAAAAAAACGCAAAAATAATAATTAGAAGTCCTGGATACATTTAGATGTTTTAATATTTTTACCAGTCAATAAAGTGAATCAATTCAAACATTCATGGCCCTTGCTTTTACACTTTTTTTAATCTGTTTCGAAAATTGCAGAATTTTTGCAACATTGTCGTTGGTTTCATTCAATTTTCTCTAAATTTAGGCTTGAGATATTTTTTAAGTTTTATAGTGCTATGAAGTAGACTGAATTGTAGAGTTTTCGTATTTTCGCATTCTGTCCACCCTGTATTAAGTGGTCTGTCCGTAAACACGCACTTGACACTACGACAATATTGCGATATTTATTTTATTTTATTTTATTTATTATGTATATACGGGAAACCCCTTTTACAAAAATTATAATACAAAATACAAAATAGACGTCATTCTTAAAACTGAATAAATAAAAAAAATATTAGTGCAGGATAGGACAGGACCTGCCGCAGGTGGCCCATTCACGTTCAGCACCGCGATCACTACCTCACCCGGGCCTACCATAGCTTAATTTTACACGCTCTGGCTTAACCAATATCAATTGAGCATATATTTATCACTGCTGTTTTTGTACACGTCTCCTTATTCATTTCATGCTGCAATATAACCATTCATTTCTATTTTATTTTTTTATTAAATATACTATGAAGTAATTATCCGTGTTGCGCAGTGATCATCTTAAATTGCCATCGGAAATTTGTTGTCGCATTCTCCGAAAACTTTCTCACTCTGCGCAAACTTTACCTTCACAAGTCTTGAGTGCCTGGTAATATTGTAAGAAACTTCCTCATTTCGAACCATCAGTCTTCATCAATGCAGTACTAGTTAGATTATGGGGACTTGCTCTTTTTAAAAACATCAATTTTTATCATCCATTAATCCAATTTTTACAGACGACGTTTATTCAGTTTTTTTTTATATTATATCATTATTTTTGTAATTACGGTCATGGGTTTGTGAAAACTCGTTATGTAATGCATTAATAATCGATGGACGTAATTTAAGTGAGTATATCAGCACTACAGGAAGTCACATTAAATATTGACACGGTGCACTAAGTGTAGTAAATATCCCATCCGGTTTAGCGTGAATTTAGCCGGATGCCCAAAATCCATCCCTTCGCATCCGTAAATGACCCTATATACACGCCAACTTAATTTGCGTATAAATATAATATTGCAGTTACGGTTGCGCTTCATATTCGGTTTACTGTAATCGAATTTCCTCGCCGTACGGATTATTTGAACGAAACATTTGATTTAAATATCAATTATTAGATTAATAAAATAAGAAATATCTCACAAGAAATGGCGAAAGTATAAAGAACGAATAAATATCGTGCGACAAAAATAAACCGGAGTGCGTTCAAATTTAAGGGATAAGTCACAAACAAGGAACGTAAATGCAACCAAAATATTGGAAATTTGTTTTCTGGTTACATGAAGATTAAAAAGAATATTGATGAATACAAAAATAATTAATACCGGTAAACATGACCAACCCATAATTTATCACTGTAATGCTTAATTTACACACAAGGAGCACAGATTTGAAAACCGCCTTCAATTTGGAGTTTTCGTTTAGCCGCTACGGCCGATCAAAGTCTGAAAAAATCGACTTACGTTCATGGTGACACGCTAATTTTTTTTGCTATTGAAGTTTCTGATGAAAAAGAAGGTATACTTCAATGGTCTACGATAATTATTAAGAAAGTTGCATTTTTTGAGCAAAAGTTCCAAGGGCTGTAACTTGTGTGTATTTTCAAGTTTTCGTCAAAAATTTAAAATCACCAATTTTAATTGAATCCGACTAATTTACACACAAGTAGCACAGATTTTAAAACCACGTTTAATTTGGAGTTTTCGTTTAGCCGCTACGGCCGATCAAAGTTTGAAAAAATGGTGACAGGCTAATTTTTTTGCTATTGAAGATAGCTGAAATTTTTTAACGCCAATCAATTTCTCTCTTCCTGATGAAAAATAAGGTATACTTCAATGCAGTGGCGGCTCGTGGAACATGTTGATGGGAGCCACTTTTACAATTTATTGGATCGGATGATACTGACGTTTGAAACGTGTAAATTATGAAAGATGGAAATGAAAAATTATACAAATTAAATACCGACCAAAAAATCAAAAATTTGCACATAAAAATCAATCACGTGAAAAATCTAAAGTATTGACCAATAAAAAATACTATCTTAATTAAGGTAAAAAACTAAAAATATAAGCACAAAAAATCGAAAATTTACACAAATATCGAAAAAAAAAATGCAGACCAAAAATCCGAAAATTTCAACAAAACTTATTTAAATATTTAGGGTAAAAATTCTAAAATTTGGAACGAAGAAATAAAAAAACAGGTCAAAGATCTAAAATATAGGCCCAAAAATCAAAAATGCTATTCTAAAAATAAAAAATGCAAACCAAAATATTGAAAATCAAGGAAAACAAAAATAATTTGCCATTTCAGCCCCTAAAATAACTCCTTAACCCAAAATAAGTTGGCGACCAGAAACTCGAAAACCTCAGATCCTGGAAGTCCCACAACAATTTTTTTTAGACAAATAGTGTTCCGAATGATTTCAGACTTAAAAAAGAACAAAAAAACATAAATTAAAATTAATCGATTTTATAAATTTATTTAATGCTTCTGAACAAGTGAGGTTGCCTCAAATTGATTTATCAATCGATTTTAGTCAAAAAGTAACCTAAAAGTAAAAAAAACCCCATACAAAATAATAATTCAAGTTAAAAAATCTAAAATGAGGGGTAAGAAATCAAAAACCATCAAAAAATCTTGAAAATATCGGCAAAAAAATTAAAAAGTCGCGCATAAAAATCAATAATTTAGGTTAAAAAATCTAAAATATAGGATAAAGAATTCAAAACTTCGACCAAACATTTGATGCTAAAAATCAAAATTGCCGACTAAATAATTGACAGTTTTAACAAACAAATCGAAAATTTAGAAAAAAATTTGGGCTAAAATATCAAAATCCGGGCTTAACGATAAAAAATGAAAACAAGAAGATTCAAAATTCAAGTACGAAAATTGCCAGTTTCAGCCCCAGAAAACATAGGAAATAGCTCAAAATTTGCTCTGTAGCGAAGGAAATATGCACTCAATGATTTGAAAAATTTAAAAAAATTATTACTGAAGGTTTCCCTTCAAATAAACTTCAATTATTCAAAAATAGTGTACTTTTGATTTCATGAAAACAACGACATGCTCCTGCAGAAAACAAGGGAATAAACTCAAAATTTGCTCTGTAATGAAGGAAATTTGCACTCAATGTTTTAAAAAATTGTAAGAAATTAATCACTTGTAAAATTAGCCCCAAAATTACTAAAACTATGCAGAAAGAATGTACTTTTGATTACTTGAAAAAATAATTGCACTAATGCTACTCAAAACAACAGAAATTGACTCAAAACTGCACTGGAGGAAACGGAAATTGCACTCAATGTTTTGAAAAATCGTAAAAAAATAATCACTTGCAGAATTAGCTCTTAATTAAGGTAACTAAAATATAAGCACAAAAAATCGAAAGTTCAGACAAATATCGAAAATTTGCGGTTAATAAAATGCAGACCAAAAATTCGAAAATTTTAACAAAAAAAATCAAAAAGTTTAACCAAAATAAAGAATATTTAGGGCAGAAGCTCTACAATTTGGAACGAAGAAATGAAACATACAGGTCAAATATTTAAAACATAGGCCAAAAAAATCAAAAATGTTGGTCTAAAAATAAAAAATGTAAACCACAAAATTGAAAAATCAAGGAAAACAAAAATAATTTGCCATTTTCAGCTCGAAAAATAACTATTTAGTTCAAAATAAGTTGCCGATCAGAAACTCGAAAACGGGAGTCAAAAAGTAACCAAAAAGAAAAAAAAATCGGCCGTAAAAAATAATAATTCAAGTTAAAAAATCTAAAATGAAGGGCAAGAAATTATAAAGTGTACTTGAAAATATCGGCAAAAAAATAAAAAAAAGTCGCGTATAAAAATCATTAATTTAGTTTAAAAAAATCTAAAATACAGGTCAAAAATTTAAAAACTTTGACCAAAATTTCGATCCTAAAAAAAATCGAAAATTTAGAAGAAAATTATTTTCTTTGGTAATTTGTAAAGACACATTATTCAAAATTAGTCTGTCAAAATTTCAACCATTTGTTGCAGTAAATGTGGAATTATCATGTGTATTTCTTAAAAATGCGCTGTTTTGATCATCAAAATTTGCTCTTTAGTGCAACCATTTTTGTTGTGGTAAACTTGTGATTAGTTTTAGTAGAAATTTGTAAAGGGACATTATTTAAAATTGGTCTGTCAAAATGTCAACCATCTGTAGCAATAAATGTGGAATTCCCATGCAAATTTCTGAAAAATCCGCTTTTTCGGTCATCAAAATTTACTTTTTAGTGCAAATATTTTTGTTGTGGTGAACTTGTGATTATTTTCTTTGTAAATTTGTAAAGAGATATTATTCCAAATTAGTCTATCAAAATAAATGTAGAATTGCCATGTGAATTTCTAAAAAATCATTTTTTGTTATCAAAATTATCTTTTCCAATGCAACCATTTTTGTTGTGGTAAACTTGTGATTAGTTTTTGTAGAAATTTGTAAAGGGACATTATTCAAAATTGGTCTGTCAAAATTTCAACCACTTGTCGAAAGAAATGTGGAATTCTCAAGTGAATTTCTGAAAAATTTGCCTTTTTGGTGATCAAAATTTGCCTTTTAGTGAAACCATTTTTGTTGTGGTAAATTTGCGATGATTTTCTTTGGAAATTTTTAAAGACGCATTATTCAGAATTAGTCAGTTAAAGTTTAAACCATCTGTAAAAATAAATGTCCAATGCGCCTACGCGAATTTTTGCAAAATGCGCTTTTTTGGTCATCAAAATTTTCTTTTTAGTGCAACCATTTTTGTTGTGGTAAACTTGCGATTGTTTTCTTTGGAAAAGTGTAAAGACACATTATTCAAAATTAGTCTGTCAAAATTTCAACCATCTGCTGCAATAAATGTAGAATTCACATGAGAATTTCTAAAAAAGGCGCTTTTTTTGTCATAAAATTTGCCTATTTAGTGCAACCAATTTTGTTGTGGTAAACATGCGATTACTTTCTTTGAAAATTTGTAAAAAACACATTATTCAGAAAAGTGTGTCAAAATTTTAACCATCTGTTGAAATTAATGTGGAATTTCCATTTGTTTAACATTTAAAAAGTTTTTTTTTTAAGAATCAGTTAAAAATTCTTCTGAGCTTGATACTACAGGTAGTGCTCCGTGACTCTATATAACGAGCCGCCCCTGCTTCAATGGGTAATAATTAAAAAAAGTTGATTTTTTTCGATTTTTTCCATTTTAGACTTTTTTTTGCTGACGCGTCACAGGCTTCAAATTGACATTTGTTCTTGCGAAAGTACATTTTCCAAAGCGTCTTGAAGGGATCTTTCCAGTCATGTGTAGAAACCCCGAATCGAACCAGTGGTTTCTTCAGGAAATTATTTCAAAGCCAATTTTTGAGCAAAAGTACGAAGGGGGATAGTTTTTCAGGTTTTTGTCAAAAATTTTAAATCGCTAATTTCAATTAAATTGAATTTCAATACATCGAGCATTTTGTAGACTCGGATGAAACTGACGTAAGTGACCCTTTGGATGTCATCTACATCTACGAACTCAGAATTAAGAGACGAATTAAATTAAATTAAATTAAATTATATAAAAATTCTATTTCCGATTTAACCAGAAATTATTTCTATTGCAAATGGAACCCTGTATATTTTTACATAATTTAATTCGTCTCTAAATTAGGAGTTTTTAGATGCATCACTCATGACTTTTTTCTAGTCCTGACAAAATATTTCCTTAAAAAAGTCGAGGAAAGAAATCTTTAAAACAAGTCCCAAAAAAGTTCTAGAAAAAATTGGTCTGAAACCCAAAAAGAAACCTTGGATAAGACCTAAAAAGGAGGCCTCTGAAAACACCTGAAAAAGTGGAATAAGTCCGAAAAATGGCCTGAAAAAATAGTCCTGACAGAAAGTATAATAGATAAAAATATCTTGAAATTAATGAAAAAGAGTCCTATAAGAAAGTCTTTAAAAACAGTACTGAAAAATAATCTTGAAAAGTGCTAAAAAACTGTCCCCAAAAAAAGTTTTGAAGCAAGAAGTCCAGAAAAAAAGTCCCGAATAAAAGTCCCGAAGAAAAAATCGTGAAAAAACTTCTGACAAAAATAGTCCTAAAAAATTCCTGACAAAACTATGTTGAGAAAAAGTACTGAAAAAATTCCTCAAAAAGGTTCCGGAAAACGTCCAGAAAAGGGCCTTGAAAAAATGTCCTAAAAAAACGGAAAAATGTCCCGAAAAAGTTCGTGAAAAAAAGTTCTGATACAAAGTCCTAAAAAAAATTCTATAAAAAGAATACTCAAAGTAAACTCTTGAAAAAATTCTGTAAGAAAGATCCTTGAAAAAATACCTGAGAAACTACTGAAAAAAAATATGAAAAAATTGTCGTTAAAACAGCCCTGAAAAGAAAGTCCAGTAACAAATTTTTAAAAAAAGCCCTGAAAAAAGTTCTGAGAAAAAAATACTGAAAAATTCTTGAAATTAGTCCTAAAAAATAACCTGAAAGTTTTTTTGAAAAAGGTCACGAAATAAAGTTTTGAAAATAAAGTCCTTACAAAAGTCCTGTAAACAGTGTCCTAAAAGAGACTTTAAAAGAGTCCTAGAGGAAGAAGCCCTGAAAAAAAATTCTTGAAAATAAAGTCTTAAAAAAAATCTGAAAATTGTAATTGTAAGTCCTAAAAAAAGTCAGAAATTTCATAAAAAGACCCAAAAAGAAGTTCTGAAAAAGTTTGTCCTGAAAAAAAAGTCCTTAAGAAAGGTCTAAAAAATAGTTTTGAATTAAAATCCTTGGAAACTGCTTGTCAAAGTCCCGAAAAAAGGACCTAAAATGAGTCCTGAATATACCGGGTGTAACTGAATTCTGATAGACCTCAAATATCATTTGAATTTTTACATATATATTTATGAAATTTAGTAAGGTGTTTTTAGAGAAAAAAAGTGGACTTTTAATGAAAATTCAATTTACGGTTTAACCGGAAATTACCTGTTAACTGTTCTGCTTCAAATGGAACACCCTGTATATTTTTACATATTTTAATTCGTCTCTAACTTCTGAGTTTAGAGATGTATCATAAGCGATCTTTCGGTTGTTAGTTTTTTGTTTAAATTTAAACAAATACCTATTTTAAATTTAATTTAAAAAATGGTCATGTTACTTTCTCCGACTTGATGGTATCATAGCTATTTATATTTACGTTTTTATGGTTTAATTTTAATTGAAATCATATTTTAAATATATATCGAGCGTTGTGTAAACTCGGATGAAACTGACGTTTAAAACGTCAAAATTATAAAAGATGGAAAAATTATACTTCAAATTAAAAAACTCAGTTTACTCAAAAACAAAAGGAGTTTCGAAAAAAACTTATTCTTTATAAGTTGTTCATTTTAGCATTTTATTATTAATTATTATTAACATAAATTTGCTGTAACTTTTATCGTTTTCTAATTATAAACCAAAACATTTGAAAAAAATAATATTTGTTTCTCTCGAATACAAATGATTTTATGAAAAATGTTTTCAAGCAAAAGATGTTCATTTCTTTGTTGTCTTAAAAGTTTGTTTAAATGTTTTTGTGATATTTTTCATATTTAAGAAAATATTGGCAAAAAACAAGAAACAGTTAAGGTAAACGCCCACGTCCGGTGTACGAAATTTTACCAAAAGCTTTTCAGTTCTTCAGATTATCAAATAAGACGGATGTTCATAGTTTCATATCAATTTCTCAATTAGTTTTTGAGATACAGCGCGCACAGACAGACATACACACAGACACACGCACACAAACACACACAGACACACACACAGACACAATTTTTTTTTTCCAGAAATTGTTGAATGCCATCTAAGGACCCCAAAACGGATATTTCCGTAAAAAATTTTTTTTTTTTTAAATCACGATCACAATACTTTCTCGTACTTCGTAACGGAGAAAGTAAAAACGATTTCTGGTTTATTAATTATTATCATTATTACGCATTTGATGCACTGTGCTTACAAGAGAAACCATAAAACACATTACTAACAGCTCTACAACAATTTTGACCGAACATGAAAACGGTTCACTTCCAGCGATGAAAGCACTCGTACTCAGGATGCAGTATTTTATGTAATATTAAAAAAAACACA
Source organism: Ocypus olens (assembly GCA_910593695.2). Classification (NCBI taxonomy): domain Eukaryota; kingdom Metazoa; phylum Arthropoda; class Insecta; order Coleoptera; family Staphylinidae; genus Ocypus; species Ocypus olens. The sequence continues at coordinate 9,084,761 of OU343053.1, read as the reverse complement.
CAAGTCGCACACCCACCAAACCCTATACCATTGTTGGAAAGGTGTCTATTTGAAAATGTGAAAATCTACAGGGCGATCCATTTAGAAAAACTGCCGATAACGTCATATCTCGAAAAATAGGGTCGCTGTTGAAAATCGTCAAAATACGTCAATGAACAGAATAAATAAAACCATAAACAATTCTTTTAAATGTTTTAAGAAAACAACAGACGTTAAGCCAGAAATCAAGTATTCTGACACATATGCCTATCCCTGTATGTATCGTGAAAATATAAATATACAACTTGTTCGTATTAAATTTATTGAATGCATCTGCAACAAGTAAGGGTATCTAATTTCAAATAAAATGCCTTTATAAATTGGATCCTCGAAGCAAAGGTCGAGCAAAGAATTCGATACAACTACTAAATCGTAAACTTTCATATTTGAGGGAGCAGGCCCACACACTGGAGAGGGATATTAAAAAGTTTTCGGCCAGAGGGGCGGAAGTATTCGATGATAAAAGCATTGCCGGTTCGGGCGAAAGCAAAGATATCGGCGATGGGGAAAATAAATCGTTCAGAAGGAAACATAACGCGTTGTTTCACATACCGCCACACACGCCGTCACAGTATCGGATTTCGCTTAAGCTCCAGAAATTAAAATTCCAAGAGGCCGCCAACTGTTTATGGCTCGAACTTATCGGTAGGGAATAAATCAGTGCGCTTAATTAAGTTTTAAAGTTAATTAAGCCGAGACAATCGATGGTTTAAACTTGCAGTGGAGTGGAGTCGGATACACTTTAGCAAACTGTTTTTATTTTCTAGGCAATACAATTTGTCAATTAAGGACTCGAACAAAAGCTGGAAGTTTAGTTAATCTGAACGATAAATAAAATAGAAATTTAATTGATGCAATTTACTTTTAAATTAAAAAAATGTGCCTTATTAAGCGAAAACAATAATTATTTATTTTGTTGTAGATTGAGGATTATAAAAGTTATGAATTCTACCAAATAAAATAAAAAATGGTGATGTGGCCATCATTTCTCCGACTTGATGGATTTACGCTTTCATGGTTTATTTTCAATTTAAATCATATTTTAAATGTACATCGAGCGTTGTGCAAACTCGAATGAAACTGACGTTTAAAACGTCAAAGTTATGAAGTTAGAAACATTATACTTCAAATTCAAAAACTCAGTTTACTCAAAAACTAAAGGGATTTAGAAAGAAAAAAAATTATAAGTTGTTAGTTTTAGTATTCTCTACAATTATTATTAATATAAATTTACTGTAACTATTATCGTTTTATAATTATAAACCAAAAATTAAAAAAATTAAATAATTTTTTTTCTCGAATAAAAATGATTTTATGAAAAATGTTTTCGAGCAAAAGATGTTCATTTCTTTGTTGTCTTCAATGTTTGTTTAAATGTTTTTGTGATATTTTTCATATTTAAGAAAATATTGGCAAAAAACAAAAAACAGTTAAGGTAAACACCCACTTCCGGTATACGAAATTTTATCAAAAGATTTTCAGTTCTTCAGATTATTAAATAAGTTTCGTATCAATTGCTCAATTAGTTTTTGAGATACAGTGCGCACAGACAGACAGACAGACAGACACACACACACACACAGACACACACACACACAGACACACACACACACACACACACACACACACACACACACACACACCCACGCACGCACGCACGCACGCACACACCCGTAAATTTTAAGCCATATCGAACAATGCATAACCGAGCCCTAGCCCTCTTAAATTTGAAAAAGTAGGTTTATTCCCTTTTTTCATTTTGGTCCACCCTAATATTAAACGGTCCACCCTAAGGCCAAATTATATATTTTATCGATAGAGGACGTTAATGTGAATCCAAAACGTCTTTATTTGTTGAAATTGGACTAAAATTGACGAAGTTATTAATGTTTTACGAAACTACTGGCCAAAGATCTAAAATATCGGCTGGAAAATCAAAAACCCTGGACTAAAAGTAAAAAATGTGGATCCGAAAACTTGAGAATTCAAGTAAAGGAAAATTAATTTGCCATTTTCACCCCCAAAATAACTTTTAAGCTCAAAGTAAGTTTCTGACCAGAAACTCGGAAATAATAGCCACAAAGTAAACAAAAATCACGCAATAAAATCAATCATTCAAGTTAAAAAATCTAAAAAATATGAAGAAAATAATAATTTTAGACCAAAATCGAAAATTCGGGACTGAAAATCAAAAGCGCAGATTAAAAAAATTGAACAAAATTTCGGACAAAATAAGGAAAAATTTATACCGCAAAGTCGAAATAGCAAGTAAAAAATCTAAAATATAGACCAAAAATGAAAAATCAACAATCGTGGCCAAAAATCAAACATTTTGACTCGGGCCTAAAAATAAAAAATGCAGACCAAACAAATCAAAATTTTCTGCCAAAAAAAAAATAAATGTAGCACAGAAAATCTTGAATTTAGGCTACAAAATCGAAAATACAGGTCAAAAATCTGAAATATTTACTAAAAAAAAATCCACAGTCGGGACCAAAAAATCAAAAATTTTGACCAAAAATCGAAAACTCTGGTTTAAAAATAAAAATGTAGACACAATAAATCATCATTTAGGTTAGAAATTCAAACTATAGGGCCAAAAATAAGAAATTCGAGCCTAAAAATAAAAAATACGGACCAGAAAATTGAAAATTTAGGCCAAAATAAAGAATATTTCGACTAAATGATCACAAAAGACCAAAAAAATTAGTGAAAACTCGAAAAAAACAGGCCAGAGATCTTAAATATGAGCCAAAAAATCAAAAATCCCGGTCTGTAAATAATAAATGTTGACTAAAAAATTGAAAATTCAAGTAAAAGAAAAACAATTGTTCTTATATATTCTTTGAGAGCATTAGAATTAATACAATTTTTCACAATTCGCGCTCTGTTCAAAAGTTCAAAAAATTGTATTACACAATTTGATCAAGGTGTGTCCAGCTTTTTCCAAAATCTTCATGTCGAATGAATTTTGAGTTATTTAGGAAAATTTCAAATCGATTTTTATATTTATTTCAAACCACCAAAATTATAACAATTTTTTGCGATTTTTCGCAGTGATTACATGAAATTATGACAAGTTTTCCGCATAATTAAATCAAATGATTTTTTTTGAGTAATTTCGGAAAATGTTTAGTTTTTGTTTGACAATTGTTTTTGTATATTCTTGAGAGCATTAAAATGATTATAATTTTTCATAAATTCGCGTGCTGTTCAAATACAAATTTGGTTTTGATATGTATCCAGATTTTCCCAAAATCATAATTTCGAATAAATTTTATTTAATAAGTTATTTTGGCAGGTTTAAATCGTTGGCAGTTGTTTTTATATTTATCCAAGCCACCAAAATTTGAACAATCTTTTGCCGATTATTCGCACTCATTAACAAATAACTATTTTTTACGATTTTTCGTGATAACTGATTACATGAAGTTATGACAAAATCTGCTGATTTTTCACATATGAATAATTTCGAATGATTTATAAGTAATTTTAGAAAATTTTAAGTTAACAACAATTGTTTTTATATTTGTTTGAGAGCATTAAAATAATTACAATTTTCCATAATTTCGCGCGCTTTTCAAATAAAAGTACACAAAATTTGGTTTTGGTGTGTATCCAGATTATTCCGAAATAATAATTTCGAATGTATTTTGAGTTATTTTAGAAAGTTTCAAATCAATGGCAATTAATTTTGTATTTATTTAAAACCATTAAAATTACTACAATTTTTCATAGTTTCGCGCGCTATTGAAATAAAATGTATGTAAAATTTGACGTTGGTATGGATCTACCTTTTCACAAAAACATAAATTTTGAGTAATTTTGGAAAGTTTCAAATCGATGGGTGGGCCTTATCCTACAACTGAGACAGTAGAATCGAAATATGGGTTTTAATCGTAGGTTTGTCTTTAATTTGTAAAGATCCAACTGTTAAAACTGTGGTCACATGCTTAACTTTTAGGATTGTAGGATAATCGAAAATTTTAACAAACAAATCGAAAATTAAGACCAAAATAAAGAATATTGAGGCCAAACAAATTAGTAAAAAAAAAGGGTAAAACTTGCCAAACATCTTAAATATGAGCCAAAAAATCAAGAATAAAAAATGCAGACTAAAAAATTGAAAATTCAAGTAGAAGAAAAATTTGTAGCCCCAAAATTACATTTTTAGCCTAAAATAAGTTTCCGACTCGAAACTCGAAAATAATTGCCGAATAAAAATATGCATGCATAAAGAACAATATCTAGGTAACACAATCTAAAATAAAGAACAAAAACTCAAAAATTTATACCAAAAAACTCGAAAATGCCGTAAAAAAATAAAAGATTCAGTTTAAAAATCCAAAATATAGGGCCTAAAAATCAAAAAAAGTATTATGGCATAAAGAATGGCAAAATTTGAATAAGCACTCGTCTTGAAAAGCTGCAGCACATAATTTGTTGAAAAAAAAAGAATTGTTTGATGTTGCTCCTGGAAATGCATTGCAAACAATGATAATTGAAGACAAACAATTTCTATTAATGCAGAGAGTGTAAGACCAGGATCAATGATTGGTATTGAAGGAAAGTATCGCAGTGCAAGTGAAAAAGTGACGTTTGAAGCGCTTAGAAGAAGAGGTCAGAAGGAAGAGAAAATCTGATCAAGAAATAGCAGCGAAAATGGTAATTACGGCCCAGCTGATTTGAATAATAATACTGCCTCAGATCTGGATCAGGAAATGGAACCATAACCACAAGCATTGCATTTATCAGTGAAGGGATCTCATCTGCTTTAGACAAGTGTAAATAAGTGACAGAAATGAAGAAATCTTCTAATTACCGTCGCTGAAGGATTAGGTATACAAGTATGATATAACTGAAACATTGACAACTCTGTCAATTTTAGTCCGATTTTAACAAATAAATCGTTTTGAATTCATATTAACATCCTCTGTCGACACAATATATCATTTGACCATTAGGGTGGACCGTTTAATATTAGGGGGGCTAAAATGAAAAAAAAGAGGGAAAACCGATTCTTTCAAATTTTAGACACCTAGCTCGGTTAGGCCATGGTCGATATGGCTCAAAATTTACAGTTATTAGTTTTTTGAGTATATGAACAAGTTTCCGGGTTGTCCCGTTGATTTTCACATACTTCGAAACTCCCCCATATATGCTATAACCACTCTAAGTAGTGCACATGCACTATGAGAAAAATGGTGATGTGGCCATCATGTTACTTTCTCCGACTTGATGGTATCATTTATATTTACGCTTTCATGGTTTATTTTCAATTTAAATTAAATTTTAAATGTACATCGAGTGTTGTATAAATTCGGATCAAACTGACGTTTAAAACGTCAAAATTATGAAAGATTGAAAAATTATACTTCAAATTCAAAAACCCAGTTTACTCAAAAACGAAAGGGATTTCGAAAAAAACTTATTCTTTATAAGTTGTTCATTTTAATATTCTCTACAATTATTATTAACATAAATTTGCTGTAACTATTATTGTTTTATAATTATAAACCAAAAATTAAATTCACGAATAAAAATGATTTTATGAAAAATGTTTTAAGCAAAATATGTTTATTTCTTTGTTGTCTTCAAAGTTTGTTTAAATGTTTTTGTGATATTTTTCATATTTAAGAAAATATTGGCAAAAAACAAAAAACTGTTAAGGTAAACAACCACTTCCGGTGGACGAAATTTTACCAAAAGCTTTTCAGTTCTTCCGATTATCAAATAAGATGTATGTTCAAAGTTTCATATCAATTGCTCTATTAGTTTTTGAGATACAGCGCGACAGACACACACACACACAGAGAGAGACACAGGGACCCCAAAACGGATATCTCCGTAAAAAAAAAAATTGAAAAAAAAATCACGATCACAATACTTTCTCGTACTTCGTAATGGAGAAAGTAAAAAATATATAAATACATAGCTTCAGTGTTTATTGTAAAAGTATTCCAAAAATGCTAAAAGCAGTCGAACATAAAACTTTGTATTTAACTCGTCCACAATAGCACATTATGGACCCTCCTCCATTATTAAAACATCTCGTCCAATGAAGTGCTATATTATGGCCTTGTTACATACTATTTATTTGTTACAACATATTTTCATTAAAGAAAGTAAATCGATGCGAACATTAAAGACATCTCACCTCAAACATTTTTGAATGTAATTTGAGGTTTGACTTTTGCGATCAAGCTAAAAACACGAAACACCCCATCGTATATTAACTAAGAGCCTTGGACCGAACATCAAGTCGACCGATTTATTTACATGGAAACTATCTCGATTCCATCAGAGCAGAAAGGGCCCGCTTCCTCAGGAAATGGATGGCATAAAGGTTAAATCCGGCTTATTTAATAGCCGAAGAAATCGCAAATCATTCTGCGGCTTATTCTTAACCCCTCGACAGTTTCCCAAGTCGGCGGAGCAGTTAATATATATGCGAGTCCTGGAGACCGGAATTTGATTACAAAGTAAAGTGGTGATAATTACTTAGGAGGAGATCATGCCTGCATCATACGTGATGAACATGGTAACTCAATATGCTCACCCTGATGTGTGTAGACAGGATTCGTCCGGTTAATGTCAGAGTTGGCACTTTTCGTTGCCGCGAGGAAAATATATTGTCAGCTGATTAATATTTCGGGTTGAAATCAGTCAATTTTGTAATTAATTACGTAACGGGGGGATTAATTAAATCGTCGCTCTTAGGAAGTTATGTGTGTGTGTGGCTGGTAAGGGTCGTTATCGGGAACTTTGACGCAAACTATCGATATTTGCTGAGTGCTAATTGTATTGTTCTTCAAGTATCATGAGCAACTTGTAATTAGGAGATAATTAGTGTGCTGAAATGGTGATTAATTTAAAATAACGGCGGGAAAAGAGCGCCCGCTTTGAATCAATACATAATTAATCTTCACAATTAATACCAATTTCACAATCGCGAATTGATTAGTGAGCTTAAATCGGATATTCGAGTATGGAATTTGATTGATGCAAACAATAGTGCATCGGTTCGGGAAAGTGAAATAGATTCGGGCGCGCATGGCGTAAGTCTGATAATTGAGTAGGTCACAAAGGGCACAAAGGTCTCGATTAACTAGAATATAAGCCATTAAACCCTAAAAGCGCCTCCTCTCCAAACTCGGACCTGGCCAATAATTGATCCCCCGAGAGTGGGTCTTACAACTCTCACTCATCTCGAACGATGGCACCGTCGCGTCGAGGGCCAGGAATTCCTGTCACGTATCGTTCTCCCTTTGCCCGGTATTTGTATATCAGAAATAGCCCGTGAGGTATTTCATCGACTGCATTTTAAACGTGATAATTTAATATTTCGTATTTGATGAATGTATTTAGCTTTATTTTTTTTTTTTTTTGAAGATTTGAAGTTAGAGAAATGTGAGTGATTGGAAATTGGCTCAGCCAGATAGGATATTCAGCCACGACCGATGTTTATTATAAATTGTATACAGGGTGTTGAATTGCAAAGCGGGCCATAGGGATTTGCATGCAAAATCACACACACAGACACAATTTTTTTTTAGAAATTGTTGAAATGGCATCTTGGGACCCCAAAACGGATTTTTCCGCAGAAAAAATTTTTGAGAAAAAAATCACGATCACAATACTTACTCGTACTTCGTAACGGAGAAAGTAAAAATGGGTTAGTAGTATGAATTACTTTAACGTTATTTAAACAGTGTCGTCACTGAGTAAAATTAAAATAAATTTTCCGCCGGGGCATTCTTAAAATTAATTCAATTTCCTGAAATTTGCATATTCATTAAAAACTTTAAATTATTAAAATCTCCTACCTTCGGGGGCAAATCCATGACTGTGCTCAACGACTCAAGCAAAAAAATAATAAAACAGGTAATTCCTGCAACATATAAATTACAACCGGATGTAAAGGAAATAAAAACTGCACGATTTTGTATTTTCATTTAAGAACATTAAAAAAAGTATCCTATATTTTTTTTTCGGATTACGTCATTTTAGAATCACTTAGCTTCCTCAAACAGCAGAAATAGTACGTATTTTTCGTTATTATATAATTTATTTACAATTGCGTAACTAATAAGTGCAATAAAATAAAAATTCCCTGACTTCTTGTAGATAAATAAAGTAAAATGAGAAATACTATACTTTTTGTCTTCTAAGAGACTACAATTAACAAATCATCTACTGAAAGAGCCCAGGAAAGCAGGGGCGGCTCGTTATACAGATCCAAGGAGCCATGGCACTACCTGTAGTAGCTCAGCAAGAATTTTTAATTAATTCTTAAAACACTTTCTTTTGTTGTCAAAAATTGTATTTTTTAGCTGACAATAATGTTGTGTTGCAATTGCAAAAATGACTTGTTGCAGTTGTCAATAATGATATTGTTACCTGTTAAAAATTGATTCAGCTGTCAAAAGCTGCATTTTTCGATTTTTTAATTGTCAAAAATGACATTTTTTAGCTGCCAAAAATTGTACTTTTTGTTGTAGAAAATTGTATTTTACAATAATGGTTTGTTGCGGTTGTCAAGAATGGTAGTTTTTAACTGTTAAGAAGTGTATTATTCAACTGCCGAAAATTATATTTTTCAGTTGTCAAAAATTTTATTTTTCAGCTGTCAAAAAAGGTATTTCTCACCTACCTATTAAAATGGTATTTTTCAGCTATCAAAAAAAAGTATTTTTCGACATTTTTTATAGGTCAAAAATCGCATTTTTCAACTGTCAAAAATTACACTTTTTGTTGTCAAAAATTCGATGATAAAAATCAAAATTGCGGACCAATAATTCGAAAATTTTAACAAAAAAAAATCGAAAATTTAGAAGAAAATTATTTTCTTTGGAAATTTGCAAAGACACATTATTCAAAATTAGCCTGTCAAAATTTCAACCATCTGTTGCAATAAATGTGGAATTACCATGCAAATTTTTGAAAAATGCGCCTTATTGGTCATCAAAATTTGCTTTTTAGTGCAAAAATTTTTGTTGTGGTAAACTTGCGATTATTTTCTTCGTAAATTTGTAGACACATTATTCCGAATTAGTTTGTCAAAATTTCAACCATCTGTAGCAATAAATGTAGAATTGCCATGTGAATTTCCAAAAAATCCGCTGTACAAAAAGTACAATTTTTGGCAGCTAAAAAATGACATTTTTTAGCTGCCAAAAATTGTACTTTTTGTTGTAGAAAATTGTATTTTACAATAATGGTTTGTTGCGGTTGTCAAGAATGGTAGTTTTTAACTGTTAAGAAGTGTATTATTCAACTGCCGAAAATTATATTTTTCAGTTGTCAAAAATTTTATTTTTCAGCTGTCAAAAAAGGTATTTCTCACCTACCTATTAAAATGGTATTTTTCAGCTATCAAAAAAAGTATTTTTCGACATTTTTTATAGGTCAAAAATCGCATTTTTCAGCTGTCAAAAATTACACTTTTTGTTGTCAAAAATTCGATGATAAAAATCAAAATTGCGGACCAATAATTCGAAAATTTTAACAAAAAAAAATCGAAAATTTAGAAGAAAATTATTTTCTTTGGAAATTTGCAAAGACACATTATTCAAAATTAGCCTGTCAAAATTTCAACCATCTGTTGCAATAAATGTGGAATTACCATGCAAATTTTTGAAAAATGCGCCTTATTGGTCATCAAAATTTGCTTTTTAGTGCAAAAATTTTTGTTGTGGTAAACTTGCGATTATTTTCTTCGTAAATTTGTAGACACATTATTCCGAATTAGTTTGTCAAAATTTCAACCATCTGTAGCAATAAATGTAGAATTGCCATGTGAATTTCCAAAAAATCCGCTGTACAAAAAGTACAATTTTTGGCAGCTAAAAAATGACATTTTTTAGCTGCCAAAAATTGTACTTTTTGTTGTAGAAAATTGTATTTTACAATAATGGTTTGTTGCGGTTGTCAAGAATGGTAGTTTTTAACTGTTAAGAAGTGTATTATTCAACTGCCGAAAATTATATTTTTCAGTTGTCAAAAATTTTATTTTTCAGCTGTCAAAAAAGGTATTTCTCACCTACCTATTAAAATGGTATTTTTCAGCTATCAAAAAAAGTATTTTTCGACATTTTTTATAGGTCAAAAATCGCATTTTTCAGCTGTCAAAAATTACACTTTTTGTTGTCAAAAATTCGATGATAAAAATCAAAATTGCGGACCAATAATTCGAAAATTTTAACAAAAAAAAATCGAAAATTTAGAAGAAAATTATTTTCTTTGGAAATTTGCAAAGACACATTATTCAAAATTAGCCTGTCAAAATTTCAACCATCTGTTGCAATAAATGTGGAATTACCATGCAAATTTTTGAAAAATGCGCCTTATTGGTCATCAAAATTTGCTTTTTAGTGCAAAAATTTTTGTTGTGGTAAACTTGCGATTATTTTCTTCGTAAATTTGTAGACACATTATTCCGAATTAGTTTGTCAAAATTTCAACCATCTGTAGCAATAAATGTAGAATTGCCATGTGAATTTCCAAAAAATCCGCTGTACAAAAAGTACAATTTTTGGCAGCTAAAAAATGATTTTTTAGCTGCCAAAAATTGTACTTTTTGTTGTAGAAAATTGTATTTTACAATAATGGTTTGTTGCGGTTGTCAAGAATGGTAGTTTTTAGCTGTTAAGAAATGTATTATTCAACTGCCGAAAATTATATTTTTCAGTTGTCAAAAATTTTATTTTTCAGCTGTCAAAAAAGGTATTTCTCACCTATTAAAATGGTATTTTTCAGCTATCAAAAAAAACTATTTTCCGACATTTTTTATTTGTCAAAAATCGCATTTTTCAGCTGTCAAAAATTACACTTTTTGTTGTCAAAAATTATGTTTTTTAGCTGACAATAATGGTTTGTTACATTTGTCAATAATGGTTTGTTCTAATTGTCAAGAGTGGCATTTTCAGCAGTTAAGAAGTATATTATTCAAATGTCAAAAATGATATTTTTCAGTTGTCAAAAATGTTTTTTTAATGTCAAAAAAGGTATTTATCACCTATTAAAATGTTATGTTTCAGCTTTCAAAAACAGCATTTTTTACATTTTTTTAAATTGTCAAAAATGGCATTTTCAGCTGTCAAAAATTGTATTTTTTAGCAGGCAATAATGATATGTTACAGTTGTCAATAATGGTTTGTTGCAGTTGCCAACAATGGTATTTTTCAGCTGTTGAAAATGGTAGTTTTCATCTGTTACGAAGTGTATTATTCAACTGTCAAAAATGATATTTCTCAGCTGTCAAAAATGCGATTTCCCACCTAAAAAATTCTATTTTTCAGCTATCAAAAGCAGCATTTTTCGACATTTTTCTTAATTGTCAAAAATTGCATTTTTCAGCTGTCAAAAGCAGCATTTTTCGACATTTTTATTAATTGTCAAAAATGGCATTTTTCAGCTGTCAAAACTTGTATTTTTTTGTGTTGTCAAAAAATGTATTTTTTTAGTCAGCAATAATGGTTTGTTGCAGTTGTTAAGAATGGTATTTTTCAGCTGTTAAAAATTGTATGTTTCAGCTCTTGAGAAGAGTATTATTCAACTGTTAAAAATAAGATTTTTCAGTTGTCAAAAATGGTACTATTCACCTGTCAAAAAGGTATTTCTCACTATAAATATGGTATTGTTCAGCTATTAAAAGTAGCATTTTTGACATTTTTTAATTTTCAAAAATGGCATTTTACAGCTGTCAAAAATTGTATTTTTTGTGTTGTCAAAAATTGTATTTTGTAGCTGACAATAATGGTTTAATCAAAAATTGTTTTTTGCAGTTGTCAAGAATGGTATTTTTCAGCTGTTAAAAATGGCAGTTTTCAGCTGTTAAAAATGTATTATTCAACTGTCGAAAATGATATTTTTCAGCTGTCAAAAACGATATTTTTCAGCTGTTAAAAAGGTATTTCTTGCCTATAAAAACGGTATTTTTCAGCTACCAAAGGCAGCATTTTTTGTCATTTTTTTATTGTCAAAGTTTTGTTGTCGAACATTGTATTTATTAACTAACAATAATGGTATGTTACAGTTGTCAATAATGGTTTGTTGCAGTTGTTAAGAATGGTATGTTTCAGCTGTTAAAAATGGCATTTTCAGCTGTTAAAAATGTATTATTCAACTGTCAAAAATGATATTTTTCAGTTGTCAGAAACGATATTTTTCAGCTGTCAAAAATGATGTTTTTTAGCTGTCAAAAATGATGTTTTTAGCTGTCAAAAATTATATTTTCAGCTGTCAAAAATGATATTTTTCAGCTGCCAAAAATGATGTTTTTTAGCTGTCAAAAATGATATTTTTCAGCTGTCAAATATTATATTTTTCAGTTGTCAATAATGATATTTTTCAGCTGTCGACAATGGTATTTCCCACGTATAAAAATTGTATTTTTCAGCTAACAAAAGCAGCATTTTTCGACATTGTCAAAAATGGCATTTTTCAGCTTTAAAAAATTGTATTTCTTAGCTGACAATAATGGTATGATACAGTTGTCAATAATAGTGTGTTGCTGTTATCAAGCATGGTATTTTTCAGAATTGTATTATTTAGCTGTCGAAAATGTCATTCTTCAGCTATCAAAATGATATTTTTCAGCTGCCAAAAATGGCATTTCCCACCTATATAAATGCTATTTTTCAGCTATCAAAAGCAGCATTTTTTGACATTTTTAAACTGTCAAAAATGGCATTTTTCAGCTGTCAAGGCTTGTATATTTTGTTGTCAAAAATTGATTTTGTTTTTGTTGTCAAAAATTGTATTTTTTAGCTGCCAATAACGGTATGTTTCAGCTGTCGGGAATGGTATGTTTCGGCAGTCAAGAATGGTAATCCCCAGCTGTTGAAAATAATATTTTTCAGCTGTCTCAAGTTGCATTTTACAGTTGTAAAAAATGGTATTCTTCAGCTACCAAATATGCTATGTTCAGCTTATAAAAATAGTTTTTTTCGACATTTTTGAATTGTCAAAAATTGTATTTTTCAGCTGTCGAAAGTAGTGTATTTTGCGGCTCGTTATATAGAGCCACGGAGCCATGGCACTACCTGTAGTTTTAAGCTCAGCAAGAATTATTAATTAACACTTTTTCGCCAGTTACTAGGAAGATAAATCGTTCTTTTTTTCTTCAAAGAAGGAGGGGGAAGGGGAGTATATTGTATAAGTGGCTTTACCATCAACATGTTCCACGAGCCGCCACTGCAGGAAAGTAGTTGTTTCGGTAGATGACTTGTTAATTGTAGTCTCTTAGAGACTCTTAAATTGTTGAAGACGAAAAGTATAGTATTTCTCATTTAACTAAAGTGTTTGAATAAATTTATTTATTAAGAAAAAATCCTGATAAATATTTTCGTGCAAAAACTTTTAGGACGTGTTTTTACCCTACTATAAATTACCAATTATTGGACATTAATTACCCCCTTGATAATTAATTCAGTGTAAGTAAAAGCTCATTAATTTCGGACAATGGATCGTCAGACTGTTATTTACGATGGACTATATATATTTAGAGCTTAATTAGGACCTTCGTTAAAATTTACGCCTACTTACTTTAACTTCCAGGTGCACACCTTTAATTAAAACGGCCGTCTAATTGTGTTCACTGTGAACTGTTCGTTTCCTTCCGTTCTCTTATTTTTCCGTTAATGCACCTCCTTCCATTAAAAGTGCAGAAATTAAAATGTAATCTTTTGTTAGACTGCAATTTGTTCTCGAAATGTGAAAAAAATTATCCGGTTTGCCACCAACAACTTGAATTATAATATAAATTATAAGTTTGTCTAGACGACATTATTTGATACAAAAATGTTATAGAATTACAAGCTTATTTTCCATTAAAAAAAGCGAATTAGATGACTTATTTGATTCTTCTTGATTCTGCGTCGTTTCAGATTCATCTTTTAAATGTTAAATGATTGCATTTTGAAACATTGCCTGATATTTTCTTGTTATTTTCAGATGAATGACTTTCTGTTCCATCATCACTAGATTCGTAATAGTCTGAGGATAGACAGAACAGTAGTATCAACTTAACTCTAACTTAATTCTTCAATAGAATTTGTAAGATCACTTACAATTAGTAAAACACTGACGATGTGTAAGGTTTCAAATTGCTGTAGGACAATTAGTTCACCAGGTTGATGATACATATTTTTCATCTATCTGATGAAGGTTAAAGGGTGCACTGTATAAATATTTGAGTGTGCATTAGGTACGAAAAACCAAAAAGGGAACGTCGCATTCAAATTCTCTGTAAAGTAAGGCAGGATCCTGATTTCGAAATGGTGGAGGATAACGACATGATTTGAATACAGTTGATGCATAATTAAAATATTTCCATTAGGAGAATTTGTATTCGAGATAAAAGTGCAACATTATTCTGTTATTTATGCATACTTCCCGAGACCCATTTACATAGCAGCTCCCATTACTTGGAGCAATAAAATTTTACGTTGGCATTACGTGAGGAAATTTTTGTGGGTTTTACTGATCGACATAGTTTGTACGTTACAGTATGCATTTTTTACAAATTGTTAATGGCAATGAAAAACATTTTATCAGCTCAGTCATCGAATTACTTTAAATAATAAATCAAAAAGAAAACATCCCGTGCAGTCGATTAATATTATATAATTATTTGAATAAATAATGGTATTATTATTAAATAAATTCAATAAAACGAAATGTAGCCTGAATATATGAATATTCAACCTGTTCGTTAATGAATTGAATATTCATATATTTCAGGCTACATTTCGTTTTATTGAATTTATTTAATGCTTTCTGCAACAAGTAAGGTTGTTTCTAATTTAACTATTATTATTATTATTTCTTACGAGCCACAATTCGACAATACAACGGGGGCTGTTAGCCTCTCAATCCGACCCTTATGATAAACTGCAAGAGACGGCATAAGACAAGTAAAGTTTAAAATCAATTCGCGCCCTTCAACATCCATGACCGCAACCTAATATACAGCTTTATTTAATCAGTTATTGGCGCTATAACATTCAGTTCTGTTATTAAAAAGTTTGAATTTATATGCAATAATTATTTTATAATCCCTCCAGATATAAATTTAAATATGATTTAAATTGTCGTGCACCATCGAATGGGTGCATTTGCAACTAATTGCAATTTAAAGACAATTCCATGTTTCCAATTATAAAAATCATAGACAAGTTATCAGATACGCAAGTCCTAGGTACCTCTGTTGAAATATTTTGGGCTACATAGGATTGCGCCACAATAACGAAACAATACTAATTTATAGTACGTTTCAATCATATACTTATTAGAGTATATGGCGCCTTCTGATCATAAGGTGAAGTCGCTGTTGTCTCTCTCTCTCTAGTAGGTGTGCGCCAAGAAATAAATGCGCATGATTTGATTGTATAACAGCAGCGGCGGCTCGTGGATGTTCGGCAGTGAGGCAACGAAAGAAAATTTGATCAAAAAAGCAACGGAATATTTGCTTCCTCTATTAGAGTAAGTAGTGCAAGACGAGCAGCATCTTTGTATTTGCCTGACCTACGGAAATCCATGAGCCGCCGCTGTATGGCAGTGCTAACACTTACCTGATTTAACGCCGCAACGGTCTAAATCCCAACAGTCCCTGTGTAATTCGGAGAAACATATAAGATAAAAATTGAGGATTCTAAGGATAGAATCACCCGAATACCTGGGTATGCAGTTGCTTCCTGATAGACGTCAAAGACAGTGGCAATCCTTGAGGCACAGCTTCTCCTCTGCAGAGTTCCAGAAAGAAATCCACCGTCAAAAAACCGATCGACGGAAATCGTTTCCTGGCAAACAACCTGCCTTTCTCCGACACTCGACGACCCGATCCGTTTATCAAAGAAACCGACGGAATTTCTAATAATATCGCACAACTAAACTTTTGCGAATTAAACACATTCAGAGATCTGGAAAACCACCTGTTCACAATTCAAGACGGTGGCGCTATCGACACCACTTATTTGGACTAAAAATATATAGAGGGCGACACCGAACGGCCGACAATATAAACATTTAAATCAAATATATTAATAATTGGCTCGAACAATGGGCCCTATTCTGTTTTTATCACGGTGATAACTTTACGCCGTGAAAATTTATCACATCGTTTTCGATCGAATGGCAAATTGGTATTCCATGCAGTGACGGTTCGCGGGTTTTTTTTCTGGTACGGCCGAGGAACAAGAGGTGGTAATACAGATAGGTGCGGTCACGCAGCCAGCCGTCTCTGCAGCTGACCCTACCTATCTGTATTACCACCTCTTGTTCCTCGGCCGTACCAGAAAAAAACCCGCGAACCGTCACTGATTCCATGGTAGGTGTGACAACACTGAAAAATCGAAGCAATGGCTTTCGCCATTTTTCAAATTTATTTGGGGTAATCAGTACCGAGTGCACTTGAAGAGAACTGTAATTAAGTTAATTTTGAAGAATTATGGAATTGATACCAATTCCTTATTCGTTGGTGATCGGAATCGACGCAAGCGCCAAGGAAGCGACCACACAGTTTGGTTATTCGTCAACTTTTTGATCTCACGGTATAAATACCTTAACTGAATAATCCAGCAGTTATTATTACATACTTTTCGCGATTAGCATGTGTCGCATTTACCGCTTTCAAAAGCCAATGATACAATTTTGTTTAGTGGCGCCCCCTGTGTTTCATTCACCCCAACTGTAAATCCATGGATAAGCATTTA
Organism: Ocypus olens; assembly: GCA_910593695.2. NCBI lineage: Eukaryota > Metazoa > Arthropoda > Insecta > Coleoptera > Staphylinidae > Ocypus > Ocypus olens. The sequence goes on along the minus strand of OU343053.1, from coordinate 9,068,007 downwards.
AGAGAAGTCGATTTGAGTGGCGCCTCCTATGTTTTGCTCGTGGTAACTAAAATAAATCAGCGATAATGCATTTCAAGACGCTCAAACATTTAAATTTGTTTGCAGATATATGATTTAATTAAAAAGAAAACAACCAATATAAATCACTAACATACAAATTTCTAACTGGGTTTCATTCACCCCAACTAAAAATCCATCGATAAGCATTTAAGAGAAGTGTATGTGAATGGCGCCTCCTAGGTTTTGCTCGTGGTAACTAAAATAAATCAGCGATAATGCATTTCAAGACGCTCAACTTTATTAAACAAAAATTTAAATTTGATTGCAGATATATGATTTAATTAAAAACAAAACAATTAATATAAACCACTAACGTACAAATTTCTAACTGGGTTTCATTCACCCCAACTAAAAATCCATCGATAAGCATTTAAGAGAAGTGTATGTGAATGGCGCCACCTAGGTTTTGCTCGTGGTAACAAAAATAAATCAGCGATAATCCATTTCAAGACGCTCAACTTTGTTAAACAAACATTTAAATTTGTTTGCAGATATATGATTTAATTAAAAACGAAACAACTAATTTAAACCACTAATGTGCAAATTACTAACTGGGTTTTATTCACCCCAACTAAAAATCCATTGATAAACATTTAAGAAAAGTGTATGTGAATGGCGCCTCCTAGGTTTTGCTCGTGGTAACTAAAATAAATCAGCGATAATGCATTTCCATACGCTCAACTTTATTAAACAAAAATTTAAATTCGTTTGCAGATATATGATTTAATTAAAAAGAAAACAACCAATATAAACCAATAACGTACAAATTTCTAACTGGATTTCATTCACCCCAACTAAAAATCCATCGATAAGCATTTAAAAGAAGTATAATTGAGTGGCGCCTCCCATGTTTTGCTCGTGTTAACTAAAATAAATCAGCGATAATGCATTTCAAGACGCTCAACTTTATTAAACAAAAATTTAAATTCGTTTGCAGATATATGATTTAATTAAAAAGAAAACAACCAATATAAACCACTAACGTACAAATTTCTAACTGGGTTTCATTCACCCAAACTAAAAATCCATCGATAAGCATTTAAGAGAAGTGTATGTAAATAACGCCTCCTAGGTTTTGCTCGTGGCAACAAAAATAAATCAGCGATAATGCATTTCAAGACGCTCAACTTTATTAAACAAAAATTTAAATTTGATTGCAGATATATGATTTAATTAAAAACGAAACAACTAATATAAACCACTCACGTACAAATTTCTAACTGGTAAGTTTGTCCTCAATTAATTTAGTTAATGCTTCTGCACGAAGTAAGGATTTTCAACTTTAATTACATAGTGTATGTGTTCTGTGGTTTAACGTTTTTTTTTTATTTTATGTTGGCAATGCAGGGCTAGAGATTTTTTCCTTTCGTAGGTTGCAGCCACGCGGGGCCTAATGTCAAGGACTTCGTGGTGGAAATCCTCCTTATCTATGGATATTAAACATAACCAATAAGTTCTGCTGTCGACGTTTGTGTCGATAATTAGTGATTAATTACGTTCATAATTATGAGTTACAGAAAAATTGATCCGAAAGAATGGCCGCAATCAATGGAAGAGCTTTGCACTATGTCTTCAAAATTGGGGACAGGAAGCAAACGATGCACTTCTACAGAAACATCCTGGGCATGAAAGTTCTGAGGCACGAAGAGTTTGCTGAAGGTTGTGAAGCCACTTGCAATGGGTATGTGTGTTATGCAAGAGGATAATTAGTTTCAAGTACAAACCGGTTATTCCATAATTAAGAAATTGAGTGAGTAATGTGAAGGTTGATACACCTAATGAGAACATAAAAGAACTTTTGATTAAAATTATAAAACAGGAATATTAATTTTCCATTTGTAACAATAATTTATTTGAAAGTTGTCAAGGGCAGGACAACGAGTTTTAAAAGATATATTGGTACAAATTGGCCAGTGACGGTTCGCAGGGTTTTTTCTGGTACGGTCGAGGAAGAAGAGGTGGTGATACAGATAGGTAGGGCCAGTTGCAGAGATCTGTATTATCACCTCTGCTACCTCGGCAGTACCAGAAAAAACCCCACGTACCATCACTGAAATAGGCAGTTTCTATTTCAAAAATTGTTCAACAATTTTAACAGCTAGAAAGATTAACAATTTCTTCTTTGTTTCCTGATTTTCAGTATGTCATGTCCCGATTTTCAGTTGTGTCGATCTGGTCATTTAACGCTTAACAACGGACACCGAGTCTACCAAACTCCAGCCTTGAATGCTTCGCGTTGCACCTATCGCTGTATTATCAATTTATAGCTGCCACTTTAAATCTCACCGGTGTCCTCTAACATAGTGTATCGAGTAATCATTTCTAAATAACAATTCATTTGGAATCTATGAAACTGTAGGTCCTAAAATTCACTTAAATTATGTGTGTGATTAACCCACATTTGCCCAAGAATTAAATTAAAGGAAAGTAAATGATTTGTTTCTCTAAATTAATTAATTAAGATTTAAAAACACAGAGAGGTTGTTTTTCGTCTTCCTGTCCAATGTCAGTGAATACTCATCGAACATACTTTTAGGAATAAAAAAATGATAGATGGCGCTGACGATGTTCTAGATATCATTTTAAAAGGAACTTTGAAATAGTCGTCCTACATATAGAACTGTAGGTAGATCTGGGTTAAAAGTTAATAAAAGAGCAATTTTATGTAAAAACAATCGGCCTCACTGCATATTCGCCAAGGAGCCTGTTTTCATAAATCTTCATATGAATCAATTTATAATTATTATTAACCCCTTACTGCATAATTTGTTTACTAATTTCCAATGAAAATATCCCATTTTTCAACTTATTTATTACAAAAATAGACGTGGCACATTCAGATTAGGGGATGTACTGGTAAGTCTATGACATAGCTTTTAAGCTTACATCTGTTGATTCACCACCTAATTAATTTTGGTGATGGTCATTACTACTATCCCTTCCTTAGAAGAAGAAATATTTTATATAAAGCAACCTTCACCGTCAACACCATGTACAGTTAAAATATAACATTATGAAAATTCAAACACTTGTTAAATTATACAGGGTGACCTTGAAAACATAAATTAGTGTAAGAGAGAACACATTATCCCTTACACGGATTCAGGGACTATAGGTGTTTATCTCTTACAGTGGATTCGGGGATTAGATGTTCTAAACTCTATCCATTTCCAAGTGGCAGTAGAAATAAAAAACCCGGCTGCGTGATAGCCACGTGTGTACTTCAATAGATGCTTGCGATTGGTCGTTCCGTGGTGCGTGATCGTGCCCGGATTCAGTCTGTATTCTGGGCCCGTCGTCGATTGCCGTGCGTTTAAAAAGTGTTGGGCAGTAACATGAAATTTACTCGTAGGCGCACTAGGGTACGGCGCGTCCGACCCTGAGCATTCTCGCCTTTCACGTAATTGTGTTTACACGCGCTGCCACTTGGAAATGGATATAGTATAGGTACCTGATTCCATTTGTAAAACACAAAATTTACATTATTACAAGTCCGGAGTATCTGCAGTTGCATAAGTGGCAATCAAATTTAAGATTTAAATAATTGGCCACTGACGACCAACAGTGAAATGCTGCAGGTGACCAGTTATTCTAATCTGACATTTGAGTGCCACTGATTTTTCTTAACATTGTTAATGCTGCCCCCTACAGTTGAAAAATAAAAACAAGACCATCTCTACCAGAGTACCCAAAAATTGAAATTTTAATTGATCATATCAAATTTTACAGGCACCACACAGAGTCAAACCTTGTGTTAACTACACCAGTAACTCATTTCTTTTTTTTTTTTAGCTATATACTGCATAATTTATACAAGGTACTGATTTCTATTCTGAACAGAACAAGTGATGCCCTCTACGTTCACCACTATTCCAAAATACCTGTCAGTAAATTGTGCCTGTATACCTCAACCCTTTTTTGTTCAAATTTGTTTTTATATTCACTAGGTTAAGAAATTATTCGCAGTAGTCATCAAACTGTTTATTCTTTCGTTAGAATTGATTGCACTACATACGTGTAGCATGCTTAGAGTAGGATTAAGTAGCTGCATATAATTTACTAGTTATTTTATTTACGTTTGGTTACTGTTCATTCGTTACATTGTTGTTGCTGCCCTCTGGTGTGAAAATTTTTTACTGCACAGGACGATATTATCAAGTTTTCGAATTCTAGAGATTAATCGTTCAATACTGCAACAATTAACACAGCAAGAAAATCGAATCTCTAATAACGATGAAAACTACTGCATACGCCTACAATATTAAATTCTAATAATTATAATAATAATTGTATTGTATTTAATACATAAATACTAAATATATACCTACTAACTACAATGGCCATTGACCAGAGCCCTTCAGCCATCGTTAAATTCTATTTTTCTGCAGCCGTCCCGAAAATAAAACTTTCGGTATGATTTATTAAATCGAAAGTGCCACTTTACATAAATCGTACCGAAAGTAGTTATTTTCGGGACGATTTTGTTTCACTTTCGGAACGATTTCTTTACTTTCGGGACGCTTTTTGTTACTTTCGGGACGATTTTGCGTATATATGTAGGCGGCCTTGACAAAAACATGAACATCGTATTTAATTATGACAGCGCATGTCATATAAAATTCGTGTGTGTTTTAGGTTTTTTAACATAAAAAAACGGTCTTCAGAAAAAATATTGTACGTAACGCGTTCCAAAAGTGATTTTACGGGATGAGTAGGAAGTTTCCAGGACGAGCCGTAGGCGAGTCCTGGAATCCTGCGGAATCCTTTCGGAACTTGTTACGTAAATTACTATTCTAGGTAATGTTAAATTTGTGGTACATATGTCTACCATTCGGTATGAAAGGGTTAGAACATCCCACCTGGATTCTATTTCTATTTTTTTGGCATTTCAGGCCTTATGCAAATCGTTGGAGTAAAACCATGGTTGGCTATGGTCCAGAAGACACCCATTTTGTAATAGAGCTAACCTACAATTACCCAATCAAATCGTATAAGAAAGGGAACGATTTCATTGGCATCTCGCTTGACTGCAAGGAGGCTTTGGAACGAGCGAAATCCGCAGGCTGGCCGGTGTTAGATGGCAACGTTTTAGAAGCTCCCGGTGGTTACAAATTCTTTATTAATGAAACTCCAACACCAACTGATAAAGGTATGATGTTTGTAAAATGTAGTGTGGAGGTGGATAAGAATCTGCATCTCTGATTTGGGCTAAATCTGTTGTTACAATGAGCAAGAAAATTTGTTCGTGTTCTCTATACAGTAAGTTGGTAAATATTTTATTTCAACATGTAATAACGTACTGTGAAACGTATCACTACAATGTTATTAATAGTATTGACTTATATCTACAAAACAAAAATCAAAACCTGCTGCTGATGTGCAGGTCGGTAATTTGTACCTTTCCGTGTTCAGAACGTGTCTCGAGCATTTGTTCTGGATGATCTGTAAGATATTGAGATTAGATCCACATTGGAACTGCGTGGATCAGCGCATGTGTTTCAGGAAGTTTTCTGTTTTGAAGAAAAAGAGAGTCATTCTTAATGGGAATGTTATAAATTTATATAAAGCCTGTGAATGATGTGAAATACTACATAAAAAAAAATGTTGCTCAGCAATTGTGAACTATGAAGATTGTTATAATATGTATTTTGTAATATGCATTTATAAACAAATTGTCAGTCCCAGTCCCGTCAGCAACGGATCTGATTTTATTTTCTAAAAAAAGAAAGTAAAAACTGTAACATTGTAAAAATAAACCGTTACACACTATTATATTATTACATGAATAGGATATTCTTGTAGTTTAGTATACGAGGTACGGAGACACGAACACAACAATTTACGTTGCCGGATTTGTCATCTCACCATAACCAACGTAATTTTTATATGGTAATTTTGCAACAACTGGAGCAAATTTATTTTAAAAAATAAAGAAACATTTTATTAAAAATGGTACTTGTGAATTATGCCAGACTACCATAAAACCAGCTTATCTTTAATTTATATTTTGATGGTACTCTGGCGTAATACAAAAGTATCAAAAAAATAAAGAAATAATTTATTTAAAAAATATTCATAAATTGGTAAAATATTCCAGGCGCGCACTCAGGGGGGCTTGAGTAACGGGCCTAAAAGATTACCGAGTTTAAATTTCACGGATATTTATAATAATATAAAGTATTAAAATTAGTTTAAAACCGGTATGTAAATAGGGTTGCATGTATTACTTTTTTGTTAATGGCTTTGTGATAGATTTTAAATGAGCAATGTTTAAAGACTTGGTACAGCAGAATAATGGTTTAACGAAAGTTAAAATTAGCGTTTTACTTGTACAACTCAGACGAGAATACACCACAAATAATTACAGTTTCCTCAATGTAACACAAGTTCAAATTATGTAATGTAATGATTGTATTTATTACATACAGGGTGTATTTGAAATAACGAACAGGCATTTAAGGGCACATACACAAAATATTTGTGAAACCATTTCCGTCAAAATTTATTTGAAATTTTTTTTTTTAATTTTCCTAATTTTTCGAGGTTTTTTAAACATTTTGAGAACCGATGCTTTTCTAATTAGGTCTGCATGGAATGTATGTTTGTTTATTTAAAACGCGAGATACGATTTCTTGCCTCCGAAATTTGAAGTGTTATCGCAACGTTTTTTTTTTGTAAAAGATAAACAGTCCTCAAGTTCATTGACGCTTAAAGAGCACTCAGATATTTCCTACGCGCTTGTAATTCGATATCTAAAGCCGATGCCGTTTAAAAATTAGGTCACATTACCACTGCCCCCAAACATGTTGCGTATTTTCACTCATTAACTTTAATAATTAATTGCGGGCTTTTTGTTACAGTTATAAACAAAATAATTGCGAATATTGTTTAAAAATAATATAATCTCTTTGTGGTTACGAGCCTGTTCATTATTTCAAATACTCCCTGTATACTATAATTAGTAGTAATTGTCAACGCACAGCTTTAGGGTACATATTTTAAAATTTCAGATCCAGTTACCACAGTTACAGTAGCTTCTTCTAACCTACAAAAATCAGTAGACTATTGGAACGGACTACTTGGTTTAACACTTTATGAAAAATCTGATAAACACGCCGTGTTAGGTTTCGGCGAAAATCAAACAAAGCTGAAATTTGAAGAAATTGGTAAGTACAACATTAATTCTGTCATTAAACATTATACTGCATTCACTATCTTTCATGCATACAAATAGGTTGTGAGTTTTTACTGTCACTAATTACTGCTTTTCTTGTAATTGATATAATAATAAATTTATAATGGTTTATTATTTCCCTATCAACGACAGCTGTTGACTGGTTTTGTCTCTTCAACACTGTGCAGTCGATGGGGAAACGAAATTTCACTATGGAATTATTTGTGCAATATTTGAGACAGTAGATGGCGCCTTTACATATAAACTGCCAATTTTTTTTACCTATAAACGCTCCAATGGAGCATAATTTAAAAACCGGAAAGCAAAAAAAATATTTCTCGATGTATTCATCAGCAACGTGGAGAATGCAAATGCGAGCATATTTCGGCAACTCGGGTCCACTTTCCTGCCTGTATTTTACAAGCACAAGCATCAACCCATAATTTGCGAAGTTCCGGATTTGAAGGATATCTAATACAGAATTTTAGGTTATAAGTCAAAAGTCAACTGACGTGTACATCAGCTGACGAGTATTATAACCGCGTTGACATATATACGTGGACGTATTGCAGCCTTTCGCATAGCAACATTTTGACATAGTGTGAATATTTGACAATATAAATGTTTATATATTCAAAGGTGTGAATAAATTGCAGGGTATCACAATATGCAATGCGAGCTCATAGAGTCATATGTCATAGACACAAAATAGCTACCAATTTAGTAACATACCGCAACCATTTAGGGTCCCGCCGCACCACCGTTGCTTGGAGACACACATGAAGTGGCCCCTAGCAGTCTAAGGGCCGGTTTTTCAATAGCGGCTTTAACCAGGCTTATCCTTAAACTCGGTATAAGGTCTTTTTAGGTGTTTTTCAACCATGGTTTATCGATAAACCTAGCTTAAAGTACGGCTTTCGTAAGCGGCCGGCGACGACCGCTTAGCGGGTAAAGCGGCAGTTTATAACCTTCAAAATGGACAATACAAATATGATGTAGATTGATATATTGCATGAATTAACCGATGATGGTTTATTACAATAATTTATGGACCTCCGCGTCTGCCAAAAAAATGGTTTGACCATTTTAATCTGTGGAGTGAAGTAGTGTTTGTGGCCAGATTAGATTATCAAAAGAAGCATGTGTATGGGTGCTCAAAATAAATAATTATTTTTATTACCTGAATGGTAAATACATATTTTCTGAAAAGGTATGAAGGAATATAATGTGCTGCTTGTAACAAAAATAACTGAAATTAAAGCAAGTGTTAAAAGGAAATCAATAATTAAGGAAGCATGTACGATAATCAGCTGTTAATGACAGGAATTATGAGAGAAAATGTTAGGTATGAAGATAGTCGCAATAGTCACATTTCAATGCCAACTCAAAAATATGTAGTAATATTGTATTGCAAACACAATTTTTGATAGGATAAGTAAATTTGGTTTATGTAATGCTTGAAAAACGCCATCATAAATAAACTGCAGCTTAACATAAACTTCAGCTTACGTAATGTACAGCTTAAGCCGACATTGAAATACCGGCCCTAAAAGTATATAGTCAAAGGTTTAGATATAGTTTCAAATAAAAACAAAAAAATAAAACATACAAGTCATAAATATATTTTTGGTGGTCAATATATTTTTGGCTGCCCATGGCAGTTATTGCTGTTTCTATCCTAAAGATTGCTTGGTTGGTTTAAAAATCCATAGTGAAATTTAGTTTTCCCGTGAACAACCACACTGTAGTGATGAGGCCTACAAAACCAGCCCACTGTTGAGGTTGACGGGAAAACATTAATGAATGTCTACCATTATTATTGTTATCATCGTCACTTGTTGATTGTTTCCTATAATTGTTGATGGATGACTCCACTTAATTAACCTGGTGTGACTCGGGTGACATTTTGGAACAACACCAACACAAAAAAATTTCAAAAAAAGAAAATTAATCTAACATCCATATTTTACTAAATTATACTGATATTTATAGAATACGTTTATTAAAATCATTATGACTGAATATTACAATTTATTTAATTCAACTCTGTCATTCCTCACAGATTCCGAATTCAGTATAAGTAATTGCGCATTTCATTTCTGCTTGAAAATAATGTTATTACACACAATAATGTTTGTGTAAATAATTTTTTCTCCTAGCTGATCCGATTGATCGCGCTGAAGCTTATGGAAGAATAGCTTTCTCCGTTCCGTTCGAGCAACAGCCAATAATCGATGACGTGATGCAGAAGAAGAATCAGAAAATTTTAACGCCGTTAATCTCATTAGACACTCCCGGAAAAGCCACCGTGCACGTGATCATTCTTGCGGATCCGGACGATCATGAAATTTGCTTCGTCGACGACGAAAATTTCCGGCTCTTATCTCAACTGGAACCGGAAGGGGAGAAATTGTTGGATCGTTACATTAACAAGGACATATCTTAATTGCTTTATTATTTTATTGTGTGGTGTCGGGCTAGCTGTGATAAGAATATATCCAAATGTTTTTTTTTTTCACGAAATAGATTATTTGTATGTTAAATATATAGTTTGTACACTTACCAATTTTATTTATAAATTCCCTTGTTGCAGCCATCCTTGTCCATTTAATACTTGTATGTTATTTTATATATGTAATTTATATAGCAAAGTGATAAATAAAGTTATTATTTATTTATTTATTCAAAAACTTACTAGAAATAATATAAGTGCTTCAAAATTGTTCCAAACTTGTCTTTTACAAAAATCGGTACTGTACCAAAAATTAGCAATTCAGCATATAAGTCTTTATGAGTTTTGAATGACTTGACGTGACCCATACATTGATGGCCCGATAAACCAGCTAGATAGCACAGCATTTGGGGCTTGGTTCCCTATAAAGGAAACAAGCATTGGGCCGCTGTTTTTATTTATAACTTCACTTTTCACACGCCGCCCCTGCTTTAGTTAAAAAGATTATGAGCAATTTGCATGCAGTACTACACCAGATTTATGTTCAGGTGTTCACACAAAAAATTACATGAAATAATATTGTTACAGCAAATATGCTCACACATTCTTCTTCTAGTAATGTTCATTTAAAAAAAAAGTGTGTCATGATTTTTTATTTTTAAAAATTGGGAACACATATTGAGGTTATGTTACTTGCTGTGATAAACGACGCAGAGAAGACGTAGGTTCACCTTCCAAAATTCCTTGGGCTGTGTTAATAGCATCCTAAGTACGTTTGACTAGTCTACTACTTCCTGGTTTCCGGAGACATAACAGATCATGATAAGGTATTTTTAAATTCATCATAAATTATGGGAACGTTAGGAAATCCTTCCTGGAACTCTGCCATAGGTCCACTTTAGTCCCATTTCGGAAATAACTGTCAACTAGAAACGTTTTTGTTGGTTGCTGTAAACCATTGTGAGCACGGAATAATTGTGACTTTTAGAACAATCTGACGTTTTGTATGGCAATTCCCAACATGTGTGCCAACTTAATTTTTTAAAAATAAAAAGTCATGGCACACCACAGAACACATACCTTTTTTTAAGGTAACATCTCCCATCAGAGTTACGCTTTAAATGTAGCTATATGGACCTTATTGACTGCAGCCTGAATTAGTTGACTGTTGGTGCAACCCCACCAGTCCCTTAGGTTTTTCAGCCAGAACACTCGACATCTGCCAATATCCCTTTTTCGAATTATCTCACTCTCAATTAGAGGAGTGCGAATTTGGGCCTCTTGTTATGTGGCATACATAAAAACGTAGATATATTAAAACAAGATGTAAAAAATTTAATTCCAAGAACTGATACATGTATATAAAACTTAACAATATACAGATGATGTAATAGCTATTAGTTACAATTACAAATTGCCACAAGATAAATTATATTCCACTTAACAATAGCAAGAGGAACGCATTGTTATAAGTACTTGAAAACTTAATTATTCTAGCCTTATTATGCTTCTACAAAATATAGTATAAAAAACAAAAATGTACTTAGAATAAATATATTGATAAACCATTGTTCTTTAAAATAATAGCAGTCTTTACTTAAAGTGCTACTTGGGACTCAAAGGGTTAAAATAATATAAAACGGTCTATAAAACTTCAAAACCTACTTTACACTGTGAATTTGTTTTCTTTCAAATATTTAACCCTTTGGGTCCCTGGAAGCACATAGTCGAGAAACGCCAAACAACACAATGGTGCTTACCTTTATCAATTGCGAAGAGGCCCGATAAAAAATCTCAATACAGCGATTGTGCTGCTTAAGACTCGAAGGGTTAATCAGTCATTATATCAATAAAAACTGTACATAGTATGAAATATGTAAAAAAATACTTATATCCACCTAATAACAATAAGGCACCATGTGCTGTCAATAGAAATCAATCTTTGTAAAACCATTTCAAAGCCTCTTAATTTAAAAAAGTCTTTTTTACTATATATTTGTTTACTGTGCGATTATCAATTATTTAGATAGAAGAAGCCCTTGAGATTCAGAAATATGTACAAAGACTGGAGATTCAGATGCTCTAGAATGCATGCAATATATTGTTGGTTGCATATACTTGTTTCAATTTATTTATTTAATCTTACTCCTTATTTACCTTTCAGTGTAAGGCTGTTTCTTTGACTATATACTAATGGACTGCTATTCCCCCTCCATTTATCATCATATGATCACTGCTCCAAAAGTTGTCCACGAGCTGGAGCCCGATATAAGTCCCGCCCCGGAGCCGAAAATGGAGCGCAATTTAAAAAAACCGGAAAGCAACAAAAATATTTCTCGATGTATTCATCAGCAACGTGGAGAATGCAAATGCGAGCATATTTCAACAACTCGGGTCCACTTTCCTGCCTGTTCTTTACAAGCAAAGCATCAACCCATAATTTGCGAAGTTCCGGATTTGATGGAAATCTAATACAGAATTTTAGGTTATAAGTCAAAAGGCAACTGACGTGTACATCAGCTGACGAGTATTATAACCGCGTTGGCATATATACGTGGACGTATTGCAAAGGTGTGAATTAATTGCAGGGTATCACAATATACAATGCGAGCTCATAGAGTTGTATGTAATAGACACAAAATAGCTACCAATTTAGTAACATACCGCAACCATTTAGGGTCCCGCCGCGCCACCGTTGCTTGGAGACACACATGAAGCGGCGCTAGCAGTCCATTAGTATATAGTCGAAGCTCTGCGGTCGGATTCTTGGGGGTGGTGGTAAATTCGAGTAGGGGTGCAATGGTGGAGCATTTTTCAGGGCGGTAGTCACTAGAGATGGGCAAATCTGCTACTTTTAAATCTCGCTGCTACCAGTTAGTATATAGTCAAAGGGCTGTTTCAATTTAAATTGACTTTTATTTTTGCCAAAACTCAGCCAAACAGGCAACAGCGCCATATGTTCATTCTCCGTTATTGGATACACCATTACGAGAGTAAGATTCAATGATGAATCTTTTATGTCCTAAAGTAAAAACCATTTTTGAGTTATAATTTGATAGTGACAATTTTTTGAAGTTTATTAGCTGAAGTTATCAAAGATACAAAAAATCGGATACTGACATAGTCATAACCGCCACTTATCTAAATAATTCTTGATCGTACAGTACGTGTATCTGGTAAAGCTGGTGATCTAATAGTTATTTGTTATACGAATGTGGAATGTACGTAATTAGTCCCAAGAAAAGTTTAATTAACACGTTCGCTGCCACCGACGCGTTAGTGCGTCCGACATTATACTTGCGTAAATGCAATCCCAATTGCGGTGGCAGCGAGCGAGTTTTCTTAAGGGATTCATGAGTAATTCCACATGAGTATAATATAACATTTTATCCAAAATTTGCATTAAATATTGAAATAATGTTTATAAAATTTTGACGTGCGTGGTATCAATTTGAATTGTTCCAAAAATCTTACAAAGGATCTAATAATTCTGTGAGTCCGAGTTATTCTCTCACTAGGGGATAATGAACAACATTACTTCCCTCAAATGTCCGTGGTAATTCGCTTATTACACCCGATTTTGAATAAAAGTCTTTATATACACGATTTAAAAATAATTTGTTATTAATTTATTTTTCCTAGTTTATTTAATCACTAAAATAGACTTTTGCCAAAGCTCTGCTAGTCAATAATTTTTTTTTCAATTCAAATTACAATTGATTTATTTTTTTTATAAGAAACATCACTTCCAGCAAAAGACTGTTCTAGCATTATCGATTAAAACATTTTGTAGCCTCAATTTTTATATTCAAGAATTAAAGTTTCGACTTATAGGAATCTGTGTTTATGATGTCCTTCCACCATTTCGGCCTCGAAAGCACGTCTTCGCAGTCCTTAAAACTTTGCCTCAAGTGGTTGTAGACCTTAATTGATATTAAAATGGAAAAAAATACAATTATTGGAAAAAATAGTTACAATACAAATATCAAAACGTCACATAAATAAGCTGAATTGATAAGAGGGTAAGTCAATATATGTCGCAAATGTCAGTGTACCTTATACCATTTTGCATGTTTTACTAGTAGATGGCAGCATATGTATGCTTGCCGTATAGGCTACGTAACATCTACTATCCGTTTCAAAAAGGGAGTCTCCTGTGTTTCAGCAAGTATATTTCAAAAACTAGTGCACTCTAAAATTATATAAAATTAGTCACCATTCTTTGTAGTATTATCTATAATCTGCTATATAATTAAGTGTTTACGTTTGTTATTTGTCGAGATAATACTGAAAAAGTGTAAAAAAGTACCCGAAATTAAGCAAATTTTAAGATGTATGAAATTGAACAGCTTGTAGAAAGTAAGCTACTGCTTACAAAAATCTGAAAAATTACATTAGATCAATTGTACCTTTACCTATTATATGGGGTAATATGAATATTTTTTTTTAATAAGTTTTATTGTAATTAATAATCATCGACGGGAAAATTACTAAATTTTGACAAAAGTTCTACTCTGTTCTTGAAATTTATTTGCAATTGTTTCCTAAATAATATTAATCTATCTATAAGCGAAAGCCGCATTTCAATTCGTTGTATAATTACCGAGATAGCACATATTTCAATTCTAGGCCTGAACTTAAAATAAAAACAACAAAATTTGAATCTTTCGTTCTACGCCTTCATAATAGAATATCGTTAGATATATATTTTTTTCATAATATTCAAGTGATTAATAACAATGTTATATGCACACAAAGATGAGAGTTTCGAAAATTGTCGTTCAAAACAGTACATTTTCAAACAAATACATCGGAAAAAAGGCGTATTTATCAAAATATTTCCATACAAATTAATATACATATAGAAAAACGATGCAACTTTATATGGTATAAATTTCAGAATATTTGTGTCCTCTAAATCATAAATATGAGGTTTTGAAGTGAGGAGACTCCCTTTTTGGAATGGATAGTAGGGTGCCCCGCCGGTTGTCGGAGGAACACAGAATGAGTCTGTCCTTGCAGCATCTCACTCGGTATACTGAGGAAGGAGATGGCTTCATGATACAAATTATTACGGGCGACGAGTCTTTGGTCCAGATCGAGAACAAAAAAAAAGTTCAACCTTGCGGGCTGATGGAAACTTTAAACTTCTTTTTGTTGGGGAGGTGGAGGTGTTGAGAGTGGTGAACCCAAGACTCGTCCCTCATAACAATTTGTGCCATTGTGAGGTGCTCCAAGGAGAGACCCATTCTGTTCATTTTGTATTCCTCGGACAACTGGCTCGTAATTTAAAACAGTATAAAGTATAGATCAATCTGAAATTGGCCGCCGTGGCAAATGGGTGGGCGTAGGGTCGAAGAAGGCATCGGTATACTATGGAGTGCGTTCGTTTCGGATATTCGCCAAAATTATCATAATCTGTTGAACACGGTGGGCATTCCCTGCGTATGAGCCGAATGTCGACTTTCTCTACACTGGTAATAAACCACCAGATTTTTGTCTCTGATTGTACATGGGAAATTGTATATTCCTCTCGCTTAGATTCTCTGTGCGCAGCCCGCCTCCCCATTAGCTTGTATTTGAAGATCAGTACACTGACATTTGCGACTTATATCGGGTGTGTATAAATTGGCAGATAATCTACACGTGACGATATTCTTTCAAAAATTCTAAGTAGCTTATCTTAATTCTAAAATGTTGTACCATGCTTCCTGGGCTTTCACGAGGTCCTCAAAGTCTGAACATCCAATCGTTAAATATGCGTTATTATTCGTTATTAATTTACAGAAAACCCTGCAATTTCGGTAGTATGACTAGTTTGAAAATTATTTGTCAGTGTGTTCTGTCTTTCTATCTCAAACTTGTATTTTTAACACTTCTTGATTAGCTTATTTTCATAAAAAATACGTTCCGCAACATGACACCCGCTTATGTCACTTTTGACGCAAGTAATTCATTCAAACTTGCTAGTTCCAAGTTTGTGCCAATTCTGCTTTTCTCATTATTATCAGTTTGTATTAGTGCCCGGGTTTCAGTGTTTCTGTGTTATTTTCATTTTGTTTTGTTCAATTACAATGGATTTTACTATTTACTCATTATCTGTTTTTTCTTGCATCTGTAAATAAACCCCGCTCTATCTATCTATTACCTTCTACTCTGAACCATGAGATTATTGATAAACAGGACAGCTTGTGAATGTTATGTTGCCAAATGTACATTTCTTTTAAATGGCTCCTGATGGCCTATGAGGCATGGTAGAACAATTTTTCATCGACATTTTCTATTCAGAATTTTAGGAAGAACATCACTACGTGTAGATTATCCGCCAATTTATACACACCCGATATATTGAATTACCCTCACACATTAACTATGATATAAACTAATAAAATTGATTGTAAAAAATGTTAATTAATCCAAACATACTATTTTCCCTATTACATACCTGTCCATCAGATTTCCCCAGCACCGAATTCATGAGGAAATCGCAAGGCGCAATCGCGTCCACCAGTGCAACAGCGTCGTCTTTCAAGTCGTGACACAACTCAAGAATACCATTCTGCACCATCTGGGCCGGTCTTTCTCCAACAAAGAAGCCTCCTTGATACAGATGGCCCATATGTTTCTCGAGACAGAATAACCCGTACAAACCGAAGAGCCTCACCAGCACATTTTTTAGGTGTGGATCATCACATGCATTTATTTCCTCAAAGAATTTTTGCAGGAAGAAATGCTGTAAGTATAAATAAAAATTTATATGGAAAATGTAAAAATCTTATTTCGATGAGGCGTTGCCAATTTTATCATGTTGTTAAGTTAAATGACAATTAATTCTACGAAAACAAAGCATCAAAAATCATTTTATTGTTTATGGTGGAGGCTTCTACTTCATTATACATGTTGTAAATATAATAAAACACTTTTACTTTGTTGGTATAACACAAATTTTATTTTATTGTTGACTATAGTTTCGGCAACTCAACTTGCCATTAACAATGAATAAAAATAAAATTAGTGTTATACCAACAAAGTAAAAGTGTTTTATTATAAAAATTATTTTGTTGTGGAATGTGATTTGATTGTACCTGAATATAAGCGACTGCTAAATTCCTCGCGTAAAACACCTGGTTATCATTCTTCGCCCAAAATATTCCTTTTCCTCGTGATAAACTCTCTTCATGTTTTTCGTGTGAAATTTTTAGTAAATAGCATGTCAACCATTGATACATTCTTAGAATATCTACAATGATAATGAGATTGATACATTCCTCTAATATCCGCTTAATTACTTACATTCTGGACGTGCTATTTGTTGCGAGTTATCCGCGTCGAATTTATGCGTTAAAATTTCTTTTGCATGATTTAAAAAGTCTACGGATCCCATTGGATATTTTTGTAACTTTCCTTGCAAGACTTGGGGCCACAATTTCAGGAGCCAGTTGCTCGTCTGTTGGATCAGAACGTGGTTTTCTCCTTCGTAAGTGCAATTCGCGTCATTGTCGTTCCTAATGTCGCCAATTCTAGACTCTGAAAAGTAATCAGGCAAAAATTTTTTACTTTCTTATGAAAAAGCATTACAACTTTAGTTTTTGTCTATTCTTTATCAAGATGCTGTTATATTTTTTGTGTACATACTTTAAAATTGTCAGACTACTTAAGTTGAAAGCTTAAATGTCTATAATTTTGAATTTTATATGATTTATAAAACGTAATGGCATACCTTTAAGATATCCATGTCCGGCGCACGCCTCCCTGCACTCTTGTAGACCATCCCTTGCGAACCACCCAGCTTCAGGTTTAGAAGCCGATGAAACAGCATGCATTTCTATCCCAAACTCAGCTTGATCGTCTGTCTTTACGCCTGTCAGTAAATTAAGGTTGGATTGAAGTTGAACTTGCATCAAATACACATTGAATACTTTGAAGGCGTACGCTCCTGCCAAGTATGGAAGTAAACGGTGTTGCTGAATAATAGTAAAACAAGTTTAGTACGTTTATTTAACCTAGTAATAATGCATTACTTAAGTAATACACAATTCCTTGTACATTATTTAAACAGCGAGCATTAACCCTTTCAGCCCTGGATTTTTAAATTTGAAATAAACAATTATTATTGATGGGGAGCTTCTTAAGACCATAAATACCAAATTTGAACTCATTTGCTTAATTAATATAGGAATTAATTAGTGGTGGCAAATACCACCAGCAGGTCCTAAAACTAATTTATGACAAGGATTATTTGGGCAGAATCCTCAAACATCTTACGTTCTACTTATCAAACATATCTTACAGTTCACATATCAGTAAAAGTTTAATCAATATTGGGTTTCACGCAGTGAATTCCTACCTACCAAATAGATTGTTGAGGTTATCGGCATCCATCTCGCACGACATATAAAACAATTATTTACACACAACACAAGTCAAGTAATGACGTAAACTGCGCATGTATTTTGTTTAGGAGGCTTTGTTGAAGTGATATCTAGTGATAAACAGCAAAAATATGGATTGTCGTAGTAAGTAGAGACATGTAAATGTTGCGGTGGCAATTGCCACCACGAGGGCCGAAAGGGTAAAGTTGTCTTTATTAAAAATTATAATTAATGTAATTAATTTCAATCCTTTGAATTGAAAATAATATAATTAGAATCTCTTGACTTTAATAATATATCACACGTTTTTTAAGTTTATTGTTGAATTGTTTGTTAAATAAAATTAACATATCCGTTAGCCCAAGTCCCAATTTAATCCGTTTAATAACCGGCATTGCAGTTCTTCATTTTTTACACCGTAATTCCGATATTAGAAAAAATAACAAGAAAAATTTCAATGTATGATGTTGGAAATTATTCTAGTTACCAATTTATTTTTTCATTATTTTAAAATAATTAATAACAAAGGTACACGCATGGCTATCTTGAATAGTGCATAAAAAACCTTATCTTTTCTTGTAAACACAACACAAAAATGGAACATTTATGTAAATATGATTCTAAAAATAAATTAATATACACTCAGATGCAAAAAAACCGGGTCATTGGGTTATTTTTGCAAAAAACGCGGGTAATTTTTTGTTCTAGTACTTTGAATAAAACTTTTAGTGTTTTACAATCCAAGAGACCATCAGGTTGTAGAAAAAAAACAACATACTGTACTTATTAATTTATTTAATGAACATTAATACGTATACATGAAAGAAGAAAATGCATTTCTGCAAAATAAACTTAAGAGGGATTAATAATGAAAATTTCTGTTAAATATGATTTCAATACTTTGTATTGCCTCCTCGAGTTCTAACTATTGCCTGCATACGACGACCCATGCCATCTGTGCATAATGTCGAATGAGCAATAAGTAGCGAAGAATACATACCTTTCAATTTTATTTTCGCTTATTAATGTTCATTAAATAAACTGATAAGTACCATATGTTGTTTCTACATTCTGATGGTCTCTTTGATTGTAAAACACTAAAAGTTTTATTCAAAGTACTAAAACAAAAAATTACCCGCGTTTTTTGCAAAAATAACCCAATGACCCGGTTTTTTTGCATCTGAGTGTACTTAGAAATGCCAGGGGGTCGACACCTGGCGGAAGAATGTGAGGGGGTGAATGAGGAATGGGTGGAAGTGAAAGGAAACAGAAGGGTGACGGAATGGATGAGGGAGGATGGGGCTGGGGTAAAGACACTGGAGAAAGTGAGACGCAAGAAGTACAAAATATTTAACTTCAAAGAGCAAGCCTCGCTTTTTAAAATTGATAATGTGTGGATGAAAACTATGCATGATAGAGAGGACATTTCTAGATGATGCGATTCTATGCACTTTCAAAGCTATAATCACGTGTTTTACTTTACTAATAATACAAGACTTACATGTGTTTGATATTCTAAAATTGGAATTTCTTCTTCGCTGTCTGGTCCAAATTGTTTCCTAACCGCAGCATATCGTATGGCAATGCTAATGCCTTTCATAAGATGGGCATTACAAATAGATGTTATGTTCACTCGTCCATTTGATAGTGTGGCTAATGAGGCACCAAATCTCTTGCTGGGATCCTTGAAAGGTGTCACGTATTTTCCTTCTGGAGTAACCTCTCCATTTTTGTTCAAGAGTGCGTTTCGTGATATATGGTAATTATCGAATATCAAGTATCTAGAAGGCAAATGGAAATGTGTTTTATTTACACAGACAGTCTGACTAAAAAAGAGTTTTAGAATTGATTTCAAGTACACAAAATTAAATAAGGTAAATTACGTTTTAATGAGACAGATGTGCTTGTTTTTTGCTTCATAACAAATTAAACCTTCATGCAATATTTTACACTGTTGGACATAAAGCATTAAATAATATTTGAATTTAATAAGGTTTAAAGCTAAAAAATCATTTCACATAAGTATTAGGTTGGTGCGTATGAAATGTCGGATTTTCTTTAAATGTGAACGTTTGTCTCCCTGTTTTTGTTATGCTTTTGTTTTTGACATAACCTGGTTTACATTCGTACTGTCCATTGCCAGAGTCACATTTTAGCAAAGAAGATTTTCTCAAAAGTTATTATTCTCCTTTTATTATTTGCTTTGAATTTTGCATCGATATGAATTCAACCGATATTCGTGTAATTTTCTTATATGAGTATAAACTTGGTAATAATGCTGCAAAAGCTGCACGCAATGTAAACCAGGCTTTTGGGGAGAATACTGTGAACGATCGAAAAGTTCATTTTCCCTGCAAAATGAACCGCGTGGAAGACCCGAAACGTCTGTGACAAATGATGCTCTGAAAGCATTGGTGAAAACGAATCCAACTGTTTCTTCGAGGGAACTTGCAGCACCCACCTTATTCACCGGATCTTTCGCCAACCGACTTTCATTTATTTAAACATTTAGAACTGTTTTTACGGGCTAAACAGTACGAAAATGAAGACAGTCTGAAAAATGCCATATCAGAGTTCATTGATTCTAAAGATCAGAATTTCTTCAAGACAGGCTATGCATTAAAATCTCGTTGGGAAAAGTGTATTGAAGTAAATGGAGCATATTTTGATTCAATAAACAGCTTTTGGAAAAAGATATGTAGTTTAATATATTCACTTAAGAATCCGACATTTCATTCGCACCAACCTAATATATGGTGCCTACTGACAAAAGAACATTTGGTGTCATTCTAGAAATTATGGAAAAAATTCAGATTTAGCTACGATCCAGAATTCAGTCAAGAATTATACAGGGTCTTCATTTCAAAAGGAGCCACCCTGAATAACTTTAGATCTGAAGTAGTTACGGTTTTAAGAAAAAATACGTCAATTTTGTTTTCGAGGGGGAACTTAAAAAACACTGTTTCTAGAATTTTATCTTTCACCCCCTCACCCCATCTTTATAATTTCAAATGGCACCCCTACTGTGCAATACCTCATTTTAAAGGGCATAAAAAATACTTTATTTATTAAAATACATATTTTTTTCTTAAAACCGTAACTACTTCAGATCCAAAGTTATTCAGGGTGGCTCCTTTTGAAATGAAGACCCTGTATAATAATAATAATGTTTATTTACGGAAAAAGCGATTTTATAAAAATAATAATGAAATTGACAAAATAAAGTAATATAATCATGGAAAAATATAACCTTAAAACTAATTTTAAACTATCGGCGCACTTACATACAAACATTTACACAAAAACATAAATTTATTTACAATGACTAATATTTTTTAGATGCGACATAAACTACACATGGGAATTATTTAATTCGAGTTTTAAGTTTGAGTCAATTGATAATTCAACGAATTCTTCTTGGGCTTTATATGGGTGATAATTTGCATAAACAACGGTTTTACAAAAATAAAATAAGCTTGGATTTAGCAAGGCCGCAAGGAATCGAAAAAGTTTGGGAACCACTGACCAAAGCAAATAAGCTGGAAACACCTTCGATTGTACTCACCCGTTATCAATTCCATTTAAACCAATCTTTTCACCCATATCACCCACCGTAACACCCGGGTAGGGTCTCATGGTTTCACTATTGCGAATAGGAACCACAAACTGATGCAACCCGTGACACACGCCATCAGGGGTGTACAGTTGGGCGTAAACGAGCGCATGCGTGGCGAGTTGGCCCAATAATCCAGACCAGCATTTAGCAGCTTCGAAACTCGGACAATGCATCACATATTCCTGCGTTTCCGGTTTGAAAGTGGCCCTGGTCAGCATCCCTTTCGTGTTCGATCCGTGTCCGATTTCCGTCAGGCAAAAACAACCGATCGCCTACTTAAATTAATATTAGAAAGAGGAAACATACTTGCAAAATACGTACTTTTCCCTGCACGATGTCTTCGATTAAAGGAAGGTGGATCTTCGTTCCCAAAGAGTGTAAATTGCTGACGAACATCCCTCGGTTAATGGAATATCTAGCCCAGAAGCCGCCGTCCATTTGAAACATTACTTCGAGTAAGGCCCCCTGCTTTTTCAGGTTATCCCAGATGTTGAAGAAATCCGCTTCGGGTACCTCTTTCATGTAATGCATTCTTAATAGGGAATTGTGTCGAATTTCGTCCAAACTTGGGGTCATTTTCGGGGTGCGGAATAGTGGGCTTTTCTTTAGTTTGTCCACAAGGGTTTTCTAAAATATGTAGGGTTATATTAAAATGTTTATATTTTAACTTAATAGTTTCAATTACATTCGTGTTTGTATTGAAGTTTTTTTCTTAATAACGACAATTGTACAAATTAGCAAATAAAACTTTTTGCATTTACACGCTTCAATTGTTAAAGAGTTTATGTTAAACATGACAACAAACACAGATTTTCTGCCTAATTAAATAACTTTGAAGGATTTATGTTAGTGCTACTGATTAGAATTATTAACTCAAGCATTCGTTTTGTCTTTATAGTAAACAAACTTTTTATACTGCGATGTGTACATGTATTGTATTTCAATAATTACTCTGTATTACTTATTGTTTTTTGCAATGTATTTTTATATTTGCCCTGTAACTGGGCAATAACTGCCTGTTGGGTTATTATTATTAAATAAACTTTGTCAACTACTAGTCACACATTAATTGCATAAGTGAAATTAGACAATAGATGTCGCCTTAATATTGTTTCTATCTGAACAATTCATAATCTCAGACAATAACAGCACCTTCAATTTCTTTATGGCTTCACCTATTTGTGTGAATAATTACCAGATATTACCAATATTTGTTTACACACATGTGAATTAGAAAACAACAAGATAATCATGAGTGTGAAGTAAAGATAAAAGATATCAGCCTCATGTTTAAACCATGGCAAACGTGGTCATGTAACCACCTGTTAATTTATGTAGTTTATTAGTACTGACAAGTATACTCGTCCTGAACAAATTGGCAATATTTTGTTATAACAAAAATTTTGACATTTTTCATGCTCGTTAAACACAGACCGGTTAAGCAGTTAGTTAATAGTATATTATGCAACAAGTGTTATAAACGGCACTTTAGTCACGAGTTAATTAGGCACGAGCGGAGCGAGTGTTTAATAACGAGTGTCTAGAGAAGTTTATGACACGAATTGCATACTATACTTTTTCTACGACTAAATTGGTAAAATTTTGAAATTATTTTAATATCTTAAATGAACATGGTAATACCTAGTACAATATTGTTAAATTAGTCTACTTGGATAAATATACATGATCAGTTCCGTTAGAGACATTATGGCAATTGCTAAAGGAAATTATGATTTCTCCTAAATTTCTTTGATGTTTTGTATCATTTATTTGATTGAAGTTGAAAGCATTCTTTGTTTAATGTATTTATTTTTTATTTTGACAAGTTGTTGATAAGTGACAACTAACTTGATTTTGAGTTTCAATTGATTTTAGCGACTTAAAGATCTGGAGCTAACTTCAGCCCATGACTAAAATTCACAGTCACAGCTTGTCGAGGTGTATTTAAAGAATCACTTAGCGTCATGGAAACATAAGCGCTAAATGACATTTTAGAGGTGGGAGTAGAAAAATAATTTTTCTCCATGACCACCATAGAATTTAAGCATTCTGAAATCAATTTTGATTATAGAACGTACACATTCTCACTCTTGTTATGGAACAAAACACAATGCGCTTATGCGTTTTGCATGTAATTCATTCCATAACAAGGGATAGAATGAATATTCTCACATCGTTTCGAATAAAACAATTAGCCTTGGATACCACAATTGTCAAAATACTATAAACATAACCACAAACGTGATAAAACGTAAGTTCTTTGTGTTCATTATTTTATTAGTTTATTTTATCTGGTCGAGGAGAAAGTATAGTCTGATACTCGGTAAGAATGGAAATTCAGATGCTCGTGGTTCCTCGCGCTCGCCTCACGGCTCGCGCTCGAAATATTCCACTCGCATCGAATTTCCATTCTAACCTTGTTACAGAATATACTATTTTACACGAGTGCCTTACAAAATTTTATCTTCGATCGTGCAGCAATTTTCAAAGAAGTTGTTCATATGAGTAATATTTTGTAAATGTCATTTTAACTGCTGCTAATTATTCAACAAATAAAATAATGAATAACCTTTTGTTCAGAGTGCATTGACGAAAACGTTACTTAGCAACCAGTAAATAAATTCCACAAATGTCAGTCGCCATTATTATTTGTGGAAAAAAGTTATCTGTGAGTGTTGTACTGTTATAAATTGCAGAAAAAAAATGTGTGATAGTGATAGTGATATTCAAAACATTCTTTCCGATGTCGAAAAGGCCGTGGCAGTGGCAATGAAAACTTTGTTTCCAGCAAAATCTCGGAAGCAGTATGAATTAGTTTATACTAAAGTTAATCAATGGTGTACGTCAAAAAATGTCCATAACTTAACGAAGAACGTCTTCTTAGCCTAGTTTTCAGCAAGAGGCAAACTGATCAAACCATCGAGCTTATGGTCGGAGTATTCTATGATTAAGTCGTCAGTATTAGTTAAGAAAAATATTGACTTAAAGAGTTTTCTAAGTTAACGGCATTTATGAAAAACCAATCAAAAGGCTTTCACAGTAGGAAGTCTCGCGTATTTATTAAGGAATAGTTATATGCATTTTTAAACGATGCGCCCGACGACAGGTTTTTGATGATGAAGGTAATTTTAATCTAAATTGTTTGAATATTTAATGATGTTGATGTTGAAATTGTTCGTGGCAATTTTTGGAATTGCGGGGGCTGTTAGGAGAGAAGAATTACATAAGATGAGTATCAAGGATGTCGAGGATACTGGTTCGATGCTGATTGTAAAAATACCCACTTCAAAGACTAATAAATCTCGGGCGTTCCTTGTTGACGGCGACACTAATGATACCAAAAAAATTATTGACTTTTTTTTACTTCGTCCTCCACAAACTCCCCATCAACGATTATTTGTCTATTACCGTAATGGGAAATGTTCAGTCCAACCCATTGGAATTAGCACCTTTGAAAAAATTCCAAGCCAAATTGCTAGTTATCTTGGGTTAGCAAATCTAAACGAGTTCACTGGTCACTGTTTTTGAAGATCTTCGGCCACATTTCTCGCAGATGTTGGAGCAGACATTTTAAACTTAAAACGACATGGTGGTTGGAAAAGTTCCACTGTAGCTCAATCGTACGCAGAAGAGTCAATAAATAACAAAAAAGCCATATCCAACCAAATTTTTCAAAGAGGAATCTCCAATAACGCCAAATACGCATACTTGCAAAAGTTTCGCTGTATTGTAATTGCTTCTACTTGCATTAAATTATATCTTCAGAGTTCTTAAATCTGCCATTTCGTTCATATTATAGAGTTTAATCATTATTGTAATGATTTAATAAAAATTCGTTGAAATTTTGTGCTGTAATATTTTCATCTGTCAAATTTGACATTTCTGTGCCTTAAAAACAATTTGACATTTCCGTGTCATAAATACATAAAAAAGCACTGATGTTCTAAAAAGTCACGTTTGCAACGAAAATTATGCAAAAAGTGCCTACTTTTAATGCAATCATAGATAAAAACAAATTTAACTTCAGTAGGAATGTTTATATCCCAGTGACGGTTCGCGGGGTTTTTTCTGGTACGGCCGAGTCTCTGCAACTGACCCTACCTATCTGTATTACCACCTCTTGTTCCTCGGCCGTACCAGAAAAAACCCCGCGAACCGTCACTGGTATATCCATTGGCTCAGTTCATTTATACTACAGGTCCCCACAGATAAAATATATATTAGAAACAAAACAACCTTTGTAATAATGTTACATCTTAATAAACAATTTATTTAAATCAAATTGAAAAGAAACTAAATAGCAGTGGTAAAAATATTGATATCAATTGGACTCCGTTCTAGTGCTGCTGGTTGCCACAGGTAACACACTGGCCTTTGTCCCATTGTTTCATTTTTTCATAAATTATAAACAAATTAAGGTGACTGCTTGTCAGTTTCCGTTGAAATATCGTTACGAGGCAAAAATATGAATTGTTTTTTCTTTGAGGTTACAATATACAATATAGCTATTATTACAACTACGGAAATATGAATAGTATATTTCCCGAGGTTGGCTAGTTACATGCATAGACAACCAAGGGAAATTTATTCATATTTCCCGTGTTGTAATCAATAGTTTTTTTTTCTGATTGAAAGAATATTGTTCTGTAAATGGGAAAATATTGGATTGTAAATTTTTTAATTTATCGGATTGGTAACGTTGCTAAGGGCCTTGTTTGTAAATAACATGGTTGACTTGTTTTGGTATTTGCGTTGTTTCATAAATTGGTGAAATGTCAAACTATGTGTTAACGTAAGCGACGAAAGACCGTGAATGTTTGGTTCCCGTAAAATCCAAAGCTGTAAAATCGAAATATGAGCACTTCATATTTCCCTAGGGAAATATAAGCGTGTTATGACATATCGTAACTTAGGCAATATTACTCGATATTGTTTCAATCAGAAAAAAAATGCATATTATAATGAAATAAAACACAATTATTTATCTAAGTTACTTAAATGTGAAAATAAACGCTTATGTTAATAATTGTTAAAATATATAATAAACATTTCTTGTTGTACATTTTAATCTGAATCAAAAAAATGAATGAACTGTTGATTAAACTCACAACCTCTTATCTTAATTGTTGATTACCCCTTTTATATTAAAGGTAATGTGTAGGCTACAAGATGATAAGGTACAGTACTACCGAGCACTTGAGACATGTGGGGTAATGTTTGCGCAGAGTGAGAAAGTATTTAGAGAATGAGACAACAAATCTCCAGGGTTAATTGAATTTAAGATGGTTACTGCGCAATACGCCTCGACTGCTCGGTACAACTCTAATAGCATTTCCAAATCATTAAATATCATATTCAATAAAGAAAGAACATATCAAAGATGTTAACATCTGTTTGTTAAATAATTAAGGGACGCTACACAACACGACACAATGTAAGAGTAATACAAATTATAAATTTATGTAATACCAGAGTTCAAATTGATTTTTAAAACAGGTTTGGTTAAACTTTTTAATCCCTTTCACTGCCCTAATTGAATTTATTACTACAACTTTACCAAGCGTGTTATTACGTGACAATCTTAAATTCAATTAAATTCGTTATCACGTTCCCTCGTGTCCTCTAAATACTTTCTCACTCTGCGCAAATTTGATCCCCACACACCTAAACACATTGCGTGCCACGCTGTAATCGGGAAAACAGTCCCAGGACCAAACGACATTTTTGTAATATTTGTATGTATTAACTAAAATAAAGGTTTTTTTTTACCCTTTGGTTTTTTTTTATAGTTTGTAGTTATTTTTTTGTAGTATTTTTGTGTCTCTCATATATGAGCGGTGTGGCCCTGTAGAAAAAAATGCGTGATATTTAAACTGCTGGCCACGGCTCTCAAATATGATCGACGCATGTGTTTTAGGGGTTTCTCTTTTGTAGGTTTGAGGATTGAAAATAGAAAATATTTCGTAAAATTAATTTTTTGTAAACTTTATGTTGTGTTGAATCTGTCTTTCCAATTTTGCTCAAACCAAGACACATATTATTTTCCCCAGGGGCCACGTTCATGATTCCCCATTAGAAATATACGGTAGCGGGTTTCCTATTTGATATAGGTGTGTGTGTCTCAGAAATGAGCGACGGAGCCCTCTGCGAAATGTTGGTGTCTCTCATATATGAGCAACGTGGTACGCAATGTGTTAAGTGCTTGGTAGAGTTGTACATTTACACATGAAACATGTAGCAAATTAATGTTTAAATAAAGAAAAACAATACATTACAAAATTTAAATTTAATTTGAAGTTCAACGTCATATTATATAACATTAAATTTAAAATAATAATTACGTTAAAATAAATAAAACTTCTAAGACAGTTAAGTTAATTAAAAGAAAATTCACTAACTTCAAAAGTAGTTAGCACAATCCGATATGTACTCACCTTATATTCGATAATATCCTCAGTTTCGAGGAACACCTTCATTTTCCTCCAGTCGAAGGAGGCTATCTTCCTGTACCGGTCCAGCGGACCGGGTAAGAAACTTGGCAGCAAGTCCATAATCCTTTTCTGGAAGCACGAAACAGAATAATGAAGGCACTGAACCGTGTATGTTTTATATTCTCAAATCACCATATCACAGTAATGGAGAAATCAACCTTTGCTCTCTGTAGGTATGTGTTTACTGAGAATTATGGAGAACCACTAATATAACCTCAAAATGTAATCTCCCACTCTCGTAAATACTTTCGAGACGTGATGGTGCAAATTATAATTGTGCTGATTACATTACGAATGTTACAAAATTAAAATGTTTCAGTTCATAATGAGTTTACTTTCTTACAGTACATTACGAATGTTCCAAAATTAAAAATTTTCAGTTCATAATAAGTTTACTGTCTCAGTTATTTAAGTGGTTCGTTATTTAACTTGTTTAGACGAGTAATAATGGGTTTTAGATGTTTATAATCATCTTTGTTGAACGCCAAATTTACAAATAAGATTGGAACAGTGGTACGCAGTGGTGTATAGGTAATCTAAGAAGTAAGGGAACGCATGGTGAGAGCAAAGAAGTAAGGGAATGCATGGTGAGAGCAAAAAATAGTCTGCGACTTTCCACGAGCAGCTTGCTGAAAGTTTTTCGGAGATCATCTTATTTTAAGCAAACTATTGTTTTCCTTGTAAGCTTTTTTATTTTTTTTTTACTATACAAAATATTAACAAACACAAACACGTTCCGTTTCTGAAAAAAGGTGCCGGAGCGTCGTTGCTCCACGTTCCCCCTCCAATACACCACTGGTGGTACGTAATAATTATTCAAAAAGAGAGCATTATTTTTATCGCTGTTCATGAAAATGATCATTAAAATATAATTTCAAGTTGAAAAACCCTCACTCGTTGCAGAAGCATTAGATAAAAACAAAAAGTAGCCTGAATATGTCTGGTAACACTGGATTATTCATTGTATTAATATCATTAAAAGTTCAGAGTTTTTAAACTTAATTTAAAATGATTTTCAAGTTGGTCCTTGTATGTAGAAATAAACGATCTTAAACCAATGTTATTTCATTAGTTAGTAAAAAAAAAAAAAAAAAAAAAAAAAAAAAAAAAAAGACCTTTATTGGCATATTAACCTATTACAAAAACAAAATAACTATTCTACATTCCCCAACAACTAAATCATAAATTTAACTCTCTCCTACATTCCTTCTCCCTCACCATTTTCTGCAATATCTTTACCCCGGCACCATCCTCTCTCATCCATTCCGCTACACCCTTGTTCCTTTTTCCCCCCATCCATCCTTCATTCACTCCCTCACACTCCTCCGCCAGATGCCTCCACGTATCCCTCCCATTTTCACACATTACACACCTCATATACTCTTCACCCATCCACTTCTTCCTCCCTCTCTCTTCTGATCCACACCTAGCCCTAGCTAATGTCACCCTCTCTTCTCTGTTCCACCCGTCCTCATCCAAATACTTCGGTCTCCTTCCATGTACCTGCCAACTCCCATACATGTCATTATATTCACTTTTTTCTATACTTCCCTGTCTCTCCTGTACATCCACTTCCTTCGCCCTCTCGCTCACCCACTTTGCCACATTTACCCCCCTCTCTAACCACTCCCTCACTTTCACCTCAGACAGTCCTACTCTCTCATACATTTTCATTCGTTCCTTCCTCCATTTACCCCCCCTTTCGTTCACGCATGTCTTCCATACCGCCTTTACCAACCTCTCTTCCCCTAACTCCCATAACCTCATCTCATACCTAACCATTCTCTCCATAGCCTCACATCCTAAGCTTCCTCTGTCAGTCTCCTGAAGCAGTATGTACCCGGGAGTCGACCTTTCCACTCCCAGCATACGCTTCAGAAACCAACACTGCTCCCTTTCCACGCACTCATACCCTTTCACGCCCCACACTTCTACTCCATACATTATTATCGACTTCACACATGCATCCCACACTTTACACGCCAATCTGACGCTGTTCTTCATCCATTCTCCCCATTTTTCCCACACGATACCCCACGCTTTCCTGGCCTTTCCTTGCACCCACCTTACATGCTCCTCATATCCCCCTGTCCCTTTAAACATAAACCCCAAATACTTAAATATTTTCACTCTCTCAATCACTTCTCCCTTCCATTCTAACACTTTCACGCTCCCCTCTCTTCCCTTATTCCTAAATCTCATCCATTTCGTCTTCTCCACATTCACACACAATCCCCTCTTGTCCATATACCTCTCCGTTCTCCTCAACATGTCTTTCATCCCTTCCCAATCTCTCGCCATCAACACCATGTCATCCGCATATGACAGCATCCACACCTTATCCTTCCCGATTACTACTCCTCCCGCCTGCCCTTTCCTCAACACATCCTCCAGTTCGCTTAGGTATAAGTTAAATAACATCGGGCTTAACGGGCATCCCTGTCTCAATCCTACCCACGTCCTAAAACTCTCCGACACCTCCACTCCCACTCTTGCTACCACCCAGGTTTCCTTATATACTCCTCTTACCCACTCAATCATACTCTCATTCACTCCTTTTCTCCTCATACATTCTAGCAACTTCTCCCTCGGCACTGAGTCGTACGCCGCCTTTAGATCCACAAACACCGCATACATGCTTCCCTTCTCTTCAGTCACTCTCTCCGCCATTCTTGCCAGGGTAAAGATCTGCTCCCTTGTTCCCCTCCCCCTTCTAAATCCCCCCTGAGTCTCTGGTATTAAATCCTTCTCTTCCACCTCTTCTTCCAGCCGATTCTTTACCACCAGCATAGCGATTTTGTAGCCTGTGGGCATCACTGTGATCCCCCGGTAGTTCCCGGCCTCCTTCTCGTCCCCTCCTTTATGTACCGGGCACATCGTACCCCATCTCCAGGCCTCCGGTATGTTCTTTCTTCCCCTCCACATTTCGTTCAACAGCTCCCTGAATTTCTTCTTCCCCCCTTCTCCTATCTCCTTCCACATCTCTGCCTTCAGCCCATCCAACCCTGCCGCCTTTCCTTCTTTAACTTCCTCGAAAGCTCTTTCCACTTCCTCCTTAGAGAACTCCTCCGTCATCTCCATACACCTTCCTTGTCCCACTTCCTCTGGGTACCCACTTGTTTCTCTACATTTCCTTGTCCACTCCTCCAGTGTTATCCCTACCCGTCTCCTTCTTTCGCCTCTCTTCAGTACTTTCCATATTTCCGACTCGTTTCTACACTTCTTCAACTCTTCACTTGTTCTTTCCACCTCCTGCCGCTTCTTCCTCTCGCATATCCCCTCATATTTCCTTTTTGCTGCCGTTACCTTCCTCTCCTCCCCTCCACCTCTTATACATTCCCCCATTGCCTTCCTTAGTTCACTTTTTGCCTGCCTGCATTCTTCATCAAACCACCTACTCCCTTCTCCCGTCCTTCCTTTAGCTTTCCTTCCGCACCCCACAATTAGTTCCTCCATCTCCTCTATTGATTCGACGTCTTCCCACTGGATCCTCCTCATCTTCATCCTCATTTCTTCTATTGCCTTTGCCCCACATTCTAACTTTCCCATTTCTTGCTTCTCTTCAGTCACCTTCTCCTTCTCCATCCATACCTCCACTTTTAGTGGTAGATGATCGGAGCCCATCACTTCCTCCACCTCCATACTTTTTATTTTCCTTTTCGTCATCCCCTTTATCGCCACATAGTCGATCACCGACGATCCCCGCGGCCCACTATAAGTTTTCCTCCCTTCCCAGTCCCCCTCTGTGCATCCATTTAGAATTTCCCATCCCTCCTCCATCACCCACTCCTTCATTCTCTTACCCTCCCCGTTTATACATTTGTCCCTGGACTTTCTTTCTACCACAGATCCCTCTTCATTAATCCCTCCCCCCATTTCTCCCATTCTTGCATTAAAGTCTCCTCCTAGCACCCATTTTCCTCCTCCTTTCGTTCTCTCCTCTATCTCCTTTCTTATTATATTCCAATTTTTATTTACATATACCACCCCTACGTTTATCCTCTGTTTCCCTTGTCCATACTTTATCCATGCCACGTCTTCTCCTTCTCCGAATTGTCCCGTCACGTCCATCCCCATTTCCTTCTTCCATCCTACTATCATTCCACCCCTCGCCCTTCCTTTCGTTGCACACCTTATCGCATCCTTCCTCTCCCATATAAAGCTTCCCGGTAGCCATCTTTTCACTTCTCCCCACTCTTCCTTCCCCATCCATGTCTCTACTAGCCCCACTATGTCCTTCCCTACTAACCACTTCTCCCAGTCTCTCTTCCACTTGCCCTCCTTTATCTTCTCCTTAATTCCCGCTATGTTCCAAAACCCGATAGTTACTGACCCCTTCTTCCCTTCTCCCCCCCCTTTATCTCCTCGCCGCTTGCCTTTCCCGCTGTGCTTCTCTCCCAGTCCACTCTCTGCCCCTCTGTCCTTTTTTTTACAGCTCCTTCTCCCTTCTTCTCTCTCCTCTCCTCCTATCTCCTCCTCATTTCTTACTTTTTTGGCTCCTCTTGTCTATGTAGTGTCTCCTTTTCCTTATTCCATCTCCACAGCTCCCCATTCACGAACATTCTCTGGTAACCAACCCTTACCATCTTCCCCCCTTCTCTCTCCCTACTTGCTTTCTCTCTTATGATCTTCTGGATCCTCCTTTCCTCCTTTGTCATATCATCCTCATTAGTTAGTAGTACTATTTATAACGTAAATTTCTTTTGTATCAATCAATATCCGGCTAATGCCATGACGGATATTGAATGATGCCAGAGAAGTAGTTGTTTATTAAAAGTACTTTTCATTTTTATTAATTTATTTATTTATTTTAACAACGTAATTTAAATGAGGTAAATGCATTTGCATAACAATATCGCCTTTAATTAAAACCTGAGATTGGTGACCCACAACCATAAGCCACATGTTTAGTTTAGATTTGCACATTTTATTGTAGTTTCACGTCACCTTTCTTATTTATCATTAAATAATAATTCCAGGTTAACTTAATGCTCATTTATTAAAATCTAAAATATAACTGCTGCACATCTCGCTCGCAGAGCGAATGCAAACTTAACAAAAACCCGACACCTCCTTTGTCGATATCAGAATATAAACATACATTTATTCCATTAATACATCACACATTTCTTCAGAAATTTTCCAAAATTATCCAGCAAGCCTATTTGATTAAGACCTTAATTAATGACAATCAGTGGAAAAGAAAATTTGGGTTAGAAATCTATTAGATTGGAGATTGAAGCACTCGTGCCACACAATGGGCTCTCTTATTAAACTCGTATAATAATATACTATAGTACAATTAATTTATCCCTAAATAGACTTGTTCAATAAAATCAATTAGTTTCCACATAATGCTTGTAATCATGAAGTTGCGTTTTCAATAGAAATGATTGTTTTATTTATAATCCAATAAAACGTTTATACATATGTATATTGAGTGCGGTTTTTGACGACCTCTATTGAATTATATCCATGATTTACGTGCTTGCGGCGTTTAGGTCAAAAATTAAAGTGTACAAATATACGAGACAAGCAGAAGACGGATACAGCCGTTTCATCCTTGTTGGGAATATTCAGCCCTAGGCTTGCCAGACGTACCCCTTTTAGGGGTACAATACCCTTTTCCCTGTATGGAATTTTAGAAATACCCTTTTTCAAAAAATTCGAAAGGGGTACCAAAAATACCCCATTCCATCAAAGCGTTCAAGAAGCGCGTATATAAAAAAAAACAATTTTTAAACGCCCTATTACGATAAGTATGAAATTGAGGATTAAACAAGCTATTATATTCGTGCCTTTAGGCTTTATGCGTCACGCGTTACCCCGCTTCTGAGTAAATACTAAATTTAAAAATGAAACTCACAGTTGAAAAACCGCCCTCGATGACCGCCAGCTAGCTCATAGAGCCTGGGTCGCTATGAAACATATATTACATGTTTGGCGGTCATTTAATGTTTATATTATCAAAATCATCCCTTAGAATTGCTATTTAGAAGCTTTTAAACATTTTTCGTTCGGATCTCCGCGCCTCGTCGCCGTCTATTGGACGGTGACTGAACTGCTAAGTGATGTTTTTGAACAGCGCCAAAATGCTCGAACTTTATACTTATTGTCAAAGTGCTAATGTTTAGCAATGGGCTGTGCATGAAACGGTAGACGATTTAATTTTTAATCGAATGGTGTATAAAATAGCTGAGGAAATTTAGCGGTTTTTCTGTAATTTGCGAATGAAAATTAAGGACGACACACTTACCGACATTTACAGTTCACTCTAACATAAAAATTCAATAAAGAAGAATTTGCTATATTCTTCAATCAAATACGGGTTACAATACTTATTCCTGATTAATCATTCAACTATTAATATTGTTAATGCATTACAATAAGAGAAATATACGAGAAATCATAATCTAAGTAGAGGGCTCTACCTGTTATCGCGGGGATAAACTACTTAATAATTTGTGGATCTAATAATTGTTGTAATAATCAAAGAATATTTAAAAACTTAAAAAGAATGTTGTCTCATGATTAAATAAATTCACTTGTGGATATTTTCGTACTTAAATTGCAGAAACAATATTTCATAATAAACACGCCTAATCACAAGCAACCCGATATACGCATAACTCTGATTAATTTATTATTAAAAACTTCTAATTTTATACGTAACAGGGACAAAACCATAAGTGTAATCCTGAGTAAAGCTTCAGAAATAGTGCGAATATTTATGTATTTAAATTGCGAAAACAATAGTATTATATAAACGCCTACTTACAGGCAACCCAATATAGAATAACTAATATTCATTTATTATTAATCACTTCCAATTTTAAACATAATACGGGTACAAGTATAAGTGTAGTCCTTGGTAATGCTTTAAAAATATTACACTTATGGTTTTGTTCTTGTTACGTTTACAATTGGAAGTAATAAATAATAAATCATTATTAGTCACACGTATATTGGGTTGCCAGTAAGTAGGCGTTCATATAAAATAATTATTTTTGCAATTAAAATACTTAAATATTGCCACTATTTTTGAAGCTTTACTAAGGATTATACTTATGGTTTTGTCCCTGTCACGTTTAGAATTGGATGTTTTTAATAATAAATTAATATTAGGTATAAGTGTATTGCGTTGTCTGTAAGTTGGCGTTTATGTAATATAATTATTTCTGCAACTTAAATACTTAAATATTCGCACAATTTTTGAAGCTTTACTGAGGATTACACTTAAGGTTTTGTCACTGTCAAGTTTAAAATTGGAAGTTTATAATAATATATTAATAGTACTTATGCGTATATCGGGTTGCCTGTGATTAGGCGGATATATTATAATGTATTGTTTCTGCAATTTAAATTCGAAAATATCTACAAGTAAATTTATTTTACTGTAACATTCTTCTTAAGTTTTTAAATATTCTTTCATTATTAAAACAATTATTAAATCCACACATAAAAACGTAGTTTAGCCCTACGATAACAGAGGGTACCCTCTATGAAGATTATGATTCCTTATTTATTTCTCTTATTTTAGCGCAATAATGATATAAAAAGTTGAATGAATAATCAGTAATAAGTGTTGGGATCCGTATTTCATTGGAGAATATAGCAAATTGTTCTGTGTTTAATTTTTAAGTTACAGTGAACTGTAAATGTCGGTAAGTGTGTCGTACTTAATTTTCATTCGCAAATTACAAGAAAACCGCTAAATTGCCTCAGCTATTTTATACACCGTTCGATTTGGAATTAAATCGTCTATCGTTTCGTGTACAGCGCATTGCTGAATATTAACATTTTGATTATAGGTATAAAGTTCGAGCATTTTGGCGCTGTTCAAAAACATCACTTAGTAGTTTGGCCATCGTCGAATAGATGGCGACGAGGCGTGGAAATGCGAACGTAAAATGTTTAAAAGCTTTTAAATAGAAATTCTGAGGGATAATTCTGATAATTTTAAAGTTAAATCACCTTAAAACTTGTAACCCTTTAATCTTTAAAAAAAAAAACGTGCCGTAAAAATCCCGGAATAATAAATCATGTCGCAATTCTTCATTCATTTTAATGATTTAAATGGTAATTTATGGAGGGATTAAAGGTTTAATAATAAACAATTAAGTAAGATTTGTTGAATTTAAGAAGCATCATCTAATTTGGTTGCAAAGTCACTGAGTTATGTGCGAAAACCCTCAAAATGCTTTTTTAATATTACTGGTTGTTGAAATTAGGCACTTGGTAGGTTTCATTATTTTTCATTCCTAGATAATGATGTAACAATCGAAACTAGTCGGAATAAAAAGTATAAAATTTGTGAAACCTACCAAGTGCCTAATTTCAACAACCAGTAATATTAAAAATGTTTCACCACGTGATAAACGAGAACCAAATTCAACAAATGCTTTTTTAATTTTCAGCTTTCTCACGCCCCTTTTTTGAAAAAAAAGTCGCCTGCGGCGCTGTGAGGACCTGTACATTTTCATTTTCTTTATTTGTTCGTCGAAAACCGATATTACGAAACTACATACCCCTTTTTCGAAATTTATATCTGGCAAGCCTATTCAGCCCGCCCCATCTACCGGTCTCAATTTTGACGATATCGGTCTTCTACATTATTACTTTCTCCGTTATAAAGTTCGGGAAAATATTGTCAAATTTTTTTTAACAGAAAAGTCCATTCTAATGTCCCTACAGGCGATTACGATTTCTGTAAAAAAAAAATCGATTTTGTCAGTAAATACTTTCTAGAAGATATTAACCAATGTAATGTCAGCTTAAAAATTATTCAAAATAATGTGCATAGACCTGATGGCAATCCCACCTGTGCTGTGGAATGCTTATGAAGGTCGGCTATATGCGACGTGATCATGGTTTTAAGATGGAACTTACCTTATCTTCTCGAGTTCTTGGTATCATGCTGGACGCGAGCCTCCTTGCTCTTGCTATGATCAACCACCGTATTGGATGAGGACGCATGAGAACGAGGATGGGAACAACACACTGATGAGGATGAACACCACGACTTTTTTACTTCTTATTTCTCAGACCAAGAGTTTTTTTGTATCGACAGTCATATTGAACATACGCCCCACCAAAATTTCCGAAAATAGGTATCAATTTTCTAAATTTAACAAACAAAAACCGTCAAGACCCAACAGACATGAATCCTCCTTCAAAGTTTAACGATTGGTCGCTGGAGTACCACGTTAGCCAAACTCAGGTTACCATCAGAACCTGGAAATAATTAAATTATTCTACCCACATGCAACTGTAGGGGTGGGGCAGAATCTTGTTTGATGATAATCAAATCACCTTGGTCGTTTTTTTGAAAGATATTTTCCTATAGGAGCGAATGAAAACAGACTGCTGATCTAACTTTAAAATTCCGCTCGACGAATCAGAATTTCTCAGCAAAGAAGTTCAATATTTAGGTCATGTCATTACACACCAAGGAATAAAACCAATCCCAGATAAAATTTCTACAGTTCAAAACTACCCGATACTTAAAAGTCAGAAAGAAATAAAAATGCATTTTCGGTTATTACAGTCGCTTCACTAAAAACCTTTAAAAAATTACAAAACCAATGACAAATTGTTTAAAATCAATTAATAAAATAGAACATTCTCCAGAAATCATTAAAGCATTATTGAACATTGTAAAAAAACACCAATCCTTCAATACCCGGATTTTAAAAACCTTTTTCACTAACAACCGATGCAAGCAACTATGCAATAGGCGCTGTCTTATCCTCAGGCAATGTCCCAAATGGCAAAACCATCGCTTATGCTTCTCGAAACTTAAGTGACAGTGAAATAAAATTCTCCATCATAGAAGAAAAAGAACTTCTTGCCATAGTATTTCAATGAAGTATGCATGCAACACTTTTACCACTCGGGACTAAAACTAATTATTTGTAAACTCAATTGTCCATTCAGATGGCCATTTATTAATAATGAAATACCAACACGAAGGTAAATGTAACCATAGAGGAATAACAGAAATATTAGGACACCTAAAACAAAATTATTATTGGCCTTCAATGAAAAAAGACATAATAAATTATATTAACATTTGCGAAATTTTTCAAAACGCAAAGTACTCTAGAAAATCACCATATGTTCCATTATTAATAAACCATTTCAATTACTTCATATAGATATATTCAAGTTTGATAATCAATAATTCCTTACACTGATCGATAAGTTTTCTAAATTAGCACAATCGATTCCAATTCAAAACAAATCAGCTATAGAAATATGTGACGCTTTAATCCCATACTTTTTTTCATTTTACGGAACACCCGAACAAATAACTTCAGACAGCAGTAAAGAATTTAAAAACGAAATTGTAAAAGAAATCCCAAATTTACACAAAATTCAAGTTCATTTCATGACAATCAAATTGCCCTGTAGAACGTTTTCATTGAACTTTAATTGAACATCTTAGACTTCTTCGACTTGAATATAATTCAGAGAATATAACTGATTTTAAATAATACAACTCAAATCTGGAACGCTGATTGGCTGGCACTGAAAATACAACTCAAATCTGAGACGCTGATTGGCTGGCACTGAAAATACAACTGATCCTTGAAAATACAACTTGAATGTAGGACGCTGATTGCCTAGTGCTAATACAAACTAGACAGTGATAGTGACAGTGGCTGTCAAACGGCCCATACATTACACGAATTTGTAAATTTCCGCTACGTTTATACAAAATGCGGGTTTTTGAAACCGCCTGCGCTACGGTTATAAAAGAAGTGAAAAATTACGTTCCGAACATACAAAACCAAAACAAATTTTATATGTAATTCGTTATATTCTCTAACCAAACATAATGCGTGGGGAGATTAAAACCATTGCAATTTTATTTTGAAATACACTCGTTATAATCTTGGATGAAAATGCAACGACTGCGAAGCAGGATCTTAAACCAATGTTATTTCGCTAGTAGTACTAGTAATAACATGCAAATTTCTTTTGTATCATTCAATATCCGTGCCGAGTGGCACTAGCCAGGGAAGTAGTTGTTTCAATAAGTTATTTGTTTATAGTCTTAGTAAGACTTAATTTTGCTAGAGTAATGAATAGGTTGAATATTCATATATTCAGGCTACATTTCGTTTTATTGAATTTATTATTATTATTATTAACTGCAGCCCAGAAGGTTCAATATTGGTGCAACCCCACCAGTCCCATTTGACGTCTACTAATAACCCTTTTTTGAATTATCTTGCTCTCAATTGTAGGAGTATTTGGGACCTTTCATTATGTGGCATATGTGAAAAGTAAATAAAATAAAACGATATAATAAAATTTAATTTCAAGAACTGATACATGTATATAAAACTTAACAAAACATAATAGCTAGTAACAATAACAAATTAACAAGATAAATTATATAGCTTACTTAAAAATAGCAAGAGAAACACATTGTTATAAGTACTTGAAAACTGAAACTTCTACAAAATATAGCATAAAAAACAAAATTGTACTTATTTTTTAACAAATATTAATAAACCATTTATTTAGTATTATTCTTTAAAATAGCACAGTCTAAAAACTGCTTCACACTGTGAATTTATGTGTGTGTGTTTTAAATATTTATCATATCAATAAAAACTGTACATAGTATAAAATGTGTTAAAAAATACTTATATCCACCTAATAACAATGAGGCACCATGTGTTAATAGAAAATAAAAATTTATATATACACGTATATATTAAAGCTGGTCACCTAATAATTATTTATATACACTTCTCAGTCTACAATTTAAAAACAATTTGCTATTAAATTTGTTTCCTAGTTAATTTATCACTAAAATAGACTTTCGCCAAAGTTCTGCTGGTCAATTAATTTTTTTTTAATTAAAATTACAATTGATTTCTTTTTTTGGTAAGAAACATCACTTCCAGCAAAACACTGCTTTAGCGTTATTGATTAAAACATATTTTAGCCTCCATTATGGATGAATTAAAGCTTCGACTTATAGGAATCTGTGTTTATGATGTCCTTCCACCATTTCGGCCTCGAAAGCACCTCTTCGCAGTCCTTAAAACTTTGCCTCAAGTGTTTGTAGACCTTTTATTACAATTGAAAAAATACAATTATTGGAAAAAATAGTTATTTACTTTACAAATATTC
Organism: Ocypus olens; assembly: GCA_910593695.2. NCBI lineage: Eukaryota > Metazoa > Arthropoda > Insecta > Coleoptera > Staphylinidae > Ocypus > Ocypus olens. The sequence continues at coordinate 9,027,692 of OU343053.1, read as the reverse complement.
AAAGTGTCAAATAAATAAACTGTATTCATAAATTAGCTACGATATAAACTACTAAAATTAATTGTAAAAAATGTTAAATAATATATATTGAAGTATGGTATTTTTTTTTTCAATTGAGTTTAAACATCATATGACAGTCACAAAAAGCTCATGATTAATTATAGGTAGAGATTATAGACCAATGAGATGTAACAAGAAATTACAATCTGAACTATTATTGCTTCATAAAAATGATAATAGTAACTTTATAACACTGATTTCTTCACACTTAATGTAATTGAGAGAAATATTTACTTTCATGTAAAAAATCATTCACCACCCAAAATATTTTGAGACTAATCACATTTCTTCTGGCTACGTTGCATTTTTTCCTGGACAGCGTTTATCATTATATTTGCTGTACTTATACATACATAATAGGTTTTCCAATAAGAGTGATATGATTTCTTAAAAAAAAAACACACTTATTGTTAAGGAAATTCAAATGTTTTTTATTTAATGTGAAGTACAATCGATACAATTAAGTTCTAAATAAAACGTCATTCAAATGGCCTCCACGACTTCTTCTGCAGGAACGAATTCGATGAACCCAATTTTCAAGCACTTTTTCCACTAAATCAAGTCGTATGTCATGAAATAAAGCTTGAAGAGAGTCTGGTTTATTTCGAAAGACCAATGAGTTCAAATAACTCCACAAGAAATAGTCTAATGGTATTAAATCACAACTTCTTGGAGGCCATTCAATATCACAATTTCTTGAAATAATCGAATCTCCAAACTTTTCTCGCAATAATTCAATTGTTGCATTTGCTGTGTGGCACGTAGCCCCGTCTTGTTGGAACTAAATGTTGTCAAGATCAACTTCTTCCCATTTCGGCCATAAAAAGTTGGTTAGCATCGATCTATACCGCTCTCCATCGACAGTAACGGTGTTACCAGCTTCATTTCGAAAGAAGTACGGACCGATGATTCCATCAGACCAAAAACCACACCAAACTGTCAATTTAGGTGAATGTAATGGTTTTTCTTGAATAATTTGTGGATTTTCTTCGCACCAGAATCGACAGTTTTGTTTATTTACCGCACCATTCAGATGAAAGTGAGAATCATCGGAGAAGATGATTTTCTTAAAAAAATCGTTATCGTTTTCAAGTTGTTCCAAGGCAAAATCAGCAAATTCACGACGTTTGGCCAATGGCTTCAGTTCTTGAGTGGGAACAATTTTATACCCAAATCCGTTTAAAAAAACCGCCAGGTTGTGGTTTGAGACAGTCACAATTGTTGAGAACGTCTTGGAATCGACAAATTGCGGTCTTCAGCAACACTTCCCTGAACGGCAGCAATATTTGCATTACTGTGAGCAGTTCTTTGTCTTATTGGCACTTTAACCTTATGTACAGAAAACGTACGCTCAAAATTTTCAACAATTCGACGAATATCGAGCATACTTGGACGATTATTATGACCATAAAATCGCAAAAGCGCACGAAAAGTTGCAATTGGAGAACGATTATTTTGATAATAAAACTGAATAATTTGTAAACGTTGTTCTTGCGTATATCTCTCCATGATGAAATTGTAAACACTACTGAATACAATGAAAAATAAATGACGGATCATGACATATTACAAATGGCCGAAACGTCACTTCAAAATCATATCATCCCTATTGGAAAACCTTTTACTTTTAACTTAATTCATCCAAACATACTATTTTCCCTATTACATACCTGTCCATCAGATTTCCCCAGTATCGAATTCATGAGGAAATCGCAAGGCGCAATCGCATCCACCAGTGCAATAGCGTCATCTTTTACATCATGACACAACTCAAGAATACCATTCTGCACCATCTGGGCCGGTCTTTCTCCAACAAAGAAGCCTCCTTGATACAAATGGCTCATATGTTTCTCGAGACAGAATAAGCCGTACAAACCGAAGAGCCTCACCAGCACGTTTTTTAGGTGTGGATCATCGCATGCGTTTATTCCCTCAAAGAATTTTTGCAGGAAGAAATGCTGTAAGTATAAATAAAAATGTTCATACGGAAAATGTAAAAATCATATTTGTCTGATAGATATTTCCGGCAATTTTATCATGTTAATTTAACCCTTTCAGCACTGGATTTTTAAATTAGCAAAAAAAAATTTTTTTCTTAATTATTATTGATGGGGAGCTTCTTAAGATGATAAATACCAAATTTGAACTCATTTGCTTAATTAGTATAGGAATTAATTAGTGAGGCTTTGTTGAAGTGACATCTAGTGATAAACAGCAAAAATATGGATTGTCATAGTAAGTAGAGACATGTAAATGTTGCGGTGGCAATTGCCACCACCAGGGGCGAAAGGGTTAAATAACAATTAACTCTGCGAAAACTTTAGGACAAATTAAAGTATCAAAAATTATTTTGATATGGAATAAGATTTAATTGTACCTGAATATAAGCGACTGCTAAATTCCTCGCGTAAAACACCTGGTTATCATTCTTCGCCCAAAATATTCCTTTTCCCCGTGACAAACTCTCTTCGTGTTTTTCGTGCGAACTTTTTAGTAAATAGCATACCAACCATTGATACATTCTTAGAATATCTACAATGATAATGAGATTGATACGTTCCTCTAATATCCGCTTAATTACTTACATTCTGGACGTGCTATTTGTTGTGAGTTATCCGCATCGAATTTATGCATTAAAATTTCTTTCGCATGATTTAAAAAGTCTACGGATCCCATTGGATATTTTTGTAACTTTCCTTGCAAGACTTGGGGCCACAATTTCAGGAGCCAGTTGCTCGTCTGTTGGATCAGAACGTGGTTTTCTCCTTCGTAGGTGCAATTCGCGTCATTGTCGTTCCTAATGTCGCCAATTCTAGATGCTGAAAGGTAATCAGGCGAAATTTTTTACTTTCTTATGAAAAAAGCATTACAACCTTAGGTTTTGTCTATTCTTTACTAAGATCTTGTTATATTTTTTGTGTATATACTTTAAAATTGTCAGACTACTTAAGTTTGAAAGCGAGAGAGATAAAATGTCTATAATTTTGAATATTATAAAATGTAATGACATGCCTTTAAGATATCCATGCCCGGCGCACGCCTCCCTGCACTCTTGGAGTCCATCCCTTGCGAACCACCCAGCTACAGGTTTAGAAGCCGATGAAACAGCATGCATTTCTATCCCAAACTCAGCTTGATCGTCCATATTTGCACCTGTCATTAGTTTAAGGTTGGATTGTAGTTGAGCTTGCATTAAATACACGTTGAATACTCTCAAGGCGTACGCTCCTGCCAAGTATGGAAGTAAACGGTGTTGCTGAATAATAGTAGAACAAGTTTAGTACGTTTATTTAACCTAGTAATAATGCATTACTTAAGTAGTACACAATTCCTTGTAGATTATTTAAACAGCGAGCATCAAGTTGTTTTTATTAAAAATTACATTTAACGTAATTAATTTTAATACTCGGCGAATTGTAGAATTGAAAATAATATAATTAGAAACTCTTCATTTTAATATACATCAGACTTTAAGTTTATTGTTGAATTATTTGTTAAATAAAATTAACACATCCGTTAGTCCCAATTTAATCCAATTAATTACCAACATTGCAGTTCTTCATCTTTTACACTATAATTCCGATATTTGAAAAAATCAAAACTATGCCCAATAGAGAGGATGTTTCTAGATGAAGTAAATCATCTCTTCAACTCTATGCACTTTCAATGCTATAATCCCATATTTTATTTTACTAATAAAACAAGACTTACATGTGTTTGATATTCTAAAATTGGAATTTCTTCTTTGCCGTCTGGTCCAAATTGTTTCCTAACCGCAGCATACCGTAAGGCAATGCTGATGCCTTTCATAAGATGGGCGTTACAAATCGTTGTTATGTTCACACGTCCACTTGAAAGTGTGGCTAATGAGGCACCAAATCTCTTGCTGGGATCCTTGAAAGGGGTCACGTATTTTCCTTCTGGAGTAACCTCTCCATTTTTGTTCAAGAGTGCTTCTCGTGGTATATGGTAATTATCGAATATCAAATATCTAGAAGGCAAATGGAAATGTGTTTTATTTACGCAGACGGGCTGACCATTAATATTAACCGAGGATTTTTGCTGTTGCTTTAGATACAAAATTTATTACCATGAATGATATCTGGAAAAAATTCTACAGCGTCCATAACAATGAGTTTAAAATTCTTTCATTCATTACCCTATTTAATTATCGAGATTTTTTTGAGACGCCGGGAGTTGAATATAAAAAAAAATACATACAAATAAATATTTCCCATAAATAATTATTTGGTAAACAATATGCATATTTTTTAGAATTAGTTTCAAGTATACAAAAATTATATAAGGTAAATTACATTTTAATGATACAGTTGTGCTTGTTTTTTGCTGCTTAACAAATTAAACCTTCATGCAATATTTTACACTACTGGACATAAAGCATTAAATGATATTTGGATTTAATAAGGATTAAAGCAAAAAAATCGTTTCACATAAGTATTTGGTGCTGAATGATAATAGTAATTAAGGTATCTAGGGCGTTATGAGTACAATAACGCCCCAGGTCGACGGTGTATAGCCCGAGGCCCTCCGGCCCGAGGGATGTATGTCGACCGTGGTCGATTTGCCCATGGTGCCTTCAACGTTTTATGTCATACTTATGGTTTAAATTTATCGAAGATTTTCTTATATTATTTTCTGACAGATTGTCACGTCGAAAGCCGCGCCGCGCAGATGTCTACAGCGTTCGCACGCTTGATTTGCGTTTGGCGAATTGTTGACAGTCGATCTGTTGATAATTACTATAAGCGGGCGTTATTGAAATAACGCCCTAGAGCGTTATTTTTCATTTAATATACGTTGTTTCCATGCCATTATGATTTTAATAATAAACAAGTATGACATAAAAGAGCATTTAGTGTCGTTCTAGAATTTATGGAAAATTCAGATCTAGCTACGATCCAGAATTCAGTCAAGAGTTATAAGTTTGAGTCAGTGTTGGGCATTTATTAATTACAAAGTAATTTAATTACATAATTGAATTACAAAATAATTAAATCACAATGTAATTGTATTCATTTAATTACAAAGTAATTCAAACTTTGAGTTAATCGATGTCAGTGAATTCTTCTTGGGTTTTACATGGGTGATAATCGCATGAACAAGGATTTTGCAGAAGTAAAGTAAGCTTGGATTTAGCAAGGGCGCCAGGAATCAGAAAAAGTTTATTAAGTCTTAAGCAAATGAGCTGTAAATACCTTTAATTGTACTCACCCATTATCAGCTCCATTTAGACCAATCTTTTCACCCATATCACCCAACGTAACCCCCGGGTAGGGTCTCATGGTTTCATTATTGCGAATGGGAACCACAAACTGATGCAACCCGTGACACACGCCATCAGGGGTATACAGTTGGGCGTAAACCAGTGCGTGCGTGGCGAGTTGCCCCAATAATCCAGACCAGCATTTAGCAGCCTCGAAACTCGGACAATGTAACACATACTCCTGCGTTTCTGGTTTGAACGTAGCCCTGGTCAGCATCCCTTTGGTGTTCGATCCGTGTCCGATTTCTGTCAGGCAAAAGCACCCGATCGCCTACTTAAATTGATATTAGAAAAAGAAAACATATTTACGAAATACGCACTTTTCCCTGTACGACGTCTTCGACTAAGGGAAGGTGAATCTCCGTTCCCAAAGAATACAGGTTGCTGACGAACATCCCTCGGTTAATGGATTGTTTGATCCAGAAGCCGCCGTCCAGTTGAAGCATTATTTCGAGTAAGGCCCCCGGTTTTCTCAGGTTATCGAAGATGTTGAAGAAATCCGCTTCTGGTACCTCTTTCATGTAATGCATTTTTAATACGGCGTTGTGTCGAATTTCGTCCAGACTTGGGGTAATTTTCGGGGTGTGAAATAGTGGACTTTTCTTTAGTTTGTCTACAATGGTTTTCTAAAATATGAAGGGTTATCTTAAAATTTATAGATTTTAACTTGGAATTAACTTTACTTAATAGTTCAATTACATTCTTTTTTTGATTTCTGTGTACAAATAACAATTTTATGTGTGTAGTATATTTATTAATAAGTTTTATAAAGTTTAGCCACATTATTTTTATTTTGTTTTACTTATATTTTGACCTGTGTAAACCTATGGTAATAACTTCAATAAATGATCTTATCTTATCTTAAATGTAAATTTTTGCACTTGAAACACTTATTATTTTTCAACGCCGACTTTAAATATGCAATCAGAATTATTTGTCAACCGCAATTTTTTTAATTATTGTTTAAAAAAAATTACAATATGCCTCATACACAGAGTCGTCTTTCTCAAAATAAGAATATGTCTGTAAAATAAAGTGAAGACCTTCATAGTTTCCAACAACTCACTTCATTATCCGACTCACTTCACTGACTTGAATCTTTAAGTCGGCTCGCTCAAGAGTTACCCATCTCTAACACAGATCGTGAAAGTGGAGCGTATGTTTGATAAAACATTGACTATCTGTCTGAACTCAGTCTCAGCTGGTCTAGACAAGTTCAGGGGTTATTGAACATCTGTTTCGACAAGTCTGGGGCCATCCACACCTGCTTTGTAGAGGTTTCTAGCTCACTTTAACTATTCTCAAAAGTGGACCCTAAGTAAGTAAGTTCGGCACACTGGAAAATATTTAGTACACTCGAGAAAAAATCAGTGCAATCAGTGTCAATGCAGGAGAGATTTGCAATTAACGCTATGCTGACGTCAATACTAAAAAATCTATATCTGGTCAACACAATTAGCATCGTTCAAGTAATTGCATCGAGTGATTTGTAATTACGTCGAGAGATTTGCAATTAACAAGGCGGCAGTATGTCCGGAATACTTAAAAAATGTGTACCCCCACCTGTACAGCGTAATTACATCGTGAGATTTACAATGAACAAGCTGCCAGTTTGTTTTCAATTTACTTACAAGCAAATAAAAGTGCTTAATTTGTGGCCCAGCAACATTAGAGCATGAAGTCCAACCGATATCAATATCTTACTAAAGTTAATTTGATTTACTTAATTTTTTTTTATCCATGCCCGTAGAAAGTTTCACTGCATTAACACAAACAAACAAAATTAGACATTGTTTTGTCGGTTGCTGGGTTGCCATAGAAAGCACAGGTGACTATAAAAATTTTAACCACAAATGTTATAAGCCATATTTTAGAATATTTTCTGATCGTTTTTAAGTATTATATTTCCGGTAGCGGAAAAAAATTAATAAGCATCACGGAACGTAATGACAATTAACATTTTCGGCAGGCTCCACCTTGGCTCGTATTCGCCTACCTCAAATGTTAATACATCCTTACGTTCCTTGTTGCTTAAATAACTATATTGGTTTGAAATATTTTTACCACTGCTATTTAGTTTTTTTTTTCAATTTGATACAAAAAAAAATTGAAAACAAACTGGCGTCTCGTTCATTGCAAATCTCATGATGAAATTACACTGTACTAACCGGTTCTACATGTGGGGGTATACATTTTTTTTGTGTGTTATAACACACACGCATAAAACTGTCTATAGTCCAAATGGGCTATCCACCTGAGGTCTTTCGGTCTGCTCGTAACATTTTTTCGTTTTCCATTAATTACAAACAAATGAACTTCAACAACAAAGTAACCATTTGTCAGTTTCCGTTGAAATATCATTCCGAGACAAAAATTAAAATTGTTCTTTTTTCTCATTTTATAAGCTATGCATTTCTCAAGTTATGTAAATGTGAAAATAATTGCTCATGTTAATAATTGTTAAAACTTATAATAAATATTTCTCATTGATTAAAACAGTTAATAAACAAATCATTCATTGAACTCTTGTCTCATTTGTTGTTGTTATGCATTTAATCTCTGATTGCGTATTTTACGTCGTAAAGGTAATGTGTAGGTCACAAGATGATAAGGTAAGACCACTTCAAATAATTAAGTATCATATTCAATATCGAAAAAACATGGTAAAGATGATACATTTTAACATCAGTTGAGTTACTACACAACACAATGTAAGAATAATGTAAATTACAAATGTATGTAACACCGGAGTTCAAACCATTATAAATTAATTTTTAAAACAGGTTTAAATAAACTTTTCAATCCATTTCACTGACCTAACGAGAAATGTAACAAATTAATGTTTCATTTCGAAAACAAAACACTTAAAACTTTGTTTGACTTAGTTTAAAATGACTAGTGTATAGTTGAAACTATAATTACATACAGGGTGTTGACTTGGCGGACGCAACATAGGAAATCGCATGTTAATTTTGAAGTGTTCAAACATTGGCTCCCCAATTTATTTTAGAGACAAAATGTATTGAACTTTTTTGTAGAGGGGAAAATTCTGATTTTATTAACGTTCACACTTAACACTTTACGTGTTTTTTACGTGCATTTTGTCTCTAAAATAAATAGGGGAGCCAATATTTGAACACTTCAAAATTAACATGCGATTTCCTATGTTGTGTCCACCAAGTCAACACCCGGTATATTAATTATACAGTGGTAAAACAAAGTTTTAAGTGTTTTATTTCGAAATTATATCAAGATGCACCACCAATGAAAGCTGTCAATATTCAAGAATTAATGTTATAATATAAAGTGAAATAATACATTACAATTTTTTTATTTTTTTATTGCATAAAAATCTAACAGTTTCGAAGTTCAATATCACATTAGATAACAATTATTAAGTTGAATAAAACTACTAAAACAGTATTGTTAATTAAACAAAAAGTCATTAACCAATTATTTAGTGTACCAAACAAGTGGTTAAAGGAATCTGATATGTACTCACCTTATATTCGATAATATCCTCAGTTTCGAGGAACACCTTCATTTTCCTCCAGTCGAAGGAGGCTATCTTCCTGTACCGGTCCAGCGGACCGGGTAAGAAACTTGGCAGCAAGTCCATAATCCTTTTCTGAAAGCACGAAACAGAATAATGAGGGCAGTGAAGTGTGTATGTTTTATACTGTCATATCACCATATCACAATAATGGAGAAATCAACCTTTGCTCTATATGTGTTTGCTGAGGATTTGTGGAGAACTAATAATTTAACCTCAAAGTGCAATCTCCCACTCTCATAATACTTTTGAGACGTGATAGTGCAAATTATAATTGTGCTGATTACGTTATAAAGGTTACAAAATTTAAATTTTTCAGTTTATAATGAGTTTAACGACCCAGTCAATGAATTGAGTTAATTACGTGGTTTGTTGTTTAACTTAAAATGGGGTTTTGGTTAGGCGAGGTTTTGGGTGTTTACAATCATCTTTATTAAATAAATGTTATTTCAATAACAGTACTATTAACAACATGGACAGTATTATAGCTATTATTACAACTAGGGAAATATGAATGGTGAAATGTATTCATATTTCCCGTGTTGTAATCAATAGTTTTTTTCTGATTGAAAGAATATTGTTCTGTAAATGGGAAAATATTGGATTGTAAATTTTTGAATTTATCGGATTGGTAACGTTGCCTAAGGGCCTTGTTTGTAAATATCATGGTTGACTTGTTTTGGTATTTGCGTTGTTTCATAAATTGGTGAAATGTCAAACCATGTGTTAACGCAAGCGACAAAGACCATGAATGTTTGGTTCCCGTAAAATCCAAAGCTGTAATAGCCATAAAGGATACCTTCCAAAGAAATCGGAGGTGTTGTCCCGAGAGCAATTAAAACAATTCTTGCGAGAAGCTCATAATGACAATTGTTTGATGTCTATATTTCCCTAGGGAAATATGAGCACTTCATATTTTCCTAGGGAAATATAAGTGTGAAAATCAGAAAAAAAAGACCTAACCACATCACAGTGTTGTAAGACTGTTCGTAGAAAATAGATCCCCAGTTAGCACACATACAAGTGTGCTAACTGGGTCCTCTCTAGTAACATGCAATCATAGATATTATTTGTAAACAAATAATTACCTATATTTATAATTTCGTAAATGGGGAAATCATCTCGTATAGATATATTTCTTTTCCATCATTGAATATCCTGCATGGCATTAACCGAGGGAGTAGTTAAGGGAGTAATCAAAGTTATTTGTTTATAGCCATAGTAAGACTTAATTTCGCAAAGTTACAAACAGTTTGAATATTCATATATTCAAGCAACTTTTTGTCTTATAATTAAAACATAGTATATTAACTCTTATTTTTAATAACATAATTTAAATGAGGTAAGTGCAATCACACAACGATATCGCCTTTAATTAAAACCTGAGATTAGTGACCGATAAGTGAATTTACATAACAATATCGCCTTTAATTAAAACTTGAGATTAGTGACCCACAAATAAAAGCCACACGTTTAAGTATGGATTTGCACATTTTTTCAGGTATTTTAAAAAATTAACCAACAAGGCCTTAACTAATGAATATCGATAGAGAAGAAAATTCATTGAATAGGAGCATTCGTGCCACAAACTTGAATAATAGTATAGTTCCTACATAGACTCATGTGATAATATCTTTTTTATAAAACTTATTACTCTGTTTAGTTAATAAGGATTTGTAAAGACATGTTTTAAACATCTTCTTTATAATCAACAATAATGAAAACTTATATGAATTCATCGTACAGTTGAGAAATTACACTTCCAAGATCACTAACACAAGTATTTACTTGGAACACTTTTATTTATAATAGGAATATGTGTACCACTTCTCAGAATAGTCCTTGAAAAACATTTAATACAATCAGTTTTATTGTGTCGCAAAAGGAAGGAGACAACTGATAAAGAGTGAAAAATGATTATTAAATTACGTAATCAGTGTAAATTTCTTCGGGAAAATTGCTTAGCTCACTGGCAGACGTCGATCGAGAGTCCAATCAATAATTAACTGTTCCAGCATAAGAAAAACGGTTAAAAATAAACCGAGGAACGGCTGACTACACGTCTCCACCGAAACTGACAAACGTTTTATTCTTCCTCAAATAAAGCTGGATCCAAAAAGGTACGCAACCGAACCAGAAAATCGTGGTGTAGATGTTTCCTTTTTCCTCTGTACGAATACTTTTTGCGCTCACTGTACCTTACTTAATAGTATCTGTAATGTATTTAGCGAGATAATAGCAAAAATTTATTTTAAATTCAAAACAAAGACTTGCCATTATATCATTTTATTCTAAAAAGTGGCAGTTGTTGCGGCATTTCGATTTACAACCGGCTGTGTGTAAGAAAAAGTATTTTTCATTAAATGGTTTCACTCGGGTAGTAATTTAAGATGAGTGCGTGATTTGTTACCGGAAAAGGAAATAATAACCAGGAAAAGTACTATTTAAAGAATAACTACTACTTTAACTTCTATATGTGACATATATTATGTTATATCATCATGGTATCCTGTGTAATTAATAAATAATTGTTTACATGAAATAATTTCAAATTAAACTCTATACACTTACGTTATTTAAAAAAAATTGGATTCTAAAAATACTTTCGCACTGTTGTTACTACCTCATGTAGTACACGTACTTTGGATTAATTTGAACATGACTAGGCATAATAAGATAAGATGATAACATTGTATTATGTAAAATGCATGATTACCATTGGTACTAAACATTTATTGAAATGCATTGAAAATTTTTGATTGCCACGGTGTTTATGGTACGGTATATTTGAGCAGGGGCCATTGGTTGCAACTCGGTGAAACATTATACCATTTACTATAGATAAACTCGAAAAAATCATAACTAAATCGAACCGAAAAAAATAATTTATGTTTGTTCGATACCTCGCCAAATAGTGAGTACTACCAGGTACTTTCACTTTCGCTTATGCCGCGTTTACACGATGCCAATCGAAGAGACAATTGTCGGGGCCAGTTGTCTTGTGCCAGTTGCGTGAATGTCTGAGGCCAGTCCAATTGAATGAGAACATGTTCACACGTTGAAACTATTGCCACGGCAGTTGGTGAAGAAATGGTGGAGTGCTCATCGTCTGTTGTGTCTCGTGATGAATTGAAAGTAATGTGTGAGGATCTTTGTCGGGAATTTATCGCTGAGGCTTGCGAAGTTCTCGAGGAAGAGTTGAATAAGAAGAGGGAGTGGACAAGGAAATGACTTTTGAAAAGAGGCAGTCACCGAGCGTCATCACAATTGATCAAAGAATTACGAATGGAGGATCCATTGGAATATAAAGTATGTTTCGCCCTACGATGTTCACACGGCGCCAATTGTCTAGACAACTGTCTTGATAGAGTGGTGGGGGACGTCACTGCGCCCAGCCAATTGTCCTCTGTCTACTCCTGGAGACAATCGAATTTCAGGACAACTGGCTGGGCAGTTGGCACGCCAATTGGCCAGAGATGTTTACACGTAGCCAATAATTTTATGCCAGTAAATTGTCCTCTGACAATTGTCTCCCCAATTGGCATCGTGTAAACCCGGCATTACCGCTTTTCGCGCACTGTCTTTGACTCACTGGTTTTCATACACGCATAATGATCTGTCATCGTGTAAATTTTTCCAAATCTTTCTAATAATGAGATTTTAATTTTATATGTAGCATCAGGTACCTTGCAGTGTTTGTGACTTCCAGGACATCATCAGGAACATATAATGTTTCATCATCCATTTTCACAATTTGCACGTAACCACTTTATTGACATTGCAGAGCTTTGTTTATTTTGTTTTTGTTTTTTCATGGCAACAAATATCCGAACATGTGAATTGTTTTTATTAAAAATTTTGAATACAAAGTTACAGACTTTCTGGGGAGGTATCGAACAAAACCAAATTCAGCAGCTTTCGTTCACTTGAATTACATCGTCCACGAAGTGCTAGCTGACATAATTCGCGGCAATTTTGCCTTCCTCACTCTTACTGTAAATAACTATTGTTTATTTTGTTTTTGTTTTTTCATTCACTCATGTGATTTATTTTTTATTTAAAATTTTGAATACAAATTTACAGACTTTCTGGGGAGGTATCGTATAAAACCAAAAACAGCACTCGAGAGTAAGGCCGCTTTCGTTTACTTGAATTGCAATTGCTTTACTTTTCTCACTCCTACTATAAATAACTATTCCTTTAGCATTCTCAATAATAAATGTTTTCAAGGCTAGGGTTACCAGCCATACCCTTATTCCTTTAGCATTCTCAGGGGGGGTTTATTGAATAGGGAGAATTGGAAACGCGACATCCACGCCATCTCACAGTCATCTGGCCCAACTAACGCAATGCAACGCTGCCAAATCTATGTACAAATCTTTGTAACCAAGCAACATGGTCATATTTTTGTTGGTTAAATTTATTTTAGGTATTTAAGAACATCCAAATATCTGGTAATATTCAAAGTCCACTAGTGTTAATTGTTTGTTTAAGTCTATTTGATAAATTTTAAAGCAAAATAGACTTTTGAATAATTTCACAAATGAGATATGACAACATCTATTTCCCATCAAATTTCCGGCCTTTTTATACATAACCTCATTAACGTCACGAGTTGAATTGTTATTCGGCCAGGTATTTATAATTTAAATTTAAGCTAATATTCTCAAACCTAAAAGAGTGTGCAATGGGTAAATTAAGTACTCTTAAGGCACCTTATTGCAGTAACGTTTATACCCGCGATTCAAATATTAAAAATAAAGCTTTCTTTACATTTCCGAAGTGTCCTAATCGTAGAGATGAATGGGTTAATTCCATTGAATGTATTACTGTAAAAAATTCCACTTTCAAAAGTTATGCATATTTGTGAGAACCACTTTTTAAGTATTTATTAATTCCTGTAGAAAATATTGAAATTGGAATGCAATTCCAACAATTTTTAATATACCTTCTTGTAGTACTTCTTCCAGTACAGTTCTTGCAAAATCTTTTTTAAAACGGCCCCTTCAAGAATGTTGCTCACTTCATGATTTAACATCTGCCCTAAAAAGAATTCGTTTGGAAAAAATTTCAAGCGAATCCCCTTCAACATCATTTAGAGCTTTCCTTTTTGCGTTTGATTAAATCTAAGCTCTTTATAAAGCAAGTGTCTGCGATTTCCGCTTTTATTTGGATGCGTCGCACTGATGAGAACCAAAAAGTTCGAAACACTTGCAAAAATGAATTGTAAAGTCGCAATTTTAAATTTCCCGCTGGTTCGATGTGTTTGGCCAGATGACTCGCAGACGGCGCTGATGGCGTTTCCAAAAGTTAACATTGAACTGTCCCTCTTTATCCTTAATGCTCTGTGAGCATTCTCAATAATTTTTCAAGGCTAGGGTTACCAGCCATACCCTTTTTAGGTTCACTTCTTTTGTACTATATATTTTTTTAATTGTACTCAATCGTAGACTTTTTTTATTACTGGGTCGGCTAAATTTGTTCAACGCATTTTATTACAAAATTGGGGCCCACGCTCACCAAACGGGTACAAATTAGAGATGGGCAAAATAACTCTTTTTGTGATCTGCTTCACAAGCTCTGACTCAGTGAAAGAGTTAATCGGAGAGTCAGGTCATGACTCAGTCACTTCACTCAAGAGTTACAAATAGATGATTCATTTTTTACCAAAATGATTTTTAATTGAAATGGCAGAAAATAATGAACTTTCCAAATTATTTTCGGTTGGCTATTTTAGGCAAACAACAGCGTCATCTGAGTTCATAAAAATTTGTCGTACCTGCACAGAATGCGAATTTAGACCGGATATATAGTTTAATGAACAGATGAAAGAAATATTATGTTACCTGCATCAGTAAAAAATACAATTACACGGTAATCAAAACTAGTCACGTAAAGTCAAATAAAAGTGGTATAAAAAAGTTAAGTGTTTTCTTTATATCGAAATTGAAAATGTACCACGAAGTGAACACCTCCAAGATTCAAGAACTAATATTTCAATTCGATTTGAAATATTTAAACAAATAAATTGTTGCCATCTTCAGTTCAAAGCAATGCAAAATATGAATAAATAACAAATATATTTTTTGTGAAAAGACCGAGTTCACATGGGTTAAAGCACATCTGGCTTCAGAATATATAACACAGGACTGTCTTATAGAGCGAGTTGGCTCCACAGACCGGTGAATTCTCTGTCTCGTAGTTGAAAGTCAAAGCGTTAAGTAAATAAAATAAATTGTTTATTTATATATAATTGCATGAAACTAGAGGAGTTTATTCTACGCATTAATATCACTTTAACAGACTTATACCGAGTGTTCGATAAAAAACGCCCAACGTCATAACTCTGTTATTTATTGACCGATATGAATGAACTAAAAACCAAACTCAATGGTGGTTTAAATACTAACAAATGGCATCAACATTGATTTTTTGCAATAATAACTTCATTGTCAAATGATAGCCAACTTAAAATTTTTTAATGGCACTGTATTTATTTTTATTTTTTTTACATCTGACATTATTTTCTGAATCCAATAATGCCCAATATGTTGTTTTTCGTTCAATATTTTGGTCGAAAAAAAAATAAATCTATTTAAAATTATATTTTTCAAAAATTATAATTAGCGTGCCTTGGAAAAAAGTGAAAAATGTCTTTTGTTGTAAGGTTATGTCAAACATGAATAATAAGAACTCAATCAATAAGTACCAATGTTACAACTCAATGTAGAATAGAATAAATAAGTAGTGCAAGTATTAATTCACTTGCGATTTAGATGTTCTGTGATTATTGTAGAACGTCTAACTCTGCAAGTCCACGAAATTATTGATCCACTCTCTTCGACTTTTTAAAGGCTCCGTATCGTCTCAAATTTTCTTCTTACCTTCTAAATTTAGGTTCTGGTATTCGCCGCTCTGGAAACCGTAGATGATAAATTCAAGCTGCAGCTCTTCGATTTCTATTACATAGAAATTAAATTTGTAATATGTCTGTTAATTCGCTATTGTTCATGATTATGTCTGAAACACACACTAATAACAAATGGTTGACATTACTTATACAATAAATGACATTTGTCGATTCGAATTTTTTTCAAGGCACACTACATTTATTAACAAAAAATCATGTGAATAAGATTTATTATTATCTTTTTTTGGCATAAATATTAACTTAAAACCAACATAACGGGCATAATTGGATTCAGAAAAACAATGCCTAATATTATAAAATCAGAAAAGTATATGCAGCCATTTAAAAATTAAAAGTTGAACATCATTTGGCAATGAAGTTGATTTTTTAAAAATATATAATTACCGTCATTTTATAGTATTTAAACAGCCATTGACTTTATTTTTTAGTTCATTCAAATAGGTCAATAAATAACAGAGTTATGGCGTTGGGCGTTTTTTATCGAACACACGGTATATTATTTCCATGCGATTTTCATTTGTTTTAATGTTATAGTGTCCTCCATAAAAAGCGTGTATAATACCAGGGTTTAAAGGGCTTTAGATTGATTGCGGGGGTCCTATTACTTGGCCTTTAAGATCTCACACCATTGGACTATTTTTTATGGGGCTGGTTCAAAAATTGATAGCTATTGCCATAACTTGAAAACAATAAATAAAAATTGGATAACAATATACGAGTTTCTTTAAATTATTTTTATGTTTATAATACACTCCTGGAGTTTGAGCATTCTTCCCGACTTGCCTTATATTTTACACTGCCTGCCAAAAAAGGCAAGGCTTCTGGAAGAAACATGAGTTGGTAGTTTAACCCCGGAATACTATTATGGTTGTGTTGTTACCAAACATTTGTCGATTTGACTGCTTCTGTAAAAAAGATGATATTTCCTCAATAAAAATGGATTTTTTAATTTAAAACAGTCTAATTTTAGAAATATGTACCAACTACAATGGAATTTATCAAAAGTATTTTGAACTTTTGGCACCTCAGACTTTTTACTCGTAGTGCTTCCGACTCGTAGATATTTGAAGGGCATTTGACATCTTGGACTTTTTAATCTGCAGGTTTAGTGACCTGTGGTGCTTTTTGATCCATAGAGCTTTCTTACGTCGTACTTTTATGTGGTGTAATTAAGGTCTAATTTATATTTCTCACTTTCGTAACGTTATCAAATCAATGTGCCTTTTGATCCATAGTGCTTTTGTTATGTTGTACCTTTATCCAGAGTAATTAAGGTCTAATTTATATTTCTCACTTTCAAAAAGTTATCAAATGAACGTGGGACAGAAAATAAGACCCTTCTTCATCGGCCACTATTCACTTCTAGACATGGGTCTCTCCGATATACTTCTATGTTCCCTGTCCTGTGCTTCTTATTGCCAACTGTGACCAGTATGTTTGTTAATGTCTGAGATCTCCCCACACTCCTCTTTGCTGGGTCGCCAATTGGTCACCGTGGATACCCATCTGCCCTGTCGATTCATGTGTATGACCCATTGCCATGTCTACATCTGTTACTTTTTTCTCTTGCAGATTTCCTTACTCCTTAAGCTAAAACCCACATTGCTCGTTCCATAGCTCCTTGTGTAGATCTTATCAGGTTGGACCCTTTGTTGTGAAAGCCATCATCTCCAATCCGTAGGTCGCCACCCGTAGTATGCAGGTGTTATCGACTTAATAATAATAATAATCTTTATTTAGCAATATTGCTATCTAATATACACATAGGTACATATACATACAATCTAACTTAAAATATGACAAATATATAAAATAGAGAGGAATACACGAGGTGTGGATTTTGCGGGGAAGAAAGAGATGAATGGGAGCACTGGATGAATGGATGTGAAGAAGTGAGGGAGGCGATAAGGATGAGAGTGAAAGAAATAAGTAGGAATGTGTGTCTGTGTGAAAGCGGCAGTGGGATAGAGGTGTGTAAGTTATTGGTGAGATTGAGGCCAGAGAAGTGTAGCTAACACTTAGTGTAGTAATATGGAGGTTACGTTTATAAGTTTTGAGTTTTCTTTTTTGAGTTGTTATACGAGGTTATGCTAAATAAAGGTTTTTTTTATATAAAATATAAAAAAATTATTTTTAAGTTTATAGGTATGTCAGGGTTTTTGAATATGCTTCTGCGTTTAATCCCTGCTGTTTCCAATTTTGATTTCATTGTATTGATTGACGTTTTCTATTATTTGCTAATGCATTCTGTTTACGTTTTCCCTATTATTGTTTATTATTTTTGTTACGCTAAGATTAATTTTCAATCCTAACATTGGATGCTTTATTTATTTACGCGAACCAATTACGATTTGCTGATTTAATGATTACCTTCAAAATATGAACATTTGACTTTTGACTAAATTTACGAGTATAAAATTCGTCTTCAATTTATTTCGTCAACTCGACTATATCAACTGTAAATTGAAACTATTGAGTGAACCCAAGTAATTACTGTGCCCTGTGTGTAAAATAGTTTGAGAACTACTGCCATTATTTGTCCCGTTACAGTCCTAACCTAAAAAGTTCGGTGGCAGTGATGTTTTTAAAATTTGATCGAGCGATAGTGGCGTAAACATGTTAAAATTTGTGTCTTTATTTGCTATATCTGTTGGGATAACATCGATCTTATTGGACACTGAGTATTGTAGCAATTTATTGAAAAAGTCGAAGGCCCCGAAAGGTGGGCTGTTCACCAAGCGGGAATTGGCGAAATTTAATGGCATCCACCACCCGGAACTGTATTTGGCGATTCTGGGGCAAGTGTTTAATGTGACGAAGGGGGCCAAGTATTACGGACCAGGAGAAACGTATCATGTTTTTGTAGGTTAGTATTGAATTCATTCGTTGGTGTTTAAATAATCTAGTAGTAGCAATTTGGAAATTTTTCTGGGTCATTATTAGATGTTATGATGTCTTTCTTCATGGTTTTATGAAAATTACATCAGTAGTTCATTTAATTTAACTATTTAAATTTTGTTACGTCTATTTGACATAAATAAATAGAATGTATATCAGGGTTACGAATGACGACAAGAATTTAAAATGTTCTAGCATTTGTTTTTATTTCAAGGTTCTGATTGTGTCCAAAACATGTACGTAGCGATACAGGCCTGCACCCAGAAATTTGGCTTGTGGGAGGTTCACGCATATAACACACACACAAACATATGTGTAAACTGAAAATCCGTTAATATGACATTAAATAAAAATGTAACATAGCAATGGCACTATAATTAAATAACATCCTAAAAAAGCACTATTTTGTGATAGCCAGGCTTAGAGCTTAACACTCGCTTAGATGTCTAGGGGGGGGCACAGCCCGACAGCCCCCTTGGGCTGAGATTTGCATAAAATTCAAGACAAAATAGAACTAAACATGTGAATGAGATATGATGATATGTTAAAGAACAACCATTAAGCCTAAGCTTACTCTCTAAATCATTTCGTCTGGGTAATTTGTTAATCTTAATTATTACGGCCTATCCTTAAACACATTTCAGGTCGTGACAATTCCAGAAGTTTCGTTTCCGGTGAATTCGCAGAATCAGTTGCCACCGACGATGTCCTTTCCTTGACCAATCAGGAGCTGCGGTCGTTAAATCACTGGCTTCAATTTTATAAGAAGGAATATTCAAAAATAGGTAAGAATAGTAGTAATTTGTTTTGATTAAAATATTTTCAATTTTGACAGAAACGATCCTGCGTAGATCGGACTTTAAAATAGGTGCCAATCAAATGTCAAGGGCCGAAAGACCTTAGGTCGTGACAGTCTAGTTAATTTTTATGAATATGTAAAAAAGTGTAATCGTGTCAAAAGGCTGTAAATATAGTTGCGCCACTGTGACTCATCGCTTAAAATCTCATGAATCAAGATTTAAGTAAACGTATGTCCATAAGAAAATTTGGTGCCGCGCTGATTTTCATTCGTGAGGTATTTAAAAATTCTCGCGCACCACCTTATATATTTTCAGACCGGTTTACATAATACGATTAACACGTTAATCAACATATGTTGAGACTGACTTTTTAGCGATTTATTTCTGAGCATGATGAATTAATTAAGTCGATCGAAATGAAATCTAAAGCGCAATATAAACAAACTTTTTACGGTTATATTATTTGACGTAGCGCTCGCGTGTTTTATGTGTTTATATGAAGCGTGCCAGTGCGATGCAAGAGTCATGCGTGAGCTTAGACCTACGTTTACGCTGTCCTACTCTTTAACACGCAGACACACATTTCGTCTTTTATTTCATACTGTTTTGTACATGCTAGAAAAAGATAGATATAAAATGCAAAGTAATTCTTTGTACGAAAATGCATGAGTCACCGTCAGCTCTCAACGGATGAACTATAATAATAAAATCTTTCATTGAAATGGCTGTGGCACTCAATTTGTTATTAAGACATCACATTAACAAGTTACTGAAGGAGGGATGAACAATACGAGCTACAGCAAGTCATCTAAATGTAAATAAATGATATAAAGGCGCAATTTCTTTTCTTCCAACAATGCATGTAAGAAATCATAAATAAATGTACCCGTTTTCTTAATCTGTTGAACAGATTTTGCTCGATTTTGTAATACAAATGATTAATATTTTTTATTGATTGGCGACTTGATCAGATTAGATTAATTGATTGCTAATCAAATCGCTACCTTGAAGTGCAATGTGTACAGCTTGGAATAAAACTCGGTGCATCTGTACTCTGCACAAGAGTGGGGGATCATCCATCTCTATATATTTATCGCTTAAAAAGCGGCTCTAGCACTATATACATCATACGATTGTGGGAGGCACCTTATCGCACCCAAAAAGAGCACAGTCATGTAGGAAATTTCACTACATTTTATACACATAAGTGCTTTATTTGTCCTCTCTTTCTCGTACATTAAATATTTTACCACAGCTCTCTTCGTCTGTGATTAATTTGTTTCCAGAATTAAATGAGCACCGAGTCCGCCGCTATTACCTGCATGTTATGTTTATACGATCAGAAACGTTCACTAAATAATCGTTTTTATAAGGGTTTCATTTGGGCAACAGGGTCCTTCATTTCACCACCCGTCTTCTGTAGTTTAGTTACTAATTAAGTTAGGATTTTGATATTTTTGATTATTTTTTTTAAGGCATGAGCCATTCAGTCACATCAAATATTTAATTGTATTTTTAATTTTTTTTGGGATGAATAAATGAACAAATGAATAAATGAACAAATGAATAAATGAATAATGTCAGACGTATACACAACATGGACCCGACCGAATACTTCTCGATCCCCGAAAAATCTTTCGGCCGGGCTGGGATTCGAACCCACACGGCACGCGGTGCAACCGGCACGAGCGCTCGCCTGTACCCACTACACCAACGGGCCGCCCTGATTTTTTTGAAGTCCTCAAAAAAATGTGACTTCATGATGCTGTACTTTGGGTGCCTTTTATGATTACCTACATACTCCTAAAATTTTATTGAAATCGGTTCAGTGAAATCAGCAAGAAAAAAGTTTAAAAAAAATCAGTTTTGCACCATTTGTTTAAAAAATTCATAAAAAATACACACAGTGCCTCGTTAATAAAATCATACAAGGTACTTATTAAATAGAGCCTGACAGTCCCGTTAACCAAGTTTGATTGATATGAATTATACACGGCGTCGAAAATATAGTGTCAAGCTTTTCAAATTTTAAAACACTTTATTTTTCTTATTTTAAATTGGAGCCCCTGTATATTTTTATGTCATTCCATGCGGAATTAAAATACAAATAATTTTCCTATCGCAATTTCTAACACATTAAAAGTTATTTGCAGAATACTAGTCTTATCAACTATACCAACAGCCATTTTAATGAATAAAAATCAAGGGAAATTACTTGTAGCATATCCAAAGCACTTGAATTTATTCACTTATGGTTCAGCGGTCGATTTTGCGCAGGCGGACGAATTTACCCTGCCAAGCTCAATTTTTTGACCTTTTACTTATCAAAAAAAAACCGCGAACCGCGTTTATGCACTGGTATAATTAATAATGGAGTGTTTAAATGTTTCTGTAAATGTGTTGGTATTGAAGCAGGCCGTGAATATTTCCGCCATTTTGGTCAACTTGTTGAGGTGTAGATGTTTTAGTGCCAGGTTTGGTATATTATATATTCCTATTGATTTACGTGTCTTTAAGTGTTTAATGATGTTAGCAATGTCTGTGACTTGTATCATGGGTGTTGCTTGGGGGGTTGTGTTTCGATGTGGAGTAGATTCCTGTTAATAATTTCAAAGTATAGTGTGGCATAAAGGGTTTGGTGTGAAGATGAGCCCGAAAAAGTGATTTTGAAATACCGTGGACAATTTTTTAAAATTATGCCTTAACTAAAGGTATTTGTTATTGATAATGGTCACTATGTGACCGAAATGTACATTGTTAAAAACAAGTGAAGAAAGTTTTTTTTTTAATTTCAACATTCAATTGTAACAATTGCGTAAAATAGTAAACGATGAGTATTTGAAAATCAAAACCCACAATAGTCCCAAATATACATATTGGGGAATCAAATTAACTCAACAAATAGTCTAACAGCCACTGTTTCTCATTTATTTATATTTGTAGGTAAACTAATTGGTCGCTTCTACAATGAGGAAGGTAAATTGACGCCGTATGGAAAAGAAATGAAAATAGTTATAAAGGCTGCAGAACAGTCGCATGCAAATGATGACTTGGAAAAACTGAAATTCCCTCCTTGCAATATTGAATGGGAAGCATCAAAAGGAACGAGAGTGTGGTGCACAAACAGAAGGTAAATATATGTTGATTTTGTATTTTTCGCGTCTACACTTACTTACTATAAAGTAATTAAATAGCAAGAGGCAGTAAATACTAAAGATGGGTAACTTATAAGGGAGTCGATTAAAAGAGTCAACAATATATTTCATTTCTCAAAAATAATCACTTTTAATGTAATTACAGATACAACCCCCACATGCTATATATCGTTGAAAGGAGAAAAAAATATCCTAATAAAATAGGCCTAAGCCGACTATAAGTTGTATTTAAAAAAACACAACTTTATGTTATAACTTTCATAATAATGGATTTTGTTAAGCTTATTATATTCTTTTCAAAAAAGTGCCTCAACAACATATAACTTTCATTATTGTCAAATGATAAACAACTGAGATATTGCATTATATATCGAAAAAATTGAGTTTTTAGCTATAACTCGAAAACAAAAGATAAATAAATTTAGTTTTCACCATTGAGTTTTTCTTCCAAAAAGAGATTGAGGATGCGCCATCCGTTTTTCTATCTATCTATTACAGTTATTGAGATCCCCCATAGAAACATCGAATTTTGCCCACCCTGTACGAGTATAGATTACTCGAATGAATCTTTGAAATGATCATTCGAATTACAAAATAAGTTTTCTAAATAATCAAATAAATCGGTTATCGAATAATTTATTTGAATAATTTAGTTGGTGAATGGAAGGAGAATTTAGATGGTGGTATGAGCATTATATTTCTTTATTTTATCTTTTCAGTGGAGGCATTGAGAGGGATTGGGTTGGTGTTCCGAGACAATTGTATGAAGCTGGAGCTGAAAACTACAGGTGCGCTTGTATACACGATGGCAACAGGCATTTAGGCAATATTAAGGAGTACGAAGGATGTGATCCAGATTCCAACAGCTGCATCATGAAAATGTGAAACTAAAATGTAATGACTGAAGTATTAACCGTTTCAAGTATTTTTTTAACTTTTTGCAGCAATTAAAAGTATTTCACATAACACGTCTTTTCTTTTCTAAATCTAAAAGATATAATTTCACTTTCGATTAGAGGCAGTCTGATTAACACGTTCGCTGCCACCGGCGCGCTAGTGGGTCCAACTTTATATTTGCATATGTGCAATCCCAATTGTAGTGGCAGCGAACGTGTTAAGTATGATGGCTTCCAAAATGTAAGGTTTTTTAGTTGAAATTGTGAAATTTATAATAGCGGTAGTGATATTACACTGACAAAAAAGTAAATGTCTGAAGTGAAGGCTTACTTCTGCCCGTGTCACTCACTACACCATTCATCTGACCAGTGTAAACCATTGGGGTATATTGCCCCTTACAAAAACTTTCTTCAGGAGCAAAATATTTTTTCAATATCTTTTGAAAACTCTAGGTCTACCATCAGTAGAGTATATTTATCAATTAAACGCTCTAGAGTAGTGTGTGTGTAGCTCACGACAATTGTGAACAGGTTATTACTAGATGGGTACATCGCGGAAAATATATTACATTACTGGGCGAGGTCTTTCTTTCTTGCAAAAGCTAGGCTGAATAGAATACGAAAAGTATGAAAAAGCCTAATAATCTTAGTTAATTTCTCAGGGATTCTCAGTTAGAATTCATTCTTTAGGGTTATTCACCAATCATGCAACTATGGGATTCAAAACCCCTGGATGGGGAGATTGGTGAGGTAACGAAATAAAACAGTAGGGGGTCAGGGTCCCATGCTACTCGTCCCTACATCCCATTGCTATTCACCCGCCTAAACAAGAATAAAACTGAATCAAAAAATTCACTGTTTGTGATAACATTATTGAAGCATCTAGATTTCATTTACTTTTTGCTTCTAGCTTAATTTCTTAAAATTGTACAAGCATTTAAAGTATACTCATTACTTTATGATTACCCTATACATCTTGAAGATTTTGAAATTAATTTTTACTTTCTCCGTTACGAAGTACGAGAAAGTATAGTGATCGTGATTTTGAAATTTGTTTCACGGAAATATCCGTTTTGGGGTCCCTAGATGCCATTTCAACAATTTCTGGAAAAAAAATTGTGTCTGTGTGTGTGTGTGTGTCTGTGCGCGCTGTATCTCAAAAACTAATAGAGCAAATGAAATGAAACTTTGAACATCCGTCTTATTTGATAATTTTAAGAACTGAAAAGCTTTTGGTAAAATTTCGTACACCGGAAGTGGGCGTTTACCTTAACTGTTTTTTGTTTTTTGCTAATATTTTCTTAAATACGAAAAATATCACAAAAACATTTAAACAAACTTTGAAGACAACAAAGAAATGAACATCTTTTGCTTGAAAATATTTTTCATAAAATCATTTTTATTCGAGAAAAAAATTTATTATTTTCTTTAAATTTTTGGTTTATAATTATAAAACGATAATAGTTACAGCAAATTTATGTTAATAATAATTGTAGAGAATGGTAAAATGAACAACTTATAAAGAATACGTTTTTTTTCGAAATCCCTTTAATTTTTGAGTAAACTGAGTTTTTGAATTTGAAATAAAATTTTTCCGTCTTTCATAATTTTGACGTTTCAAACGTCAGTTTCATCCGAGTTAACACAACGCTCGTTGTACATTTAAAATATGATTTCAATTGAAAATAAACCATGAAAACGTAAATATAAATGGCTATGATACTATCAAGTCGGAGAAAGTAACATGATGGCCACATCACCATTTTTTTAAATATATAGTGGTATAATGAAGTTTGAAAAAGTGTTCCACAAGTATTTGGTCACTTTATACGCTTGATTGAGATGGTACACTTAATACTTAAATTATTATAATGTGAATTTGTTGACCAATGTTTTTTAGTCGGGTAGGCCACACAAAATATGGCAGAAATAAACTACTACAAACTATTGACTCATGACTTAATAAAACAATTTACAATAAGGTAAATATTGGTAATCAAAATCACTTGAATTAAATAAATCATTTAGTGCTTCTGCAAGTAAGGGTTTTCAATTTTAATTATAATTCAAATCACTTTGTTTAATATGAGTCGATAAACAAGTAAAACCAAGTGATTTTGTCTTTCTTGCTTGTTTTCGTCGTCGATCACATGGCCATCTGCCACCTCCAAGAGATTTTGATTACCAGTGGCGGCTCGTCAACTTTTGGTTTGGTGAGGCACAGATTTAATATTATCTACACATCTTTTTAAAATCTCCCAATTTTCCTTCACGTTGTTATTATACGTTTCGATTTAAATTTTCCGAGCCGTCCTTAAAACATAAAGTATATTTTGTTTACACAACTAATAACTCATTTCCGGTAACGGGAACGACAAGCTAGGTATATTTTCGTTCCCGTTCCCATTCTTGTTGCCGTTCCTGGGTTGTTGTAAAGCTGCCTTAACCTCCGTTGACATCTGATCACATAATATTTCCTTCACCACTTTCCTGGT
The DNA here is from genome assembly GCA_910593695.2 of Ocypus olens. Classification (NCBI taxonomy): domain Eukaryota; kingdom Metazoa; phylum Arthropoda; class Insecta; order Coleoptera; family Staphylinidae; genus Ocypus; species Ocypus olens. The sequence goes on along the minus strand of OU343053.1, from coordinate 9,001,620 downwards.
GGGCCCCCAAAAAAATTGTCAGAGTGAGCAATTGTCATAAATACAGCTGAAGACGATAAAAAATTAATTTACTACCTATATACTTCTTAATTATATTTCAGTTTAACCCTGAAGGTATCTGAAAATCATATTTGACACTGACATATAGTATCTGGACTCAAATAACTTAGTGCTTCATTAAGTCTAATTCCGGCCCTGATCACGCGGGTCATTTCCGACCAATGAGAAGTCTCCGAGGCTCGCCTCCAATATCAAAATAAATCTGCACATTACGACGAATGCGATATATGTAAACTATATGGAGGCATATTGAGTTGCATAAATTCCGATCGCGCTGGTTTACATTTGCCTCAAGTCCGGCCTGTGTGGGCGCGCTAATTCTAATCATTAAAAATCGGGAAAATTCCGGTAATACAACAATTTATAATCAACTATCAATATTAAAGCCAACACGGATGAAATTTATTGAATAAAATCCTATATTTTTCTATAATATAGAAAATTAATGGTGAGACAATGCCTCACCTGCCTCCCCGGACGAGCCGCCACTGTTGATTACCAATATTTACTGTAATAAATGATCCCAAATGTCCTGTTAATACCATCCTCACATACAGGGCTCAAATTTTTTGTTGAAGCTGGAGATGGTCCTTCGTATAGTGATTTAAACCAACTCTCTATCTCTTCAAATGCAGAAGTTGCCCATGTTGGCCCTACGAAATCCGGGCACCCTGTAGAGGGCGGGGGTTACGGGGTTATACACCTCCGCATTAGGTCGTACGCGTTCATATTGCCAGTCCTTTGACTCACGCCCAAAAACCGACAAAATAGGGAGCAATGGGAATGACACTACGTCTCTGCCTCCTTTCCTCGCTACTTCCCATGCCACTTGATGAGGGGCAGGGGTAATAGTTTTGAAAGAAACATTTAATGGGATGTGAAATGAAAACTAAAAATATACAAAAACAGATTTACTTCAAATATTATCAATATTTCTTTTCTCAATCATTCAATTTAAATTAATTGTACACCATGTAGTTGATACATATTATACATCAACAGATAATTAACCCGGCGTCATCCAGGTGGGGTCTTACATACGCCCAACACTTTACAAATCGGTGCAACTTAAAATTCACAGCATGTACTTTTGATTGCCAACAGCTTCCTAAAATATGTTATTGTTGGGTATTCTGAAAGGATTTCAATGACCACTGAATAAGTGAAATTGTGGTAAAGTGATTTGGGGTCTGACAGACCCCACCTGTGTTATAAAGATACAATTGTATTTAGTGACGTAAGTTAACATGATATAACTGATGGTTAATTTTTAATATAATTTTTTCACTAGAATGTCTTCTTACGAGATTATACAGGGTGTTTCAAAATTCATGCACCAAAAGTTTTCTGCGTACTCCTCGTAGATAGAAAGAAGAAAAACCCTTATGACAAATCTCAATTTTCTACAAAATAAAATGGATTTAACCCCTTCCAGAAATATTAAAGAGACGCCACAGTTCCCTATCAATGAATACTTTCGTTCGCTTGTATAAAAACAAACGGTGTCGATTTTAAGTGTTGACACATCAAATGAATGGTGACCTAATTTTGACCTCGCAGTTGAAATAATTTTATCTAAACATAAATAGTCCGGTGCGGGTTGATAAAACCGACACAAATTTCAAGTTCACCTTATTTATTATGCTTTTTTTATTGTCCCCTGCAGTCCTATTACTTAAAATCACGGGGGGTAGGTGCTATAAAATATAAAATGACATCCCTTTATTACCCAGGGCCAAGACCTAATTTGGAATAACACATTTTTAGAAAGTCCGTAAAAACATGTGTTTCCAGGAAGACACAAATCGGTTTTAAAAATTCCAATTCCATACTCGATGGTATATTGACCTAATTTGTGTGCTGCGTCAATGAAATCGACACCGTTTGTTTATCTAACGCTGACAGTACAAGCTCGAGAGATGAAGAGCCCAGACCAGGCGAGCACGAACATGTATGTACGTGGTGTTCTCGCCTCTTTCTACACGTGAACGAAAGTATTAATTGATAGGGAACAGTGGCGTCTCTTTAATATTTCTGTGAAGGGGTTCAATCCATGTTATTTTGTGGAAAATCAAGATTTGTCATAAGGGTTTTTTTTCTTTTTATCTTCGAGGAGTACGCAAAAAACTTTTGGTGCATGAATTTTGAAACACCCTGTGTATAATCGAGTTTCCCTCTACCATATCATGGTGTTATTATGAGAAAGAACAAAAAATACTTTTCACGGTTTGGGAAGGATGCCAAGATGACAAGGACGAATTCATGGACTCTGGAGATGATGAATTAGAGCAATGTGCCAATAATAATCACTCTAGTAATGAATGAGGTGGTAAGTAGTGAAGAGGAGGCTGAACCAGAACTTGAGAATTTTCTTGAAGATGGCCAAAGGGGCCCACTTTTATTGGGTAAAGCGCTATAACAAATTGGAACAAACATCTTGGTAATAATAGTGTTAGAACGAGAGCAGAAAACATAATATCTAACCAACCAGGTTCCAAACAAAATGCTAGAAATGTGAATACTGGCTTCTCTTTTTTGATGCAACAATGCCTGAAAGCATACCTAACTGTACCAACATAATAGTACATAAAAATGCGTTGGCCTATAAAGATAAACCATATTCTGGTGATACCAATGTTCTTGAAATAAAGGCGTTTGGTATTAATAATAATAATAATATAACAGGCCTTTATTTTTATAACCGGTACATAAAATATAGAAATAAACCAAAATTCACAAATTATACATAAATAAGACAGAAAAAAAAAACAGCCATCGTCATCTACGATATCTTTGGAGAACGAATGGACTTGGCATTGATATATTTCAGACGGTTATGCATTCACTAGGTTCGTATTCCTGTAAGCATTGCATTACATTTTGATAATGTTAACAATAGACATGGAAAATCTAACTTCTATTAGAGGTGCATTTGAGATATTTGTTTCAAACTGTCAACATGTTCCTACACCAGATCAGTATTTGACTATTGATGAGAAGTTAACCCTTTCAGCCCTGGATTTTGAAATATGAAAAAAAAAAATTTTGTTTGTTAATTATTATTGATGGGGAGCTTCTTAAGGCCATAAATACCAAATTTGAACTGATTTGATTAATTAGTATAGGAATTAATTAGTGAGACTTTGTTGAAGTGACATCTAGTGATAAACAGCAAAAATATGGATTGTCATAGTAAGTAGAGACATGTAAATGTTGCGGTGGCAATTGCCACCACCGGTGCCGAAAGGGTTAAGAGTCTTTTTGTGGACGTTGTTCTTTCTTCTTATTCCAAATAAGCCTACTAAATATAGAATAAAAATTGACTCTCGCACATTTTATGTTCTCAACATGGAAGTTTATGCAGGGACTCAGCCAGATGGCATGTTTCCCATAAGCAATAGACCTGTTGACATAGAAAGATTTGTAGCACTGATTTATGGTAGAAATCGCAATATTACATTTTATGATACACCTCTTACGAACTTGTAAATATTTTACATGTGAGGCACAGTTTGACTTCTGTAAGAACTCTTACGAAGAATAAGAGAGAGACTCCATTGGAATTATAACAAATAAAGATCAGACAACCAAAGTCCTCTATGTTTGTATTCCAAAAACATAATACTATAACTTATGTTCCAAAAAATTGTTAAAAAGGTAATTCTAGTCCCGACACGTCATCATGATGATAAAATAGAATAATCTAGCAGAGATAAAATGCTACCGGAAATAATAAGCTTCTATAACTTTATAAAGGAAGGATTGGATATAGTGGTTGAGTTATCAGCCCGTAACATCGTAGCTTGTAATTCTAGAAGAAGAATTTTCTTTTCACTAATTTATACAGCTGGAATCAATAGTCAAATAATCTATACAGTAAACACCAATGACAATTCTAAAAAAATGACGTTTTTTGGAAGAGCAGGGATTAGCATTAGTTTAACCGATGTTGCAAGCACAAAAAAATAATCCCAGGCTTACAGCAGATCTACGCTCAAAGTTAGCTCAAATGTTGGAAGAAAACGATCCTGTTCCAACTAAAATATAGAACAGGATGTGGGATATGTCAAAAGTGTCCCAGAAGTAAGGATCAAAAAACAAAATACGCTTGTGAGCTTTTTTGCTTAGAGCACCTGCATTTCTGTTGTGAATATTGTAGCAATCCACTTAACACCTAACTTTTTTTTTGCCGAGAATAAACTGTACACTCACTCATTATATTATCTTTTAATTTAAATAAAACGGTTTCTTTGTTAATATCACACTTTATTTTTTAGTGACTCGAGTTTCGATCATTAGCTGATCATTTTCAAACTTAAGTTTGAAACTCGAGTCCCTAAAAAATATTAACAAAAAAACTGTTTTGAGCCAATGATCAAAACATTAAAAAATAAAATGTGATATTAACAAAGAAATTGTTTTATTTAAAATTCCAAAATGTGTCACGAAGTTAACGCCTCAACCATCAATCAATTTATTATTTTTAATTCGAATATTCTAGTTTCATTGTTTCGCAATATGTGTTATTTTTTATTCATAGAACATATTAAAAAAACTTATTAGTTTTATGAAAGTAATAATCAAAATGAAGATTTTTAATAAAAGTTTCATGAAGCAGAAAATATCTACTATTTCCCAGATTTTTTAAAGTATGCGGTCCATTAGACCCCACGTGTCATTATGTACATATTTTTCATCTGGATGATGCCGGGTTAATTGGAATAAAAACTGCTTACCATAAACTAGTCATCTTCAAAATATATTAAGATGCAAGTAAATATTCTCCAGATCGCCCTTTCAATAAACAACATCTTTACCGTGCAGCTCAACCCAACTGTTTCCTTTTAACACCAACATACTGCACCCTCTCGCTATCTTCATTTTCCGAATCCGTTAACCCGTATTCAACCTCTGCATCTTCAACATCCTCGTCCCAGTTACCCACTTGCATCTCCACATTGCTTCCGTCATGATCATCGTCGTCGGCGACCTGCAGGAGGTACTCTCCAATCGAATCATCGTCGTCATTTTCGCTTCCTTCGTCCGATATCTCGTCCTCAAAATTCGACCACTTTTCGACGAGAGTCTTCAGGAAATCGTATCGCTTGTAGAAGACGTCGGCCGGCGCCTCGGAGCAGATGTTGGAGAGTTTAACGCACTCGTCGTACATGAGTTTGAATTTTTCGTCGTTGATCATGGCCTCCTCTTCGTTGCTGCACTCGCTGAGCTGCTCGTCGTCGACTTTTTTCTCATCGACATTGAAGAACGGGTGGTGGGATTCGAAATACACCCGCGCCCAACGTTTCGTGTAAAGGTCTTCGCTGTAAAGCGGCAGATCGTGGATCGAGCGGAATTTTAAGATATGCCGACACGGTAATTCCATTGAGGTCCTAAACAAACACTGGCAGGAATTCGCCGTTACCTCCTTTGGGCCTTCTGGAGTCGATACCAAATATTTCTCAGATTTATTCACCTCAAAATCTGCGCATTCTTGCATACCCAAAATTTCCTGCTGCACTTTCACGAACGCGTAATTCGTCAGGTAGGTTTTATAATCGGCAGCCGAATACTCGGATATCATTTTGGTGGAGGTTTTATGAAAATGGGCGGAAATACTGTTGACACGGATTGAATCCACGCATGAGAAAAACTGTACGATAAATTCCTCCAAATTTGTAAAGCCCAAAATCACTGATTTTATTTTATGACTAACTGTCTCTAATCTGTTGCTGGTTTCATTCACGACGAACCTATAATTCGATGTTTGATACAACACCCAAAGATCTTTACTGGGATGCCACATCTTTTCATAATAATCCATCACAATCTTCGGAACACCAGCTCTCATGTTCACGCAAGCATCCTCGAAATCTTCCTCCGAACCAGCTAGAACGACTTGATTAAAAAGCCTCCTCACATTCTCCATGTTCCTATCGTTCAAGTCCAAATTCTTCTGATTGATTTCCGCCTTGAATTTGTTCAAGGTGTGAAACAAAGCGATCTCGAGAGACGCATCAGGGAACTGTTTCTGGAGTACAGAATTCATCCGATTATCCCTATCCGTGATGACCGTTTTAATTTCCGCTGAATTCGGGTTGAATTCCCGGAATTGATTAACAAACCAATCCATCACCTCCTCGTTTTCATTCAGCAAAACCCCAACAGCGACGACCGTCCCGTTACCCTCAGAATCCTCCCCCAAAATGGCGTACATTACAGGTCCGTTATCGTGAAGGCAATACGTACCTTCAACGAAAATCATTTCTGGATACGCGTCGAACACGATCTTCATTTCCGGGTCTTGAAAAAACAGACACAAGATGTTGTCCTCCTCGTCACACAGGATATTAACATCGCAGTTATACCTATTCTTCAAGACGTCGACGATTTCTGAAAATTCCGTTTCGCTATTGGACAATTCCTTCAGTGTTACAAAACTGGTATCTTCCATCACTTTCCTTTCCTCCTCGTCGGGTACTTCTTCCTTAATTTCCTCTGAAAGGATGTTAACCAGCGTGTGGGAGAGCGGGTGGTTGTGCTCTTCGTTGAGTTCGGCGAGGACTAAAAATCTTCCGCAGCTGCTTATCTTCACGTGCATCCCGGCCGTGCAATCGGTTCGGTCCAGCGAAGGCTGTTTTTTCTTGCCGGTGGATTTCGAGATGAAGCGCCTGCCTCCCAAGCTGCACGCCAGCCGGAAGAAGTAATATCTGAGGCTTTTGCGGGCTCGAGAGGCGATGCTGTTCGGAAATTTTCGCGCGTGTGACTCGAGCGTTCTGCAGTCGCGTCTCCAAAAGTTGCAGAGGACGGTCTTCTCGTACTGCTTGAGCTTCGCGTCGAACTCCTCGAAGCTCTTGAATTTATCTCCCATTTTCAACATCTTGAACAAAAATAGGCTGCATTATTTTCGGTTATGGTTTGCAAGGAGTCTTGTCAACAATGTTGACATGTACATTGTTACATACAGCTTGACACATTTTTAGTAGTGTAGTATTTTTAACCCTTTCGCTGCTGTCGACGCATATTTACGTTCTGTGTCAACATCTTTCGTCAAAGTTACTTTCCACAAACAATAAGCATACTATTAACAGATATATACGTTGTCTTATTCTGCTAGATGCCGTTGCTGTTAACATTATATAACGTTTCAGGCCAATCTAAAGCCGCACTACACACATGGAGGCATTTTCCTAAGGCCGCGCTGCCGCAGCAAAAGGGTTAATGAGTTAATTTTTAGGTTTTCCAAATGTTACACTGACATTCCTACAATGAACTATGCGGGCATGTGTTATTACAAGTTCCATTTTAACGGGATAAAATGTCGCTAATCTATTTTAGTATTGCCTTTATTTGTGCAAAATAAATTGTTTTAAAATTATGGAAAACACGTTTTACTTTTCCGGTAGAAAAGTGGCGGAATCTATTGCCTGAATGTTGTACTGAACCCAATCCGAGTGGCCTGGCCACCGACAGATATGGGAATGCCAGCGGCAGCAAATATAACAATAATAATGTAATCATTAAATATTGTTTCCCCATCAGCAATTGCACTGATGAGACCTGAAAGGTCGAAACCGGTCTGTAGGTGTTATGATGGGGAAACAATATTTAATGTTTACTTTTTACTTTGTTTCTATAACACTTTGATTTAATCGTTTGACTGCAGTTTTGATAATAGCAAGCCGAGTTGCCGAAAATGCAGTCAAATGAATAAATTAAATGATGTTGTATAAACAAAGTAAAAAGTGTTTTGATTCCATATAAAAGCATGTATAACGAAGTAGAAGTTTCCTACACAACAAATATGATTTAAAATTACTCATAAGACACATCTATAGTTTTTTACTTTATTTCTTGAAAATTCATGCTGTAACTGCAACTGACGAAAAATGAAAAAGCAAATAATAATTTCTTTCATAGTTATAGTTTGAGCCAATAGTAGATCTCCATTTGGTCAAAATGAACCAATGATTAATTATAACAACAAATAAATCAATAGGAATTAATTGTCGAAATTTTCACCCATGATCCATAACAACCCAGAATATAAACACATATGGAGTAGTGTTAACCTTGAATGAATAGAACAAATTTCAAAGTTTAATTTTCATTTTCAAATTAGTCCTGTACGTAGAAATAAACGATCTTAACCCATTTGAGCCTGTCGGCTTTACTGATCAAGTGTAACAGGACCTACTTGTCCCGATTTAATCTGTAGTTATATCATAGACAGTTTTTAATATATTTAATACAAATTTTCATTGAAAAAAGTAAATATAACATGGCACAGTAGCTTGTGTTTGGAAGGACACGAGAGAAGTTGTTTGAGTAATTGTCACATGAATTCTCTTGTTACTGACAGGCAAATCTTAAAAATGGTGGCAAAAAGTCTTTTTCAAATTGTTATTAGTAGTTGCAACAAATGCTTGGATTGTGTATCAAGAGGTTACAAAGAAAAAACTACCATTTATATCATATGTGGGCCCTCTTGCGGGGCAATTAATCGAATATGGACTGCAACATGCTAATTACAAGAGAATTGCCATAGAATCGGGAAGATCAAATGTATCAAAGAAAATTAAAAAAGTTGGCGATAACTTACCCCCGGCAGGTGCAACAAGGACAAGGACAATGTCGGAGATGTGCGGAATTTGGTAAAGAGCGAAGAACAGAAACAGTTTGCTTAGGCCGTAAACATCCATTATGTAAAGAGCGTTTTGCTATTTTCCACAATTAATTTAGTCCTAAATGCAAAAATAATATGAACATTAAATATTGTTCCCCCATCAGAACACCTTCAGGTCTCATCAGTGTAGGATTTGGTTCAGTACAGCATTCAGGCAATAGATTCCACCACTTAAGGGAATCTACTGGGACAATAGTTTCCCACCTAATTTTTGCCAAGCAAAAAATAAACAATGAAATCGTATTATATAAATCCTTCTATAGTCTAACAAAAAAAAGTCAGAACTAATAAAAGAAGCAATCAGGTTCGAAAGGGTTAAAGCAATGTTATTTATCTATACCCGATTGGAGAAATAGGAAGAGCTATGGAATACGCGTGGAATGTGCCGATGATCATTACCAGTATCTATCACAAAAAATATATTGGTCCACAACCTATACCCTCGAACAGACAGTGAACAGAGCTGCCCATTGAAAATAATAGCACAACTAGGGAAATATGAATAGTATGTATTCATATTTCCCGTGTTGTAATCAATAGTTTTTTTCTGATTTAAAGAATATTGTTCTGTAAATGGGAAAATATTAGATTGTACATTTATGAATTTATCGGATTGGTAACGTTGCTAAGGGCCTTGTATGTAAATATCATGGTTGACTTGTTTTGGTATTTGCATTGTTTCATAAATTGGTGAAATGTCAAACTATGTGTAAACGCAAGCGACGAAAGACCGTGAATGTTTGGTTCCCGTAAAATCCAAAGCTGTTAATATCCATAAAGGATACCTTCCTAAGAAATCGGAGGTGTTGTCCCGAGAGCAATTAAAACAATTCTTGCAAGAAACTCCTAATGACAATTGTTTGATGTCTATATTTCCCTAGGGAAATATGAGCACTTCATATTTCCCTAGGGAAATATAAGTGTGTTATGACATATCATAACTAAGGCAATATCAGTCATTATTGTTTCAACTAGAAAAAAAATATATTATTTTCTATTTCATCACCATTTTAAATTCCATAGCTCTCTGTATTTCTCCAATAGGGTATTGTAGTACTAGTAATAAGATGCAATTTTTTTTTTGTATCATTCAAGCATATTGTAAGGTGTGAGACACAGAATTTTGTTTCAGAGTTGGCCATGCCTGAGAGAGAGAGGAACATAGCAGTCATGTCTGCAATTAATTCGTATTTTAAATCTAATTCAATTGAACTAATCTAGTCTCATGATGTAATAATATGTGTCATACCTCATTTATCTCACAGCCAACTTTGAAACAAAATTTTGTGGCTCACACAATACAACTAACCAGGAGAGTAGTCGTTTCAACAAGTTATTTGTTTGTAGTCTTAGTAAGATTTAATTTTGAGTCACAAACATAAGTGAAATAAATAAGTGCGCTGTCAGTTCATTTAGTTGTCAAATTTATTTTCGTTACAAATGAATAAATGAGTTGCTTGAGAAAATACTGGTTATTAAATGTATCTACATGATTAATTAATTTCTCACTTAACCCGTGGTGAAACATAATTATATAATTTGATTAATTAAAACACCTGGTTTTGTTTCACTGATTTTATTTGTCTATCCGACTAGTTTCAACCTTAGGCTATTCTCATGGAGATATGTACAAAATTAACAGGGAGTTTATACAGGAATTATTACATTTAAAATCAGGTAATAAGGGCCGTCGAAATGGGGGAGTTCCAGATCTCTTCGATGTTATTAAGCGTGGAGAATGACCTAAGGTCGAAACTAGTCGGAGAGACAAATAAAAGCAGTGAAACAAAACCAAGTGTTTTAATTAATCAAAATGTATCTACATCGGCAATTTAGTTAAACGACAGCGGCCTCGAAAGCAGGTTACGCCTCAGACCTCCAGAGTGCATAATCTGCCACTGCAAACAGTATTGGACGAGGGCACCCCTACTATCACTCATTAAAATTGGTATAAATACCAACGGCTTGACTAACAATTCCTGGTCTGGCGCCCAAATTCAAGAACCCTTGGAGTTATTATGCATAATTTCTTAAATTGCCAGAAATTTAGAATTAAGAATGAATACCATATCCTTATTTAAGATGTTAACGCCGTTGGCGGAATTTATTTACGAATCGTATACTAAATTAATTTACTTCGTAGTCAAATGTATTCGTATGTATAATTAAAGCTTGTGTGAAATACCTTGCAATTCGATTAATTACGAACGTTGTCTTCTAAATAAATTCCTGCGGCAGATTCTAACCTCTTCAAAACAATAATACAATCGAAATGGTTGTCAATGGTTGTAAACACAGATTACAGGTGCTGAACTTTATAGGAAAATTAGTCGCATGGCATCCATCTCTGTTTTGCCTATTCATTTTGAATTTCCTATCGCCTCTAGTCTCCGCTTCTAGAGGGCACACTGGTAGGTTTTAGTTCGTTGAATTGCTAATAGATGGCCTCGTAGTGAAATGTTGTAGACCCATTCACTCCATACGAATTAAATTGTTCGCATTAGAGCTTCCGCCCCAGGACCACCAGGTGGCCCAAGTATCGCCTAAAATTAAAAAACAGAAATGGACGCTGGATAGTACAACCTGCTAATTTAGTTGGAAATAAATAATTACAAATCAAGTAATAACTATCCACTAACTCGAGGATTCCTACGGAGGCAAAGACAAAGATGCCACTCGTGCTGCACTACTTACTCTTGTAGAAGAAGCAAATATTCCGTTGCTTTTTCGGTCAAATTTTCTTCCGTTGCCTCACCGCCGAACATCCACGAGCCGCCGCTGCTTTCAAGTTTAAGTTCTTTGTTGTTTTTAATAAACATATTATTTGAATCAATGACTTTTTATATAATATGCCTATCCTACAATCCAATCTAATAAATATCACTTGTTGCAGAAGCATTAAATAAATTCAATAAAGACGAAAATAGCCTGAATATTCATATATTGAGGCTATTTTCGGGGGTAATTTAACAAGTGCTATGATTAACATCGGTGCTGGCACCGAGTTAAAGCTAATGAAAATTGAACGATAGCCTCTTATAAGTTTTTGTTTTGCCATTTCACCTAATCAGATTAGTCGAAAATGTACCATGTGACAAGTGAGTTGTATTTTCGTCTTTATTGAATTTATCCAATCCATTACTGACGTAATGGAAGACACTGAAGACCTTATTTTCTTTATTCACTTATTAATTGGTGGAAATATGGGCGCGCGGGCCACATGTTGGATTGTAGGATACCACCCCCGTTTCCACTTTTAATTAAACTACAAAGTCACATTCCTTATTATTTCTAAATTACAACTCTCCAATAAACTGTTAAATGTCTTCAAACCAAACAGAGTTTTGTAGTTTAAAATAATGTTGATTGGAGGGGTGGTGGATGGGCCCTATCCTACAAACCAATCCGTTGCTAGGTCTAGGTTTTTACTAGTGAATAAGTTAAACTTGTAAGAAAGACAGTGAAAACCTTATTAACTTATTAATTGGTAAAAACATGGACGCGTGGGCCACAGGTTGGATTGTAGGATAGGTCCCACCCACCACTCCGGTTCCACTTTTATTAACTACCGAATCACGTTCCTTATTATTTCTAAACTTTACACATCTCCAATTGTTAAAGAAATTTCTTTAACCAGAGTTTTGTAGTTTAAAATGATGTTGATTCGAAGGGTGGTGTCTATGATATAACTACAGATTAAATCGGGGACAAGTAGCTCCTGTCAAACTTGATTAGTAAAGCCGTGGACACATGTGTCCCGACAGGCTCGAAAGGGTTTACAGTGTTAAAACAGGTCATCATCGGTAATCGTGTGCCAGTCATTTGAAAAATACCGGTTTCATAAATGACAGCTCGCGATCAGCTGGTATTATTACTTTACTTTTAGAAATATACGCAAGTGGAAATGTTTTCTTGTATATTGTGTACATTGTGCACGTGCGTTTCACCTAGTTTTCCTACACTTTGGCCTTCCTCATAACTCTTCATTGTGAAATCACATTCATTTAAAAATGAGCACGTGTTGGGGGCTCTGTTTTATGTAACCCATCGATATGAATATGCAAATTTTTATATGAAACCAAACATAAACACCTGTATTTAGGTTGCGCAGGCGTAAGTTCTCCCGTGTTTACATCTGTAAATTGTCAATTTTCTTAATGATTATTAGGGGTAATGATCATAAACTCCCTCCGTGTGCTTTGGGTATTACCACAGAACACATACCCTCTTTGTCCCGTAACCGCCTATTGCAGCGCCATTTCTTACCGGTGGTCCTGGGGCTGAACGAAAAATGCGATAAATCTTGTGTACATAGAGTCGCCTATGTATTTAAGTTCATCTATGGTTGACGCCATTCTGTGTTCCGCAATTGATTGGTAAATTGTTATTGAAGTATTCAAAAATTATCTGTTATTATTAATTAATTTTTTTAGCAAGCTATCGAAAAATGACCAACGCTGTGTTCTGTTTTATTTGTGGGAAGTCCATTGAGGAAGTAATTCCCAAGGAATCCAAATCGGTAAAGATAACTATTTCTAACTATTTAAATATTCGCAGGATAAAGTAAGAGAGAATAATAATAAGTTATAACCATTTGTGTGAACAAACTTTTGAGGTAAATGAGTGTTCAATTCATTGAAAAACCGTTGCACTTATTAAATCAAATTTTATGGTTAGGATCACATGAATCAACAAGTGGCTGACCAAAAAATGAATAAAATGGATTTTTTACTTTCTTCGTTACGAAGTACAAGAAAGTATTGTGATCGTGAAAATGTTTAAATTTATTTTTACGGAAATATCCGTTTTGGGGTTCCCAGATGCCATTTCAACAATTTCTGGAAAAAAAATTTTTCTCAAAAAGTAATAGATCAATTGATATGAAACTTTGAACATACGTCTTATTTGATAATCTGAAGAACTGAAAAGCTTTTGGTAAAATATCGTACACCGGAAGTAAGTTTACCTTAACTGTTTTTTTCCAATATTTTTTTGACATGAAAAATATCCCAAAAACATTTAAACAAATATTGAAGACAACAAAGAAATGAACATCTTTTGTTTGAAAATATTTTTCATAAAATCATTGTTATTCGAGAAAAAAATTAATTAATTTTTGGTTTATAATTATGAAATGATAATAGTTACAGAAAATTTATGTTACTAATAATTGTAGATAATGCCAAAATGAACAACTTATAAAGAATAAGTTTTTTTCAAAATCACTTTAGTTTTTGAGTAAACTGAGTTTTTGAATTTGAAGTATAATTTTTCTACTTTACCATCATGTCAGAGAAAGTAACATGATGACCACATCACCATTTTTTAGTTTATTATTTGTAACTCAACACCCTGTATAAATAGATAAACATAATATACAGGAGAGAATTTGTTTAAACCTTGATTTTCTCATGTTTTGCAGGTGTCAGTTATGGCAGGAAAAACTGGGCATAACATACCGTTCCAACATGGCTACCTGCCATAAAATTTGTGATTTGCATTTTTCGGCAGATTCTTTTATCCCCGTGAAAACTCCATTAACACTGAAACGGGATGCTGTCCCGAATGTTTGGCATTCTCCGGCAGACCCGAATGCAGTCGATACTGTGGATACTTAATTCATCACACCTCTCGATCACCACCTCTACATATAAATTAATTAATTGGACCACATGTGAGTTTGCTAATATTTCTCAATATAGAATAATCACCGAACATTGTTTTTGGGTTTTATTTAAGTCTTATTATTATTCTTGTTATTTATTTTAGTTGCAAGACCTTTTTACGCCCTCTACTTCTATTAGTTATATCCATCCTTCAAGAACGAGGTCTTTATTTAAAATGTGGACTTGTGTGCAACAAATGCGATACCGAAGAAGAAAGTGCTAATGGCAACAGCGAGGAGGAATAAAGGATGCATCCGAAAATTAAATAGAATGTGTAAAATTTGTCGTCTGGGATTTCAAGATTTCAATACTAACCAGTTGATCACGGAGTACAAATACATTTTTAAAGGTAATGCAGTGATTATTTCTTGTATTTATCTTTTTGAAGAAAAGAGTGAACAAACCACACATTCTTAATTTTGCAAATGCAGAGTAGTTGTTGCCCTCCGTGTTTGTTAATAATAAAGCAATCCATTACTTACGACATTGTTTATCATTACAGAATTACCATCGTATTACGAACAGATTAGGAGGGAAGTTAATGGTACAAACGAAAAGCTGAAGAAACTGGTACACTTGGATTTGTAATGAGTGCCTGGATTAATCTGGTACTATATGTTTATCTTGTTCAAATTTAAATATTTACTTGAACTTTGATTTGTGATGTTAAATTTACTGTAGAATATATTAAGGAATATTATGTTTGTAATTTATAAATTGTACTTGAATTTTGATAAATATATATTATTATTATTAAGTATTAAATTAACCACGTCACTTTTTAGAACAAAATGAAATATCTGTCATCATGATTTCATGGTAAACCTTCGTTTTTAATTTAAAATAATGGTAAAGTTTTTTGCAAATATCTCGGTAAATACTCTGCAGAAACTATTAAGTAAGGCAGCAAATCATTCAGCTCAACAAGCTTTAAAAATAATGTAAGAAGACCGATACTGTCAAATAATTAGGGGAGCCAATATTAAGACATTTCAAATTTTACATGTAAATCCCTATGGCCCGCTTTGCAATTCAACACCCTGTATATGTAAGTAGCATAACAAAATCGATTTTCATATATTAAATGTTACTGACAAATTTATAGTCCGCAAACAAACGCGAGGGGGGCCGCGAGAATAATTGGAACCCAGGACCGCAGTGGTGTCCGTACGCCAATGTCCCCCTCCATTTCCCAAATGAGCACTGCTCAATATTTCTGGCCGAATGGGAACCATAGTGTAAAGATTACACGGTGTTTCTAGACGGCTGCGTATTTTAGGGTAAGGTTCAAATTAAACAACCTTTATACCATATGTATAAAAATTATTTAGATGAGGCATGACCATGATAAACAAAATCACTGTCTTAGATTAGTTCAGCACGTTGTTGACTTTATGTCAATTAATTACTTTGATCAACTAGTGGCGAAGACGTGATGCGACGTATCAAACCTGCAACGTACGTTCTGAAATACAAAGCCACCCTTTATCTAAATAATTTTTATACATATGGTATAATTCTTTCTATGTGCACAAGCTGAATTATCAAAATTTAATAAAAGAGCTCTCGAAAAATGTCGTCAAGTTGCTACATATATGTATGTAAAAAAAAAAAACAAATCGATAACAAAAACAAGTTTATATCCATTACAAAGGATCAACTTTTCGCTTCTTTCTATTAACTAAATTATGACAACCATGTCCATTAGTTTCAACATATTCACCACCGTCTCCATTTTCCTCGCCATCACAAGTAACTTCAAAAACCACGTCGCCGCCTTCGTTCATCAACTCATTTCGATCATCGCTGGACCATTTTTGCAAAAGGCGTTTTATAAAGTTCATCCTTTTAGAATAAATCCTGTAGGGAACTCCGGAACTAATCCTTGCGAGCGTGTTACCGACATCATTCACCATTTCAATTCTCTCTTCTTTGCTTAGCACACCCTCCTTGGATTCTGGCAAATCTTCACCTTCTTCAACAGTCTTGGTTGGTTTAACATTAAACAAAGAGTGCAAGTTGATTAGGTAATTACGGGACCATCTCTCGTCGCACAACTCTGGTTCAAAAAGAGGAAGGTACGAGACCGATCGAAATTTGAAAATGTGCCGGCATGGTAATTGCATAGATGTCCAGAACAAGCACTGGCAAGTATTGTACCTGACTTCCAGCATGCCTTCGGGGGAGGGCACGAAACATCTATCGATTTCGACTATTTGTAAATTAAAACACTCGTTCTGGTACTTGAATTCTCTAGTCACTTTATCAAAAGCGTAATTTGTTAAATACTCTCTGTACTTTTCTAGCGGGGTATTTTTAACATCTGGTTTGGTGTGGAATTTGTTGGTGTTCAACGTAACTCTTGTTGAGTCTATACAGATGAAAAACATTTTGATGAACTCTTCCAGATTGAAGAATTTTACGATCACGGATTTGAATTTCTGCCTGATGTTCTCCACTTTGTGGCTGGATTGGTTTAACAGCAACCGGTAATTGATTGTTCGGTATAAAACCCACTGATCCTCTATGGGGTGCCAATTTTGTTTATAGTATTTCATCACTGACTTCGGTGCCGAAGCCATCATTTTTTCAAGCTCTTCTTCATACGCCACATCTGAAACAGCATTCGCTAGATTTTTTAAAAACTTCCGCGCACTTTCACAATCCTCGTTTGTAATCTCTAAATATCGCGGATTCACTTCCGTGTTGAAATATTTCAATGTGTGAAACAGCGGGATCTGTAAAGCCGCCTCGGGAAATTTAGTGCTGAGCGAAGAACTGACTACGCAGTTTCTATCCGACATGATAACTTTAATTTCCTCCGAATTCGGATTAGACTCCTCAAATTGCGTGACGAACCAATTCACCACATCCATGTCGCCTTGCATCATGATTCCCACAGCAACGACCGTCCCGTTTCCTTCAGAATCTTCAACCATAATCAAATATGTGGAGGCGGTTTTTTGCAAATTATTCGTCCCACTGACGAAAATGATCTCGGGAAACGCATCGAACGTCAGTTTCATCTCGGGGTTTTGCAAATACAAACACAGCACGTTTTCATGCTCGTCGCACAGAATATTAACATCGCAGTTATGGTCGTTCTTCAAAATCTCCACGCATTCGTAGAACTCGGCCTTCATATCGGGCAAGACCCCCAAGCACGTTAAATCCTCAAACGTCACGGAATATTTCGTGGATTCGGTTTTTATATTTGTCTCCGCGCAATTCAACAGGTGATCAGAGTGGAAATGATTGTGCGACTCGTTTATGCTTATCAGTTCCAAATATTTTCCGCATTTGCTCAATCGAATCAGCATTCCCGCTTGGCACCCTTGCCTGATCGATTGTCGTTTCGTTCCCATGAGAGCATGTTCTCGACCGCCGAGTATGCAAGCGATTCGCACATGTGAATACTTTAGTTTACTGTTGGCCCGTGCCGCCTGACTATCGGGAAACCTTCGGGCTTGCGTTTTCAGGGTTAGGCTGTCCCTTACCCAGTATTTATTGAGGATGGTTCTTTGGTAATCCCTTAACTTCGATTCGAATTGTTTGTAGCTGTAGAATCTATCTCCAACTTTAAACATCTGAAAATGAACGTTTACAGATTATGAATAAAGCTATAAATGTTGCGTTCTTAATGCTAACTGTTTACCTCGAAATTATCTCAACATGGCTGTAAAAATGAGAGAATTTTTTGTTGTGACCTTTTTAATATACAACGCTTCACAAAATAAACGTGAAAAGCATACAGTCTGAGCGGCTTGTAAAAGCTTGGCAGAGGAGACTACAGAAGAAAATCCAATACTCTCTTTCTTTATAAGCATTTGTTATGGGGTTAACATCAGTCCATCTTAGCCTCCTCTCCGAAAATCAAGAAGCGCCACTGTTACCTCTATGACAAAACACCAGAGTTAATCTATACGGAAATTTTGGCCGTTATCAATTCTCAGTCGTCCGAAATGTTCTAAACGCTTGAGTAATTGTAAATTATATGTTTATTCACATGTACTTGCATGTTTATATTATTTACGGTAAATTAAATGAAACCACAATTAATGTATTTATTTTGCACGTTTATATTATTTACGGTAAATTAAATGAAACCACAATTAATGTATTTATTAATTTTAAATTTTCTGACTTGTGTAAAGATTTTATACCCTATTAGCACCAATAAACTGAATTTGAATTTCTCAAAGAAAAGGTAATGCAAGTCTATGAAATGATTACATCGTTGAATAGCACAAAAAATTCTTTATAAAATAGTTTTAGTAATTTTTTTTAGTGCCATTTAAAAAAAATGGCCGATGACGGCAAGATGGCCACTCTCTAAAAACATCTGTTGCAAGCAAATTGTAGCGATCGAGATGCGATTTAATATTATATTTGTTTTTTCAATTTAAGTCAAAAATAAAGTCGCTAGAGCTTCGTGAGACTCACGCTATATGTGTGAGTGTATATAATTTTGTTTTTTGTATTTGTATAATTTCAAATATTGCTTACAAATATGTATTAAGTTATAACTTTCCCCGTAATTGGATTTTGTGTCCAATAAATAAATAAAATAAACTATGTATGATCATAACATAAAATTGACATCAGGAGGAGAAAAACCATAGCAACAGATACAAAAGCACTTTTGCAGCACAATGTAGTTTCTATACGGATTGTTTTTGATTGGTTGATTGTTGGTTAAAAAGGTATAAAAATTGCAGAAATAGAAGATACATATAAATTTTAAATACATTTCGCAAATTTATATCTGAGACAGTTCTTAATGCTTCTTTCCATTGTTATTGTTAAATGTTATTCCCCTTTCAGTGGGATTAAAATTTAACTTTTTAGAGAAACCACAGTCAAAATCATCAAACTGTCCAGTCGATCTAATTTAAACCGAGATTAATTACTAAACTATAAACGATGCGTTCCTGTATTACGTACGGTGAAAATAAATTGTTAATAATTGCCACTGTGTTCTTCCATCTAGAGCTTCATCCTCCTCTCATATGTATAGCAACACGGTGTTATCGCAGTACTAATTTTTACTAGACAGTTTGTTTATCAGTGTTAAAAGAAATACGAAGTATGAATCTTTACAAAGACAGCTTAATATTTACTTGTTAGTTTTATTTTGGAATCACTAAATGAAGCACCCTCGTGTGATATCAATAAAGTTACTTAATTAAAATCTCATTACATACCTTGATAATTTAGTAACCCTGCGCTATGAAATGTAATGCTTATTATTTCTAGAAATTATTGTGTTTGATTCTAACCTAGAAATTGATTTACAAAGTTAAGTTCAAAACAAAATAGATGCCTTTATAACCGTGTTCGAGCTGTTGATCGCGCATGCATTTCCTTCGCGCTCTTATTGTTAGATGGCAACCAAAACTAAGAGATAATAGATAAACAAATCTTTTCCGTGTGATAAAAGTTTGTACATACAGTCAATTTTAAAAGTATTATAATTTGTATATCTTGAGATCCTTTGACTATATAAATTTGGGCTGCTAACTCCACTTCATGTGTGTCTCCAAGCAACGGTGGCGCGGCGAGACTGTAAGTGGTTGAAGTATGTTACTAAATTGGTAGCCATTTTGTGTCTATGATAATTACTCTATGAGCTCGCGACTTGCCAGTGTAGTTTATTGTGTTTTAATCGCTTCAATATTGCAATAACGTGAAATTTATTAACACCAAAGCGATACATTGCTTTGTTGAAGGCTGCAATTCGACCAATTATGCATGCCACTGACGCGGTAATAATACTCGTTGACTTGACTGATATACGGGTAAGTTCATTTTTAACCAAAAATGCTGTCAACCTGACAAAAACTATTGTTTAAAGCACAGAACACATACCTAAAGTTTAAAGGACAATCAATAAAACTAATTTTTTATTACGATTTTTTTACACCGTTGTATAGCCTTAAAATAATTTAACTGTATTTCGTGAATTATAAGATCGATTGCTTTATAAATTGTAAACATTCTGCTAGTGACGGTTCGCGGGGTTTTTTCTGGTACGGCCGAGGAACAAGAGGTGGTAATACAGATGACCCTACCTATCTGTATTACCACCTCTTGTTCCTCGGCCGTACCAGAAAAAAACCCTCGAACCGTCACTGCATTCTGCTTATAACTTTTTAAATTACCCACTGAGGTTTTACGTACTGAGGCGGGACTTATATCGTGTTCCTGCTCGCGGACAAATATTGAGCAGTGTTCATACGGGAAATGGAGGGGCACTAGCAGCCCACGTTTATATAAGGTTTGTTCCAACCCGCGATTCTCGTATCGCCCCAAGACCGTCACAGAACTGTTCGGATCGCTTTTATACGCATGCGTAAGCTTTGCACCGTCCCGTTGCCATTTACAAATATGCATGGGTTGGAACGGTTTTGGGATTGTTTTGCACATCGGTTATAACCCTACTTTTGATTGATCGTCAGTAAACAGACAGTGGTTTTAAAATTCAAGAAAATGTTGTGGCAAATTCCTAATCATCTCCACTACTTTCATCAGATTGAAAGTCACCATCTCTTTTGTCACTCATAATTCGTATAACAATTAATAAACGCGACAAATCGCCGTTCGTTCACCAGAAAAATACAGTGCGCATGTCAGTCCAAACAGTTTCTACTCCGGACCATGTACTGAAATGATCGTACGGGAACCGATCCGTGAACGATCCAAAGTTCGGTTGGAACCAGGGTCGGTCCACTCATACGGAGTTGTTTATACTATAAAAACATTTCCGGACAAACTCTTTAGATGGCGCCAGTAAATTTAATTCCAACTTTATAATTCCCACATTCCCGGTTATTCCCGCACTTTCCTGCATGGTTTTTGCACATTCGTTGTTGTTGTGATAGAGTACACTTACATTTTGTAGGCTATATTCTTTTATAATCACTGCGATACCTTTGCTTTGCGATTATTAGCACGATATTCGTTTGAATTAGTAAACGTTTATTGTGTGTTCATTGCGACTTCGTGGATATCTACTTTGGCGTAAGTCAATAAAGGTTAGTCATTTTTTAATTTAATAAATCTAATCTAGGTACCAAACAATGTAAGGATCATCACGATCATCACATATATTACATATCATAAACTGTTACATTATTTATTAATAAATGTATAAAACTGAATTTCATTGTTACTATTTGTTTTTTACTGTTCATCCATTCTTCCAAAACATTTTATTTCTCGTGCAGCATATCAATAGTACGGTAAGTCCATTATTATTATTTTTATCAATTTGGTTTTCTTCTATATACTACAATCTTCAACATATTTTAATAAGTAAATCTATTTCACTTATTATATTAATAATTAATTTTTATATTAACTAAAATATATATCATTGTTTTTTATTGCGACTATATTAATTATTCAATTACTATTTTCAAATTATTTACTTGAAAATAAATATTGGATAATTTAAAATATTGTCGTAATAAAAAAACATGAAGTTTTATACAATTAACACTTTATTGTATATATTCGTAAATCCCGCCTGGTCCGCCGTCCCAAGTTTAGTTGCGGACAATCTCACAGGTGGCACCAAACGCAGTCTCAGGCCAGTATATGGGAGTGGGCCTTCTATAGATATATCTTTTCTATGGTTGGAACAGAAAAATTATCGTCCGGCGTACGGTCCTTTCACGGTTGGAACACTATATTTCTACTGCGCATGACGACGACCGTACAGTGAACGGTTTTCTATGGGGTTGGAACAAACCTAATGTCGAAGCATTTCGCGATAAGCATGTGTCCCATTTGGCGCGTTAAGCAATATATTTAAAAAATTGATTGCTACAATTTTGTTTAGGGGCTTCTCCAAAGTTTTTACAAACAAATACTTTCATCGAAGCAACCAATAAACCGTTTGATACTTCTCTTAACAATTGTAAAACCCTCGTTTCTGTTCCGAGGATTGGAGGGTAGGATAGGGACCACCCTTGCTTCTACTTAAACCTAACCAAAAAAACCCTTTGATTAAGAAAACTACTCAGTCAAATCACTGAAGTTTCAAAAGTTGTAATACCGCCAATAAAGAGATTCTGGGTTAAGTTAAGGTGGAAGCGAATGGTGGTGGGTGGGCCCTATCCCACTATCCAATTCGTTAAACATGCCCCAGAGTTTCCATTAATAAATTCATTTATCGAGGAAACGAAATATAAAAAAAATGTTCGATACTTCTTTGAACAATGAATTAACAATTGCAAAATCCTCGTTTGAGTCCCAAGAATTGGATGATAAGATAGGGCCCACCTGCCGCCCTGAGTTGCCACTTACACCTAACCAAGAAAACTGTTTGAGTAAATAAATTTTTTCGTCAAATCACTGGAGTTTCAAAAGTTGCAAGACCACATTGGTGGGTTAAGTTAAAGTGGGCCCTATCGCATCCTCCAACTTGTTTAACACACCCCAGAGTTCCCATAAATAAATAAATTAAACCACAAAATCTACAATAGTTAGTAAAATCTGTTGATGCAAAAAGTGGGGTGCCAATTTTTTTTCAATAACTCGTGATGAATTTGTGTTTTCATTAAGCAGAGCAATAAAAATATACATTAACATATTGCTTAACTACAGCAAACATTCTAATAGTAAAATAATGTTAAATTAATGAAAAAATTATCTAATTTCTGAGTGAATAGAATACTCAAGGGCATTTGTTAGTAAAGGGGATCACTGAAACGAATGGTACTGATCCCAAGCGAAGTCTGGTCAGCTACCTGTTCAATGGCTAGCGTCTGTAAAATGTTAGAAAAATTTATAAAATCGGCTTTTGTCCGGTTGGATGGGGAATCGAGCATTGTACGCCGGCGCCCCTAGGAAACTGCCTATATTGCCTTATGGATAATCCGGCTCTGATGTAATGGATTTTTTTTTCTTAGACTTGAAAATAGAATAAAAAAAAATTGACTCGCTCTTTGAAAAAATAGTTATTAATTTTTTTCCGCTACTGGAAATATAATACTTAAAAAAAATCAATATTCTAAAATACGGCTTGTAACATTTGGAATTCAAATTTTTATAGTCACCTATGCGTCCTATGGAAACCCAGCAACCGAGAAAACAATGTCGAATTTTGTTTGTTTGTGTCAACCCTGTGAAACTTTCTGCGGGCATGGATACAAACGAAGCTGCGAATATTGCGTGTTAGAACCTGTTACCGACAAAATCAAAAAAGGTATGTGCCCTGTTACGACTCTTTTAAGCAGTGGTTATGTAAAAAGGATGCGGATGCTATAGGTATAGACGAAAATGTGTTGCTCGCCTATATGTTGGAGTGTTACGTTTCTGTTTATTATTTTCTTAGGTCCGTAAGTGAAAAATTAAGTTCCGTCGTCAAGGACAACAAACACCACGAATGTTTTATCAGTCACTTACGGTACCTGTAACTATGGATGCAATGCTTATTTACGGTCGGTAGCGGAAAAAAAAATTACACAATTCAGCCCGCCCTAATAAACACACACCTGACAATATGAAAAATGATCTACTTGCCTAAACAAAAGAAATTATCATCGCCCTCTGTGTTAAGAAAGTATAAAATTAAATTACATTGTTTTGGGAGAAAAATAAAACAATTGAATTTTTTTTTTATTATTTTGAAATAATTTTAATATAGTCTTCATTATATCCTATATCATTCAGTCAGGATTCGCTTCAGTAATTTCACCCCTACCCGCACCAAAATGTCTGAAGCGAATTGTTACTGATTTAATCAATACGTCGTCTAAAAGTTTATAAAAATAAAAAAAAAACCTACTGCAATTACACAAATAATCACCATTCAGCAAATTATCTCCCTTACAAATCTGCACATTCGCATAATCAGTGTGATTGATTGATTCAGATTCCGCACACTAATTTCTTACATACTTTAACTTTCACACCCGCACATTTTCTCTTAACACTCTTGTTTAATCCTCTTAATTGGCGCATAATCCTCAAAATCAGCGTCTCCATTAACAAACTTAAACTCTTTATCAACATCCTCGAACGACCCTTCATCCTCGCCATTCATACAAGACCACCTCTCGACGAGGAAATTTACGTACCTCAGGCGCTTTTCGAAATGATCAGCCGGAATTTTAGAGCACAATTTCGAGAGTTTGTAACATATGTCGTTCATTATTTTGAGTTTCTCGTCTTTACCCAAATCCGCGGCCGCGGTGCCGTTATCAAACGCGTTCTTTTTATTGGGCTGGTGTAATTGATAATAGTTTTTGGACCATCGCTCCGAACACAGACTTTCATCGAATAGCGAAATGCCGGAGTTTGATCTGAATTTTAAAATGTGCCGGCACGGGAGCCCCATGGAATATCTGAATAAACACGGGCAGGCGTTTGCCGTCACCTCCAGTAAACCTTCAGGGGTGTCGGTTAAGCACCTCTCGTCGTCGATTATTTGAAAATCTTTGCAGTCATCCATACATCTAATCTGTTGTTGCACTTTTTCAAAAGCGTAAGTCGTCAGGAGTTCTTTGTACGATTCCTCGGTGGTATCATCATCCGTCCTCGCTTGAAGCTTGAGGTTGGAACCGCAGTTTGCGCTCGCGCGAATCGAATCCACCGCGCTGAAGAAGTTTTTCAAGAAATCTTTCAAATTTGTGAACCTACTAATGACAGACTTCAATTTCTGACACACGTTGTCCACCTTGTTGTTGCTTTGGTTTATAAAGTATTTGTAATTAATCGTCCGGTACATAACCCACTGATCCTGCACGACTTCCCAATTTTTTACATAATAATCCATTACCAGTTTAGGTACCGAATCTTTCATTTTGTCGTATTCCTCTTTAAAAACTTGTTCTGATACCGAAAACACTAAATTCCGCAATAATTTCAATGCGTTTTCGGAGTCGGCGATGGTTATTTCCATATTTTTTGGATTCAAATCTGCACTTAAATTCCTCATTGTGTGGAATAGGGGAATGTGCGGAAAGCTAGTTGGAATGATCTTGTTAAACGAAGCGCCGACTTTGCATCCTTTATCCGACATCACGACTTCGATTTCCTTAGCGCTCGGATTACACTCCACAAATTGATTAACCATCCAATCTATAACTTCCTCATCCTCCTGCAGTAACATCCCCACTGCAACCACGGCACCGTTACCCTCCGGATCTTCAACGAAAAATAGATACACGGAAGGCCCGCCTTTATGCAAGCAATAAGTCCCTTCGATGAAAATAATTTCGGGGCATGCGTTCAGCACAGTCTTCATTTCGGGATCTTGAAAGAAAACACTCAGCACGTTGTCCTCTTCATCGCACAAGATGTTAACCTCGCAATAGTGGATCGTTTGCAAACCGTTTACGCACTCGGCGAACTCCACAACAGGATCTACCTTTTTGTTCCCGTTATTCAGCGTCGTTAAGTACTTAAGATCCTCTATATTCCTACTCTTAGGCCCTTTCTTCGGTTGCACGGCTTCAGTGTCTTCTGTGAAATCCGAAAGGACGTGGTTGTGATCCTCGTCGAGTTTAACCAGTTCTAAATAATTGCAGCACTTGCTCAACTTTATGAGCATGCCCGCCTTACAGCCCTGGCGGATGGTCGTCGTTCGACGCTTTTTGCTCTTCGGCGCGTAGCGTTTGCCGCCCTGTATGCAGGAGATGGCGGCGAAGTAGTACTTGAGGTCATCGCGGGCGTGCGCGGCTGTGCCGTTGGGGAATTTGCGCCGATGGGTGGTTAAAGTTCGGCAGTCGCGTATCCAGAAACTGTTGAGTACCACGTTCTCGTATTCTTTGAGGGCGGTGTGAAATTCATCGAACGAACTGAATTTATCGCCGACGCGCAACATCTGAAATTCAGGGAAAGTTTATTATTTGTTATGTGCAATTATTCAAAAATTCCATTTCCGGTTCAACCAGAAATTACCTTAACTTTTCTATTTCAAATGGAACACTCTGTATATTTTTACACAATTTAATTCGAAAACTATTTTTTTTAACTATTTTTCAGAACTTTTTGGGATTTTTTTTCAGGACAATCTTCTTCAGAACTTTTTTTTGGGTCTTTTTTATGGATTTTTTTGCAAGACTTTTATGATTTTATAAATTACATTTTAGAAGATTCTTTTAATTACAAGTCGTGCTCCAATCCCACTCGTGCCAAAATATACCCTCTTATTAAACTTGTATAATAATGTACTATTTGACGTGGATTTTGCTATCATTCTAACCAGTGTGTAGTTCCTTTTCTGTACGAGTCAAGTTTTTGTAAAATATTGTAATTGTTATTTATGAGCATTGTGAATAAGCAAGAAAATGTTTAACAGTAATTTATGTTGGGGAAGAGCTAACGATATTCAGTCAGAACCAATTTTTAAATATATGAATTCATATATAAAGTCGGGGCAACAATTGATTATTACAAAACTATGACATCAAAAGGGGAAAAAAGTTAACAAAAAAGTTAGTTTGCATGCTTAATGCTTAAATAAAATATTCGGCGATATTGTGCAAAGGCGGACCCACTTCTTTTTCCAAAGTGGGTCCACCTTTGCACAATAGTACTCGCCGGAGTATTGCACAAAAGTGAATCCAAAATTTTGGAAGTAAACGCAACTTCAGTTCCAATAAAATGAAGCTACTACGGATGAAACTACTAGTTGGTCCAAAAGAGGAGAACCTAAGCATAAGTACCAATCGTTGCAATCGCTAACTGGTACGTAAAGAAAATCTGGTTTTGATAGAAATTACACCTATTCGCATAAAGAGACTTGACAACATAGTGCACCAAGTGAGTCCGCCTTTGCACAATAGCGCCAAATATTCTTTCACAGCATCATACATAATATGAACCAATACCAAAAGTATGTGCCCTTCGTTCATATCACTGCCCTTTTCATAATTTTACTGATACCCTCAACCCCCGAAGCAAAGCGTTATGTACGAATATTAAAAACACTACTATCACATTTTCCCTGCATTACACTTTACAAAACATCGGACATTCAAAACAACTCGTAAAATTCGCAGACCAAATGACAAGAGGTGTATCATGTTTACGTTTGGTAAATAACCTCATTTCTACTTTACCGTTAACGGGTGCTATAGAAATTGCCGGAAACATTTTAAGACTTTTTCAGTTAGAATAAAAATACTAGGTACCTTTTTAATCCATTTGACACCGCTTATAACGTTGTGGATACTTATTTTCCTTCTATTTGTACAGAATGAATAAACCCGCGATGGTCGTACATAACCTTACAAAAAAAAACACTACGTTACTCACCGGTTTGCCATGAACGGTAACGAAAAATGATTAAATAATTTGCCGTAGTTTCACCAACTTAAAGATAATAAACCAGCCTGGGGTTTTTGCTAGAAAAACTTATAAACGTAATAAAAATGCTATTTTATGGTCTATTACATCACAAACTTTGACTATATGTAATGAAAGTAGTCAAAGGTTTGCTGTTTTTTTTTATGTATTTCTAAATGGCAAGCGATCATCAGTTGCAAGCAGGGGTATGACAAGAGATATCGGAAACAGGACATAAGAAATCGAGCTTTACGCCGCTAATGGATGGCGTCACCATAAAAATTCGATGGATTTTTGTTAATTATGTTCGTTGCTCACACTAGACAGCGCTTTTCCGGTAAAATTTATCTACGTGCCGTGTAATTTCCCGTGTTACTTGAAACGTAGAATGTCAAACAGTGCGGAAATCCTGGACGAATAAAACAATTATTTCTTGTATTAGCCTTATAGCAAAATATGTACAAAATATATGTGTATATCACCCGATGAAACATGTACATGTTAAATTAATATGAATTGTAAAACAAGTAAAACCAAGTGTTTTTGATTGCCAATATTTAACTTATTTTAGTGTAGTACGAAATAATATATATACACACATTATACATATCGGTTGTGTGCATGCGTTAGTGTTAGTTCGCACCGCTAATCATAGATGGCGCTTATCTATTCTAATTTAGCAACATGCCTTGTCGCTTCCTGCTATTCCATGATTAAAGAGCACAGGAACCGCGGTTCCTTTTGTCCGAACCGGTTCCTGAGCACTCTTTGCTAACAATCGGTTCATTGAACCGGTTCCTGAACTGTGCCCATTTCTAGTGGCAACATTACACGTCATGCCGCACATGATGCTCCTCGTCATGCCCACTGCTCCCTGTTTTGTCGGTTTTTGTGCGCGAGTCAAAGCACTGGCAATATGAACGCTTACGTTTGTTTGAAAAGATTAAAGGATTATAAGTTTAGCGGTGATTTAACGTTCAAATTATCAAAATCATCCCTCCGAATTACTATTTAAAAGCTTTTAAACATTTTACGTTCGCATTTCCACGCCTCGTCGCCATCTATTCGACGATAGCCGAACTACTAAGTGATGTTTTTGAACAGCGCCAAAATACTCGAACTTTATCCTTATAATCAAAGTGTTAATATTCAGCAATGAGCTATACACGAAACGATAGACTATTTGATTCCGAATAGAATGGTGTATAAAATAGCTAAAGCAATTAAGCGGTTTTCTTGTAATTTGTGAATGAAAATTAAGCACGACACACTTACCGACATTTACAGTTCACTGTAACTTAGAAATTAAATACACAACAATTTGCTATATTCTTCAATGAAATACGGGTTTCTATTCTTATTACTAATTATTCAATTAACTTTTTATATTATTAATGCATTACAATAAGAGAAATATATGAGGAATCCTAATCTTCATAGAGCGTACCCTCTGTTATCGTGGGGATAAACTACGTTTTCATTTGTGGATTTAATAATTGTTTTAATAATGAAAGAATATTTAAAATTTAAGAAGACTGTTATCTTATAATAAAATAAATGTAATTGTAGATATATTTGTATTTAAATTGCAGAAACAATACATTGTAATATATCCGCCTAATCACAGGCAACCCGATATACGCATAACTACTATTAATTTATTATCAAAAACTTCCAATTTTAAACGTGACAGTGACAAAACCATAAGTGTAATCCTCAGTAAAGCTTCAAAAATAGTGTGAATATTTAAGTATTTAAATTGCAGAAATAATTATATTACATAAACGCCAACTTACACACAAGGCAATACAGGCATTCATAATATTAACTTATTATTAAAAACTTCCAATTTTAAACATGTCAGGGACAAAACCGTAAGTGTTATCCTTCGCAAAGCTTAAAATATAATGTAAATATTAAAGTATTTAAATTGCAGAAATAATTAAATTATATAAACGCCTACTTATAGGCAACCCAATATACGCGTAACTAATAACGATTTATTATTTAAAACTTCCAATTTTAATCGTAACAGGGACAAAACCATAAGTGTAATATTTTTGAAGCATTGCTAAGGATTACACTCATGCTTGTGTCCCTATTATGTTTAAAATTTGAAGTTTTTAATAATAAATTAATATTAGTTATTCTATATTGGGTTGCCTGTAAGTAGGCGTTTATATAATACCATTATTTCCGCAATTTAAATACTTAAATATTGTCACTATTTCGGAAGCTTTACTCAGGATTACACTTATGGTTTTATCCCTGTTACGTATAAAATTAGAAGTTTTTAATAATAAATTAATTGGAGTTATGCGTATATAGGGTTGCTTGCGATTAGGCGTGTATATTATTAAAATATTGTTTCTGCAATTTAAATACGTAAATATCCACAAGTAAATTTATTTTATCATAAGATAACATTCTTCTTAAGTTTTTCAATGTTCTTTTACTATTAGAACAATTATTACATCCACACATGATTAAGTAGTTTCTCCCCACGATAACAGGGAGAGCCCTCTACGTAGATTATGATTTCTCGTATATTTCTTTTATTATAATGCATTAACAATATAAATAGTTGAATGATTATTCAGGAATAAGTATTGGAACCCGTATTTGATTGAAGAATATAGCAAATTTTCCTTTATTGAATTTTTATGTTACAGTGAACTGTAAATGTCGGTAAGTGTGTCGTGCTTAATTTTAATTTGCAAATTACAGGAAAACTGCTAAATTTCCTCAGCTATTTTATACACCATTCGATTTAGAATTAAATCGTCTACCCTCTCATGCACAGCCCATTGCTAAATATTACCACTTTGATAATAAGTATAAAGTTCGAGCATTTTGGCGCTGTTCAAAAACATCACTTAGCAGTTCAGCTACCGTCCAATAGATGGCGACGAAGCGCGGAAATTCGAACGTAAAATGTTTAAAACCTTCTAAATAGCAAATCTAAGGGATGATTTTGATAATTTAAGCATTAAATCACCGACAAACAGATAATCCTTTAATCTTTTGAAATAAAAGTGCTATAAAAATCCTGCAATAATAAATATTGCCGCAGCAATTTTTTAATGGTTGAATTCATTTTAATGATTTAAATTGTAATTTACAGAGGTATTAATGGTTTGTTAATAAACAATAAATTAAGATTTGTTGTTGTTGGGAAATTAACATTTACTTACGAAGTTATTTTAAACCCAAACAACTTCTAAACGTTTATTGATTAATGTCCTTGTTAGCTCAATTGTAGTTATAGTTTCATCGCTGTTAGACTTAAAAGCGGAAGTTTTAAATATTAACTTAATAGTCGAAGAGTTTGTATAAAAAGAGATAGCATAAAGCGATTAGTTTTGATTCGTTACTTGGTGAGGGGCGGAAACTTGTATTTAACTTTTACAAGTATTCACAGAATCTGGGTTCTTTTAGAAAAATACTCGTACTAAATTAATTTAAGTTAAAAATGTAGCCAGTGTAAAATGTGACGGTTAAGGCTCCATTGGTTGAGATCATAACTGATTTTGATTAGGACGAAATGAACGTTATAAATAAAACTGAACAGATTTAACACGTATATTCACTGTAAAATGTAATATGTTTATAACTATATATCAGAGGCGGCTCGTGGATCTTTGTAGAGGAGGCTAAGACAGAGATGCCGCTGAAAATCTTATTATGTTTCTGTAACACTACTGTTCCCTTTCACTCCCACCCATTCCTCATTCACACCCTCACACTCTTCCGCCAGATGCCTCCATGCCTTGTCGCTTCCTGTTATTCCATGGTTGCAAGATAGCGATTGAAACGATTGGTGCTTATGCTCAGCTTAGGGTTAAGTCCCCCGTCCCTTGGAACGGCTAGTAGTTTTACCCGCAGTAAAGGCCGCTTCACAACAACCGGGGAACGGTAACGAGGACGGGAACCAAAAGTTAAATGACGCACAACTATAATTCTATACAGGGCTTTTATTTTAATTCTGAACATATGATTGTTAATGTCCATGTTCAATCGTAAAATAATTACATCAAAGCAACGATACTTGCTGAGTTTTATTTAATTGTCAAAATTGTGTTATTAATAAAAATGTATTACACCACCGAAGAAAGAATACAAATAATGAATTGTTAAAACAGCGAGAACAGCACTCGAAGTGTTAGAGATTTGTTTGCGTATCCAATTTATTCGTAATGCGTTAAGCTGACCTTTGTGTACTTGGTTGCATACAATTTCAATTAAATGCCTTGCGTTGGTGTGATTATTTTACGATTGAACATTGTCGTTAATGATAGTATCTTCAGTGTTAAAATAAAGCCCTGTATATAACTTTATAATAACTCATTTCCGATAACGGGAACGAGAAGTTTTCGTTCCCGTTCCCGGTTTGTTGTAAAGCGGCGTTTACCTACAGAACTTATTTGAATTTACGTTTGATTACCACTTGCTACTGCCCTCTAGTGTGACAAATGCTCAATACACAAATATAATTTCTGTGGTAACATTAAAAAAACAATACTTTTCTTTTCCATCTTCAACTGCATTATCAATGATTTGAGTTAAACGAATCTTAACCTCAAAAAGAGAAACTCCTGCATAAATATTTATTAGATAATTCAATTAACGCACCGTTAATTCAACAAAAATAGAAACCCGCAATAAAATCACCGACTGCGTAACGTGTAATTTATAACAGAGAAATGGTTGTGCTAAGGACCTTCCAGCAAATTAGAAACCTGAATGCGTTCTCCGCAGCCATCACGAGACCCCACAGATCCAGCTACCACTACGCTTACCAAACGCTACTAGTAAAACCAGATGGATCCACGTTTAAAATCAGATACCACGAACCTCGACAAATAATAGCTGTAATGTACCGTCCCGACGCACCCTTTTAAAAAATAACCAAAACTCAATTTCAGCTACCCGTAAACATCTGGACTTTAAGCGAGGCCGAGAGGAGGGCCAGGCTGGACAAACGCAAACCGAAACAGAAAGTAAAAATCGTCGACGACATAGAAGATAATTACGACTCGAACAAGTACCTGAAATATTTAAAAAAGAAATAGTTTGTTAATTACATAAATTTGGCATGCGTAAATAATTAAAATCCCATGCGTAGCACTTTCATTATGTTAATACCCGATACAATTGTGTGAATACGGGAAGAAAGTATGTGAACGTGAACAATTTCACTTTTCACCGGATCATCACGAGTCTCCGGTGCCCGTTGAACTTTTTTGTCAGGCCAGGAATTCACTTTCATTTTTCTTTTTAAAATGTTATTGTGTAACGTGTTAGAACATTTTTCGGACGGTTTTGAATTAATGCGAGGATTTCTTTTGTGCCTTTGTAGAAATTTAATTGGTCGGACAGTCGCTTTTGAATATTCGATGTGAGAATGAAATTTGATTCTTCGGATTATTATCTAAGCATTTTGTTTGTTGAATGTGTTTTGTATGCAAATTTTGATTGGTTCTTGTGTTGAGTGTTTTCTTACTAATGGAATGTAATTAAAGAGAATGTAATTATGGAAATGTGTTTATTCAAGAGGTATTGGCCCGAAATGGAGTCGCTTTTAATTAAATGATGGAAAAATATGAGAATAATATGTCTCCTTTGTTTGAGCGGGGAGTAAATGTATATTTTCTTATCGATGAAGCCGCAAATGCGGGAAAAGGGTCAAAAAGGGTCATAAGTTGTTTAAACCATTATTTTGAATCCCAAGAAATGTCGACAATGTAATTCTGTTCGCTGATAATGCATGGCGCATTTAAAAATAATTCTATGCTCGAGTGAGGATCAAACGAAACAAGAGAATTGAATTCAACTTTCTTTTAACACCGTACCAAATGTTCGCCAGATTGCATATTTGAACTAATGAAATAGTAGATCATACAGGGCGTTGAATTGCAAAGTGCATTAATGTAATTAATATGCATAAAAAGAAACAACAAAATAAATATAATACTCCTGAAATTATAAATTGTAAACAATTTTTGGACTATCTACTTGTTGTTAAAAACTACGTACCAGAGGCTAAATACCGTATAAATGTACTACTAAAAAATACCAACTTTTGCTAGAGGAAGCACAGTGGTCTGAAATTGCGTATTCGATTCTAGGCAGTGACAATAAAATGAAATCTACATGGGCTGCAATAAACAAATATTTACGAAAAACTACTTCAACCAAAACTAATGAATTCGTAGAAAACAATTTAAATGAACTGAATAGCTTTTTTTCCAACACTGCAAATACAAGAAATATTACACAAAGCACCTCGTAAACATGCAATATAATTAAGAATCAAAATACACTGTTCCTGCACCCGACCAGCGAAACTGAAATATTTAATATTATAGATTCTTAAAAAATAATGCTAGTTCTGGGTTTGACGAAGTCCTTACAAAAATGTTAAAACTATTAGCAACAGATCTCATCACACCAATCACTTATCTAGTAAACAGGTGCCTAGAAACTGGGATTTTTCCTGATTGTCTTAAACTGGGTATCATTAGGCCAATACATAAAAAGGGGTGCACAACTGAATACACAAATTATAGGCCGATCACGTTGCTAAGCGTATTCTCAAAAATATTGGAACGAGTAATTGCAGTACGGCTTCTCGGGTTGCTTGAAAAATATAAGTTAATTGATATATCGCATCATGGCTTCTTAAGGGGTAGATCCACAGCCACAGCGATATTTGATTATCTATACAACATCACATATGCTCTGGAGAGAGGAGAAATTCCAATGGGAATATTTCTGGATCTCTCCAAAGCATTTGATAGCATGAACCATAGCATTTTATTAGAAAAACTTAATCTTTACGGAATAAGAGGACTTAGTAACAATTTAATAAAATCATACTTAGCCAAAAGACCAAACAAGGTGAAACTGAATGATAAAGAGTCCAACATTCTTTTAACAAATATAGGGGTACCTCAAGGAAGTATTTTTGGTCCTCTTCTTTTTGTAATATATGTCAATGACTTACCCAATACTATAAAAAGAAGAGGAGGTGAAATCGTAATGTATGCAGTTGACACAAACCTGTTTATAAAAAACTCAACGATAAACAGTTTAATTCAAAGCTCTAATGACATATTTAATGCAACACAGGATTGTTCACAAGTAACTGTTTAAAATTAAATCAAGATAAATTTTTTCAATCCAAACTCAAACAAATACATATGAACAATTTTACTTTAAACAGCATAGGTGTAAACATACAAGAAAGCGCTAAAATTCTTGGCATAACACTTGACGCACAACTGAACTACAAACCTCATTGCGATGAACTAATAAAACAATTGAACATAGTATGCTATACGTTGAGACAGTTAAAACATATACTTGCCAAAAAACATTTAATATCACTTTATTTTGCAAACTTTGAATCTCTCCTACGTTATGGAATTATATTCTATGGCTCAAGTACCTTTGCTAAGAATGTCCAAAAAAAAGCTATCCGAATAATATTTAATTTAAACTATCAAGAATCATGTAGACATTACTTTAAAAAAGCAAATATGGACTCTATGTATATGAAATTTTAGTATTCAATACCAAAAAAGATAAATTTAAAGTTAGTACAGCAGATCATGCATACAACACAAGATATTCACATTTATACACATACCCCATACATAGGTTAACATTAACAGAAAAAAACCCATCATATTCCGCTCTAAAATTGTATAATATCATACCTCGAGATATTCAAATTATTACAGAGCTTAATAAATTCAAAATGAAACTTAAACAATATCTGGTTGAAAAAGAACGGTATGCAGTTGCGGATCTATGAACTTTCAGCTGCTGTATGCGATTTTGGTATTTCTTTCTTGTACACGGAGGTCTCTGCATCTATATACCGACACATTACATTATAGTAACCACGATTAGACATGTTTTCATAATAACTGCAATATCCGCTAATGTTACTTCTAGTATTAGTGTAATGACAATTTGTGACGATTTTCAATTTTAATGCCTGGTTGTATATTATGTAATCCGCATGCGCTGATTAACAATGTCACCAATGTAATAGTATATTCTCCACGACCACCATAAAATTTAAGCATTCTGAAATCAATTTTGATTATAGAACTTACACATTCTCACTCTTGTTATGGAACAAAACACTATGCGCTTATGCGTTTTGCATGTAATTCATTCCATAACAAGTAATAGAATGAATATTCTCACATCGTTTCGAATAAAACAATTAGCCTTGGATATCACAATTGTCAAAATACTATAAACATAACCACAAACGTGATAATAAAACGTAAGTTATTTGTGTTCATTATTTTATTAGTCTATTTTATCTGGTCGAGGAGAAAGTATAGTCTGCTACTCGGTAAGAATGGAAATTCTGATGCTCGTGGTTCCTCGCGTTCCATTCTTACCGAGTATCAGACTATACTTTTTCCTCGACCAGATAAAATAGACTAATAAAATAATGAACACAAACAACTTACGTTTTATTATCACGTTTGTGGTTATGTTTATAGTATTTTGACAATTGTGATATCCAAGGCTAATTGTTTTATTCGAAACGATGTGAGAATATTCATTCTATCCCTTGTTATGGAATGAATTACATGCAAAATGCATAAGCGCATAGTGTTTTGTTCCATAACAAGAGTGAGAATGTGTACGTTCTATAATCAAAATTGATTTCAGAATGCTTAAATTCTATGGTGGTCGTGGAGAAACATTATTTTTGTAAATTAATAAAATTATTATTATTATTATTAAAGTGGGCCATAGGGATTTACATGTAAAATTTGAAATGTGATAATATTCGACAGTATAGGTCTTCTTACATTATTTTTGAAGCTTTTCAAGCTGAATGATTTGGTATCTTACTCAACAGTTTCTGCAGAGTATTTACCGAGATATGTGGAAAAAATGTGGCTATCATTTTACTTTCCCTGATTTGATATTATCCTAGTTATTTATACACTTTCATGGTTTATTTTCAATTTAAATCATATTTTAAATGTACTTAGAGTGGTTTGTAAAAACTGACGTTTAAAAAGTCAAAATTATGACAAATTATACTTTAAATTGTAATAGTCAGTTTAATCAAAAACTAAAGCGATTTCTAAAAAAAACATATTATTTATAAGTTGTTCATTTTGGCATTCTCTACAATTATTATTAACATACATTTTCTGTAACTATTGATTTATAATTACAAAGCAAAAAATGAAACAAAAAAATTAATAATTTTTTTCTCGAATAACAATGATTTTATGAAAAATATTTTCAAACAAAAGATGTTTCTTCAATGTGTGTTCAAATGTTTTTTTGTTTTTGTTTTTCATTATCAAATAAGACTTATGTTCAATGTTTCATATCAATTGCTCTATTAGTTTTTGAGATACAGCGCGCACAGACACACACAGGCACAATTTTTTTTCCAGATATCTTTGTCGCTTCTAGGGCCCCAAAACGGATATTTCCGTGAAAAAAATTTCACGATCACAATACTTTCTCGTACTTCAGAGAAAGTAAAAACTTTACAATCATTTTGAATGAAAAACAAAGGTTTGCCATGATATTATAATAGCAGGTATTAAATTTTGTTCTAAATAGTGACAGTTGCTGTCACATGTCTTTTTAAAACCTAAACTAGAAAAAAACCGTCAGCCGGGTAAAATGAATAATGGAAATCGTAGGCACAGAAATATTTTCTCCTCTCCCTAGGGAGAAAAATGATTATTTCTGTCACGATTTCGACAGTTGTAAACTGGAATTTTTCTCGCGTTTGTAAAAAAATGAAGTTTTCTATATCGAATATGCTACGAGGATTCTGTCACGTGCGTCGCACGGTCAGGTGCGTTGCCAGGAGTAATTTTTAATTTTCCCCAAATAATAATAATAAATTGTCTTTATTTAATGAAAAAATGCAGTTGAAGAAAATACATGAGTAGGAACATTGCTCTCTACTTGTAAAACCCTCGTTGATGCTCAACTGTTTGGATTGTGGGATAGTGCCCACCCACCACCCTTTGGATTAACTTTAACTTAAGCTACAAAATTATGTTCGTGTAATGAAAAGTCTTTATAAATTCCTTGGTGATGTTGGAGGTTTAATAATTGCTAATACAAGGTTTTTAGTTTAAGTAAAAGTTGATCCGGAGGGGTGGTGGGTGGGCCATATCCTATAATCCAACCAATAGAACACAGCAGTGTTACTACAAATGTACGAAATTAACATAAACGAAATAAAAGATATATTTCCTGTGTTTTCATCATTGCTCTCCACTTGTACAACCCTCGTTGATACTCAACTGTTTGGATTGTAGGATAGTGCCCACCCACCACCCTTTGGATTAACTTTAACTTTAGCTACAAAATTATGTTCGTGTAATGAAAAGTCTTTATAAATTCCTTGGTGATGTTGGACGTTTAATAATCGCTAATACAGGGTTTTTAGTTTAAGTAAAAGTTGATCCAGAGGGTGGTGGATGGGCCCTATCCTACAATCCAACCAGTAGAACACAGCAGTGTTATTACAAATGAACGAAATGAACATAAACGAATTAAAAGATATAATTCCTATGTTTTCATCAGTGCTCTCCACTTGTAAAACCCTCGTTGATACTCAACTGTTTGGATTGTGGGATAGTGCCTACCCACCACCCTTTGGATTAACTTTAACTTAAGCTACAAAATTATGTTCGTGTAATGAAAAGTCTTTATAAATTCCTTGGTGATGTTGGAGGTTTAATAATCGCTAATACAGGGTTTTTAGTTGAAGTAAAAGTTGATGCGGAGGGTGGTGGGTAGTCCCTATCCTATAATCCAATCAGTAGAATACAGCAGTTTTACTACAAATGAACGAAATGAACATTAACGAATTAAAAGATATAATTCCTGTGTTTTCATCATTGCTCTCCACTTGTAAAACCCTCGTTGATACTCAGCTGTTAGGATGGTGGCATAGTGCCCACCCACCACCCTTTGGATTAACTTTAACTTAAGCTACAAAATTATGTTCGTGTAATGAAAAGTCTTTATAAATTCCTTGGTGATGTTGGAGGTTTAATAATTGCTAATACAGGGTTTTTAGTTTAAGTAAAAGTTGATCTAAAGGGTGGTGGGTGGACCGTATCCTATAATCCAACCAGTAGAACGCAGTAGTAAACACAAATGAACAAAATTAACATAAACGAATTAAAAGATATAATTCCAGTGTTTTCATCATCGCTCTCCACTTGTAAAACCCTCGTTGATACTCAACTGTTTGGATTGTGGGATAGTGACCACCCACCACCCTTTGGATTAACTTTAACTTAAGCTACAAAATTATGTTCGTGTAATGAAAAGTCTTTATAAATTCCTTGGCGATGTTGGAGGTTTAATAATCGCTAATACTGGGTTTTTAGTTTAAGTAAAAGTTGATCCAGAGGGTGGTGGGTGATCCGTATCCTACAATCCAACCAGTAGAACACAGCAGTGTTACTACAAATGAACGAAATTAACATAAACGAACTAAAAGTCTTTATAAATTCCTTGGTTATGTTGGTGGTTTAATAACCGCCAGGGGGGGCTATTTGAATAGGGAGAATTGGAAACGCGACATACACGCCATCTCACAGTCATCTGGCCCAACTAACGCAACGCAACGCTGCCAAATCTATGTACAAATCTTTGTAAGCAAGCAATATGGTCATATTTTTGTTGGTTAAATTTATTTTAGGTATTTAAGAACATCCAAATATCTGGTAATATTCAAATTCCAAAAGTGTTAATTGTTTGTTTAAATCTATTTGATAAATTTTAAAGCAAAATACTTTTGAATAGTTTCATAAATGTATATTGTTTTAAGTCCTCTGTGAGATATGACAACATATATTTCCCATAGCATTGCCGATCTTTTTAGACGTACATTACCTCATTAGCGCCACGAGTTGAATTGATATTTGGCCAGGTATTATATATATAATATATCCGCTTTTATTTGGATGCGTCGCACTGATGAGAACCAAAAAGTTCGAAACACTTGCAAAAATGAATTGTAAAGTCGCAATTTTCAATTTCGCGCTGGCTCGATGTGTTTGGCCAGATGACTTGCAGATGGCGCTGATGGCGTTTCCAAAAGTTAACATTTATTCTGAATGCTCTGTGATAATCGCTAATACAGGGTTTTTAGGTTAAGTGAAAGTTGATCCAGAGGGTGGTTAACTCAACACAGTCTTGTTGCAAATGAACTAATTTAAATAAACGAATATAATGTAGTAAAACGAATTCCTCTTCGCTGAGGAAAATTACTGACTTCTTTACGGTTGTGCACTATTGATAATGATGATTTCTAGCAAATGTAATAATATGTTCATTCATACTTATTTTCCCAAAAATACCCCTCGTATAAAATACCCACCCCAAAAATACCCCATTGATTGGAATTTCCCAAAATACACGCCAAAACCTCAATTTACCCCCATTTTGGGGAAAAAACTCCAATCTGGCAACACTGCGTACGGCTGATTTAATCAAGTCGTGAGGGGTGGGAAGTGACATTTCGTAAATAAGATGATTATTTTGCGTCATTTCATTGTAAATTTCTAGGCAAGCGCATATTTCCTTCAGCAATGGGCGCGTTCGTCAGACTAAACAGTTGGGTGTTTACTGCCAACCGTTGGGGTATTTTCTGATGAACGCACTGTTGATCGTGAACAAGTTCGTCCAGCGGTCGCCATTTTACTAATCGTACAAATTAGACTGATTGGTGTTGGAATCAAGTGTTGAAGTTGCCGCAGAAATGGAGATAACAAAAGTAGCGTTCATCAAATACCAACATTCAGCGCAAATCAAAATAAACATGTTGACAGTTGAAAATTCTGACGAACGTGCCCGGTATCACTGCTTCTGCAGAATAGTCGTATTATATTCTCGGTATTACCGTTGATTGAAGTATTGTACATATTGTACAATACTTCAATCAACGGTATTACTCTGTTCCATCACTCGAATGAACTAAAATGTTTCAAATTATACACTACAATTCAAACAATTCGTATAAAATACAATTTCTAAGCAAAACACGACGACTTTCTAAATTATTAATTAATACTACTATTTGTTTGTGTAGGCGTTTTATATCCCATATTATTATTTAAAATAAATCAATTTATTTAAAACAACCACAGTGTGATATCTCAACTTACATTGATAGAAATAGAATATGATTAATGCAAATTATTCAGACCGCACATTCACACAGCCTGAATGAAGATGTTTGTTGTGGTTGGTAATGAAAGCATGTTTATTTGTGAAATGCTATGAATAATAAATATGAAAATCAATGAATCGCGAAGAAAAGGAAATCAATTCGATGCAATTTTAGTGGGTCATATCGTCATTAATCGTATTTATTACCTAACACAATGTCGATGATTAGTGTGGGTTTTCAAAAACCATCTGCGTCCGTCTGGAGAAATTGCATGCATTTCTCTGAAATTCGAGGGCACGGCAGAAGGAAGATGGTCAAATTTCTCATCGACGTTCTCGATTTCTTTTCACGCCCGCCGAATAAATACAATCGTTAAATTACGCTGTTCTTAAAGAAATACCGAGCATAATGATGGATGTTGGAGATTGGGCTGTAGGATTAAGAAAATTGAGTGTTCATTCATGTGCATTATCAAGTTTCGATGGTTAATTAGGGCTATAGATTGAGGATCTGGCAATACGAACGATGGGAATCCAATTTTCATATGTTGTGTTCTTTTTTTTTATTAAAAAGGAAGGATGGTTGACGGGAATTCGGGTTGAGGAAGTGCGGATGATTTGAAATTGGCGTAAGCATCAAGCTATTCGGCCACTAACGATAATTAAGTTTTTGAGATTTCATTTTAATAATGAATGGGACATACACTAGACATCCATGGACCCGCACGGCCACTTCTTCGTTCCGAAAAACTGACCGCACGGATGGGATTCGAACCCACGACCACGAGGCCCGTGAGCAGGAGCTCAACTCACTAGGCCACCGCGGCCCTTCTAGTTCTTATCATGTTGAATTAAGTTGTGAAAATATCGATTTATTTTCCAATAAATAATAAACATTTTTTGTTGTTGATCTCGTCATTAGATTCGACGTGAATTTGTTATCGGGAAGGCGTAATCTTTTTAGTAATTATCAGGGTGGAAACTTTAACTGAAACAAATTCGGTATTTATGAAAGGAGAAGTTCCAGAAAAAAATCCTCGGACACGTCGATTTTTATTTTTTATTACCCACTTTTTAGGGTCTTCAAATATAGTGTGACGTCACTAGTCTTTCACGTATGACGTTATAGACTTTTTTTAAAATGAAAACAATTTTTTTTTATTTCACTAAATTTGCAGCCCTTTTTATTCTCGGCATATTCAATCATCTCGAAACTTTCCTCGATTCGGGCCTCAAATCCCTGTGATTATCGGGTCATAGAGCTTTGAGTCTCCAAATCGGAGCAATCCCGGGAGACCGGGAGGTCTGGTAACCTCACGACCTACAACCGGCTGCGTCCGTCGCAAACTGAAACGGAGAGAATGCGCGTGCCTGTAACCACTAACTACGCAGTTTTATTGTTTACTATTCGTATTTCATATCAGCGGCGGCTCCTGGATGTTCGGCGAGGAGGCTACGGGAGAAAATTTGACTAAAACAGCAGTGGCACATTTATTTCCTCTATAACAGGAAGTAGTGCAGCGCGAGCGACATCTCTCCGAAGATCCGCGAGCCTCCGCTGTTCCATATCATAGTTTTTCACTTAGGGACGGTTTCACATTTCACATACATGGAATAAAGCTTGGAATAACTATTCTTGCGAAAAATTGACTTCAGCTTTCCGCGACGCATGTCATGTATTATGTGTCGAACAAAGATGAAATACATTTGACCCTAGTGTTATTCCGTGCTATTCCCTGCGTCTAATACCTGGCCTTAGTTATTAAGATATTTTGAAATAGTTCACAAGATTAACGGAAAATCTTTGGGTGTACTTACTCCCATGTAAGCTGGCATTCAACTATTGACTAGTACAGTAGTCGTAAATTCTCAAATTGCGTATCAAAATATAAATGGCAAAGCAATTAGAATTACAAACTTTCGTGAGAAAATTGTAAATGCAATATTTGAAGGAAGAGCCAATCTTCTAGCAGAGCAGAATAGAATACCAGCAAACATTGAAAGCTCACTGAAATTCATGCACTGAATGTTACCAAAAAAAATGGTGATGTGGCCATCATATTACTTTCTCCGATTTGATGGTATCATTTATATTTACGCTTTCATGATTTATTTTCAATTTAAATCGTATTGTAAATGTACATCGAACGTTTTGTAGAATCGGACGAAACTGACGTTTAAAACGTCAAAATTATGAAAGACGAAAATCACAAATTTTACTTTAAATTCTAATAGTCAATTTACTCAAAAACCAAAGAGATTTCGAAAAAATTGTGATGTGGCCATCATGTTACTTTCTCCGACATCATAGCCAATTATATTTACGTTTTCATTGTTTATTTTCAATTGAAATCATATTTTAAATGTACATCGAGCGTTGTGTAAACTCGGATGAAACTGACGTTTAAAACGTCAAAATTATAAAAAGATTTAAAAATTATACTTCAAATTCAAAAACTCATTTTACTCAAAAACTAAAGGGATTTAGAAAAAAAAATTATTCTGTAAGTTGTTCATTTTAGCATTCTCTACAATTATTATTAACATGAATTTGCTGTAACTATTATCGTTTTATAATTATAAACCAAAAATTAAAAAAATAATAAATTTTTTTCTCGAATAAAAATGATTTTATAAAAAATGTTTTCAAGCAAAAGATGTTCATTTCTTTGTTGTCTTCAATGTTTGTTTAAATGTTCTTGTGATATTTTTCATATTTAAGAAAATATTGGCAAAAAACAAAAAACAGTTAAGGTAAACACCCACTTCCGGTGTACGAAATTTTACCAAAAGCTTTTCAGTTCTTCAGATTATCAAATAAGACGTATTTTCAAAGTTTCATATCAATGGCTCTATTAGTTTTTGAGATACAGCGCGCACAGACAGACACACACACACACACAGACACAATTTTTTTTTTCCAGAAATTGTTGAAATGGCATCTAGGGACCCAAAACGGATATTTCCGAAAAAAAATTTTTGAAAAAAAATCACGATCACAATACTTTCTCGTACTTCGTAACGGAGAAAGTAAAACCATACTTATTTATATTTATACTTTCATGGTTTTTTTACTTTCTCCGTTACGAAGTACGAGAAAGTATTGTGATCGTCATTTTTTTTCAAACATTTTTTTTACGGAAATATCCGTTTTGGGGTCCCTAGTTGCCATTTCAACAATTTCTGGAAAAAAAATGTTTGTGTCTGTGTGTGTGTGTGTGTCTGCTGTGTGCGCTGTATCTCAAAAACTAATAGAGCAATTGATATGAAACTTTGAACATCCGTCTTATTTGATAATCTGAAGAACTGAAAAGCTTTTGGTAAAATTTCGTACATCGGAAGTGGGCG
Source organism: Ocypus olens (assembly GCA_910593695.2). Lineage (NCBI taxonomy): Eukaryota > Metazoa > Arthropoda > Insecta > Coleoptera > Staphylinidae > Ocypus > Ocypus olens. The sequence continues at coordinate 8,957,364 of OU343053.1, read as the reverse complement.
TTTACCTTAACTGTTTTTTATTTTTTGCCAATATTTTCTTAAATATAAAAAATATCACAAAAAAATTTAAACAAACTTCAAAGACAACAAAGAAATGAACATCTTTTGCTTGAAAGCATTTTTCATAAAATCATTTTTATACGAGAAAAAAATTAATTTTTTTTTTTAAATTTTTGGTTTATAATTATAAAACGATAATAGTTACAGAAAATTTATGTTAATAATAATTGTAGAGAATACTAAAATGAACAACTTATAAAGAATAAGTTTTTTTCGAAATCCCTTTAGTTTTTGAGTAAACTGAGTTTTGGAATTTGAAGTATAATTTTTCCATCTTTCGTAATTTTGACGTTTTAAACGTCAGTTTCATCCGAGTTTACACAACGCTCGATGTACATTAAAAATATGATTTAAATTGAAAATAAACCATGAAAGAGTAAATATAAATGATACCATCAAGTCGGAGAAAGTAACATGATGGCCACATCACCATTTTTTCAATTTAAATCGTATTGTAAAATTTGTAAATTTACATCGAGCGTTTTGTAGAATCGGACGAAACTGACGTTTAAAACGTCAAAATTATGAAAGCCGAAAATGACAAATTTTACTTCAAATTCTAATAGTCAATTAACTCAAAAACCAAAGAGATTTTGAAAAAAAACTTATTCTTTGTAAGTTGTTCATTTTGGCATCATTTACAATTATTAATCATGTAATTTTGTTGGAACTGTTATCGTTTCATAATTATAAACCAAAAATGAAACAAATTTAATAAATTTTTTTCTTCAATAAAAATGATTTTATGAAAAATATTTTCAAACAAAAGATGGTTATTTCTTTGTTCTCTTCAATATTTGTTTGAATGGTTTTGTGATATTTTTCATATTTAAAAAATCATTGCAAAAAAACAAAAACAGTTATGGTAAACATCCACTTCCGGTGCACTAAATTTTACCAAAAGCATTTCAGTTCTTCGGATTGTCAAATAAGACTTATGTTCAAAGTTTCATGTTAATTGCTCTATTAGTTTTTGAGATAAAGCAGGCACAGACACACCTACACACAATTTTTTTTTTGCAGAAATTTTTGAATTCGCCTCTAGGGACCTAGAAACGCATATTTGATAAATTTGAAAAAAATTACACGATCACAATACTTTCTCGTATTTCGTAACGGAGAAAGTAAAAAATAGCGAAAGAAATGGAAGGGAATTTGCAATTAGGAATACCTCTCGAGTGCGAATGAAATTCCAGGCTTGTAACGCAAAATAATTGTGCATGAAATGCTTTCTTGACAGTCATTATGAAGAAATAACTTCCATGTCATCAAATGGTACACACAGTTTCCGCTATAAATTTTATTACAAACTATGTGTATAAAATTACAAAAGACACTTGCTTTATAATTTTTTTTTGTATAATGTCATTTTATTCCATTACTTTGTATTTTTTTTTAGTAACTTCGCAAAATAATTAGCTTAATTTTTTAAAGAAATGATTAAATATGAACCGATGTTAATATAAACCGTAATCATGGTGATGGTTGCGACCGTTACTACGTGGTAATTCATTATATAATCACTGAATAAAACACTTACTATGTTTTTTACCACAATTTATTTGATGTATGTACAAATATTTCATATACATACATATCACGACTTAAGTTTCGACGTTTTACCGTTTTATTATCGGTAGTAATATACCTAGATCGAGGTTAATTATCAAAAAATAGTTTTTTGAGTACCTTGTTACCTAGTAATTTAACGAGACAATAACATTTGTTGTCAGTTGACAACAAATGTTATGTCGAGATGAATTACTAAAAGGTAAAAGGTACGAAAAAAATGTGTTTTTGATAATTCATCCAAGCTCGCGGTATATTTGGGTAGATAATTTATCGAATGAAATAATAAGGATCAGGAAAAGTTATGGTTTATTACAAGCTGAATAGTTTGGTTTGCTACAAGAGTAATTGTAAAAATTAAAACTTAATTACAGTGACGTAACGTCATGAACATCATGTTTTTATAACCTTAAAAGCTACTCACCTAATTACCGTTTTTCTGTTATCGATTATGACAATGCAAAACATTGTTGTAATGTCAAGCTACCCCATTAATTATCGATTTTCTGTTATCGCATCTATTATTATGTGGTAAATTATCAAGTGAAACAATTAATGCACTTTTTCTATTAATTTTTTCACTTGATAATAAAACGGTAAAACGTCGAAACTTAAGTCGTGATATGTACGTATATGTAATATTTGTACATACATCAAATAAATTGTGGTAAAAAACATAGTAAATGTTTTATTCACTGATTATAAACCGTAATATTTATATTTATTCATGCTCCGCCACTGGAAAAGTTCAAATTCGCCCAATTTCGATTTCCCGCATTTTCGCCGCGGCGAAAATTCGTATAATCAAAACGTTTGAAAATAGCGCTCGCCACCAGAGTGCGTGCGCATGCACTTTTCCGCAACAATAAGCCACCTGACCCTCCTTCCACCATCCTTGTTTACTTTTGCTACGTTTACTTGGTGGGGGAGCGGGCGCTAGTCTCAACCGCGTCCAGGTAAAAAATGGCATTTCTAGATAGTTGAGGAGCCCAGTGAAAGCTTGTGCATGTCATATTAGATTTTTATTTACGTGCGAGATCTCTAATTAAAAAGGTGCGTTTTGCATCAGTCGCGATTCGTTCCGGTCGGGACTGGACGTGTACGCGTGTGGAACACTCGAAACACCGCAAGATAACTCATAAGACTGGATTAAGTGAACCGTGTGTACAACTGTACCGTCTCTCGTTATTTTACACAATCTTATACACGAATATTCTATATTTAATAACCCGGCCGGGTTTTCCAGTGCACCGCCACGAAACCCAGTGTGACATCCACCGAAAACAAACAAAACCATGGAGTAAACAGTGCTATCGTTGACATTTGTTTATAGTGTTTCGAGAAAAATGTCATCCTAACCCTGACACATTTATTCAATTGTACCGTGCAAGTGGAATTAAATGCCTCTCCCCCAACATTAAATTCGTAAAGTATGTGTTGCCGGCAGACCCGTCTGAAACGCAAATGCCGCCGTGCAGGAATATGTACGAAATTGGTTAACAATACGTAATCAGCGCAGACCCCCTTCTTTATATAATGTATACGAATAGCAAGAGCAATGAGTCCGGTACGAAAAATTCTTGTATATATGACACCCCTTGCGATCCGACCGACGGCGACTACGAGAAACTGTTCTGTCCGAATAACGAACTGTCGGAGCCGCCGAGAGCGCGCTGTGATAGACTCAAGACTGGCTCCTCCTGTCAGGCGCTGAAGCACGCTGTCGCCTCGCTGCATCGCATCGATGACTTTCACAAGGAGAAAATCGGATCGGGGTTCTTCTCCGAAGTTTATAAGGTAAACGTACAATTTATTAGGTATTTTACTAGTACTTTAAATATTCTTTATATAATCGAGAGCCGGACGCACAATATGATATTTATGTTCTCTCGTGAGCTTCGATGTGATTTTTGTGTTTGTAAATCGCCTGTCAAAGTTGTATGGTGTTGGATTAATTTTTGTTCTTTAAATTATCACTAGTGGTTATAATTTCTGCAGGATACATTTTATATTAACCCTTTAACTGCGGCTGTCGTCAATAAGCGACTCGAGTAAATTTTACCGTAACTACGGCTGTCGTCAATAAGCGATTCACATATTTTTTGCCGTTCTTTTATGCTGTGAATCGCTTATTGACGACCAGTAGTAACATGGTACGTTGGTTCAAATGGAATAAAATTTATCAAATTTTCAGTCTTTGTTTTTTTTTCATTCAGGCAGCCAGTTTCTTGAAAACTTTTTAGTAGCTAAAGGGTTAAGGAGGGCAATCCAAAACAAGTGACGTAGCGGTATGTTTTCTTAAGCCCTATCAGTGCCCGTCCTCAACATGTTTTATACCTGGCACGTTGATGGAATAAAATGCTTCAAATCACTTTTTAATGATGTGATGTACTGTTGAAGCTATTACTGTTGTTATTGAGGTTGAATTATAATAAACACTGCTGGTATTACAAAACAAATTCAGATCTACTAATTGTCAGTAATCAACAAACTATGTACTTTATGTATGTAAATTGTATTTCCCTCTTTTAGTGCGTTTCGGGATCGTGGGTAGCCGTTTAGTTTATTAGTTACGGCTCTTCCCATCATTGATGTTTCATTAGAATTAACGTGTTAACTGCGGAATTAATTAAAAAATCTCCTCACAGAGTGCGGAATTAAAATCAAGCAATGACGAGTATACACATCGAAACGCAGTGCAAATGGTCCTATTATAAATTTTATGAAAAATGAGAAAGGATTATGTTTTAATTTGATAAAAAATTAGCAATTCATTTCTGAAAAGGTTATTGTTATATATTGTGTTTGACGAGTATGCACGTCGAACGCCTTTAACCACTTCTCGCCCATGTAGCTTTGATTGAGCTATAGCAGTGATTCCCAAAGTGTGTGCTGCAGCGATTTAGGGGGGCGCTGATGGCCACAGGTGCATTTTGGGGCGATGAATAACTAAGGGGGCAGTGATAATATAAAAGAAAGAAGAGAAGATTTAGTGAAACGTGGGTTCAGTGCAGTAACCAATTTATTAACAAAAAAATAAAATAAACCAATTGCAAATAGTCAATCTTGGTGATCCTATTAATTGCTTTTAAAATTAAAAAAAAAATTCCAGGGGGCGCTAAGTAATATTTTTTCAGGAAAGGGGGCGGTAGGACAAAAAAGTTTGGGAACCACTGGGCTATAGGATAATCCTGAAAAATCACTTTTTTCTTTTTGTTACCTTTTTCTACGACATATTATTCCACTGTCACAAATTTACTCATTTATGCAAAGAAATATAAAAAAAAATCCATAGATGGCGCTAAAGGTGTAATTTTTTTTTGTAAAATATTTTTGTTTTCATTTTTTTGTTTGTCGCCACATGTGATGACCTGGGCGTGAAGAGGTTAACTGGCTAATTGATTATACGTATTTTACTAGTCAGAAATTAAATGAAGATCTATCTGTGGTCAGCATATTAATGCTTATAAGAAAATAATTGAACTATTAACTTTTTTAAATTCTACAACCAAAGAATATTGTAAATAAAATAAATATATCCGGAAATTCATATTTAAGACGTTCCCGAATTTTATGTTTTTAAAATGTAATTTGAAATAAATTATACAGGGTCCTGCATCTCACCTCCCATCTTCTATAGCTCAGTTACTAATTAAGTTAAGATTTTGATATTTTGCAAACTTCACTTATACCCGGAGACGTATTTCAGAAAAATATTTTCGATTATGCAGGGTGTCCCAATAAGTGTGACGCCATGATAATATATATTTTTTTAATTACATGCTATATATTTTATTGCTTATTGGTGCCAACATACTCCTATGATTTTATTGAAAAAAAAAAAAACTAAAAAAAATCAGTTTTGCACTATTGGTTTAAAAAATAAATAAAAAATAAAAATAGTGCCTCGTTAATAAAATCATGCAGGGTGCTTATTAAATAAGGTCTGATAGTCCCGTTAACTAAGTTTGATTGATATGAATTATATAGGGTCTCCAAAATTAAGCGTCAAACTTTCCAAACTTTAAAGCACTTTATTTTTCTTATTTTAAATTGGAGCCCCTGTATATTTTTATGTCAGTCCAAGCAGAATTAAAAAACAAACATTATTCCTAGTAACAACCCTATCAAAATTAAAAGTTATTTGCATAAAACTCGTTTAATCAACCATTCCAATAGCCATTTTATTGAATAAAAATTGAAGATGGCTTTGAAAAACAATTTATTGACATTAAAATTTAACAAAGTGACAATAAATTATTTTGACTTTAGTAATACAAAAGTTTAAAGCATTGTTAGCTCTTTATACTCTAGAATTATATGTTGTGCAATCGAGATGAGCCATTCAAATGTTCATTAACACATTAACTGCCGACTCGGTCAATATGACCGAGACACATTTCCACGATTTTCTTCGCATAGGTAATAAATATTGTAAAATTTCTTTCGTAAGATCCAATATTCGTGGATATCTACAATTGCGCAATATGAAATATACCGCCCGGCTGTAACGTAAAATATAACAAAAAGCCAAAAAGCCTCCGGCAGTTAACGTGTTAAAAAAGTGAGCCCCAATATGTTCACCAATAATTTCCCCCACACATTAAATTGCCAATCTGAATTGTTGATTAACCTGCCTAAAAACTCTTGGATTGTGGTCGCAGTAATAATGAAAGTTATGATGATACACAAATCCATTTTTATTAAAAGTGGCCTTATCAGAAAACTACACCTTATTTTAGCTTGCGCCCAGTTGCAAAATTCAACACGTTGATCAAAATCTTGTTCAAAAAGTTGTTGATGAAACTGGATATGATAGGCATGGAAACGGCTGCCCTTTAAAATTCGTTGAACGGTTGTTTTGCTTACATCCTTGGCAGCAGCGACTGCTTGTTGACTAACGAAAGGATTTTCCGTAACAGATAGCACAGCCAATTGATTTTCTTCATTTCGAACCGGTATATTTATTACTGGTTTTGTATGGTTTACATTTCCCGTTTGTACAAACCTCTCTAATGAGTTTTGCAGGCCCTTTTTTCTCGATGTTGTTGTTCCGGATAACGCTGTGCCTGAACTCGACTTGCCAAAAAGGAGTTCTTATTGCATTCTCCTAATATAAAATACAATATCTACGAACTCATTTCGATTGTACTCCATGACAAAAAATAATTCTTGAGTATAAGGAGCTTAAGCTAACAATGCTTTAAACTTTTACATTACTAAAGTCAAAATAGTCTCTTGTCACTTTGTTAAATTTTAATGTCAATAAATTGTTTTTCAAAGCCACCTTTGATATTATTTAATAAAATGGCTATTGGAATAGTTGATAAAACGAGTTATCTGCAAATAACTTTTAATGCGTTAGAAAGTATTAGTATTCATTTTTGTATTTATATTATCACTATTAATACATGTAATTTCCCTCTAATTGGAAAACTTTCTGTTGGGTATAAATAAATAAATTGGGATAGGGTTGTAATAAGGAAAAATGTTTGTTTTTTAATTCTGCATGGAATGACATAAAAATATACAGAGGTTCCAATTTAAAATAGGAAAAATAAAGTGCTTTAAAGTTTGGAAAGTTTGACGCTAAATTTTGGACACCCTGTACAATTCATATCAATCAAACTTGTTTAACGGGACAGTCAGACCTTATTTAATAAGTACCTTGTATGAGTTTATTAACAAGGCACTATTTTTATTTTTTATTAATTAAAAAAAATGGTGCAAAACTGATTCTTTTTCGATGATTTCCCGAATTACGGAGTATTAATATAATTAAATAAATAATAATCGAAGATTCTCCGTATATCTGGAGGTTGCAGGTTCGATCCCTGTCGGAGGCATGTATCACACTTTTGATTCAGCTATATACGGAGAATCTTCGTTTATTATTTATTTAATTATGATTCTTTTTAGTTTTTTTTTTTGCTAATATATCACTGAGTCGATTTCAATAAAATTATAGGAGTATGTAGGCAACCATAAAAGGTATCCAAATAAGCAATAAAATATACCTACAGCATGTAATCTAAAAAATTATATCGTCATAACATCACACTTTTTTGGGACACCCTGTATAATCAAAAATATTTCCCTGATTTTTCCTGCATTCTAGGATGCAAATATATTCTGCAAAATATCAAAATTCCAACTTAATTAGTAAATGAGCTATAGAAGATGGGAGGTGAAATGCAGGAACCGGTATACAGGGTGATTTATAATCGGTGGAACAAAAATAAGTCTCGTATGCGGAATCACATTCTAAGCTGAATTGAAAGAATAATCCTTTTTCAAATTTTCTTTCATTTCTGACTTATTTGATGAAAAGCATAAGCCTCCCAATTAGTTACAGAACGACAGCAGATTTAAATTTTATTGAATTAGTAAGGATTAAATTTAAAAAAAATGAGTAACTTGAAAACACAAATTGTAAGAAACTTATCTATTGCCTTGTCAGTTGTTCTTGAATGCAATTATGCCATCTGCGAGCTTTTGAGTTGTAAACGCAAGTTATTATTGCATTATCTTGATGAATTTTATTAAATCTACCAGGTCTATAAATATGAAACCCGAATTTTTGTATAGAAAATACACGTTTATTGTATGAAAGTTATTAAAAAGTATTGCCCATCCCTAGCTATACATTTTTCCCACCTGTCTGGCAATTTGTGGATGCCACCCCAAAAAAACTGTTGTTCTTTTGAGGCAAACCAGTCATCGAGCCATTTTCGTATGAAGTAAAGCGCTGCTCGGCAAGTGCGTGTCCCATCGATGCAAATAAGTAGTAATCGGACGGAGCCAAGTCTGGTGAGTAAGCTGCATGCGAAAGTATTTCCCAACTAAACGCCTCAATCGTTTCCTTGACCAGTTTTGCTGTGTGTGATGGTGCATTATCGTGAAGCAAAATCACTTTGTGTTGCCTTTTTTGATATTCTGGTCGTTTTTCACGCAAAGCTCAATTCAAATCGATCATTTGTTGTCGGTAGCGTTGAGTGTTAACGGTTTCGCCAGGTTTTAGCAGCTCATAATAGATCACACCCTTCCGATCCCACCAAACACAGAGCATTGTCTTCCGTCCATAGCGATTTGGCCTTGCAGTCGATGTCGATGGTTCGCCTGGAGTTACCCATGATCTTTTACGCTTAGGATTCTCAAAATATATCCACTTTTCATCGCCAGTCACAATTTGATGGAGAGATGACTTTCTTTTGTACCTGGCGAGCAGCATTTCGCAAGTGGTTTTTCGGTGTTCCTGCTGTCTTTCATTCAGTTCATGTGGAACCCATTTTCCCATCTTTTCGATCTTGCCCATGGCTTTCAAACGTATGGAGACGGTTTCTAATTGATCCGCGAGTTGTTGCTGCGTTCGAGCGTCATCCTCAACCAACAATGCTTGCAATTCGCCGTCTTCAAACTTTTTCGGTGGTCTTCCATGTTCTCACGTCAAAATCGCCACTTTTAAATGTTTTAAACCACTCAAAGCACTGTGATTTACCAAGAGCATGCTAACCGTAAGCTTAGACAATTCGATGCGATTCTGCAGCAGTTTTCTTCAATTGATGACAGAAAATCAATGATGTCCGCAAATCGTAGTTTCCAGGCACAAAATTCGACATGTTTAACGCTATTACAAACTGTGCTGTTGTATGAAACTTGTATTGTTGTGAGATGAAAATCTTTGTCAGAGATGTCAACAAGGAAATGGCGTCAATGATGCGGTTTGACGGTAACTACATTGACAGCTAGGGACATCTATGGGCAAATTCCGGTTTCATATTTATAGACCTGGTAATTGTTATTTGAACATGTAATTGTTCACGTGTGTTTATTTCGTCACTGTAAAGCAGCTGCATCAAATGGTTCCAAAGAGAAAAATCAAAAGGATTTAAGGGGTACGGTGATTTTTTGTTTGTTAATATGTTACCTTAAAGGCCAATTATATGGTGCAGGCATTGCAGATTATAGCTATAATAAAATTTTCTGCTATAGAATGTTACTCAAAACTTTGAACGTGTTTTTCTAAAAACTGCATTTTTCAAATTGGGTGAAACTCTTACAAATCTTTATTGGTTCTCTTGAACTTTCGAGGGTGACTTTTCAGATACATTATCTAGTGGATAGGGTACGAATTTTGCAATAGGTTATAAACTTTCTTTTTTATAAACAATTTTTGAAATAAATACAAGACAACGAAATGTATTTATCTAATGCTTTCTGCAACAAGTAAAGTTGTTTCTAATTTGTTTAATTTTTGAAATGGTGAAAAATTTACTTATTTTTAAAAATGTGCACCATTTTTCAAGAAAACGGTATTTTAAAATTTCTGTATGCTATCCAGTAGCTTTCGGCATATATTAATTTTAAAAAAAATTGGTTTTTTGTTCTTGGTTGAAATCTGCGGGAGCAATCGTTTGCCCGTTTAAGGCCTCGCATGAAAGGTGCCTTGCAATCTTGGATTTTGAAGCCACCATTTTAAAATAAAAGAGGGAGAGAGGGAGAAACTTGTCTTTAATTGCGAACTTGCTAATCCGAAAAGTCTATTGGTACCACATCGCTTCGATATTAGATAAAATCTCAAATTCAAAATATTCATTATTTCTAAGCATTTTTCCAATTGAATCTTTATGAACTGTATTCCTTTGTGCCCGTTTTCACCGCACCCGGTTAACTCTTTAATCATTGATTATAAGTTAATCCCTTTGCACCGCCATTTAATCATTGATTAAAGTCGGGTTAAAGTCCCAATTTTTAACCGGCCCAGTTTGGGCGGTTAGGAAGCCGGTTAAGGAAATACACGTGCGTTCGTGTTAAAAATAAAGGAACATGAAGGTTTATTACATTGAGGACGACGTTAGGTGATATAAAATCATTACGAAGATCAAATACAATTGATTTTATTTATTCAAGCGCTAGATTTAAATGCCAATCCAAGTGAATATGCGAATAAAAAAAAATTATTTATTAGATGAAGCGTGTTTTAGGAGAAGGTATGGATTAAGCAAACAATTTACATTCAATTTGTTGCAAGTAATTGAACATAAAATAGATTTTCTAAATAATAGAAAACTGTAAACAGCTGTTCATTTGGCATCTGAAGCATGCGCAAAAGCGTCAATTTCAGTGGCACCCACCCCAGAAAATAAAATAACCCCATAAATTGCCAACCGTATTTTTGCTCACAACCATTTAATCATCGGATACTAACCGATGGGCGGTGCAAACGGAGCGGCATGATTAACTTAATCATTGATTTAGTAATCATAGATATTAACCGAGTGCGGTGCAAATGGGCATTAGTGTAGGAATAGGAGCTTCGTATCGATAATTTCAAGAATTAATATTATTCTTAATTTTAAAAATGCCTTTGTTATATTTGTACCACGTCACTCACATTAGGGTTATTTGATTTACTGCCTGTCATAAAATAAATAGTTATGTCGGTTGAGTTGATTGTAAAAAAAAAAAATTACAATAATCTAATTAAAATTTATTTCCTATTATTAGACATTCAATAATTAAAAACCAATCAATTTAAATTGAAAAATGTTTACGGACGATATGTAAATAACACTTAATTTATACAGACACGAGTTATTATCTCTGGATCGCGTCCGTGTTATATTTTACACTCGTTCATTCGTAGGACACCGTGCAATTTTTTCTGCTCCTCTACTTTAATTAAGAAATGTTGCTTGTGTTTTCTTGAAACCGCCACGTGGCCTTGGAACAGGGAATGATTATGCAGAAATGTTCCTCGCTACGCACCACGTCTGTTATTTTTCGTACCTCTATAATTTTAGTTTTTTGTCTATAATAATGAAATGATAATACTAATTGTAGAGAATGTCAAATTGAATGATTTATAAAAGAAAAAATAAAATGATGGCCACGTCGTTCTTTTACTAATAATTTCCCGACAGTTGTTTCAAATCTTGGAATTAAATTTTCAAAGGAGTAGAATTAATTTTATAATTATATAATTTAACCCACATTTTGTAAAATCTGCTTCATTTTCTTTGTTAAGGCTATGGCAGATATTGAATCATATGATAGTACATTGGTTTACAAGTTTCATAAGAAAGGTTTTATGGCACAAATGCAAGTTTAGAGCATCAGGTAATTTTTCGCTTATCAATTTTCATTGTTAAAAATTACCGATATTCCATATTCCAAACAAATAGTATAACCGGTAAATTTCTCCAATGCTTTCAAGCGTTGGAAAGTGATAGGGATATTTCACGGAACAGGTGAAAAAATACATATATTTATCTTTTTGTTTATTTACTCTCCCTAGACTAGTTGGCTGGAAACGCCCTTGGTAGATACTCATCTTATTCACATATTTCTGTGGAAGCAAAATAAAATTGTTCCAAAAAACTATGTTTTTTTTAATTGTACGATTCAATTACCTTCATCCGCAAGACTTTTTTTCACTTTTATTCATATGTGCATTCGCGCAGCGTACCTTCTTTAATTTACGCATTTCCACACATACAATACAATTGAAACGGGCATTTCTCCACTTTCATTTTACATTAACATTTTCTGTTCCACATTAGCACGCACCGTGCATTGTGCGGAGTGTTTGACCCCACGCTCTGAAATTATTTATCGTCGTCCCAAACTGCCGAATTAACAGAATTGCTATTTAATAGAGGACTTCCTCTCTTGCTTTAGCTTTTGGTCATTCGTCATCTGGTAAATATTTATATTTCCACGTAGTGCACAGGATTGTTTTTCTTTTTAAAGGTTTTTATCTCGGCAGTGTGGGACTCGTTCGGGTGTAAACTGTTGTTGGTATTGTTATGCGGGAACGGTTAGAAATTTTAATTCGCTGCAATGGAATATATTAGATGAATGGGTTGTTATGAATGATATTCTGTCGTGTGTTACCTAAGCAAGTGCATGGAATGTAATGTTTTCTATTTTACTTACGGGATAATTAAAGTGCATTCACATTGTATATTTAATTAGCTAAATAAAATAAGAATTCTTTACTTGATTTTGTATATTGTCACTGAAGCAGCAATAGGCGGTATATTATCAATTGGTATGATTATTACCGATGATATTTTGGAGTTGAAACCGAGCTGCAGATTTAACGAGCGCTAGCGCGAGTTGAATGTGCTGCTTTGGTTTCAACGACTAAATATCATCGGGTATTAATCGTACCACAAGTTACGTGAGAGAATATAACAAATAACATTTTATAATCTTGATGACAACTTACATATTGCAATGTTTTAATTCGTGTTGTAGTTTCTTGCAGCAAAGAAACTCCGCAAATTGCCGCCACTGTGACTCTTTATTACTCGCGATGTTTCTAGGCATCGGATTTTTCACCATTTCACTGATTTTACTGTTGGAGACTGCATCTCAACGGTTTGTTACGTCCATTTTGACGTATAAAATTCTGACAGGACCACAATAAATTATCACCGCTGCTTTTGTTTTTTGTCATCGCGGTGATACACATACTGCTATGCACTTCCTTGCATCTGATTGGCTGAAAATACATTGCAGTAGGCCATGAGTTGTATTCTCTCTCTCACATTTACCAAATTTGACAGGAGAGACAACAAACTGATTTCTCCACGACCATTGTAGAACTTAAGCATTCTGAAATCAATTTTGATCATAGAACGTACATTCTCACTCTTGTTATGGAACAAAACACTATGCGCTTATGTGTTTTGCATGTAATTCATTACATAAGTGTTTTGCATGTAATTTATTCCACAACAAGTAATGGAATGAAAATTATAGCTTTCTGGGAAAAGATTATGTACTAAAATCTCAATTTTGGTCCAAATGGCGGTTAGGCAGTATTGCTGCTTTGTCGATATGTTACCTCGTAACTTTGGTAAAAATTCCAGAAACTTAATATGCAACACACAAATCCGATAACATATCGAAACCTCTATGAATGGTAATATTATTGAATCATACTGTATTTGTGAGCATTGCTATTACAAGAAATTGAAAATACTATAATAAAAATGTGATAATTTCTTAACCCTTTCGGCCCTGGTGGTGGGCAATAGCCACCGCAACATTTACATGTCTCTACTTACTATGACAATCCATATTTTTGCTGTTTATCACTAGATGTCACTTCAGCCTCACTAATTAATTCCTATATTAATTAATTAAATCAGTTCAAATTTGGTATTTATGGTCTTAAGAAGCCCCCCATCAATAATAATTAACAAAAAAAATTTTTTTTTCATATTTAAAAATTCAGGGCTGAAAGGGTTAATATTGAATGTACTATACTTCCTTAGAGGAAGATATAGTTCATTCCATAAACAAAAAAATAGTGTTTAAATGTTTAATAAGTATACAGGGTGCCCGTTTTTGGAGCTCAAGCATGGGGATCTCAGTTATTTGAAGAGATACAAGGTCGGTTAAACTAGGGCAAAGTTGCCCAATCTGGAGTGTAACATAATGCCGTTTTGAAACATAAAATATTCCTACTACATCCGAAGATATCCGAAAAAAATCGAAATTTTCAAAAAATGTTTTTATTTTTTTGCGAGCCTATTTATAGAGATACTTCAAAACAATTCAAACTTAATCATTGCCACTTTGTACGCTCTACAACGTGGTGATATAATAATAAAAATTCGACGTTTCGATTTTCGGGAAACATCATCAACTTTGTTTTTCTTGTGGGTGCCATCTTATATTTTTACATTTTCAAATACAGATTTTTTTTCTGATTACGGTGATGTGTCATGTGTAGGGATTTGGACTAGCAGTTTAATGGTTACGCCAAAAATCCTGTTTTTGCAAAGAGTGCCTTGGAAATGACAGCTACACTTTTGTTTAATAAAGCAATTTTTGACACTTCGACTGAATTTCGTTTATCCTGACCTACAGTTACAAAACATTTATAACAAAATGCCGTTTTCAAGTGAAGAAAAACGCGATATGCTAGAACTTTATTACGCATCGCATCGAAATGGGAAAGTTACTTCGGAAACATACCTTCAGCGGTATCCAGAAAGACAACAACCTGCTGAAAATTATTTTCTGATTCTTCATAGAAATTTAGCTGAGTTTGGTGCATTTTCCAAGCCTAGAATACGTGTTCATAGGCCCAACGGAAATGAAATGGAAATTTTACAAGCAGTGAGTAAAATGTTAAAACCCTCTGAGCAGAGGGAGAGCTGGGTTCGGAAAATATCCGATATTTATATAAATATCAATATATCGGATATATATCCGATATATATCAACTTCTTGATATATATTCTTGGTCATTCATATGAATGTTTATATGACTTATTAATTATACAGGGTGTGGCACTTAAGATGCCTCGGACCATAGCTCCTTTACGATAAAAGCTATCGAAAAAAATCTAATCTAATCTACAAAGTGGTGCATAGTTACCGCCGCTATGTTTCAAAAATATTTCTAATCATCAGTGGCGTGCCGTACTCCAGTGGCGTACCAAACTTATGTTTTTTTAAATGGAATGCCCTATTTTTTATTGCAGATTTGGAAAGTGCTCGACGAGTACTTATTTTTTTATCTAACATGTTATACCCTTCACTTTAGCGGTTTCGCTGTTATAACCCCTTCTTTCAAAATTGCGCCCCATTTTTGAGATTTTTTTGGAGAGAAACTAATTGACACCGGGGCCTAAATTTTGAATTGAGGTACAGGTTAAGACCTCGTATACCTTTACATAATTTTTTTTCGGGTAATTTATGGAAAAAAAATAATTTTTGATTGATCTTCGCATGTTGTCATTTTTTCCGAAAATTTCAAATGGCACCCCCCTAAAAAAATTACGGCGTTGTACAGCCAAAACTCTAAATTTTTCATTGGTGTAAAAAAAATTACACATTGCATAACAAAATTTCGGAGAAAAAAGGAATTTCTTCGCAAATGTCGGGAAACGTTTTCCGTTCCCAAGTGTGCCATGAAAAAACAAAAGATTGGTAATTGTCAAAGTAAATTATTAGACGTCAGTAGCAGCCATAAGTCATTTTTGACAAACGTTCTAAAAATGTTCCGAACTCAAGAGAAAATGGTTGACATGATATTTATTCTTGGAGAATGTAACAAGAATTGTTTCTTGGCATCACGAGTGTACCCTGCGCGATATCCGCACAGGGCACATCCAAATGAACGTGCGTTTCAAAAAGTGTTGGAGAGATTTACTACTACGGGAAGTGTGAAACGGCCAAGGAGAGTTAGAAAGAAGGCAGTTATTACCGAAAATAATGAACTGCAGGTTCTGGAGGCAGTTATTGAAGATCCTCATACCAGTATCCGTGATATTAGTAGGAATCACGATATTTCAACGCGATCCGTACATCGTGTTCTTAAAAAGTACAAATTCCGTCCATTTAAGATTCAACTGCACCAAGAATTGCAACCTCAAGATTTTCATGCGAGGCAAGATTTCTGCATGTGGGCTATCAACAAAATTGAGCAGGAGGAATCATTTCTTATGCGCGTATTATTTTCTGATGAAGCAACGTTCCATAGAAATGGGCATGTCAATCGCCACAACTACCATTATTACGCCGATGAAAACCCACAAGCCATGCGAATGATAAACCACCAGCAAAGATGGTCGCTGAATGTTTGGGGAGGCATACTTGGAGAACACCTTTTGGGTCCTTATTTCATCGAGGGGCACCTGAACGGCAACAGTTATTTGAGGTTCCTTCGCGACGACTTGGATGATCTCTTGGAAAATGTCCCTCTAGCCGCTCTTCGACAGATAGTTTTCCAGCACGGTGGAGCTCCTGCACATAATAGCTGTGTCGTTCGGGAATTTCTCGATGAAACGTTTCCTGACTCCTGGATTGGTCGTGGGGGTCCTGTGAGGTGGCCGCCAAGATCACCAGACCTCACTCCCCTTGACTTTTTCCTTTGGGGCCATATCAAAGACGAGGTTTACAGGACGGTACCAACTACTGACGAGGATATGAGGGAGGGAATCCGCACGGCTTTCCGCGGTATATCACCAGAAGTCCTTAGGGCAGTGTCTAGAGCTTGTGAGTCGAAGTTGCGGTTATGCCTCCGGCAGGAAGGTCGTCATTTCTAACATTTAGTTTAAGTTGTTAAATTTTCTTTATCTGCATTTTTCATATCATGTTGAATAAATAGGTACATACTATTATGTTGACCGTATTTGTGTATTTGTTTTCTCATGGCACACTTGGGAACGGAAAACGTTTCCCGACATTTGCAATGAAATTCCTTTTTTCTCCGAAATTTTGTTATGCAATGTGTAATTTTTTTACACCAATGAAAAATTTAGAGTTTTGGCTGTACAACGCCGTAATTTTTTTAGGGGGGTGCCATTTGAAATTTTCGGAAAAAATAACAACATGCGAAGATCAATCAAAAATTATTTTTTTTCCATAAATTACCCGAAAAAAAAATATGTGAAGGTATACGAGGTCTTAACCTGTACCTCAATTCAAAATTTAGGCGCCGGCGTCAATTAGTTTCTCTACAAAAAAATCTCAAAAATGGGGCGCAATTTTGAAAGAAGGGGTTATAACAGCGAAACCGCTAAAGTGAAGGGTATACATGTTAGATAAAAAAATAAGTACTCGTCGAGCACTTTCCAAATCTGCAATAAAAAATAGGGCATTCCATTTAAAAAAACATAAGTTTGGTACGCCACTGGAGTACGGCACGCCACTGATGATTAGAAATATTTTTGAAACATAGCGACGGTAACTATGCACCACTTTGTTCTTAGATTTTTTTCGATAGCTTTTATCGTAAAGGAGCTATGGTCCGAGGCGTCTTAAGTGCCACACCCGGTATATTGCACATACTTTATTTATATTGTATTTATTTATTGCAAACAAACACAGTTGCTTACAATATAATAAAAAAATAACATTTAAATTGTTAAAATATTTGACATCAAATTGAAAATTTTTTGAAATGAGGACTTTTTTTGCTCTACACTATGTTTTCGGAGATAAATTCAAAGTGAGGACCTTTTTTTGTTTTTTTTTTTTGCTCACACTTACTTTTTTAGTTTTAACAGAGTTGTGAGTCACTTCAAAAATCGACTCTTTCCTACAAAAAAGAGTCATCTCGCCCATCTTTAGTTTATAATAGAGCACATGCCTACTATTCATATTGCTGCAACTGGAAAAATTTGAGAAACGGGGGAATTTTTTAGTATTATGTGTTTCATAAATATCCATGATATATATCATCGAATATATATCGTCCGAACCCTGGTGGAGAGTCTTGAAAAAACATAAGTATCGCCCCTTTAAAATCCATATTACACAAGTTTTACATCCAGGAGACACTGAACGAAGATAACGTTTTGTAGGAACATCATGACGCTGTTATTGCAAAATCCCCATTTTCTTTCCAACGTGATATTCACGGATGAGTGCAAGTTTACCAACACAGGCATGTTCAATCGTCACAATGAACATGTATGGTCCGTTGAAAATCCACACGAACACCAAGGACAGCGACCACAAGCACGTTTTGGTTTAAATGCATGGGTTGGTTTATTTGGCGATAAAATCATTGCATTTCTTTACACCCACCAGATCTAATCTAATCAAATATCTATGTAAAGTCATCATTTGAATTTGTATAAGGCGGCTTGCATAAATGATGTCACAGGTTTTTCGTTAAATTTCCCCATCCATGTCACAAGATGTCACACCTTGCCAGACCCCCTTTCCATGTATGACACATCAAAGAACCAACATTATTTTGATTACGATGGCAACAATTAAAATATTATTCAATCATCAGAAAACTGTTTTATTAAAAATTTTAGGTAATAAAAATGTACTAGGCTTCCTTATAAACAAATTCCTCAATTTTTTTTTACAACCCCCACCATACCATCTGTGACATACCACCACAATTCCATTGACCCCTTTCACTTACCTGTGGTTGTGTATATTGGTTGTCCAATATGCCATGAAGGTCCGCAGTGACTCTTTATTGTCTCCATTTTGTATTCCCAGTACACATCATCTCATTACTCATACAGTTATGAGCTGGGCGGTCCGTTGGTATAGTGGGTACAGGCGAGCGCTTGTGTCAGTTGCACTGTGGCCATGTGGGATTGATTCCCAGCCTGAACGAAATATTTTTTGGTTCCAAGAAGTATTCGTTCGGGTCCGTGGTTGTTTGTATACGTCTTTCATTATTCATTTGTTCATTTATTCATTTAATTTATAATTTAAAATATTTATATAAATTGATGATGGTCATAGCACCAAGGCCAGGCATAACGCTGAAACAAAAGTTATGAGCTTTAATACAATATACAAACAAAGGGTTGTGGCAGATGATCTAGTTATCATAAAAAAAAAATGCTGTGGTTGGTAATCGGTAATTTATTTTAGATTATTTAATCAATTAGAAGCTAACTCTTCCTCTTACACACATTTTTCCTCCTATTATATTAAATATAAACCGGTAACTGTAAATATTAAAGAAATTATACATTAATTAAAGCATGTTTACCTTTTTCAATCATTAAATTCTGTTAGTGGAATACGAGGTATACACACTGCAAGGTTTAATTAATCCACGATGTTATAATTAATTCATTCGAATAACCTAATTAACGTTGGTTATGCTCTATTTCAAGGTGGCATTAATGTGTAATGTAATGTGGTGCTTCTCTTCGACGTAATTAATACAGGATGTTCTCCGAGACATCACAGCTGACGATTTTCTTGTTTCAGTGCCTAATTATGTAACATACTTGAGATGTTTGCTGCATTTAAGATTACCACTGTGCATTTATTTCACTGTGATTATAAGATGTTCAGGTTATTTATTGGTTCAATTTTTCATAATTAGTGGATCTAAATTGTAGTTTTTATTGAATGATTCGCAGGGTGGTCAAATAAAATTGAGATGTTACTGAGTAAATTTTTCCGACTGATATTTTTAATACTTGGGAATGTTCATGTATAAATTTAGTAATATGTTGATCTTTTAAACTCGAGACAAATTCACTTGTTACAGATGCATTAAATAAATAAATAAATAAATGTTAGCCTAAATATATGAATATTCGTAACTCGGAAAACGGCAGTTAGGACGTTTTCTCTAAGATGCAAGGACAGCGAAGTAGAATTCACAAAAATTTCTTGGGATGCACATTGCTATTTCAATCCCACATGCTTTATGGACTCGTTATCTGGGGCCATTCTGCTATTAGACACAGGATTTATGGTCTCCAACGAAAGGCAGTTAGAATACTGTGTGATCTTGGTTACTCTGAGGACTGCCGGCGGGCTTTTGTAGCTATGCAGATACTAACCTTACGTAGTCTGTATATCTACGAATGCCTGCTTTTCATTAAAAAACATCCCTCGTCATATAATACCTGTCCGAGTGCCAACAACCATTACACTAGACAACATCGTAATATCTATCAAAACTCGATACGGCTGTCTAAGTCTCAGACTGGCGTTAGGTACTATGCTATCAAGTTTTATAATGCATTGCCCCAAGAAATGAAAATTCTCAATTATGCAAAATTTAAGAAGAAAATAAAAAACATATTAACTCAAAATGCGTTTTATAGTTGGGATGAGTTTTTGAATTTTAATTATGATGAAGTGAATAATTATGGTTAAGAATGTTTTCAGTACTCTTGTTATGTATATTTATTTATATGTAATTATTCTCAGTCTTCAATCATTATATTTTTATAACATTGATGCACTTACATGTATTTTCTGTACCTTTTATAGTATTAACTTATATATAATATCATCTTTTGACAAATGTAAAGCTTTATGCTGTTAACATGAATGAAATAAATAAATTAAATAAATAAATAAATAAACTCTTTTTCGTATTTCGGCAATAGAACCAGCAATAGATTTTAAAAATCAATATCTGTTGAGAAAAGAAAAGCGAATAAAAAAAAAGTAAGCCATACCATTAGTAAAGGTGTAAATTAATACTACAAAAATAATCAATCCTTAATTTAACCCTTTTTTACCCCTTTCAAAAAGTCTTGTGATTTTTTTTAAATTTGCAATCAGCTATAACTAAATTAAAATGCTTATTTTTATCACTAATACAAGTACTTTAATAATTAAGAGTCAAAAAACGTTACGGGCCCCCCTGCAATGGAAAAAGTAAAAACGAGCCTACAATATCAAACCCTGTTTAGGTTTCACATGTTTGTGCGAATCTTGATTTTCAATCATGAACATTATAGAATTTAAAAGAACTGATCTTGACTTGCCAATGTCAATCTTGATGTTGGTTTACAATTGCAATTATACCAATGCACAGTGGTCCGTCCAGTTACCCTCAAAGGCTGGCCAAAATCCCAAATGAACTTCGGTGTAACATATATTATTTTTAAGAAAATGAAAGTATGAGTAATTGATTATTTTTTGAGATATATTTTGTTTATTAAAAACAAACTATCTAAATAAAGTTTTTTTGTTTTGGAATTTTTTTTATTTTAAACTTGAAACATTTTAGCATAAAAAATTGTAGAATAACCTTTTTCTTATCCATAAGGCGGACCTTACACGGTCAATCTGGGATCAGTTCAATCCAATTTTGTGATCCTGACATGATTGATGGTAGACTGATGGAACTATACGAGCTATTAGACGTTCAATCCAAAACCGTCAATCTGGCATCAGTCTGCATGTTAAAGCTGTAAGTGGAAACTCATCATTTTCAAAAAGGTGTTATTGGTGTAATAATGGCATTGTCTATTAAAAAACGGATTAAAAGAAGAAGTGGGCTAAGGATTGGCTGCTGAAACGAGAGAAATACACTCAGTTGAATTTATTAAATGAAATAAGATGTACGGTGGAAGAAGACTATGAAAATTATTATAGAATGAAGGAATCCTGTTTTGACGAGCTGTTAGAAATGGTTAAGCCATATTTAACTAAGCAAGATACTTGCATGAGGAAATCCATATCTGCTGAAGAAAAACTAGCTGCAACGTTAAGGTACCTAGCCACTGGAAGGAACTTGAAGACTTTAAAGTTTTCAGTAATAATGTCTCCAGCTGCTATCAGTGGGGCAATATTATACACATGTGAAGTACTTACTTATGTCCTTATGGGTTTTGTCTCATAACTCTGGTAATGTTTCAAATAAAAGAATAAATTCTTTTTACGGTTAGGCCTGGGAGGATGGTGGCGACTCGTACCCTCGATGTTGCTCCGTCGCTATCTCGGCACTGACTGACGCCAGATTGATGAAAGAACATTACACTATCAATTTGTCATCAGTTCAATCCAGATTGATAGAAATTATTCATTTATTCGAATAATCTGCGATCCACTCCATCAATCCGTCAATCTATTGCCATTATACGATCAATCTTCATCAATCTGGAACACAAAATTGGATTGAACTGATACCAGATTGACCGTGTAAGGACTGTCTAACGGTTTACGATAATTTTGAGTTCAAAATAAAAGTGCACTAAAAGTTTATTTTGTCATAACTTTTGACAATAGTTTTCTGAACCTCTAGTAAAGACCAAAAGTCATGTCTTGATAACCCCTGATGTACCGTCTGATGTACCCCCAAAAAGTATTCATTTATTTATGGAATGGCCGATATACTAATTAGATAAGAGGTACCCTATTAAAAAATGTATCAATTGAACTGACATTTGGCACACATATTGTAGACAAAATTCTAAGATCAAAGTCGTCGAAAGGTTATTTTTTCTAAAATACCCCCTTTCAACCCCCTAAAAGTCGAAAGTTTCTAAAAAAAAACGAAAAATTTAGATGGCGGATAAGTTGCCCCCGCTCGGGAGCTTTCGAAAAAAAATATCGGCGACCTTGAGCCGCCCCCCTGACCGGCGGCGTTCTTCGCCGCGAAAACTCTCCAGGTAAACACCGAAAACCGTGACCTTTTTTTTTTTTAATTATCGGGATATAACAAGATGGCCGAATGCGCAGGCCACCCCTATCGGCGACCTTCAACCCCCATTTTCGGGGGTGCACGCCATCCCTCGGCGGCGGGGGTGAGTTTTTCGAAAAGAAAAATCTCTTTGCCATCCGATTCGATTCCGCCCGGTCCCGCCCCTTCCGACCGGCGCGAATTTTGAAAATAAAAAAAACGTTTCCGAATGTTTGGGACCGCTCGCATGCGCCGCGAGGATGCGGACTTTAAAAAACATTTAGAAAATTCACAAGCGTTTTTTTGAAATTCCACGCCCTTCATCTCCAAACCCCTCAAATTTCAGGTAAAAAAAAGCGGCAATTTTTTGATCAAATTTTTACCATAGTCTCTGCTAATTAAAAGAAGCTCCCATGGCAAATTTGATGAAATTTTATCCCCCCGATTCGGAGCTAGGGCGCAAAATACGTGATTTCGGTCCTGTACGATACTTCTTCCGAGGACGTATTTGTTTCTTTTAAAGTCGGAAAGCTGAAATTTTCAGGGATCGCAGAGGATACAAATGGCATTCATTGGGATTTTTTTCAAAATTTGTAAAACATCCCCTACCCTTCCAGCAAAGGTATGATGCTATATCTCGAAAACGGTTATGGCAAGTTGAAATTTTCATGAAAAATCAATAAAGATCCAAAAATAAGATCATTAAAATTTCAACCCCCTGCCATCAAAAAGAGTTGCCACCCCCTCATTCGGGTCCTCTGGAGGGCTCGCGAAATCCGCGATTTTATAAATCACCCCTGGACCCTGGGGTGAATTTTTTAAAATCTATTTTTGAGAATGCAAAGGTTGGCGCCTAATGCCACTCCTCCCTGGATTTTTGAGTTGGAAGATTTGGATACGGCTCAAAAAATCCCCAATGCATGGGGGCACAACGGTCACTCAAGCTCGGGTGCTCTTCTCCGTTCGCGAGCTACAACCCTTTCTCTGCAGGGGTCGGTTTATCCGTGCTTCGTGATCGGGGGCGCTACCTTCACAGCCACGTCTCCAATTTTCATAGAGTTTCGTAGAAGTTCCTCTCTACATTTTATATCTCTTCGCTTTTTGATATCTCTAACCCTAGAGGAGTTATTCAGAGAAAACCACCCCCGGTTTCAATAAAAAAATTCTAGAGCGGCCATTTTTAATCCCACGTGAGAAATTTAAACGGCTGAGTATTCAGAATAACATTTTCTCCACGACCATTATAAAATTTAAGCATTCTGAAATCAATTTTGATCATAGAACATACACATTCTCACTCTTGTTATGGAACAAAACACTATGCGCTTATGCGTTTTGCATGTAATTCATTCCATAACAAGGGATAGAATGAATATTCTCACATCGTTCCGAATAAAACAATTAGCCTTGGATATCACAATTGTCAAAATACTATAAACATAACCACAAACGTGATAAAACGTAAGTTCTTTGTGTTAATTATTTTATTAGTCTATTTTATCTGGTCGAGGAGAAAGTATAGTCTGATACTCGGTAAGAATGGAAATTCAGATGCTCGTGGTTCCTCGCGCTCGCCTAACGGCTCGCGCTCGAAATATTCCACTCGCATCGAATTTCCATTCTAACCTTGTTACAGAATATACTATTCCATCGAAAAGGTAGGGACCATATTTTTCGTAGGGTGCTACGGACGATTTTTAATTATTTTCTTTTTAAAGTTTTTTTTTTGTCCGATCCAAATCTTGATTTTCAACCATGAACATAATGGAACTGATCTTGACTTGCCAATGTCAACCTTAATGATGGTTTACGATTGTAATTAGCATCTCACCAACAGTGAGAAATTAGCAGAATTGAATCCAATGTCAAAGATCGCAGTTATTGTACTTTTAAGTAATGATTTAAGTAGGTGTACCAATATGATGTACTTATTTATAATAAATGTACATACATAATAACATAATAGTAGAAAGAAAATTCTTGCGTGCGGGGGCACTATTTTTCTCAATCTCGAATCCCCTGGTGTAGTTTTATTAGCAAGAAACCAACAGATGGCCTACTACTACTACTTCGCCATTAAACTCCTTTAGTCATCCTTTAGTCAAATAGATGTGTGCAAAATAACAATTGGTAAATATAGTGATCCTTATTTAAAATTTCATTGAAGTTGTATATTTGTAAGGATATTCATTATAAATTAACGATATGTATGTTTACTTAACAGAATCAATATTTGTATCCTGTTAATAATCGAGAAGTGAAATTTACATGCAGCGCCGTCTGGCTTCCCTTCCAGGAAGTACAATTTTTGTACTATTTGCACTTAAGCAAGTGTTGACAGTGTTCATTAACATCCAGACTTATTTACCTTAAGTAATTGTAAATATTTACACCACGTTGGATACACAGAAGGGTTCATTAATTCGTAAATGTTGTAATTTTGATTATAAATTCTGTGCTCATTATCAAGTTCCAAAATTCATTACAATACTAATATAACATGTGTGTGTGTGTGTGTGTGTGTGTGTGGTTGTTTCAACCTGATCAATGTGCAAATAATAATAATAATAATAATAATAATGTCTTTATTCACATATAAAGAAAAAAAAAACAATTATTTTTTCTAAATAATTTATTATTACTCCAAAGTCATATTTTTAAGTCTCTTTTTCAAAAGTATCAGGAACTATAGTACTAAGCCATACTCATCTTTAAACCAGTTCAGAATTATACGGTTACAATCAGTAGCGGCTCGTGGAACATGTTGATGGTAGAGTCACTTTTACAGTTTATTGGATGAAAGATGGAAATGACAAATCAAAAATTTGCACATTAAAATCAATCACGTTAACAATTTAAAGTATAGGCCAATAAAAAATACGCTCTTAATTAAGGTAAAAACCTAAAATATAAGCACGAAAAAACGAAAATTTAGCGAATATCGAAAATTCGCGGTTAAAAAAATGCAGACCAAAAATCCGAAAATTTCACAAAATAAAAAATATTTAGGGCAAAAAACTCTAAAATTTAGAACGAAGAAATGAAAAATACAGGTCAAAGATCTAAAATATAAGCAAAAAAAAAATAATAAAAAATGTAGGTCTAAAAATAAAAAATGCAAACCAAAAAATTGAAAAATCAAGAAAAACAAAAATAATTTACCATTTTCAGCCCCCAAAATTACTCATTAGCTCAAAATATGTTGCCGACCAGAATCTCGAAAACGGCAGTCAAAAAGTATCCAAAAAGTAAAAACATTCGCCCATAAAAAATAATAATTCAAGTTAAAAAATCTAAAATGAAGGGGAAGAAATCAAAAACTGTACTTCGAAATATCGACAAAAAAATTTAAAAAATGGTGATGTGGCCATCATGTTACTTTCTCCGACTTGATGGCATATTTTCAATTGAAATCATATTTTAAATGTACATCGAGCGTTGCGTAAACTCGGATGAAACTGACGTTTAAAACGTCAAAATTATGAAATATGGAAAAATTATACTTCTAATTCAAAAACTAACGAGATTTCGAAAAAAAACTTATTCTTTAGAAGTTGTTTATGTTGGCATTCTCTACAATTATTATTCACATAAATTTGCCGTAACTATTATCGTTTCATAATTATAAACCAAAAAAAAAAAAAAAAAATAAATTCTTTTCTCGAATAGCAATGATTTTATGAAAAATATTTTCAAGCAAAAGATGTTCATTTCTTTGTTGTGTTTAATATTTATTTAAATGTTTTTGTGATATTTTTAATATTTAAGAAAATATTGGCCAAAAATAAAAAAACAGTTAAGGTAAACACCGTTCGGTGTACGAAATTTTACCAAAACTTTTCAGTTCTTCGGATTATCAAATAAGACATGTTCAAAATTTTTGGAAAAAAAAATCACGATCACAATACTTTCTCGTACTTCGTAACGGAGAAAGTAAAAAGTCGCTTATAAAAATCAATCATTTAGATTAAAAAAATCTTAAAATCGATCAAAAATTTGATCCTAAAAATCAAAATTGCGGATTAAAAACATCGAAAATTTTCACAAACAAATCGAAAATTTAGAAGAAAATTTAGGCTAAAAGATCAAAAATTTAGACCAAAATATCAAAATTCCGCCTTAACGATAAAAAATGAAAACAAAAAGATTGAAAATTCAAGTACCAAAATTGCCATTTTCAGCACTCGGGGTGATTACCCCCAGAAAACAAAGGAAAAAACTCAAAATTAGCCTTGTGGCGAAGGAAATTTGCACTCGACGATTTGAAAAATTGTAAAAAATGTATTACCCCAAGGATTCGCTTCAAATAAACTTCAATTATTCAAAAATAGTGTACTTTTGATTTCCTGCGAAAACAACGACATGCTCCTGCAGAAAACAAAGGAATAAACTCAAAATTAGCTCTGTAGTGGAGGAAATTTGCACTCGATGTTTTGAAAAATTGTAAAAAATTAATCACTTGTAGAATTAGCTTTTAGTTAAGGTAAAAAACTAAAATATAAGCACAAAAAATCGAAACTTTACACAATTATCGAAAATTCGCGGTTAAAAGATCCCAAAATTTCAACAACAAAAATCCAAAAGTTTAACCAAAATAAAGAATATTCAGGGCCAATCTCAATAAAATGTTAATTAATCTTTTATTTGGCCCTAACAATTTAATAGCATAAGCTATAAACAATTTATGATTTTTTTTAAGTTAGCGCTACTCGCTTAGATAGAAGAATTATCTAAAAAAAATCACAACTTCCATTTGGGGTTCCATGCTCGATTTTTTTGCAACAATTGAGTAGTATATAACATTATGAATAAATAAAATCCGGAAAATTAGGAAAAAATCATAAATTGTTTATAGCTTATGCTATTAAATTGGGTAGGGCCAAACAGAAGGTTGATTAACATTTTATTGAGATTGGTAATATTTAGGGTGGTGGTCGTGGCGCCGGTAAACCGTGGCTGGGAATTCGTGGCTAACTTCTCGTCGGTTAAATATATAGAATGCCCTATTTCTCAGAAAATATTAATTAGAGAATTCATAAAATGAGCGCCAAACCTTTAGAACGCGCCTCAAAACAATTTCCATGTTAGTCATTTCATTCCGTCATCATGAAATCATTTGGTGTGATACACTGTCAGAATTTTAAATGGTGAATAAAATTATTTTGATTTTTTCTTGAATAATTTGCACCTGGAGAACATCAATTATTCATTATCACGGTGGAATTGGTATTTGCTAGGCTTGGCCTAACAGGCGATCACGAGTGCTTTCCATCAAGTGAATTTGGATATTTGTGTATGTGCAACTGAGATTTTTACATCAGAGGATGTCATCAGTCGCGTCGCATAGTGCGGGGAAACGCGGCAAAAAATAAGGCAAAAATGAAGTCGCTTATTTAAAAAAAAAGGTAATGGCGGATTCATGTTCGCAACACTTGTAAACCCTTAAATCTTAATTATTGATTAGCCATTATGGCGTATTTGGGCTTCAAAGTCGGAGTGTGTCAAGTTCTCAATTCCTTTTGATGTATCTAGAGGTACTACCAACTTTTAAAAAACTGTTCTGTAAAATTGGGCTGTCAGGAATTTTTTGAAAAATGGGGTGCCAACTTGACACCGCACCCCAACATTGTAATCGAATAATTCTGAACTAGTTATAAGATGTGTTTGGGTTATTACTATAGTTCCTGATACTTTTAAAAAAGAGTTCTGTTCAATTTCCAGAGATAAAAATTTTCAAAGTTGGAAATTCGAAATATTCAAATTCATATTACTCACTTAATATTGGTTGAATCTAAATATTTCATGACAACTATGGATAAAACTCACAAAGAACTACTGGAAACACCAATCAGAACTATCCGGAACTATCAAAAAAAATTTTTGAAAAAAACGGCAAAGCCAAAATAGAATTGAAAGTTCTAGGAGTTCTGAGTTAATTTTCTATATCTACTCATTGAGTACAATAATTATTTCTTATAAACAAATTCGATACAATCACGATTTATTGCATTTTTAAATAAAGTTGAAATTTGAAAATAGACCATTTAATACTTAAAATACCTAATTCCTGTCATTTAATCGCAATTTGTCATTACAGTTTTCGTTGGAGCTCCATGAGTACAGCCCATAAGTCAAATCAGAACTCTTTAACATTTTTAATTGAAAGTTTTAAGATATTTTAAATCAATTACGGATTTTGAATGAGTAAAAGTCTCTAAATTTACAATTTATGATAGTCCCAAGTAGAGATGTACCGATACCGATATATTGAGTTGAGGAAAGAAGTTCCACTACCATAATGTATGGTAAGTTTACATGTAAATGTAACTGATGTGCTGTAGATAATTAAACTATTTTTTTTATGGTACGAGCATTTACATTCAGTGCTCAAAAAATGTCAAAATTCTTGCTTCCTTCCTGCTTTTGCCTTGTTTTATAAAGTCAGGAAAGCAAGATTTTTGGCATGAACACTAAATGTCCAAAAATTGTAGTCCAAGTCTAGTATGAATATTTGATTTATTCCATTCAGGAAATATTTCCAAAAAAGTAGTCCCTGTTAGGGAGACATAAACCATCCTGTATCACTGCTGACAATTAGCGTCCGAAGTTAGATCATAGTTAAATCTCAATTTAATATACAAAAGTTGACACTGTCACGAGCTACAGCTGATTTTTGACATCCATTGTCTTCAAAATTTCTAAACCTACTTAAAAATAATGCAATTTTGACATACTAAAAAAACTGTTGGAATTTCTAAGCTAGAAACAAAATAGCGACCTTCTTAACTTGAATTTGAGAATGTGAAATTTTGCATCTGGGGATTAGAAATATTTAAAAAAATATTATCACTCGTAGAAATGTCAAAATTTTTAAAACCATTAAAAATAATACATTTTTGACATACTAGAAAACAATTGATATTTTTGAGCTAGAAACAAAATAGCGATATTCTAAACTTGAATTTGAAAAAGTGAAATTTACATCTTGGGATTAGAAATGTTTTAAAAACATCATCACTCGTGGAAGTGTCTTCAAACTTTTTAAAACTATTAAGAAATAATGCATTTTTGACATACTAGGAAACAATTGATATTTTTAAGCTAGAAACAAAATGGCGACATTCGAAACTTGAATTTGAAAAAGTGAAATTTGCATCTTGGGATTAGAAATATTTAAAAAAATATTATCACTCGTGGAAATGTCTTCAAAATTTTTAAAACTATTTAGAAATAATGATTTTTTTGACATAATAGGAAACCATTGATATTTTTAAGCTAGTTACAAAATGGCGACATTCGAAACTAGAATTTGAGAATGTCAAATTTGCATCTTGAGATTAGAAATATTTTAAAAAACATTATCACTCGTGGAAATGTCTTCAAAATTTTTAAAACTATTTAGAAATAATGCATTTTTGACAAACTAGGAAACAATTGATATTGTTAAGCTAGAAACAAAATGGCGACATTCTAAACTTTAATTCGAGAAAGTGAAATTTGCATCTTAAGATTAGAAATATTTTAAATAACATTGTCACTCGTGGACATGTCTTCAAAATTTTTAAAACTACTTGGAAATAATGCATTTTTGATATACTAGAAAACAATTGATATTTTTAAGCTAGAAACAAAATGGCGACATTTGAAACTTGATTTTGAGGAAGTGAAATTTACATATTGGGAATACAAATATTTTAAAAACATGAAATGTCTTCAAAATTTTTAAAACGACTTGAAAATAATAATGCATTTTTGACATACTAGAAAGCAACTGATATTTTTAAGCTAGAAAAAAATGGCGACAAAATTTGGAAAAAGGGATTAGAGAAATTCGAAAAACATGATCACTCGTCAAAATTTCCAAAACTTATTTTTTAGATGACCAGTAAACTCCAATTTAATTTCGCGAGTCGCTGAAAAATCAAATCCAATTCAAAGGTAATCTGGAGTATATTTGCTATGTTTTATACCATAAAATAGAACAAAAGTACACTAATTAAAAAAAAAGTCATGAAAGTTTTGAGTTTTAGAAATTTTAATTCTGTAAAAATTTAAAATCAATTTATGATTTTGAAAGGGTCGCAGTCTCTTGTATAAAACACCAAAACAAATATTTTGTGTATTAATTACGTCCTGAATCCAAAAATTACGAAAATATACTGGGAGTTCCATTTAAAAATTCAAAATTGATGTCACTTTCGGTAAATTCGAAAGTGCCATTAATTTTTTTGGATGACCACTGAATTCAAATTTGCTTTCAGTATAACTCTACCAAATTTCAATATTTATTTATTTCCCAACAGAAAAAAACATCCAGTTACAGGGAAAAATCAAATTAAAACTAATTTAACAATAAAACAATACAATAAAATATCTTGATATCTGAAATAATAATAAAAAAAAAACTGGTTTGTGTTATACCCGGTATACAGGGTAGAGAGTAGGGCTGCATGGGTATCTTTTTTATTCTTAAAGCTACAGATCTGGTTAAATGGGCAATGTTGTGCTGGTTCAGCATGTTGAAACATTTTCAAAATTGATTTTTCAAAGTTTAGATATTATTAAAAAAAAACTGAAAACCGCGATTTTATAAAAAATCAAATATCTCGATGATTATTAAAGATTTGGAAAACTGTTTAAAATTAAAGTTACTTGGTTCAATTGCGCAAACATAAGAATCAAGTCAAAATAAAATTCAAGATGGCGGTTTCCGAGATATTAATACCAACTTATTTCAAATGGATGCCATGTTTGATGTTTACATGTCAAAATAAAAAAAATCAGTTTTTTTTAAATAAATTATGCTGCTCGAAATTTTGATTTTTTTTAAAATTAACCTAATAATAATAATAATAATAAAATGTTTATTGTGTTAATATTTTACAAAGAAAATTTACAGTGGTGAAGACACCTATCTCAACCTATGTTAAAATAAAAAAAATCAGTTTTTTTCTAAAATAATTTATGTTGCTCAAAATTTCTAATTTAAAAAAAAATTAATCTCAACTTATGTCAAAACAAAAAAATTCAGTTTTTTTTTAAATAATTTCTAAACTGCTCGGAATTTTGAAAAAATTTCAAGATAATCTCAACCAGCATACAGAACTGCACAACATTGCTCAATTAACCAGATCTCTAGCTTCAAGAATAAGAAAGATACCCACGCAATCCTACTCTATTTAGGACACCCTGTATATATGTTGTTTTTTATTAAATTTAATTTTCCTTAGGCTTGCCATCCAATATTTGTATGCGTTTCAAATTGAATTATGCATTTACTCAACTAATCAAACGATGTCATGGTATCATATTTTGCCAATTCCTTATCAACTTTTTATTATACGTAAAGAGGCAATAAGTAAATATTGCTAAATAAGCGTGAGTTGATCTAATCAAAGGTGGGTGTGATGTCTCAAGATATTCCCTTATCTTCACAGCTTGCATATAATCTTTATTAAAGAAATTTCATCATGAATCATGAGCTGCATTACTCATTTAGTTTTAAATTTTAAAATTTAAAATTTTCAAAAATTCAATGTATTTTCAAAAATTGCACTTAATTTGCTAAAACGATGATTTGCAAATGTATTTTAATTTTTGCAGAATTTTGTCCACACGTTTTATATTTTTTTTAATTTTTTTGCTCGAGTATTATACAATTCTAAAACTAAAATTTTCAAAAATTCACAACTCGTGGATTTTCAAAAACTGTACTTAATTTCAGTGGCGGCTCGTCGAACATGTTGATGGTGGCACCACTTATACAATATAGCCCCACCCCCTCCTTTTCTGAAGAAAAATAGAACGATTTATCTTTCTAGAAGTAACAGCCGAAAAAGTGTTTTAAGAATTAATTACAATTTTTTACTGAGCTTGAACTACAGGTAGCGCCATGGCTCCTTGGCTCTATATAACGAGCCGCCCCTGACTGTAAGAGAAAGAGAGTTGGTTAAATTAAGGAAAAGTTGCGAATTTTAATGCCGAATAATTTGTTGAAAATATATTTGAAATATTCCCACTACTTCCGGAGATATTCGAAAAAAACCGTAAAAGTCAATTTTGGTTTTTATTTTTTTTACGATGGTTATTTTTAAAAATCAAGACGCTTTTGTAAGCTCTTCCAGAAACTAATTTTATTTTTCAAATACGACGTTTCGGCATTTAGATACCCACATCAATTTAATTTTTTAAACACGGACCTGGATTTTTTTATTTCATTTTTGAGTAAATTTTCACCTCCCAAAACCAATGTTGTGTCACACTTGTCACAAAATTGTTTGCTGTAGGAGTTATTTGAAGTTTTTAAAAAAATTAAGAGTAGGTGTTATTAACTTTGAAACATAGCAAAGTGTGCCTTCACAATAACAAAGATATTTTTTAAGGATAACAAAGGTTATTTAACAAATACAATTGTGTATTCATTTGTTTGTTTCTTGTGCTGCAGTAATCACGAGAAAACTAAATCTAAAAAAATGATGGCGTCATTGCTCAAAAACAAATATGGTCTGAAAATCGACTTTCATGCAAAAATGTGTATTTTATCGAATCAAATCGGCCTGTTCGAGTTTTTCTCCCAAATAATTTATTTCGCTTTTACTGAATTTATTCCATACTAATAATAATAATATTTTTCAAATAAATTGGAAACAACCTTACTTGTTGCAGAAAGCATTAAATAAATTCAATAAAACGTTTCGTTTTATTGAATTTAAATAATATTTTTCATTCTGAAATTAAATTGTGTACTGCTATAGCAGTCAAAAGTGTTAATTTAGCAATAATTGATTGTCTGTTCGCTACTTTTAATGTTTGCCAATTGAGAATATTAAGAAATTCAATGCGGAGGAAGTTCGGTGACTCTTTTTTTTATCTGCTGCACACATTAATTGTAATCGAAAGGTTGATAAACTTGCAACAATAACGTAGTTTTTATGGAAAGAAAAAGTTATGCCGCAATTAAGTGTAATTGGAATCTGCGGTTGCACTGTGATATTAAATAAATTACTTAATCGTTTATTTATGAAGAACTTTCAAGTTGAATACTTTTAGAATTTTATTACACTTTCAAATATCAATCGGATTGTGGAATCACAATAAAATGTAGTTTTAATTGATTTTTTGTTTACGTATTATGGAATCTAATAAAAATTGATGAGTTTGTTATAGCCGATTTTAATGATTATGCAATCTAATTATACGTGGATTTTGTAACTATTTTAACGAATTAAATGAATCACTTATGTAATACTTGACCACTAATGTTTATTTAATATTTTCGACTTTTAAAGAAAAGTTTGTTAATAAATAAATAATTATTTTTCGAACCCACGACCACAAAGCCCGTAAGCAGGAGCTCTACTCACTGGGCCACCGTGCCCCCCTAAGTTGCACATTTTAATGCTAAAAAAATTCTTAAAAATATTCTGACTTCTGGAGATATTCAATAAAAACCGAAAAAATCAATTTCCGTTTTTGTTTTTTTACGGCTTCATTACTGGTTGCTTTAAAAAACCAGGAGCTCTCTCTTAAGACAATTTCGTAAGCTCTTCTAGAAAATATTTTATTTTTTAAATACGACGTTTCGTTATTAAGATACGCACATCAACTTTATTTTTTTAAATACTGACCTGGATTTTTTAATTAATTTTTGAGTGGCTTTTCACCTTCCAAAACTAATGATATGTCACACTTGTCACAAAATTGTTTGCTGTAGGAGTTATTTGAAGTTTAAATCAAAAAATGAAGAATGCTAATGCATCGAATTTGTAACACCCTGTATACAGTGCGGCAAAAAGTCTGGAACACCTGAAATTCCTTAAAAAATATTTTTTTTTGTGCCAAAAATTATTGGAAAGTCCAAAAAGTATTTTAAAAATTAGTTTCACTTTTTTTGGACAATTAAAGCGAAGATTAAAGAAAAATATTTTCCTATTAAAAAAAAATGGAATATGATTTTTAATAATAGAGTGATTTTTCAGACTAATTTAAACCATTTTCTTACTAGAATATTCTGCATTTTTATTATTAAGCCTGTATTTCCGATAGGTTTTTTGGCTACATTTTTGATCATTTGGCCTAATTATTCTTTATTTAAGTCTAAATTTTCGATTTAATTCCTCAAATTTTCGACTATTTGGTCCGCATTTTTTAATTCTCCTGACAAATTTTTGTTTTTTTTAAATTTTTGACCTGTATTTTCAATATTTTTGGTCAAAATATTTTAACTTTTAGCCCAAATTTCCTTTATTTTGACCTTTTGCGTTGTTTAAATGTTCGTCGTTTGGGCCCGCATTTTTGATTTTCCTGCCAAATGTTTAATTTTTAGATTTTTGACCTGTATTTTCGATTCTTTTGAGTCTAAATTTTTGATCTGTTGACCTAAATATTCTTTATTGTGACATCAATTTTCAACAGTAATTGCACAAGTGCATTGGAAATTATCGGTAACAAGTTTGTGCGATTTCGACAAACGAAGTCGTATTGTTTGGCAACAGTCCCGAGCCCGGAAGGGCGAGGGGCTGTTGCCTAAAACAATGCGGCTGAGTTTGTCGAAAGAGTGCAAACTTGCGATAATTTACAATGCACGAGAGCAATTTATCAGACTATATCCCAACAAAAATATTACAACAAAATAGAATGACATTTACTGTCATCGCGGGCGTGTCGTGCCGGTTTGAATATTACATTTTTAAATGGATCAAACAAAATTTAAAAATCAGAAACGTACTTCTCTTGCACTAACTTAGCACTGATATTCCATATGGAGTTTACATTTTCTTTACAGTACGTACCGTTTGCGTTTCGCACGTTATGTGCCCCGTTTTCCAATATTGTAGAAATGACTTCCCGAGTACAGGTCATGTTAGTGACTCCGCCCAAACTTTTTGGTTGGGCCTCTTTCCCTTTTTCTTAAATTACTTCAAGAGAAACACTTCCAATGCGGAGTTTTCACTAATTTTAATAGCGTTCTACCCGCAAACTGACGTTTGACATTGAACATTGTTTTTCTTGAAACCAATCATGTGCCGAAACATAATGCGAGTAGAGAACTAATCACAAAGCCGCATTCGAACTCTACATGATATGTTTCCTGAAAATAGAAGTTATATAGAATCTGATTGGTTCTAATTCATTTGAATTTCGGCATGCTACGTTTGGCGGGATATAGTCGATTTAATTGTTAAAATTTTTGATTCTTTGGTCCGTATATTTGATTTTTCGGGACCAATTTTTAATTCTTGACTTGATTTTGGTTAAAATATCTATAACCTGAATTATTGATTTATATGCGAGATTTCTTTTTATTTTTTTCCGGTATTTTCAAGTTTTGTGTTGAAATTTTCGATTTTTTAGTTTGAATTTATTATTTTCAGGCCCGAGTTTTCGATCTATTGTCTAAATTTCCGACTTTGTGGCCAACATTATAGATATTTATTATTTTTTTAAATCTTTTGACCTAAATTTTTCTTTATTTTCACCCAACTTTTCGATTTTATTGTTAACATTTTCGATTTTTGGCCCCTATTTTTGATTTTTCGTCTAGTCTGCATTTATTATTATCTTTAGGTCCTAAAATTTTCTTTATTTTTTTTTTATTTGTGTGTTCAAATTTTTATTTCCTGGGTCCACTTATTTTGACCTTTTGCGATTTAATTGTTTAAATTTTCGACTTCTTGGCCCGCATTTTCTATTTTCCCGTCGAATTTTTAATTTTTAGATTTTTGACCTGTATTTTTGATTCGTTTGGGACTAAATTTTCGATCTGTTGACATAAATATTAAATAAGTAATTGTGGGGGCTTTCACTTCGTGATACATTTTGAATAATTCAAATGAAACGAATAGTTTGAAAATGACGAGCTGAAATTGTCGAAACTATAGTTACTACTCTAAGTTAATAAAGTGATACCAACAAAGTTATCCGTTTTATTTGGACATAAATATTCTTTATTTTGAAATAATTGATTCTTTTGAGTCTAAATTTTTGATCTGTTGACCTAAATATTCTTTATTGTGACATAAATTTTCTATTTAATTGTTTCAAATTTCGTTTTCTTTTGGTCCGTATTTTTTGATTTTTCGAGCCGAATTTTTAATTTTTAGATTTTTGAACTGTATTTTCGATTTTTTTTTTTGGTCCATATTTTTGATTATTTGCTCTAAATATTCTTTATTTTGACGTAAATTTTCGATTTAATTGTTTAAATGTTTGACCTAAATTTTTCTTTATTTTGACCTACGTTTTCAATTTTCGATTTTTTGCCCCCCATTTTTGATTTTTCGTTTAGTCTGCATTTATTATCTTTAGGGCCGAGTTTTCGATGTTTAATCTAAATTTTAGACTTTTTGATCAATATTGTGGATTTTGCCCTAAATATTTCTTAGTTTTTTTTTAATTTGTCTGTTAAAATTTTTCTTTCCTTGGTCCACAATTTTTATTTTTAGGCCAGAATTTTAGATTTTTGTCCCAATTTTTTATCGTTTATTTTAGATTTTTGGTTTATTTTTTATCCTATATTTTAGATTTTTAGCTTGGATTATTGATTTTATTTCGTTTTTTTTTTTTGCTATTTTCGAATTTCAGGTCAGAAACTTATTTTTGGCGGCTGAAAGTGGCAAATTATTTTGCTTCTACCTAAATTTTCGATTTTTTGTCTGCGTTTTTTATTTTTAGATCAGGATTCTTGATTCTTTGGCCCATGTTTTAGATTTCTGTATTTTCGATTTTTTTGTTCCTTTTTTTATTTTTCTGTATTTTGACCAAAATATTCGATTGGTTTGTGGAAATTTTCAATTTTGTTTGTCTGCAATTTTTAACTCTACGCTCGTTTTCGATGTTCTTTCTAAATGTTCACCGTTTTAGGCCTTATTGTAGGTTTTTACTTTTTTGGCCTATATTTTGTGGTTTCGTTTATTTTGGTTTTAATTTTTGGTCTTTTGGCCGAAATTTTCTTTATTTATTTATTTATTTATTTATTGTTAATGTTGATACAAGAAAGTTTACATACGTCAAGATAAAGTTTTTTCCGACTTAAATTGTTTGTTAAAAATTTTCATTTTGAGGTCTACCACTTTGATTTTTGGGTACGAATTTTAGATTTTTGGTCTTAATTTTTTATTTTTATCCCATATTTTAGATTTTCTTAACTTGAATTATTGATTTTATTGTGCGATTTTTTTAAAAAATTTATATTTGCTATTATTTTCGAATTTCTCGTTGGAACTTATTTTAAGCTAAAAAGAGTTATTTTTGGGTCTGAAAATGGCGAATTATTTTTCTTTTGCTTGTATTTTCTGCATTTTTATTTTTAAACCAGGATTTTCGATTTTTTTGCCGATATTTAAGATCTTCGCTGTTCCAAATTTTTGATTTTTTTCCCGATATTTTAGATCTTCGGCTGTTCCAAATTTTTGATTTTTTTGCCAAAATATTCGATTGGTCTAGGAAGATAAATGGTTCTTTGTTTCTTCAAAAAAGAAGGGAGGATAAGTGGCTCTACCATCAACATGTTCCACGAGCCGCCACTGTAGTGGCGTATGCATATTGGGTCAACGTCTTTTTTTCATGACATCCCCATTTTTTTTGTTTGATGAGCGCACATTTTTTTAGTATTGTAATAAACATTTTATTATGTTGCATAAAGAAATTTTCTAGAAAAAACCAAAAAAAGTTTTATTTGGAAAAACGGATTATTTTACAAAGAACACAAAACGAAATTTAAAAAAATCCAGGAAAATAGTTGTTGTTTCAACAGGTAATTTGTTTCTTGTAGTCTTTTTAAGACTGATAAAAGAAGATAAAAAGCGTTGCATTTCTCATTTGAATTTTATTTATCTACAAGTAATCAGGGAATTTTTACTACAATAAAACCATATGTATAAAAATTATTTAGATGAGGCATGGCCATGATAAACAAAATCACGGTCTTAGATTAGTTCAGCACGTTGTTGACTTTATGTCATATGAACAACTGGTGGCGAAGACGTGATGCGACGTATCAAACATGCAACGTACGTTCCGAAATACAAAGCCACCCTTTATCTAAATAATTTTTATACATATGGTATATCATTATATTCTTAGACTTTTTGCAATTTCTGTGATTTTAAATTTTATATTTAACTAATCAATCTGTATTTTTTTCACTTAATAATCAATTTCCTCGCAAGTGAAATTTTAATGCAATTACTGTTAGAAAGTCTTATAAATCTGTGCGATTACCTAACGGAATTGAGAAAAATTATGTACTAATTTACATCTTGCGAAAAGTGTTAATTTGCACAAACTGCATCTGTGCAATATATATTTTTTTTGTGGGGAAATTTGAAAGTTGGTGTATTGCATAAGATTTTTCTAGTTCTTGCTCTTAAATTTTAGATATTTCAGGTAAAAATTACCGCCCATCAATCTTCGGACTTATGTAACTAAAATTAATTTCAGTAGATTTGCAAGCGTCGTTCTGGTTTCTTAATTTAATGTCTTTCGTCACTTTAATATTATTTAATTAATTCGTTTGGAATAAAATATGTATTGGTTGTTTTAAAGACCTCTACATTAAGTAAATTTAAATAAATTTTTTTAAGATTAAAAGGAAGGATGGTTGACGGGAATTCGGGTTGAGGAAGTGCAGATGATTTGGAATTGGCGTAAGCATGTACTATTCGGCCTCTAACGATAATTATGTTGAGATTTCATTTAAAAATTTAAATTTAATAAAAACGAAATGTTGCCTGAATATATGAATCTGTTCGTAAGTAGGGATGCGCCTAAGAAAATGAAATAACGCGATTGCTTTTAAATCGATTATTTATAAAATCGGGTTTAAAAAAGCCGTTATTATAACAATAACAATCATAGCTAACAACTACTGTCGAGAAAATCTGCGATATCCATCTGTAACTACCCAGCAGTAACAATTTTTCAACACGAAGTCGTCATTTACGAAATTATCTAAATGTAGGGCTAATGCAACGACAAAAGGTGCATATCCCAAGCGAATAATTCTTAAACATTAAATATTGTTTCCCCATCAGAACACCTACAGACCGGTTTCGACCTTTCAAGTCTCATCGTGTAGTTAGTTGCTGATGGGGAAATGGATATTACTATTGGATTTGGTTCAGTACAGCATTCAGGCAATAGATTTCTCCACTTTGGCGTTTCTACCTCGAATAATTCTTGTTGCATTATAACAAAAGCAACCATAGCTAATAACTACAATGGAGAAAACCAGGGATTTCCACCCGTAACTACTCAGCAATGACCATTTTGTAGCACAAGATTTTTTTCACTTTCTCGGTTATGAAGTACGAGAAAGTTGTGATCGTGAATTTTTTTCATTATTTTTAACGGAAATATATCCCTAGAAGCGATTTGAAAGATTTCTGGTTTTTTTTTGTGTCTCTGTGTGTCTCCATGTGTGTCTCTGTGTGTGTCTCTGTATGTGTCTGCATGTGTGTCTATGCGCGCTGAATCTCAAACAACTAATAAAGCAATTGGTATGAAACTAAAGGTAGGGCGTTAATGAAGATAAACGAAATTTTTTATGTTTTAAGGATATAGCCTATTATTTTTAATTTATTGAATGCATAGGTTATTTGAATTTATAGGTGAAGCCATAGAAAGTGATTTATTTTCATATATGGTGGAGGTGCCGAGTTATTGCTAGTAATATTGCCAACTTCACATACATTAATTTCGCCCATCTCTACTTTGGAACACAGTCTTTCTAAAGGCTTTCCCTACCATAGAAATGTATCTTTAGAATATTCTTTGAACCGAAAATTTAATGAATTAACCATCGGCTGACTAAATAAATTTAAATTTTTAAATATATGGCCTCACGTAATTAATTATGATATAATTTCTTTTACGGAGGCATCTTAAGTTTCTGATTAAACTGTTTTAACTTGCCTTCTAAACTGCCATCAAGCTCTTTTATGGTTTTTTTTAACATCCAAAAATCCAATGAATTTGAAAAATATAGCTTCTTAAATCGAGGGTTCTATGTTTCCAAATGTCCTATTAATTTCTGATAATAATAATTGTCATTACTCGTCCTTAATTTTTTAGACAATGAACCAGTGGAATATTTTTTAGTCGCTGTTAAATAACTTAGTCCCACAAATATCTCTTGTTTAAGCGGTTTCAAAATTGTCAGGTCTTTCACTATTTCAATATCTGAAGCATTCACCAACGACCGATGTGAACCTAGCGCCCGACTTTAAAAAAGTTGGACTTTTTTTAACGTAGATCGATTGTACCTCGTTTGTACCGCTATTAATTTCGTTTGTACCTCAAAGACAAAAAAGTTATTAAACAATAAAAAAATGGCACGCCCAACTTTCACGTATTCAAATTTGGTTTGTGCCATT
Source organism: Ocypus olens (assembly GCA_910593695.2). Taxonomy (NCBI): domain Eukaryota; kingdom Metazoa; phylum Arthropoda; class Insecta; order Coleoptera; family Staphylinidae; genus Ocypus; species Ocypus olens. Next base: position 8,916,480 of record OU343053.1, on the reverse strand, counting down.
CGAAAGCGAATAGTTTGTACCGGTGTGTACCTCTTTTTAAATTGTTTGTTCCTCAAAGGTACCGGAAGTACAGGCTTTTAAATTTTTTTAAATTCTTAGGAGGTGATTTTAGTCAATGTGTTTAGTCAAGCCTATACTTCCGGCACATTTGAGGTACAAATGGGTACAAACGATTCTCTTTCGATTCTTCTTAGTCGCTTTGTGATATCTTAAAAATTGACTAAAATCGCCTCCTAAGAATTTTTTTTTAAAGCCTGTACCTCCGGTACCTTTGAGGTACAAACAATTTAAAAAAAGGTACAAACGGGTACAAACGAATCTCTTTCGATTCTCATTAATTGCTTTGTGATATCTCAAAAATTGACTAAAATCGCCTTCTAAGAATTTAATTTTTTTTTAAAGCCTGTACTTCCGGTACTTTAAGGTACAAACCATTTAAAAAGAGGTACAAACGGGTACAAATGATTATCTTTCGATTCCTATTAATTGCTTTGTGATATCTCAAAAATTGACTAAAATTGCCTCATAAGAATTTCAAAAAATTGAAAAGTCTGTACTTCCGGTACGTTTGAGGTACAAACAATTTAAAAAGAGGTACAAACGGGTACAAACGATTCTCTTTCGATTCCCATTAATTGCTTTGTGATATCTCAAAAATTGACTAAAATCGCCTTCAAAGAATTTAATTTTTTTAAAAGCCTGTACTTCCGGTACCTTTAAGGTACAAACAATTTAAAAAGAGGTACAGACGGGTATAAATGAATCTCTTTCGATTCCCCTTAGTCGTTTTGCGATATCTTAAAAATTGACTAAAATTGCCTCATAAGAATTTCAAAAAATTGAAAAGCCTGGACTTCCAGTACCTTTAAGGTACAAACAATTTAAAAAGAGGCATAAACGGGTATAAATGAATCTGCTTCAATTCCTCTTAGTCGCTTTGTGATATATCTTAAACATTGACTTAAATCGCCTCCTAAGAATTTAATTTTTTTTAAAAGCCTGTACTTTCGATACCTTTGAGGTACAAACAATTTTAAAAGAGGTACAAACGGGTACAAATGAATCTCTTTCGATTCCCCTTAGTCGGTTTGCGATAACTTAAAAATTGACTAAAATTGCCTCATAAGAATTTCAAAAAATGTAAAAGCCTGTACTTCCGGTACTTTGAGGCACAAACAATTTAGAAAGAGGTACAAATGGGTACAAACGAATCTTTTTCGATTCTTTGCGATAACTTGAAAATTGACTAAAATCGCCTCCTAAGAATTTAATAATTTTTAGAAGCCTGTACTTCCGGTGTTTTTGAGGTACAAACAATTTAAAAAGAGGTACAAACGATTCTCTTTCCAAAGGTATAAACCAAATTTGAATATGTGAAAGTTGGGCGCTGGCTATTTTTTTATTGTTTAATAACTTTTTGTCTTTGAGGTACAAACGAAATTAATAGCGATACAAACAGGTAAAAACGAGGTACAATCGATCTACCTTAAAAAAATCCAACTTTTTAAAAGTCGGGTGCTAGGTTCACGTCGGTTCAGTAACGGTGTTTTTTTTTGCTCTTCTCTACATTTTCGTCGGGGTACACTGCAAAATTGTGGACGTTTCTTTTTTTTTGCTCTTCACTAAGTTTTCAGGGTAAATATTATATTTTCGAACGGAGGACTATTTTTTTCTGCTCTTTACTTTTTTCCAGACATACAGGGTGACACTCGGGAACCAGACGATTTTAAAATAAGTGCTACAAAAAGAATTTGCAAGATAATAAGGTTTTATTTACACCAGAATAAAGCTTACGCAATGCCATTTACGATGGCATTATGGAAGATAATATCGTCTAGATGGTGTCCATCGCGTTGGATGCAGTTTTCGACCCTTTTTCTGAAATCGTCCATAATGCGGTCCAACATCACATTATTGATCGAGCAATAATCATGATTTCCTGACGAATGGCATTCTTCAAGTCGTGACTTTTGAGGTCACAGTGTGGTGTTCCATTATTGGTCCCTATTTTTTCGAAGAGGCCGGGCGTACCGTCACCGTTAATTCTAACTGCTACGTTCAAATGGTTCAACACCTTTTTTTATTCCAGAGCTACGCAGAAAACGGATAAATCCAAGGAATGTGTGGTTTTAACTAGATGGCGCTAGGGCACATACTGCCAACACATCAATGAATGTTGTCCGCAACAGGTTCCCAGGAAAACTCATTTCACGTTTTGGAGATGTGCCGTGGCCCCCAAGGTCTCCAGACCTGTCAATTTGTGATTTTTTTCTGTGGGGGTATTTGAAGAATCGAGTGTATGCTCACAAGCCCCGTAATTTGGACGACTTGAAGAATGCCATTCGTCAGGAAATCATGATTATTGATCGAGCGATGTTGGACCGCATTATGGACGATTTCAGGAAGAGGGTCGAAAACTGCATCCAATGCGACGGACACCATCTAGACAATATTATCTTTCATACTTAATACACATCGTAAATGGCATTGTGTAAGCTTCATTCTGGTGTAAATAAAACCTTATTATCTTGCAAATTCTTTTTGTAGCACTTATTTAAAAATCGTCCGGTTCCCGAGTGTCACCTTGTACTTTTTCAAAAGAGTTAAGAGTCACTTTAAAATTTGACTCTTTTCAGCCGACTCTTCACGACTAGTCAACTCACAAAAAAGAGTCATTTCGCCTTTATTTGAATTCCTTCCCAGTAGACTGCACTTTTCAAAGTTCATCAGCAACAGTTATATTTTGTTTGCAAAGTGTAACGCAATCCACATTTTTTTATTTCCAGGCTCTTGTGGAATGAAACTTAGTGTATGTGCCAAACAGGGTGGTTGTTTGCTTTTGCTAGTGGTAGTTCAGTTCTACAGCCTTTAAAATTTAGCCCCATTATCAGTAACAATAGCTGTTATCTGGTCTTCGGTTATTCCCACATTCTTCCAAGGTACTTTGGAGTTAATTAGATGAGTACTTAACTTACCAGTGTGAGATGCGTTTAACTCAACTACTCTAATATTAATACTTTTTAAAAAATAAAAAATGCACTGTAAAACCCGAAAAGCGGTAACTGATGAATAAAATTGTTTGTCGATATCATTAAATATACATTGACTCATTAAAATAATCGATTAAAAAATTGTAAATCGATTCTCCAGAGTATCGATTCAGTTGGCACATCCTTCGTAACTCTACAAAATTGCTAGTTTATTGATTGTTTTTTTTTTCAATGGTAACATGTGTGGTTGAAGCCCTTAAATTTTCGGTGGATTCATTTAAAGATGGACATTTTCGATTTGAATTTCTTCTCTTCCGAATATCATTTCAAACAGTACAATTATCACAATGTTACAGTTACATTTTTTAAATGTTTTTTAAATCAAATTTTACTAAAATTAAGGATCATTGGCAGAAAAACCCATCACATTAGGTGTAGCAATCGATACGTGTAAATACAAGTAAAGTATTGACCCACCCTATTTAGGCAGAAGGAAGTATACATTTCAAATTTAGTCGTTTTTATTATTGGCTAAATTTTTATTCAAAAATCGATCAAAAGGTTCTTAACCTCTTCACGCCCAGGTTTGCCACATGTGGCGACAAGCAAAAAATATATATTTTACAAATTTAAAAAAAACTATGGAAAAATTTTTTCATATTTTTTTGCACAAATGAGTTTATGACAGTGGAATAATATTTCGTAGAAAACCGTAACAACAACACATTTTTCAATAAACCCTGGATTATGCTATAACTCAATCAAAGTAGCATGGGCGCGAAGTGGTTAAGGAAACACGGAAATTTTATTTTTTATAACCTTGCTGCTGACACTCTTGAAGCCTTAAGAAAGCATTTAAAAAAACGTTTCTTACAAAAAGTTTGTATTTTTTCCCGTAGAATACGATCCCGCAATAAAAAAATAAGGGGTTCTATTTGAAAAATCAAAGTTGACCTTCATTTGGCCTTGAAAATTAACCCCAAGGTCATTTTCATATGTCCCCCTCCAAACCCGACAACTTTTATCTGAAGCATTTTTTGCTATGTTGCTCAGGTATCAAGATATTTGGGGTGGCAATTTAAATTGGGTATTAAAACACAGACAATAATACGTATGTATTACGTAACAGGCATGTGATAAAGTGATGATTAGTTTATTAATCTGCCAGTGATTCAGTAAAATATATGTAAATTTTTCGTGATGGAGCTATACAAGCAGTCCAAAAATAGATAAAATTATACATCTATTTTGCATGATCAAGCAATTAGAGTATACATACTAACTTATCCTAAATAAGTTATTCTCACTTTCGTCATCGCATATCTAAACACGCATAAATTTGACGCAACAGGTTCGAGTCATCCGCACTTTTTTCAGCATTTCCACTTTCTATCGGAAAAAGGTAAAAAGTGAAAGGAAACGCCTTTTCGTAACGTAGCGTTAAAAATCCGCATTCCCATGATAAAAAGTGATCACCAGTAGGATTTCCTCAAATTGTGCATTACCTAACGGGATTAGCGTGATAAATATACCGACCGCTATAATCCGCTTAGCTTGAATTACGCTCCTCGAGGATCATCGGTGTTGTGCAAGATAAAATATCGACTCGACGCACGTGGAAAACTACCGATTTTCTCTCCTCTCTCATTAATTTCCCACCTGACACGAGAAATTTAATTGGCGTGTGTGATTCATGTCCGTTCGGAAATTTCGAAGGATTTCTCCGATTGGGATACATGGGACGTCTCGAGAAAGGACGGGGCCTTGCGATAGTGCGATAATGTATGCTGGAAGTGCGCTAGCGAAATGAATTATAATTTCTGTTTATCTCTTCAAAACTGGCACATTTTAAGGTCGATTAACTACAAGGAGGCGTGCGTGACTTAAATGGATTGACTTAAGCGGCGCCTGTTTGCTGTTGACGCGCGGAAATGCCGGGGAAACAATCCTGTTTGCTCAGACCAAGGCTTTTCCATTATGAAATTACGTTTTACATTAAGAGAGGTTATATTTATAACTGATGGTGACGATCGCATCTAATGTTTTGTTGATATGAATAAGGTTTATTTACGGGTGTGAGTTATCATAGATTTTGAATGACGATATCTAAAGGGTTTTAATTTTTTTAGTCAATCGCGATTAATATAAAAATAGCACAAAAATCCCTCGGAGAAAGTTACATGATGGCCACAATAACATTTTTTTATTGCAATACATTAAACTAACCGACAAACCTTGTCAACTATACTTACATGTATCATCAAATATAACATTACACATTTTCGAATGTTTTAAGCCTTGTCCTTTGTTGTTCTTCCTAGACACTAAAAATTCCTGTTAAAATTTATTTTATTCCGCAGTGTCAACGGTACGAAAAAAAACATGTGTGGGAACGTTATTTTAAACTTGTTTTAAATCCGTGCCAAGTTTGCATTGTTGCCGCCGGACATAGTGTTTTGGTTCGAACAAGTGGCATCCAAGTAATTCATTCATCTTGGCACGGGCTTGGTCTTTGAACCATAAATACGTTCTCATTAGGCCTCTTGATAAAAGCACCATAATTTTCTACAAATGCGGTGTGTAAAGTTGTCATAAAAGGCAGCGAGAAATAGATGCGTTGCCAACTTTGTTTTACCGAAAGATTATCGCCAACAAATTGTGGACGTTCACTAATTTGTTAGCATTTTTTTTCTGAATGCTGAATCTTTATTCGTTGTTATCTTTTTATGGGTGATGGCACACATTGATTTATCTTGAGATTTATCCGACCGCGATCTGAGTGTTGGAGGTGATTTGAAAATATATATTTTGCAATGTTGGAAGTTTGGTGTTCCGAAAAAAAAAATTTACATGGTCGTTTAATGTATGTTGAATCCATATTTCTTTTTTATGGAAGATGGCGCACATTGATATATCTTGAGATTTATTCGACCGTGGTCTGAGTATTGGAGATGATTTTAATTTTTTTTTCTATGATGGAAGTTCGGTGTTTCGAAAAAAAATTAAATGGTAGTTTAGTGTATGTTAAATCAATATTTGTTTCTATCTTTGATTTATTTGGCAATTTGTCCGATGAGATTTGAGATTTGGATTTTTTTTCTATGATCGAAGAACAATACGCTGAATATGAATATGTTTCAATTATTTTCATCTGAATAGGCGAACATTGATTTTTTTTTTAAATTTCGTTGTTAAAGGTTGCGATAAAAAACTATTGAATGAAGAAAATTGGGGTGCTTTTATGTAAATTTGTTAATTCAATGTTTTATTAGCTTTAATAGATTTTCCTCGAAAATATTCAGAAATAATGAGCTTTGAAATCTATGGCTAACTTCACATCCGTATAAGGACTAACAGTCCAAAACCGGTATATAATTTGTCGCTGATGGGTAACAAGAATTTAAACCTTTTTTTTAATTTTCCCGTGTGGAATTGAGGAAAGTAATATTTTTGCAAACATTTTATTTAGGGATTAAGTTCCCCTGGGAGATTCCTAACATTTTTGGAAGCAGGTAGTGCGGGTGTGTTGGTTCCTGTCTGTGGATGCCTTATATCAAAGCCTAACACAAATATTTAAATGAATCTTGGCTCAACGAAGAATTGAATTTTTTTTGGCAACATTTTGTAAACCGGAAATCGGTATTTATTCCTGGCGTTCTTCCCGTTTTTCTTTTACTCATTAACGGCCAAGGCAAGGGTTAAAATAATAGAAATTTTTGGAACAAAAAGCTATTTATTATTAAAAACGTCCAAAATAATTCATACAAAGAAAATATGCAAGGAACGAAAACGAGGAAAACTAAACTAAACGAAACTAAAGTAAATAAAGTCGAAAAGTAGCCTGAATATATAAATATTCAATCTGAACCCAATTCTGCAAAATTTGATAGTTCTTGTAGATAGAAAAACTATCTTAAACCTATGTTATTAATAGTGGTACTATTTATAACCTGTAAATGTCTTTGTATTATCCAATATCCGGCGTGGCATTAGTCGCGGAAGTAATTGTTTCAATAAGTTATTTATTTTTAGTCTTTGTAAGAATTAAGTTTGCACTTGGTACTTTTCGTCTTTATTTAATTGATTTAAGTGACGATTTTCAATTTGAATCAACATCAATATTGAAAAGATAGAAACGCCAAAGTGGCGTAATCTATTGCCTAATTGTTCCACTAATCCCAATCCTAGTGGCGATAGATTCCGCCACTTTGTCGTTTCTACCTTTAACGGTGTTCGGAATATTTATATTCCAATAGTAATTTCCGTTTCCCCGTCAGATTCTAACTGCGCTGGCGAGACCTAAAAGGTCGAAACCGGTTCGTGAACTGATGGGAAAACAATATACAGGGTGTTGAATTGCGAAACGGGCCATACAGATAACACGTAAAATTGAAAATGCATTAATATTGGCTCCCCTAATTATTTGGCAGTATCGGTCTTCTTACATTATTTTTAAAGCTTTTTAAGCTGAATGATTTGGTACCTTACTCAATAGTTTCTGCCGAGTATTTACCGAGATATTTGCAAAAAACTTTAGTATCATTTTGAATTAAAAACAAAGGTTTGGCATGAAATCATAATGGTGGACATTTAAAAGTGACAGTCGCTGTCACATGACGATTTACAACCGGCCGTATATTATACACAAGAAAAAAATATTTATAAGTAAATGGTTTTACTCAGGTACTATTTTAGAAGTGTACGTGATTTGTTCAGTGTTGAAATTACGGAGAAGGCAATAGCAGCAAAAGTACTATTCAATGAGTATTAAAAATAATGTAAGTAGATCGATTAATTATAAAATAATTAAAGGAGCCAATTGTTCCACATTTCAAATTTAGAGTCAAGTAGTAATTATTAATTGAATAGTACTTGCCATCTCCTGAAATTCTTTCTTGTGTAGTAACTCGTAATGCGACAGCAAACGTCACTTGTTCGAACAAAATGAAATATCCGCCATTATGATTTCATGGCAAACCTTTGTTTTTAATTCAAAATAATACTAAAGTTTTTTGCAAATTTCTCGGTAAATACTCGGCAGAAACTATTGAGTAAGGTACCAAATCAATCGGCTTAAAAAGTTCTACAAATAATGTAAGAAGAGCGATACTGTCAAATAATTAGGGGAGCGAATATTAATACATTTAAAATTTTACATGTAAATCCCTATGGCCCGCTTTGCAATTCAATACCCTATAATGTTTACATCAATATTGCAATTGCACAAAAACTTAACTACCACAAATTCTGTTTCTTCTTCGGACCGCTTTTTATATGTTATTATGTATTAACATGACGTGGAATAACTTAAAAAGCAGAGATGTTAGTAGAAGCCACGGCAACTAGAAAAAAATACACGTGAATACACTTACGTATATGGGAGCAGTATTTTCTAGTAAACTAGATATAAAGGAAGAGATTCAAGGTCGTTTGACGAAACCATTGTTTCTTTGCGGTAAATAGAATCTTTACAAGTAAACTTCAAGAGCATTCAAATTAAGAATTTATAGAGCAGTAATTCGACCGATGGTTACTTTTGCTTGGGAAGTGCGCACCTTGAGAAAATTTGAGTAGAAAATGTTCGAAAACAGGATTTTAAGAAATATCTTTGAAGTGAAATATGGGAGAGAAGAACGAACGAAGGAGGAGCTATGAGAGTTATATGGGAGGCTAATATCACTGTGGTTATGGAAACCCAAAGATTAAGATGGCAAGGATATTTGCTAAGAATGTCGGAGGATAGGATACCAAAGCTAGTGCTTACACACACGAATGGATTTTTTAAAGTACATCGACACCTAAGGTCATTCGAAGGGCACACGAATGGAGTGTAGCGCAGAAGACAAAAGGAATAAGGAGGTGGAAGATGATATGAAGGAATTACATATCAAAAGTTAATATTAAGTTAACAAATAATATGATATTAATAAAGTCATGGACCTACTTGGCTCGTGGTGCTAAGCATAAATTATTGTTCCCTATCAATGACTGATTTCTGGTTACTGGCGATCATAAGTGTAACACGCGTTACTAGGAGTATTAAGCAACTCAGCGGTATTTGGTATCTTCTTTTTCCATGGCTCAAATGTGTTTATTTATGTCAATTCTAATTGTGTATTTTGCTACGAGGGAGTATTTTGAAAGGTTGTACTTAAATTAGTGGAATCACCGTTCTGTGGAAACCATGGTTACCTCAAAATATCAATTTGATTTATACCATCTTTTAAAATCTTGAAATGTATTCTACAGAGGAAAAAACTTAGATGTTCAAGCGTTACATAAAAGGATCTCCATTAACAATAAAATCACAAAATGATTGAAGTCCTGAGTTACTTCCAATGTACAGGATTAAATTATTCAAAGTAATATTTAAGGTTGCTTATATACAGATGACTGTATGTATTAAACATAAATGAGTGTTTACTAGGAATGACCAGTTTCTGGCTACTAGCCATCATCAGTATAGTGCGTTCGCTGATGGCAAAACACTTTATTAGGAGTATTAAGCAACTTTTTAACGTCATCGTTTTCCCCATGTGTATACTTGGCTCAAATGTGGTTTATTTATGTCAATTCTAATTGTATCACGTGGGAGTATTAATATACATTGCTCTAGGTTATTTCCCGTAGATAAAAATAATCGCATTGCTATGGTAACAAACAACGACTTACATATAAAGAACATAACTGTCGAGAAATACGAAGCTTTTCGTCGTCTTCAATCTAATTATCAATTAAAACCACTACTTTCCTGGCTTATATCGCAACGAATAGTGAATGATCAATAGATAGTGTGTGTGTTAAAAATATTAAAGATACTCACGGTTTTACTGTATTTATTACTGCACACGGGCACTAAATAAACAGAACGAATTAATTACCTGTCGTATTTTACTTCAAAAAGTTGAAGCATTGTTGTGCAATTAAATTTTGGAAGCAGTTTATTATTGAAGAAAACTGATAAATTGTAGTATCGATCATTAAATAATCAACAAATTAGAAACAACCTTACTTGTTGTAGAAAGCATTAAATAAATTCAATAAAACTAAATGTAGCCTGAATATTTGAATATTCAACCTGTTCGTGACTGCAAAATTAAGTCTTACTAAGACTATAAACAAATAACTTATTGAAACAACTACTTCCCTGGCTAGTGCCACGCCGGATATTGAATGATACATATACATATTCAATATTCATATTTCGTTTTATTGAATTCATTAAATAGTCACTCTATTTAAAGGGATTACGGGGTAAGCACATCTACAAAGAAATATTTGACAAACTTGATGATCGGTGCTCTTTCATATGTGACTGTGAAAAACCCAAACTTTCAATTAAAGATAAGAGATCAGGAAGACCGATTTGTGTATCTATCTCTGAAAATATCGATGCAGTTCACGACATAATTTTATCACGTCAGACCGTTGAATTGGACTGAAGCAAATATCTGGGACAATGAACATTTTATGCGAACCCGACAATCGCATGGTTCGCGTCGATTTAGATATGAAAAAAATGTCTGTAAAATGGATTCTTAAAGGGTCCCCCCGGTTAAGATAAGCGAAATGCCCCCATATTCGGAATTCCTGAATAACCAAATACCGTTGTATCTTGAGGTAAGAATTATCCGCGGAGATGGTCACTTGGGGTCAAAAAGGGTTATTTTTTATTTTAATTTTCTATCTGACGATGTGTTTAATGCAAAATTCTGAAAAAAAATCATCAAGGTAGGTTATCAAGAGGCCTATCAATAGAATTTTTTTCAAGGTCATCCAAGGTCATTTGGTGTCTCAAAAAATAAAAAAATAAAAACAAATTTTTCATTTTTTGAGGTAGAAAGCATTGAGGTGCACGTCATTTTTTTCACTATTTTATAAGAGGCGATTAATTTTACCTCTGACAGGAACTTTTAACTCATTTCGAGTGGTGCGTCATCTCTAAAAATCCAATTTTCCGCAATTTTTTCGATTTTTTTTAAATTTTACAGGTGATGGTTGAGGTTTAGACAAAAAAACAATTAAAACTTTTTTGTAGCATTTGGAGAGACAAAAATTTTGTTTTTTCTTTATTTTTTTAATCTCTAATAGTAAAAAAATTATAACCAATTTAAATTTTTTTTCCTACTTGGTTTTTCAATTTTTGTCGATATTTACCAATTATAAGGGCACAGGTGGATATTTAGCAGAAAAACTCATAAGCGATGTTTTGTAGAATTTTTCAAGACGAAAACTTTAGTTTTATTTTTATTACTTTCTCCGTTACGAAGTACGAGAAAGTATTGTGATCGTGAAATTATTTCCAAAAATCGTACACCGGAAGTGGGTGTTTACCTTAACTGTTTTTTGTTTTTTTGCCAAATGCTCAAATCTTAGAAAGCGTATTAAATAACCCAAATGGTAATAGAAATCAACTAACTGCTAAAGAATCAAACTTTTCGAGATTTGCCACTAAAGCGATTCACGGTATCTCGTGCCAAAAATACCGATTATTGCACAACCAATTTCGAAACAGCATGTTGCCGGTTGCTGGATTATGGTGTAGAATTGCTTGTTTTCTACAAAATCAATTCGGAAAATGACTTAACCTTATGGATGATAAGACAAATATTATAGTCAATAGAAAGAAATCGGCATACCTGGAGGTCAACGCTTTAGCTGAAAAGATTGCTGCAGAAAACTTGAATAACAAATCAGTCCTCTTCCAAAGTACAACTTCAGAAGAACTTATGGATTTTGTTGAATTGACTTTGGAAGATCTTGAAGTCTTATTTACTGGTTCATACCAACTCGCTCAAGCAATATCTTACTTGAGAGAAATGATTACAGAGGATGGAATACTGATATTAGAATTCGTTAAGGAGGAATCAGGTATTGTAAGGTTTGACGTAACATCACGCCATATAAGATCGAAAGAATACAAATGCTACGTGAAATACAATAAAGAAGACGCAGGTATCGATGCGATACAACAATATTGTTGTACTTGTGCTAATGGACTACGCACTGTTGGATGTTGTTCTCATGTTCTCATGTGGCTATCTTTTTTACGGCCGATGGTTATCAAAAATAGTACGTCCCGCTGAAATGTTATCCAATATTTTCAATAAAGATAACTTTGTACTTTGTACACATCTTTTTTTTGTATTAAGGCTAAAAATATACAAATAAAACTAAAATTTTCGTCTTGAAAAATGCTACAAAACATGTCTTATGAGTTTTTTTCTGCTAAATATCCACCTGTGCCTTTATAATTGGTAAATATCGACAAAAATTAAAAAATCAAGTAGTAAACATATTTTAAATTGGTAATAACTTTTTTACCATTGAAGATAGAAAAAAAATTAAAACAACCAAATAATAGAAATGATTTTAATCGTTCAACGTCAATCACTGGGGCAAAAATAAAATTTCACCCAGACCATGCATTTCAACAAATCTTCAAATATTTCGGAAACAGCAAACAGTAGGTGTAGGGAGTATTGAAGTAACTCACCTTTATTTTCCCCATATAATTCAAAAATGACAAAAAAATACAGGGTGTTCCATTTAAAAAACATAAGTTTGGTCTGTAACTTTGTTATGAGACACCCTGTATAGATTTAAATATTTTTAGGGCGTGCAGCTCACTATTATACACAACTTTTGTATAAAACATTTTTCAAAATTTTGAAAAAATAAGCACATGATTGACCGTTCTCAGAGCTCTGAAACACCCTGTATATTCGAGTACGGATTGATATAATGATATTCGAATAATCATTCGAATGCTCATTGAAATTATTCAAATGCTTGTAGTAGGTTTCGATTAATTTATTCCAATACCAAATCATTCGAATGAATAATTGAGTACCGATAATTTGAATGATCATTCGAATGATATAAAAATAATCGAGATAATCGATTATTTTCATAATCGAATGAATCGATTATCATCATTCGAATGATCCCATCACTAATCGTAATCATAATTTCATTGGCTTATGCATCAAATGCTATTTTTATGAAGTAAGAAGACCTTCGCTAAATGTAAAGAAGCTTTTTTTTAATATTTCAATAGAAATGTCCTTTTTCTTGCCTTCCTAAAAATACCCACTTTGCTAGGTTTATAAATAATAATAACTTTCAAAGTATAAAGCAGGAAATGTAAGTGTATTTTCTTTTATGGACGCTTCTTTGTAATCACGCAATGATTCGTTACAGGGCAAAAATGCGATGCTTTGAGTATGAATGCCCCCAAACAATTATTCCATAGCGAAGTCTAGACTCGATTAACGCTTGTAGGAAATTAGAAGTTGTGCATGTGCGTTCAATTTTTATCCCTTTTTAAATTTGTGTCCAGTTAATCCCAAGAAAGCACAAGTCTTATCGCATATATCGCATAGATATAATTTGATTCATTTTAGACTCAGTTTAAAGGAGCTTATTATTTGATCCCCACATAGACATGCCAACTGGGGGATCCTTTATTCTTTTTATCAGAAATATCTAGTACAGCTGTGCTATCTAGTATTGTGGTGTCATCAGCAAAGCTTGTGGATTTGGTGGACTGAACCTTCTGTGGTATGTCCTTGATATATAATTCACAGTACCGGTCCTAATATAGACCCTTGAGGAACACCAGCTTTTAGTTTAAGAGCTCTTGATTGATTTTGTTTTAATGTAACAACCTGCTCTCTATTAGTCAAATATAACTTTATTAATTTTAGACCATGTCCATCAAAACCGTACATTTTGAGTTTAGACACTAATATCTCGTGCGATACACAGTCGAAGGCTTTTGACGAACCAATGTAAAACTGTGCATTCGAAACTATTTACGATTACCGATGTGAAGATAGCCACGGATTTACCGGCGAATCCACCACGGAATAAAAATTTCTTCAATATTAATGATTTATGATAAATCAAACATTGATAATGTCATTAACATAAGCCTGTAAATGTACAGTCAATCGACAATTTCAATTATTTTTTCTCGAGTCCACGCGAACTCCCTTTTTAAAATGACAAGAATTCAAAGTCCAATATGGCACTGTTTAACGCGTTTCAAATTTAATTTTATAACAACAACGTGTAGATAAGAGTCTACTTAAACGATTAAAACGATGAAATTTTGGGTAAAAGTGTTTATAACTTTTTATGAATTTTTTTTTCGCGGGTCCACCCAAACTATATATATAAAATGACAAACTTTCAAAGGCCAAAATGGCACTGTTTGACGCGTTCAAATTAATTTTTTTAACAACAACGTGTAGATAAGAGTCTACTTAAACGATTAAAACGATGAAATTTTGGGTAAAATTGTTTATAACTATAAGTTTTTTTCGCGTGTAAATCCGTGGCTGAAAAATCCGTGGCTATCTTCATATCGGTTTTACGATTGTGTGCGTTATTGATACCAATGCCTCCAGTATGTAATGACCTGACCGAAATCCAAATTGATAATCAAGAAGTAAGTTCCTTTCAAAATAATATATTACTTGGACCTTCAATATTTTCGATATTGTGAGGAGTAGAGATATCGGGTGCTTTTATCGTTTTTATCGCCTTTTTGGTAAATTGGAATTACCTTAGCTATTTTTAATGCTTGTAGGTGTCTAGAACCTCGATGCATGTGGTTTGTTCAATTTAAGTAATAGATGCGTCATTATATTTGTCATATATTTATTTACAAAAAAATCATTAAATTTCTCTGATTTGGTGAATTCTTACTTTCTCGATGTGAATTACTTTCCATGCTGCACTTTGTTTATTGTTTGAAGAGTTTATATAATTGTTATTCGCGTTAATATTATTTTGCAATATCGACAATTTATATCTTCGTCGATAGTCATTGTTATTCATTGTTGGGTAATTTTTGTAGCATTCATGGATAAATTGCATTATCATCACTCAGTCTTTCATTCAACCAGTACGCATTTTGTTTATTTTGGCGGTTTATTTTTTTGTGCAATAGTGTCAATTTATGTGTTGTTTCATTTAAGTTAGGCCAAAAAATGTAAAGCTTAATAAGTTCAGTTGTAAATTATTCAAGGTCGTGTTTTTGAATATGCTTAGGATTTTTTTAAATTATTATTGTTATAGATTTATTAACGAAAAGATTCCTTTTACAAAATTACTTAAAAAAAATATTTTGTAAATGTAGTTATTAAAAAAAAAACAAAAATAACAGAAATAAGGTAACTAAAAATCATTTAAATAACAACAGCGGAAACAACATGTTAAAATAAGTATAAACAAAATAAAATAATTTAATTTATTTAAACAACTAAGTTTTTGTTTTTTTGAGACAGATGCCATTACTTCTGATGGTATTTGCTTAGCAATTTTTGAGCCACGAGGTTTAATGTTTATCTTTTAAAACTGGCGCGATGGAAGACTTTAATCTCTTCTACTCATATATTGTACTATTTCAGTGCCGATATAAATTTCTCCATATATTTTGTTGTTTCATCAACAGTAGCGATATCTAGTTTTTTTGTTTTTGACTTTTTTTATAAGACTCTATTTTGCAGTCACGAACAGGTTGAATATTCATATATTCAGGATATATTTCGTTTTATTAAATTTATTTCATGCATCTGCAACAAGTCAGGTTGTCTCAAATAATGACTTTGTTTTTAATATTCTAGATTTTAATTTAATCACACCAAATTTATCGAAACTGAAAATGTGATCAACTAAACAGTTACTTGCGTTTTTTTAAATTAAACGAGTTTTGCGCTGACGAGGATTTTACATTCAGAAGGAAACGTTCACCTCAGTATGAAACAAAAATAGAATTAAAAAAAAAAATTAAAATAAGTTTCAATTTCAGAGTGATAATTTTGCTGGTGTTACTGGCAAAAATGAGTATTTTTCAATTATAATTCCTATTTCACATTTGTGTTTGTACATTACGATGTAATTACACACTTGATGAACTGGAATTGTGAGTATTTGCAATGATGTGTTGTTTTCCAATTTTGAAAACAAGTTTTCTACGTAAACAAGTCAACAGGGACGACCGACGCGTCCATTCGGTGCGAATGGAGGGATTTTCTATTTTAAGACTTTCTTACGTGAAATTTCTGCCAATTACTGCGCGATTCTTAATTTTATGACGATTATTATATTATATGCGTATTCATACATATCGCGATTCCATGCAAATATGTTCAAATGTGGCGTGTAGAAGTCTCGGTTTACGGTTTTCGTTATGGCCAGGAAATCTCATTAATATGTTATAAGAATTTAAAGATTTCTGGGATAGAACAGTATGTTAATTTTGGAAATGAATAGAAAGTGCAAGAGGTTATTATTCAAATCGCTTGGTGTTGAAATCCTATATTGCTGTTTTATCTTAATTTTTGTTGTAGCAAATAAATTTGCTTTTAACCCTTTCAGCCCTGGATTTTAAAATTAAAAAAAAAAAATTGTTTATTATTATTGATGGGGAGCTTCTTAAGACCATAAATACCAAATTTGAACTGATTTGCTTAATTAGTATAGGAATTAATTCGTGAGGTTTTGTTGAAGTGACATCCAGTGATAAACAGCAAAAATATGGATTGTCATAGTAAGTAGAGATATGTAAATGTTGCGGTGGCAATTGCCACCACCAGGGCCGAAAGGGTTAATTTGATTGCATCTTTCATTTATCTTCTTAGAAGCAAAAAGGTAATCTTTTGGAGTTAAACAAAAATAATCGCTGGACATCAGCAGTGACTGTACACTAAGGGTAGTATTACGAGGTACTGATAAACTGTTAAGGTAGCCATACACGTACAGGAAATTCGCAAGGAAAAAAGCCTCCAAGATTTCCTTAGGGATTTCCTTTACCGAACCCTCGCCTACACACAGAGAGGATTTCCTTAAGAAAATCCTCAAGGAAGCAGCCTTTGGGATTTTCTCCAGAAAGTTTTTTTCAGTCGTTGGTTGTTGATTTTGAAAATCGAGTTTGTTATCATGGCATCACCGGGTGATGATATTTTGCACTATGCATATGTTTTTGTAGTATTAATATCTATCAGCGGCGTTCGTGAATTTCCGTAGGGGAGACAAAGATGCCGCTCATGCTGTACTACTTACACTAATACAGAACTCAAATATTCCGTTACTTTTTCGGTCAAATTTTCTTCTGTTGCCTCACCGCCGAACATCCACGAGCCGCCGCTGGTATCTATTTCATTTTAATATTCTTAAATCATCTCATTATTATAACTTATTTTTCTCTCTTTTCAGGTAAGGCCATCGTTATCCGCACATTGAAGGTCAGATTTTAATTATAGCAATAACTTTTCCATATAAATAACAAATACTGCCGAGTCAATGTTAGTTAATTAAAAACTGCAATTAAGTACTATTTTTATTTTATCGGCGCGGTTAGTCACCGAAGTTCGAACAATTCAAAATTACGAATCGACTGTGGACTGAAAGCGATTTGCGGAATGTTTTTTTTTTTTGGAATTAGACAATGACTGTGCGGATATAAATCGTGTCGTGGAAATAATTTTTAAAAATAAATTCTGAGGTGCAAGGTCTAGGACTCCGTACGCACATTTATTTTGTAACCTTGTTTATGTGATTCAATTTTATAATAAACTTGTTATATATTTAGTCTGGCTCGTTGCTCACAGTGAAGTTTGTTTTGTTATAAGAAGGATGGTTTATATCGTTACTACGTGGTAGTCCATAATTAAACTTAATTTGTAAAATTAAATCATAAAAATTTCAAATGTATCTAATTTGAACAATTTTTTTTCTCAAAATTACTACGGAATTACTACGAAAAAATTGTTCAAATTAGATACATTTGAAATTTTAGATTAGAACCCAAGTTTACATTAAGATTACTGGTAATAATAAATCCTCAAATATTTATTTATACATCTAGTATTCAAAATTTTTCTATTGCTTGAACCATCTTTATAGTCGGCTTAATTTTGAATAGCGAATAACTACAAAAAAATTAAAGGAAAACTGCAAATTTCGACGAAAATTTCAAAAACAAAGTTAATCAATTTTCAGAATATACCTCTTGGGAATTTTTATTGGCAACCTTTGGGAAGGTATTCATAATTGCGGAAAAACCAATTAGGCAACTTCTTTGAACATTTCTGTATTTTGGAAAAAAAAAATCGTGCAAAAGTTGTAGCATTTTCAATGACGCATTAAATAACAGTATTAGTTCGACCTTGAATGGCAAGTATCATATGAAGACCATCTTCAGGGGCATATTCTCGCAGTTTACTTCGAGCGCTTCGCAAAACATAATAATTATAATGAGGTATTTTTCCGTTAAGTACATTTAGAGTTATGAGACCCGAAAGCTTGTCACGTATAAATTCTACTGTTTAAACAGGTGATCTTCAATTGACTTTGTACTCGCTATTCAAGGTCATGCTAATACTGTTATTTAATGTGTCATTGAAAATCCAACAACTTTGTTAAAAAATATTTTTACAAAATACGTACAGGGTGTAGTGGGACAAAACGGAACATCGGATTTTCAATGTTAATTTCTTTATATTGGAATATTATCTTTCCTGATCATTTTAGAGTAAACATGTAAATGAATTTTTTGTAGAGTAAAAATGTCTACACACAGTCATGCTATTATTTATTTTTTTGTATTTATAAAAACCCGAAAAAATAATAAAATAAAAAAGAACATTCTCACGAAAAGAATGGTTGCTATGAAATAAAAAAAATGACGCGCTGTTGATCTGTTGGGGTCTGTCAAATTGATTGAGTACTTCATAACTGTTTACAAGTTTTTTTGTTAAAAATGTATTGTATTCAAGAAAAATTGTAAATTAATAATAATAATAATAATAATAATAATACATTTATTTTTCCAAGACAAATATTACAAAAAAATGGTTGTACAAGAAAAAAAACGTCAGAATAAATATACATATACAGTTTTCAACATTTAGAATAAAATTCATCCAAAGAATATGGTTCCATGTTACATAGAAAGGAATATAATCTCGATTTTCTTACAGAAAGTGATATTTGTGAGTTTCTTACATGTTCAGGTAGTTGATTGTATAATTTAATACACGTGTAATGAGTCCCTTTTTCATATGCAGTTAGTCTATGTGCAGGGATGGTATACATTTGACCATGTCTGGTATTATAGTTTTTGGCCATTAAGTTGTCTTTAAATTTCTCCTTGTGCTTCCATAGAAATTTGATACACTCAAAAATGTACATTGCACATAGTGTTGAAATATTATTACTCTTAAATACTCCTCTACAGCTATCAAAGTAATTAAGTTTATTTATGATTCTGAGTGCTCTTTTTTGTATGCGGAACACACTATTAACACCCACACAGCTTCCCCAAAATATCAATCCGTAACGTAGGTGAGAATATACATTAGAATAGTAAAAGATTTTGAAGTGGTGGCAGTTTTCGTAAAGTGCGGGATATGTTTGCCATCAAATGTTCTGCATGGGTTCATGCTATTATTTCTATTTTCATTCATAAAAACCAAACAGATCAACTGCCTACGATTTTTTTTTAGTTTCATGGCAACCATTATTTTCGTGAAAATTTGCACTTTTATTTTATTATTTTTTCGGGTTTTATGCATGCAAAAAAATAAATAACAGCATGACTGCATGCAGAAATGTTTACTCTACAAAAAATTTATTTACATGTTTCCTCTAAAATGATCAGGGAAGATAATATTCCAATATAAAGAAAGTACCATTGAAAATCCTATGTTCCGTTTTGTTCCACTACACCCTGTATATTTGGAGGTGTTCAAAGAAGTAGCCAAATTGGTTTTCCGAAATTTTGAATACCTTACCCAAAGGATTGATTAACTCCGTGTTTGAAATATTCGTCGATATTTGCGGCTGTGATTTTTGTAATTTTGGTTTTTAATTATGAAGTGATAACAATTACATCAAATTTTCATTATCCAGAAGAATTTATTTTATACCATCAAATCGAGAGAGCATTTTATGAAAAAAATTAAAGTTTAAATCTAAGCTTCATTAGGCTATCCCAAAAACCGAGAAACATTTGATGAAATTTTGTAGGTGTTTACTTCAATCGTTTTTTTAGTTTTTTTTTATATTCTTTCAAATATAAACAAACATCATTTACTAAAAGTTGATAACTAAGAACAAAAATATTTTGAAACTGTTGTAATGTTGGTCTATATTTATGAAGTGATAATACTTGTTAGATCAATATATCAGAAGAATTCATTTTATCCAATAACATCGAAGTTGTAAATTGTTTACCTAAAAGATATAAATTTTTGGTAATGTAAAATTGAACTATTATCACTTTATAATTGTAGACCAAAAGTCCAAAAATTGCCCATGCCCGATAGGCAATTTAATTCTGAGGAAAATGAAGCCGAGTTTTTGTAAATGCGTAGGTTGAAAAGTTTTTGAGTTAACACGCTGCCTGTAGCAAAACAGTCGCTTTGAGATAAACGCGTTTAAAGTTTTGTGTTGAAAAAATACATTGTTATTGTTCAGTCGGCTATTCTGCTGTGCAATGCTGTGTGGTCCTTTTTGAGCTTTGGAATTGAAGGCGTTTACTGACAGCCTGCGAGCAATACCTCTCCTGTTTCGAAGCTTCGAAACTTCGAAATTGGAAATCTTCCAATAGTTCTAATATCGGCGGCTATTACATGATTAATTATTTCTGGAGCAATCATTCAATTTCGTGATTGAGGCTCTCGTTGGCATTTTGCATATATGCGTCAACTCATCTTAAAAGCTGTTCGAAAAGTTTACATAACTTTGTTCCTAATTATTTTTCGCTTTTTCGGGTTTGACACATAATTCTATACACTATATCGATTTGATTTTCACAAAAAAAAATTGAATTGTCTGGACAAATCTAAGCCCATAAATTGGAGAAAAAGAAAGGTAAAGATAAAAAGTATAAAGTCCATTGAAATTGCATTTAATTAATTATGAATGAGATCCTTAAAGCCGATGCTGCGAATTTAAATATTTGGTATTTGGTTCAAGGGACTAACGCAGGTCTCTTTCGGATATATTCAGTTGGACAAAACCCTCTTCCGCTAACCATGAAAGCTTGAATAGGCAGTAAATGGTTTTGAGCACGTCGGATCTATCAAACTACGCCACTCGGAAATGTCTTCCTATCTAATGATTGTTTAAGTGGACCAAAGATCTGGCAATGGGATGGGATCAGGAATGTGGCCGACACTCTAACTTTAAATCTGCGTGTTACCGTGCTGTAAAATAATAGCCATTTCCAAAATCTGCGCCTTTTGGTTTCGACCGCAGGCTTGAGGCGCTTCTTAAGAGTACGTAGCACAGTAAGCCCGTAAGGCATGTAGTCCTACAAAAAAAGTTCGCATAAATCAGATTTTTTGCCGAGAGCTGCGAAATTTGTTGGATGTTGGGTTCTATTCTCTGTTGTCTCTCATTTCCATTGATACGAGTGTTGTCCTTAAAAAAAGTTTCCCAAGGAGCTGCAGACGCCAGGAAAGCTGTTACGTGGGATTTGGCAACACTGGCGTGTAGTTTGGCTTCCTCTTTTCCAGTCCCCACCGCTTTGCGACACTCGGTTTTGCCTTGGCAGCCATTAGAGATGGAGCTCTCACTCGCTTCTTCCGCCAGGTGCGAATTACGCTATGTGATTCGTTTTTTGTGTGTGCAAGAAACACTGCGCCGGTGGACATTCATTCCCAACTGTGTGAAGTCTATGGAGAAAAGTGTATGAGCCTGCTACACGGGCGCGAATGGTGCAGAGAATTCAAAGACGGACGTACAGACGTACATGGCGAACAACGTTTTGGACGGCCATCGGTTTTTGAACGAAACGATTGCGAAAGTGGAAGAAGCAATATCGAAAGATCGAAGGGGACGGTTCGGGACCTCTGCGAGATGATCCCTGATGACAGCAAGTCCTGCATTCACAAAATGTTGACAGACCATTTAGGGTATGCCAAGGTTTGTGCAAGGTGGGTCCCGAAAATGCTAACGGAAGACAACAAACGGAAACGTGTTGAAGCGGCCCGCAAATTTCTTCAGGCAGCCTGCGAGCAATACCTCTCCTGTTTCGAAGCTTCGAAACTTCTAAATTGGAAATCATTGAAGAAAAATTCCAGCTCTAATATCGGCGGCTATTTGTACGACAATTGCCCTCATTTACTTATTAACCAATGAAATCGAATAACGTTGATAACATGATCCAGTAAAATTCTAATTACGATGCGTAACAGACCACGCTGCATGTTATGCATGGCAATTCACCCTGGGTGGTATCTAATCAGAAAATCCAGCATGTTGGTATTGCCTAGCAACGCGTTAGTACATGTTCTTTAACATATAAACGTCAGTTATTGCCGGACTTTTAAGCAATTTGCTCCTGAATTCGATCTGTTTGTATTTTCGGGTGAAGTGTTAGTGCTTTCATAAGTAATAGTATTCATAGGCATTTCTCAAAATCTTGGTAAGCTCATTTTTACTGCAATTATTGTGGCGCAGATTAATACACGTCTGACACTTGGTGTCACTAAATTTAATTTTTCAAATTAAGAAGTGTGAACTTTCTGTTCGGCCAATTGTCTTCTCGAATCTAATTCGTGACTGATTTTTCCTAGGCAATTATTAGCGTTTGGATCACTCTTGCTTGTTGCTTCTAGATAATCGATTTTCGTCGCAACAAGCAATCGTGATCCTGCCGCTAATAATTGCCGGCAAAATCATAGGCACTCGTTATATTACTGTTGATTAATTCTTTCTAGAGCAATCATTCAATTTTGTGATTGAGGCTCTCGATGGCATTTTGCGTATATGCGCCAACTCATCTTAAGAGCAGGTCATCATTGCTTTCCGAAAAGTTTCCATAACTTTGTTCCTCTGCTGATGCTGTCTTCCTTGGCCACGAATTCTTGGACTCCAGGTGTCTGGGGACGAGACCTGGGTCCACCACACGACACCGGAAACGAAAGAACAATCCCGTCAGTGGAAACATCCGGAGTCGCCGAAGCCTCAGAAGTTCAAACAAACTTGTCTGCCGGTAAAGTAATGGCGAGCGTCTTTTGGGACAGGAAGAGGTTATTGTTGTGCGAATTCATGACTGCCGGTACAATAATCAATGCGAACTGCTACTGTGAGACGGTGACGAACCTTCGCCGCACGATTCAAAACAAGAGAAGCACGCTCACGAAGGGAGTCCGCACACCGCCCGTTTAAGAACCGATCTCATCAACAGATTTCGATGGGATACTGTCACACACTCGCCCTATAGCTCAGATATGACCCCCAAGGGACTGCCATCTCTTCCCTGAATTGAAGAAACACCTGGGTGGGACGCATTTCAGAACCGGAGAGGAGCTGAAAAAAGAGGTTTTAAGCCACCTTCGCTCTACGTTGCAGGTATGAAGAAGATGGTATACCGCATGCAAAGATGCATTGATCTCAACGGCGATTCTGTCGAAAGTCTTAGCTTTCCAACAATATATTAAAAAAAACACCTTTATTGGCATAACATAGTTGGCATTTACATATTTCCATATTTCTCCTGTTCTCCTTTTCCCTCCCCAATTTCTGCAGCATCTTTACCCCGGCCCCATCCTCTTTCATCCATTCCTTTTCCCTTCCATCCATTCTTCATTAACCCCCTCACATTCCTCTGCCAGATGCCTCCATGTATCCCTCCCATATTCACACATTACACATCTCGTATACTCTTCGCCCATCCATTTCTTCCTCCCTCTCTCTCCTAGCCCTAGCCCAGGTCACCCTTTCTTCAATATATTATTCAATGCCAATAAACATGTTTTTCAGTGTGAAAAATCATTGGGAGCCTTTTTTACGGACAACCCTCGTAATAATGCATCCAGGACCCATCCCCAGTCACAATCCTTACCAAAGAAGCACCTCCTTCTACTTCATACCGTCTCAGTAGTTCTTCACAAGCATCAACGCATCGTTGTTTCAACTGAACTGAACTCCTTTGGGAGCTACGTTGCTAACACTTTGTGGAACTGCAGAATGTCATGCACAATATGGTGTCAAGAAACATTGGCTCATGCACCCGAGATCAGTAACGTTCTGTATAGAGACCGATGTGATATTTCTGAACAACGTATGTAGTCGATATTTGTTGTAAAATCCGTCGGATAAGGGAAAATCGCGTGTGCAACTTGTTGAAACCTGCATGCAACTTAAAAATGTCCGCAAATAGTGTCATTTTTAAAACCACTTGAAACAAAAATTCAGGATGTGTACAATACGATAAAGAGGAATTAAATCGATATGTGAACACATAAGTTAAAACTAGATACCATGAAGAAATTCGCTAAAACTTTACCAATTGATGGAAACTGTCTCAAGTACCTAGTTTTGGCATTTTCTAGGGCATCATTTGAAAAAATAAAGTCCGATGTATTTGATGGTTCACAGATTCGGCAGCTCATCATTGACGAACATTTTATCCGGACAATGTCATAACTCCAAAATAATGTTTACCGTTCAAGGACTTTTTTATAAATACACGAGAACGATATTGAATTGCCCAACAACTCTTGCAGACCTACAAATCGCTTATAGTTCCAACATGGGAATCGATTTGCTTTTCCATCGTGATGGCTCCCAGAAGCTCTTGGTGCAGTTCATGATGAGCAAGGTGAACAATTCTATCAAGAGGCATAGCATTATGATAGAGGGGATAAACACATGATGACTTGTTGTTGAATATTGTTTTTGAGGATCAGTGTAAGATCTAAGAAATTCATTTTGTTGCCGAAAACTGTGAATTTTTGGTGCGTATTACACTAATCAAAATGGGGAATGGGTACACTAATAAGATAGGCGTGTTGACTCTTCAACAGCTCGCTTTATTCTGCTCTCTGCGAATACACATGTTTATGTACAAAATACACAGTACCTATAAAAATATAGTTCGCACACACAACCGCGCTAATTTAAGAATATAAATATTAATTAACTATGATATATCACAATTTTATTTTTAGGTGAATACATATCTGTACCAAACAACATGTGTACTCTTGCAATGCTTGAGTTGAAAAATTTTCCTCCACTCAAGACGTGAAAATTATTCGCTAATAAGGATTTCTAGAGAGACCCCATTGTGCATCTTTTTCACTTCAGTTGCACACATTTGTCACCAAACAAGGAAATGCCTACACCTCGAAACCTCTTAAGTCATCACGATAGCAACGTTTGTATAAGGTAATCCTCCTAAAAATAAAACGGAGCGGCGGAGGATAATTGGGCATTCAAGCAAGTCGTTAATTAGCCTGATAAAACCCGCAAGGATGGGCATGTGTATTCGTGAGATACAAACAGGCACTTTTTATTATCTGAATCGGGAGGAAGCGAGGGAAGGAATGCGGTCTGAATGGAACGTTTTCACAATATTCCCAGATGATGATGGAATTTACTAATTTTGCGCAGTATATAATAAATCGATTGATAACGTTCTATTGTTTCATTATGCAACGCAATTCATTCATATTATCGTAAAACATTCTTGTAATCGTTTTTTTAAATTTTTTTTTCGAATAGTAATTGGTTTGTAGTAAGTATAGGATAGTCACCGTGGTCAAGGACGGCCAAGGATAGTTATGTAAGTCGGTCTCATCTAATTATAAGATTATATAATGTACCGGAAGTTGCCTGTAATATCGTATGAAAAAAAAATATCAGCTTCGTTTGAAATGCTTATCGACCTTTCATCACGTAAAGTAAGGACTTGTTATTAATTAAAAGATTATACAGAACATTATTTAAAGCAATTATTCATGAGGAATCATTTAAGTGAACTTATAAAGATAATCTAAGATCTGTAATGATATTCGCAATGATTTAATAGATTATTATTGGTTGACTTGTTCTCAAAAATAAGGTACTTACAATATGGTATAAGCGGATGAACTTTATTAACTTGTACAGAGTGGCCCACTTTGATGATGTTTTGATGACAGGAAGTAGGTATTTTCAAAAATAATTGAATTTACAATTTTTTTTTTAATTTGTTATTTTTTTTTGGCCTCTGGAACGTAGCCCATATGGCCAGCTCAAGGCGGCTACTATATGTATCCAGTGGCGGCTCGTGAAACATGTTGATGGTAGAGCCACCTATACAATATCCTCCCTTCTTTTTTGAAGAAACAAAGAACCATTTATCTTGTTAGACCAGTGTCCAAAAAATTAAAAAAATTGGAACAAAACAGCCGAAGATCTAAAATATCGGCCAAAAAATATAAAATGCAGACCAAAAAATGGAAATCACAAGCAAAAGAAAAATAATTTGCCATTTTCAGCCTAAAAAAGAACTCTTTTTAGCTTGAAATAAGTTCCAACGAGAAATTTGAAAATAATAGCAAAAATAAAAATCGATAGCCCTTTCACAGACAACGGAAAGCGGATTTCAAGTTTTTAACAAGATGTATTTAGATGTTATTTCTGTAAATAAAGATGTTTGTATTTATAAAAATAAAAAAAATTCGCAAGAAAATCTAAAATATGGTACAAAAAATAAAAGGCCAAAAATCTAATATTCGTACCCAAAAATAGTAGACCAAAAAAACAAACATTTTAACAAGCCAATCGAAAATTTAAGTCGAAATAAAGAAAATTTAAATTTAAAACACATATAGGCCAAAAAAGTAAAAAGATGAAAATTTAGAGAAAAAAGATGAAAAATTAGAAAAAACATCGAAAACTCAGGCGTAAAGATAAAAATTGCAGATAAAAAATCCAAAATTTCTACAAACCAATCAAATTTTTTAGTCAATAAAAAAAAAGAATATTTGGACCAAAAAATAAAAAAATCTACAATATAGCCTAAAACTGTGAAAATTTGGACAAAACATCGAAAACGAGCGTAAAAATAAAAATTGCAGACAAAAAAAAATCGAAAATTTCTAGAAACCGATCGAATATTTTGGTCAAATTAAAGATAATTAAAAAAAAGTTGGTATCATTTAATAAAACACTAACACAGTGTATGGTTTCAAATTAATTTTATTGTTTTACAACAATTGTTATATAATTTTTCATCTACTGGATGAAGCCACTGTGTGGTGAAACAATTGTTGTAGAAAAATAAAATTAATTTGAAACCAAACACTGTGTTGGTGTTTTTTATTAAATGATACCATGGAGTATCAACAAGTAAAAGCCTCATCGATCCAACATAAAAAAAGTTGGAACCAAAAAATCGGAAATACAGAAATCTAAAATATGGGGAATCAAGAATCCTGATCTAAAAATAAAAAAAAATCAGACAAAAAATCGAAAACTTAGAAGCAAAATAATTTGCCACTTTCAACCGCCAAAAATAAGTTTCTGGTCAGAAATTCGAAAATAATTCCAAAAAATTCACGAAATAAAATCAATAATCCAAGTTAAAAATGTAAAATAATGGATACAAAATATACCAAAAATCAAAAAATATATACGATAAGAAATTGAGACCAAAACTTTAAAATTCTGGTCTAAAAATAAAAATAGTGGACCAAGGAAACAAAAATTTTAACAGACAAATAAAAAAAAGGGTAAAAAAAATCCACAATGTTGGTCAAAAAGTCAAAAATTTAGACAAAACATGGAAAACTCGGACCTAAAGATAATAAATACAGACTAAACGAAAAATCACAAACGGGGGCCAAAAAATCGAAAATTTTAACAATGAAATCGAAAAGTTGGGTCAAAATAAAGAAACATTTAGGTCAAAAGATTTAAAAAAATAATAAATATCTGTAATGTTGGCCAGAAAGTCGAAAATTTAGATAATAGATCGAAAACTCGGATCTGAAAATAATAAATGCAAAAATTTCAACACAAAACTTGAAAATACCGGAAAAAAATAAAAAGAAATCTCGCATATAAATCAATAATTTAGGTGATAGATATTTTAACCAAAATCAAGTCAAGAATTTGAAACTAGAATTAAAAATTGGTCCCGAAAAATCAAAAATACGGACCAAAAAATCAAAAATTTTAACAATTAAATCAAAAATTTATGTCACAATAAGGAATATTTAGGCCAACAGATCAAAAATTTAGACTCAAAAGAATCGAAAATACATGTCAAAAATCTAAAAATTAAACATTTGGCGCCAAAAATCAAAAATGCGGGCCCAAACGTCGAAAATTTAAACAACGCAAAAGGTCAAAATAAAGGATATTTAGGCTAAAAGTTGAAATATTTTGACCAAAAATATTGAAAATACAGGTCAAAAATTAAAAAAAAAAATTGTCAGGAGAAATAAAAAATGCGGACCAAATAGTCGAAAATTTTAACAATGAAATCGAAAATTTAGGCTTAAATAAAGAATATTTAGCCAAAAAAACCTATCGGAAATACAGGCTTAATAATAAAAAATGCAGAATATTCTAATAAGAAAATGGTTTAAATTAGTCTGAAAAATTTCTCTATTGTTAAAAATCATTTTCCAATTTTCTTTTAATAGGAAAATATTTTTCTTTAATCTTCGCTTTAATTGTCCAATAAAGTGAAACTAAACTTGAAAAAGAGGAACTTTGTTGGGATCACCTTATTGTTTCACCTTTTGTGCCGGCAGTTTCGACAACTTTAGATTTAGTGAATACATTTTGAATAATTTAAATAAAACAACTCACTAGGTTAGTATGACTCTCAGTAGCGGCTCGTGGAACATGTTGATGGTACTTTTACAATATGGGAAGGGCCTCGCCTCCTTTTTTGGAGAAAGAAACAACGATTAATCTTCATAGTCCAAGATTATTGGACAAGTAAAAATTCATAATTTCAAACGTAATTATTCGACCACGTAACCTCACCATCAAACAATACACATGGAAAACAAAAAGAATTCATTAAAAATTCTTGCTGAGCTTGAAAGTATAGGTAGTGCCATGGCTCCTTGGCTCTATATAACGAGCCGCCCCTGTATGTATCTATATAATAATGTCAGACGTATACACAACAACCATGGACCCGAGCTAATACTCTTTCGCCCCGAGCTGGGATTCGAACCCACACGGCACGCGGTTCAACCGGCACAAGCGCTCGCCTCTACCCACTACACCAACGGGCCACTCTTGAATCTATAAATCGTGACGGTATTGCATTTGTTTAAAAGAAAGAGTTACTTAGATTCAGACAATTTACTCAAAACTCTTCTTTGGGGTGTCAACTTGACACACTTCTACATTTTTCGTCGCCGTGTTCTACCACCTCGCGTGGAACAAAACATCAGATTACAAATAAGCAACGTAGAACAAGAATTATATTTTATGTTGCATAAATTGTAGATGCACTAATCAGATTTCAATTGGATTTAATTACCAGTGGAAACAATGCAAAGTCGGCGGAGCAATAAATGAAGGCGCAGTTTTGTAGACCGCGGCGCGATTCGATTGATGAATTTTAACATTACATTTCGCCAGTTGCATTAATATCAATTAAGTGCATAATTAATGCGGACCTTGCGATTAGCCGAACGCGAATTGTGCAAGGATTTCTCGAAGGTGGAACGCTGATAATTGAAGTTCGCCTTATTCGTGTCACATAACTGGAGGACGGTTCACACCAATTACGATACCCACTGAATAATTAAGTGTTCCTAATAATCGCCGGTTTTCGTTTTCACTTTTGCCCAGGAAGCTCAAAATTGCTTTAATTAAATACGCGATTGCTTCGTTAACAACTGTAATGATTTATAGAACAGAGATGTCCAACTTGTTTGGCATTGAGGTGCCAACTTGTCACACCCTATGCGGCATCTTCTTTTCCGTAAATAAATGACTACCAACCGTTTTATTCCGCTGTGGAATACATTATAAATATCATGGTATAATTGGCAATGAATCAAACGATACTACAACGTAACTTGATGACCTCCGCCGGTGCGGAATCGATGTAGATCACACAAATGATTCCTTCCGTTAATCACCGAATGCAGCAATTTACCGTTGGCCACACGCTACTTCAACAAAATAGTAACTTATGGTACTTTATTCTGCACCATCTGTAAGCGTCATTGCCATTCCGATCATTACCGCGTGTAAATAATCTCATGACTCGAGTTGTTAAACGCCAACCAACGGAATCATCATCATCTAATGCAAATTTTTCCGTTTGTTGACGAGTGAGTGACTTTTAGTTTTAAATGAGTTGAAATTCATAACTAAAGAAAACCATTAAAAAAAATCGTACTTGAATTTTGAACTTTTTCTAATAGAGCAATTGATTGAAATTTTGAACATCCGTCTTATTTGATAATCTGAAGAACTGAAAAGCTTTTGGTAAAATTTTGTACACCGGAAGTAGGCGTTTACCTTAACTGTTTTTTGTTTTTTGCCAATATTTTCTTAAATATGCAAAATATCACAAAAACATTTAAACAAACTTTGTAAGTGATTGATTCACAATTCAAAATTAAATCCAAAGTTATCTTTAGGCAAGAAAAAGCTGTACTGTCCATCCAGTTGGAATATTCTTAGTCAAAAAAACATCACATCAAGCCACTGCTTTTATAGTGGCGACCTTGAACATACAAGCTTAGTAAATTATGTCCAAAATCAGGTCGCCAAATGGATTGTAAAAAATTACCCACAAGTAAAAAAATTTGCTAAAACACAGACAATACCCGGAACCAGAAGTTACCACTACTTTAAGCCGCTATCTACCAATCGCCTAGAGATGAGAGGACCAACTGACAGTCAAAACCTTGTATTTCCTTTTGAAAAAACTTCTAAGTGGGCATATGTGGAACCATCAGTGAATGACTATGTGAAAAATGGTATTTTTCCCTGGTAAAAAAAATGTATTTATTGAAGAAGGTGATGTTGGACCGCTTTTCCTTCACCCCTCTGGTCCAGTGGCATCTTTTTTCTAGCCTCACAGGGAGGACTGTTAATAATAATAAATTGTCTTTATTGCGAGAAAAAAAAGTACAAGAAATATCATGGCAGAGTAGGCGAAGTTTAGTGAGGTAGTAACCTCTTACTGCTCTTCCACTTAACCTTTACAGTTACAGCACATCCTCTATGCAGTAGATGCATCATAAACGAGCAGCACGGGACGATCGTATTATTTATTTTCAAAAAGCAAAGTAGTTGAAAACTACTGAAAATTGTTGGATAAATTGGAAGAACTATATTTCTAACTATCAATCACACCATGAAAAATGTGCAGATGACTAAGGAATCTCAAATATTGTGGTTCTATTTAACTTTGATTTTTTTAAATATAGTTATAAATACACAGTGGGCCAAAGAAAAACGGTACAAAATGTAAATTTTAATCTTTTTAATGACAATTAACGCATTAAATATTGCTTTGAAAAACAAAATATTTACACTTTGTGGATTGCAAAAATGATTAATTGCATTTTTGAAAAGTTTTTTTATCGAGGATATTTCACATTAATGAAGGCTCTGTGAAGATGGGAGTTTATAATGTACCGCTACGTCGCATTAGGGGGCCATGATTTGTTTTTGTTTCCTATTGAATCTCAGGCATTAGCTGGCACTTCTATCAGTTATTTTAATTGTTGTGACAAAAATGGTTTGCCTAAGTAAAGAAGATAACATATTCATTAAACATTTGTTTCAATATGACAATTTATCTGCACGAAAGATTGTAAACAAATACCCACAAAAGGGTTGGTCAGTGATTAATAATTAAACTCAGAACTTACGGTATCCCGTATAGTACGAATAGGATAGAAGAAGGTCATGCAAGAAGATGCTCCGGGCACAAGTTTAAGTACTATTTCTATAGAAAAAAAGTTACATTAATTATTTAAAAATATTAATAAATCACAAAGATGAGTACAAAACTACTGTATCGTTTTTTTGGCCCACCGTGTATATTTTTGTTTTTTTGTAAATCGTCTTGTAAATAAATATGTGTTTAAGCTAAAGCCCATAGCAGTTAGCCCATATTATTAGTAATCATTTAAATCAAATTTCAGCTCTCGTATCTGGTGTTAGACTCCCAATTTTAGTAAATTCATGCAGTCGTCCGGACATTTTAAATTAATAAACTCCACTCGCCTTCGACTCTTTATCGTGATGGAAATGACCACCTTTCTCACTCAAACAATATACTATTGGGTTGGTGCATAATTATCAAGCGTTTTGTAAAAAGACAATATTTATATGAGAAATAAACATACAAATTCTACAATAATATTGTTAAATGATTATTCCGGGGCGTAGTCACATCGACTCCAATAATTGATTCCCATTTGCTTGGAAGATTCTACGGGCAAAAAAGTCACGGTTCATGGAGGCAATCCATACTTTGACATTGGCCACCAACCTATCCAAATCTTCGAAAACTTTGTACACCAACTAAATTTTCAGCGATTGATTGACGTGGTAGTCCGTAGCCGCTTCTGTGGGAGAATATGGCGGATGTGGATGTGGAAGCTTATTGGCGATGCTTTCGACAACATGGCGCTCAATATGTGGACGCGATGACAAGATTCTTCAGAAACGGAGCTTCTTCGTTTCGTTGCTGCAAATCAGTAAAAATTCGGACAAGTTCGGCTTTATTGTTTTTGCAGAGTTCGTGAGGGACTCATCCAGTCACTTTCCACACCTTTCCGAGCTTTTTCAGACGACGAACTATGGTTGAATGCTCCACATTGAAGTCTTTTGACAGAATTCTAGTTGTCAATTTCGTCCCCTTCCACGACTTCCAAAAGTGCCTGGTTGTCGAAATTTTGATGGTCGACCATCACGAAGAGCTTATCCAAGCAAGTGTCGCCAGATTTGAAACAGGCAAACCATTCCCTGCATCGACTTTCACTTATTGTTTCTTCGCCAAAAAGTTCGTTGAGATCGTGAAATGACTGCGCTGCTTTCCATCCTTTTTCGAAGTGATAAAGCGTAATATGACAAATATGACCATGATTATCGACCCGCATTTTTATAACTTGAAAATAAAATAACGTTTTTATATAAAAAAGTAAACAATACACCAATTGTTATTATAAAAAGCCGCCTACAAAAACGCCTGATAATTATCCATCTTCCTTGTAATGGCTTCGACCGTTTTGATATATATGTCTTGGGCATATTTGGCAAAACATGTACTTCTAGTTTCTCTGACGTACAAACGATGCTCTTTCGAATGCTGTTGACTGCTTTTAGATATGTAACAAAATTGCAAAATTACCTCCTAAGTATATTTTGAAACGCCTGTACTTTCGGTTTCTTTGAGGTACAAACAATTTTAAAAGTACAAACAGGTACAAACGATTGTCTTTGCCATTGGTTGCTTTATGATATAAAAATAAAGAATGAGAAAATACCTTTCGAGCATATTTTAGAAAGCCTGAACATCCGGTTCCTTTGAGGTACACAGAATTTCAAAAGAGGTACATATGGGCACAAACGATTGTCTTTCATGAACCTAATTTAAATACGTCACAATTAGGCGCTCGCCACCAACGGGTACGACTGAAGTGCAAACGATCTAAGTTAAAAAAGTCTAAGGGCCGGTTGCATAAAACTTTTGAACAATTGTTCAACGTTGATTTTCAGTTCAGCATAAAAATTACGTTGTGGTAATTTTACTCGAACTAAGATCAAACGGCCACTCAATCCGAACAGTCGATTGAGGCCGTTCAAGCTGATGGAACCTATTTTAAATATGTATACGTCGCCTCCGATTGTGATTGGATGATGATGAGGACTTTGCAGGGTTGGTGGAATTAACCTTGCGACCAAAAATCCCAAGATTGTTGGGTTAATCATTTTGTAAAATGGAATAGTAGAGAATTTATAAAAAGGTTTCGACTCTCAAAAGAGACTGTGAGAAATGTATTGCAGCAAATTTCGCTAGCTATATCATCTAAAACTGCAAGGTATTTATACAAAGCAAACATAGCTGCTAAATTGTAAGCAAAACGCGATCTAATTATGTATGCATCAACATACAAATACACAATAATAATACAACAAGTAAATAAAGTCAAACATAATTTGCGATATGATTGCAAGCACCACTATTATTGTCAAACAGACAGAAGTTATTTACGTTACTGAAATTACTAATATAAATCTCGCAAATACATAAAAAAGCAGTGAATTATGCAAAATGGCATGCAAATATAATAACGAGACTTACCTATAAAATTCAGAGCACTTTACGAACCTTAACAACACCAATAACCTAAAATGTTTTCAGTATATTGGCACCATTCACCGTTTTCAGGTTGACCAACTTACACAAATCAACGATCTACGGAACTCGGCTTCATTTCTATTTATGCAACAATATTGATTTTCTTCATAGTTCACTTTTCGATCTTGGTTCATATGAACTCTGGTTCATTTCAGTTTTATGCAACCGGCCCTAACTTTTTTAAAGTCGGGCGTTAGGTTCACACCGGTTGTAACACTTTCAAGAACTTCTCGGTAAGAATGCTGTTTGGCCTTAAGACACTAATTCATTATGGATGATTCCTTCTCTATAACAAAACCAATTCAACATGCTTTTAATCTTTGACTTGCTCATTCAAGCATCCTCGCCAGCATCGATTGAGTGCGCTATTTCTAGCTCTGGCGCTTCGTTTCCGGGTTGTATATAAAATTCCAAGACTCATCACATGTAATGACATTTTCCGGTAAATGAGTGTCATTTTGTATCCGCTCCAAAAAGTTAAGATACCGTTATTATTTTGACTCTGCGAAAGGGTTTTCGGAACAATTTTCGCGCAAATGTTTACTGCGCAGATTTTCGATTAAAGGTTGTGCAAGTCAAATTCAACTCTTCCCCTATCGTTCTGGCCATCAATCGACGATCAGAGCGCACAAGATCCTGGATTCTATGGCCATTTTTAGCCTTTCGCTGCGAGCTTCATCTTAAATCGAGTTTAGGCCTTGTGAGAATGCCTAGAGGAATGAGGAGGATGGGAAAAGAACGGGAAGTTTTGACTATTTTCGGCCCTTGATACACTATTTATTATTACATACCTTGTATTATTGAAATGGTACATGACATTGATATTCAAATGGTTTTCTAATTACTTTGCAGCAGATATTAGTTGGTGGTAATAATATGTACGCATATTTTGCCAGGAGCGGCATTATTACCGTAATTGCTCAAATAAAAATATTTTAATTTAGTTTTAAAACCTTCACCTTTATCGGTGCGATAATAGAAAAGTGTAGTTTATAGTTCATTCGGCAGTGACCTTGGAATTAATTGTTTTTGCGAGTAAATACAATTTCAGATGGTTTATGATTTCAAGGTATTTCTAGTGTTGAATGCAGTTGGTGTTCTTACTGATAGAGAACAATAAAAAGTTGTAAGGTGGGAATGTAACATTTATACTGAAATATTTGCTTAGGATTTTTGTGATTGTACGTCAGCATGATTCATTTCTATAAGTGTCTGTTTATTAACGATATTCTGTGTAACTAGTGAACAATTGACGAACATGCATATTTCCAATAGAGCAAAGGTGTACTAAGGTTAATAATCGCGCTGGTTAAAAATTCCCAAATTTATTAGAAACGTAATTGTTAAATTTTCGTTAGAAAGTTGAAGCATTGCAATAAAATATAGAAACAGCGTTTCGATCTTAAAGGATAAATAAATAAGAAACAACCTTACTTGTTGCAGAAAGCATTAAATAAATTCAATAAAACGAAATGTAGCCTGAATATATGAATATTCAACTTGTTCGTAACTCTGCTAACAAAATTAAGTCTTACTAACAATAAGACTATAAACATATAACTTATTGAAACAACTACTTCCCTGGCTAGTGCCACGCCGGATATTGAATGATACAAAAGAAATTTGCATGTTACTATTGGTGTATTGGTGTATCAAGCGATCATTACGTCTATTTAACCCAGGGGTCGTTGGAAGCACATGGTCGAAAAACGTCAAATCGATTGCGAAGAGGCCCGAAAAAAATCCCAACAACGCGATCGCGCTGCTTGGGACTCCAAACGGTTAAAGAGGCTAAAGGGTAAGCAGATCTAAGAAGTTATGTTTGGTACACTAAGTGACCAACGCCCATTAGATTCGACCAGTGGCGGCTCGTGGAATATGTTGATGGTAGAGCCACTTTTACAGTTTATTGGATGAAAGATGGAAATGACAAATTATGCAAATTAAATACCGGTGAAAAAAAAAGAAAAATTTGCACATTAAAATCAATCACGTTAACAATCTAAAGTATAGACCAATAAAAAATACGCTCTTAATTGAGGTAAAAACCTAAAATATAAGCACGAAAATTTAGCGAATATCGAAAATTTGCGGTTAAAAAAATGCAGACCAAAAATCCGAAAATTTCATCAAAAAAAAAAAAAATAAATAAAAAGTTTAACCAAAATAATAAATTATATTCGATGGTTTTCCGAATTACGGAGTATTAATATAATGAAATAAATATTAAAAGATGTTGCTCCGTATATAACGGAATCAAAAGTGTGAACATGCCTCCGACAGGGATCGAAGGAGGTTGCACGTTCGATCCCTGTCGGAGGCATGTTCACACTTTTGATTCCGTTATATACGGAGCAATTTCGTTTAATATTTATTTCATTAAAATAAAAAAATATTTAGGGCAAAAATAACTCTAAATTTGGAACGAAGAAATGAGAAATACAGGTCAAAGATCTAAAGTATAGGCCAAAAAAATGCAGGTCTAAAAATAAAAAATGCAAACCAAAAAATTGAAAAATCCATCAAAACAAAAATAATTTGCCATTTTCAGCCCCGAAAATTAATCATTAGCTCAAAATATATGTTGCCGTCCAGAAACTCGAAAACGGCAGTCAAAAAGTAACCAAGAAGTAAAAACATTCGCCCATAAAAAATAATAATTCAAGTTAAAAAATCTAAAATGAAGGGAAGAAATCAAAAACTGTACTTTTAAAAAAAGTCGCGTATAAAAATCAATCATTTAATCGACTAAAAATTCGATCCTAAAAATCAAAATTGCGGATCAAAAAATCCAAAATTTTAATAAACAAATCTAAAATTTAGAAGAAATTTTAGGCTAAAAGATCAAAAATTTAGACCAAAATATCAAAATCCCGCCTTAACAATAAAAAATGAAAACAAAAAGATTGAAAATTCAAGTACCAAAATTGCCATTTTCAGCACTCGGGGTGATTAGCCCCAGAAAACAAAGGAAAAAAACTCAAAATTTGCTTTGTGGCGAAGGAAATTTGCACACGTCGATTTGAAATATTGTAAAAAATGTATTACCCCAAGGATTCGCTTCAAATAAACTTCAATTGTTCAAAAATGGTGTACTTTTGATTTCCTGCGAAAACAACGACATGCTCATGCAGAAAACAAAGGAATAAACTCAAAATTTGCTTTGTGGCGAAGGAAATTTGCACACGTCGATTTGAAAAATTGTAAAAATATATTACCCCAATGATTCGCTTCAAATAAACTTCAATTATTCAAAAATAGTGTACTTTTGATTTCCTGCGAAAACAACGACATGCTCCTGCAGAAAACAAAGGAATAAACTCAAAATTTGCTCTGTAATAAAGGAAATTTGCACTCAATGTTTTAAAAAATTGTAAAAAATTAATCACTTACAGAATTAGCTCTTAATTAAGGTAAAAATTAAAATATAAGCACAAAAAATCGAAACTACACAATTATCGAAAATTCGCGGTTAAAAAAATCCGAAAATTTCAACAAAAAAAATCCAAAAGTTCAACCAAAATAAAGAATATTTAGGGCAAAACTCTAAAATTTGGAACGGAGAAATAAAAAATACAGGTCAAAGATCTAAAATATAGGCCAAATAAATAAAAAATACTGGTCTAAAAATTAAAAATGCAAACCAAAAAGTTAAAAAATCAAAGAAAACAAAAATAATTTGCCATTTTCAGCCCCCTAAATAACTCTTTAGCTCAAAATAAGTTGCTGACTAGAAACTCGAAAACCCCGGTTCCTGGAAGTCCCACAAAATTGTTTTATTGACAAAGAGTGTTCAGAATGGTTTTAGACTTGAAAAAAAAAATGTTAGTCAAAAAGTAACCAAAAAGTAAAAAAATCGCCCATAAAAAATAATAATTCAAGTTCAAAATCTAAAATGAAGGGCGAGAAATCCAAAAACTGTCAAAAAAACTTGAAAATATCGGCAAAAAAAATAAAAAAGTTGCGTATAAAAATCAATAATTTAGGTTAAAAAAATCTAAAATATAGGATAAAAATTAAAAATTCGATTCTAAAAATCAAAATTGCGGCTCAAAAAATCGAAAATTTTAACAAACAAATCGAAAATTAAGAAGAAAATTTAGGCCAAAAGATCAAAAATTAAGACCAAAATATTAAAATCCCGCCTTAACAATAAAAAATGAAAACAGAAAGATTGAAAATTCAAGTACCACAATTGCCATTTTCAGCACTCGGGGTGATTAGTCCCAGAAAACAAAGGAAAAAAAATCAAAATTTGCTTTGTGGCGAAGGAAATTTGCACTCGACGATTTGAAAAATTGTAAAAAATGTATTACCCCAAGGATTCGCTTCAAATTAACTTCAATTCAAAAATAGTGTACTTTTGTACTTTGTAGTGGAGGAAATTTGCACTCGATGTTTTGAAAAATTGTAAACAATTAATCACTTGCAGAATTAGCTCTTAACTAAGGTAAAAAATTGAAATCGAAACTTTCCACAATTATCGAAAATTCGCGGTTAAAAAAATGCGGACCAAAAATCCGA
This sequence comes from Ocypus olens, assembly GCA_910593695.2. NCBI lineage: Eukaryota > Metazoa > Arthropoda > Insecta > Coleoptera > Staphylinidae > Ocypus > Ocypus olens. The sequence continues at coordinate 8,877,813 of OU343053.1, read as the reverse complement.
AAATTTCAACAAAAAAAAAAACAAAAGTTTAACCGAAACAAAGAATATTTAGGACAAAAACTCTAAAATTTGGAACGGAGAAATAAAAAATGGTGATGTGGCCATCATGTTACTTTCTCCGATTTGATGGTATCATAGCCATTTATATTTACGTTTTCATGATTTATTTTCAATTGAAATCATATTTCAAATGTACATCAAGCGTTGTGTAAACTGGGATGAAACTGACGTTTAAAACGTCAAAATTACGAAAGATGGAAAAATTACACTTCAAATTAAAAAACTCGGTTTACTCAAGAACTAACGAGATTTCGGAAAAAACTTATTTTTTAGAAGTTGTTCATTTTGGCATTCTCTACAATTATTATTCACTTAAATTTGCTGTAACTATTATCGTTTCATAATTATAAACCAAAAATTTAAAAAAAATTAATTTTTTTTTTCTCGAATAGCAATGATTTTATGAAAAATATTTTTTTTCCAGAAATTGTTGAAATGGCATCTAGGGACCCCAAAACGGATATTTCTGTAAAAAAAATTTTTGAAAAAAAATCACGATCACAATACTTTCTCGTACTTCGTAACGGAGAAAGTAAAAATACAGGTCAAAAAATATAGGCCAAAAAAATAAAAAATACTGGTCTAAAAATTAAAAATGCAAACCAAAAAAATTGAAAAATCAAAGAAAACAAAAATAGTTTGCCATTTTCAGCCCCTAAAAGAACTCTTTAGCTCAAAATAAGTTGCTGACTAGAAACTCGAAAACCTCGGTTCCTGGAAGTCCCACAATTTTTTTTTTATTGACAAATAGTGAACAAAAAAATGTTTGAAGAAAAATTAAATTTAATCGATTTTAGTCAAAAAGTAACCAAAAAGTAAAAAAAAATCGCCCATGAAAAATAATAATTCAAGTTCAAATGTAAAATGAAGGGCAAGAAATCAAAAATTGTCAAAAAAACTTGAAAACATCGGCAAAAAAATTAAAAAGTTGCGTATAAAAATCAATAATTTAGGTTAAAAAAATCTAAAATATAGGATAAAAAATTAAAAATTCGATCCTAACAATCAAAATTGTGGACCAAAAAATCGAAAATTTTAACAAAAAAATCGAAAATTTAGAAGAAAATTATTTTCTTGTTAAATTTGTAAAGACACATTATTCAAAATGAGTGTGTCAACATTTCAACCATCTGTTGCAATAAATGTGGAATTCCCATGCGAATTTCTAAAAAAATGCGCTTTTTTGGTCATCAAAATTTGCTCTCTAGTGCAACCATTTTTATTGTGGTAAACTTACAATTATTTTTTTTTATTCGCAAAGACATTATTCAAAATTAGTCTGTCAAAATGTCAACCATCTGCTGCAATAAATGTGGAATTCCCATGCAAATTTCTGAAAAATGCGCTTTTTTCGTCATCAAAATTTGCTCTTTAGTGCAACTACTTTTGTTGTGGTAAACTTGTGATTATTTTCTTTGGAAATTTGTAAAGATACATTATTCAGAAATAGTCTGTCAAAATTTTAACCATCTGTTGAAATTAATGTGGAATTTCCATGCGGTGTTACAGGTGTTGTTTAACATTTAAAAAGTTTTTTAGGAGTCAGTTAAAAATTCTTGTTAAGCTTGAGTCTACAGGTAGTGTCATGGCTCCGTGGCTCTATATAACGAGCCGCCCCTGGATTCGACTGAAAAACTAGACCGCGCGCTTCAAACGAAGTATACAGGGTGTTTCAGAGCTGTGGGAACGGTCAATCACGTGCTTATTTTTTAAAATTTCGGAAAATTTTTTATACAAAAGTTGTGTATAATAGTGAGCCGCACGCCCTAAAAATATTTAAATTTATACAGGGTGTCTCATAACAAAGTTACAGACCAAACTTAAATTTTTTTAAATGGAACACCCTGTATTTTTTGTCATTTCTGAATTATATGGAGCAAGTAAAGGTGAGTTACTTCAATACTCCCTACACCTATTGTTTGCCGTTTTCAAAATATTTGAAGATTTGTTGAAATGCATGGTCTGGATGAAATTTTATTTTTGCTCCAGTGATTGACGTTGAACGATTAAAATCATTTTAATTATTTGCTTGAAGGTTCGAACTATAGAGCCAATCATGATTTCATACAAAAAATTATACTGGTTCGTCTATGCATTGCCTGGATATTGATGCTAAATGAGGGGATGCAAACAATTTTAATTCTTTGCATTTACTCAAAGACCATAAACTCAATATTTTCTAATTCACCCCTGGCAGTGATGAATATACCGTACGTTGAGAAACTCCGGGCTAGACGCTTCACAAATCGAAATTAAATTATTCGTAATGAAATTACGTCGTAACATATTGCTGGAGCGCCGTGGTTGATACATAATTTAGCGACATAATTATCGACCCTAAACAATATGAACAATAACCGCACACGTCTAATAATAACCTGGAATTGATTAGATTTAATGCGACAGCCATTGATTCCTGTATTTTGGAATGGGGTGTCGCAGAGACGGGCCTTGGGGCCAAAAATAGCGCCATAATTAGATATCAAGAATTGATGCGGGATAATGTAATTTAAGGGAATCCAAAGTCCTCGAACGGCCAATAATATGAACGCAATTACTGTTTACCTCGACCTTGCTTCGTCAATTATTATTCATATTATTCGGTAAATTTTATCAGCCAGTGAAAAACTAATCAAAATGTACATAATGTATACATACGCAAACGAATTCATGTTTCTGTTATAAAAAGGAGTGAAGTTAAAATAAGCTTTATTTTTCAATTTAAAATTGGCTGGCATTGAAGAAATCGCGACTAATTTCGAAATATAAAAGTTTTCAAAAACTCAAAAAAATATTCGGGGGTTTCCACAAGTACATGGAGAATAATAAAAATTATAATGAAAAAATGTTCTAAAATTACAATATAACTAAAAGGTTTTCCAATAAGAGTGATATGATTTCTTAAAAAAAAAACACACTTATTGTTAAGGAAATTCTAATGTTTTTTATTTAATGTGAAGTACAATCGATACAATTAAGTTCTAAATAAAACGTCATTCAAATGGCCTGCAGGAACGAATTCGATGAACCCAATTTTCGAGCACTTTTTCCACTAAATCAAGTCGTATGTCATGAATGGCACGTTCAATATTGACTTGTAAAGCTTGAAGAGAGTCTCGTTTATTTCGAAATACCAATGACTTCAAACAACCCCACAAGAAATAGTCTAATGGTGTTAAATCACAACTTCTTGAAGGCCATTCAATATCACAATTTCTTGAAATAATCTCCAAACTTTTCTCGCAATAATTCAATTGTTGCATTTCCTGTGTGGCACGTTGCCCCGTCTTGTTGGAACCAAATGTTGTCAAGATCAACTTCTTCTTTCGGCCATAAAAAATTGGTTAGCATCGATCTATACCGCTCTCCATTGACAGTAACGGTGTCAATTCGAAAGAAGTACGGACCGATGATTCCACCAGACCAAAAACCACACCAAACTGTCAATTTAGGTGAATGTAATGGTTTTTCTTGAATAATTTGTGGAGTTTCTTCGCACCAGAATCGACAGTTTTGTTTATTTACCGCACCACTCAGCTGAAAGTGAGCCTCATCGGAGAAGATGATTTTCTTAAAAAAATCGTTATCATTTTCAAGTTGTTCCAAGGCAAAATCAGCAAATTCACGACGTTTACGGTGGTCCATGGCTTCAGTTCTCGAGTGAGAACAATTTTATATGGATGCAAACCCAAATCCTTTTTCAAAATCCACCAGGTTGTGGTTTGAGACAGTCCCAATTGTTGAGAACGTCTTGGAATCGACAAATTGCGGTCTTCAGCAACACTTGCCTGAACGGCAGCAATATTTGCATTACTTCGAACGGTTATTTGTCTTATTGGCACTTTAACATTATGTAAAGAAAATGTACGCTCAAAATTTTCAACAATTCGACGAATAGCGAGCACACTTGGACGATTATTACGACCATAAAATGGCAAAAGCGCACGAAAAGTTGCAATTGGAGAACGATTATTTTGATAATAAAACTGAATAATTTGTAAACGTTGTTCTTGCGAATATCTCTCCATGATAAAATTGTAAACACTACTGAATACAATGAAAAATAAATGACAGGTCATGACATATTACAAATGGCCGAAACGTCACTTCAAAATCTTATCATCCCTATTGGAAAACCTTTTACTTTCGACGACGAATATTCGAAGTAGCCAGGAAAGTGGTTGTTATAATTAGAAACTCATTTGTTTATTTGTGGTAGTCTTTGTAAGATTTAAATTGTCGAAGACAAAAAAAAATCTCCTTTTTTTTAGACAGAAATATCCGGATTGAGGGATGCGAATTCGACCATTTTTAGAAAACAAATTTTTGTATCTGTGTGCTGTATCTCAAAATCTTGTAACATTAAAATTAAAGAAGACAAAAAATGTTCCGAAATTTTTTTTCGGCTGAAATATCCATTTTGAGGGACTAAATGTCGAGTGTGTCAAGTAGGCACCCCAATGAAGAGTTCCGATAGTTCTGAATAGAGTTCTCAATTCCTTTTGATGTATCTAGAAGTACTATTAACTTTTAAAAAAGAGTTCTGTAAATTTGGGCTGTCAGGAATTTTTTGAAAATGGGTGCCAACTTAACACCGCACCCCAACATTGTTATCGAATAATTCTGATCTAGTTTTTAGATGTATTTGGGTTAGTGGGTTAGTGCTATAGTTCCTGATACTTTGAAAAAAGAGTTCTGTTGAATTTCCAGAGAGAAAAATTTTCAAAGTTGGAAATTCGAAATATTCAAATTTGTATTACTCACTTAATATTTCATAAAAACTATGGATAGAACTCACAAAGAAGAGTTCTGATAGTTCTGAATAGAGTTCTCAATTCCTTTTGATGTATCTAGAAGTACTATCAACTTTTAAAAAAGAGTTCTGTAAAATTGGGTTGTCAGGAATTTTTTGAAAAATGGGGTGCCAACTTGATACCGCACCCCAACATTGTTATCGAGTAGTTCTGATCCAGTTTTAAGATGTATTTGGATTAGTACTATAGTTCCTGATACTTGTAAAAAAAGAATTCTGTTGAAGTTCCAGAGATCAAAATTTTTAAAGTTGGAAATTCAAAATATTCAAATTCATATTTACTCACTTAATATTTCATAACAACTATGGAGAGAACTCACAAAGAACTACAGGAAACACCAATCAGAACTATCAAAAATATTTTTTTGAAAAAAGTCGCAAAACAAAAAAAAATTGAGAGTTCTATGAGTTTTGAGTTAATTTTCTATGTCTACTTATTCAGTACAATAATTCTTTCTTATAAACAAATTCGATACAATCACGATTTATGGCATTTTTGAATAAATTTAAAATTCGATAATAGAAAATTTAATTTTGAAAATACCCATTTCCTGTCATTTAATCGCAATTTGCCATTAGAGTTTTCGTGAGAACTCCTTGAGTACAACCCATAAGTTAAATGAGAACTCCCAGAAGTATAAAGAAAAATTCAATATTTTTTTTCTTTCGGCTTTAGAAAATTTTTCAAAATATTTATATTAATAGTTCTGGGAGTTCTGATTTGACTTATGGGTTGTACTCAAGGAGTTCTAACGAAAACTTTAATGACAAATTGCGATTAAATGACAGGAAATAGGTATTTTCGAAATTAAATTTTCTTTGGAATTTTAAATTTATTTAAAAATGCCATAAATCGTGATTGTATCGAATTTGTTTATAAGAAAAAAATATTCTACTTAATAAGTAGAAATAGAAAATTAACTCAGAACTCATAGAACTCTCATTTTTTTTTTCAGACATGGAAATTTTTTCAAAATATTGATTTTTTAAAAATAGTTTTTGGAGTTTTGATTTGACTTATGGGTTGTACTCAAGGAGTTCTAATGAAAACTCTAATGGCAAACTGCGATTCAATGACAGGAAATATGTATTTTCGAAATTAAATTTTCTATTAGGGAATTTTAAATTTATTTAGAAATGCCATAAATCGTGATTGTATCGAATTTGTTTATAATAAAGATTTATTGTACTCAATGAGTAGAAATAGAAAATTAACTCAGAAGTCGTAGAACTCTCATTTTTTTTTCTTTTCGGACTTAATTTTTTTTTCAAAATATTATTTTTTTAATAGTTCTCGGAGTTTTGATTTGACTTATGGGTTATGCTCAAGGAGGGAGTTCTAACGAAAACTCTAATGGTAAACTGCGATTAAATTACAGGAAATAGGTATTTTCTAAATTAAATTTTCTATTATAGAATTTTAAATTTATTTAAAAATGCCATAAATCGTGATTGTATCGAATTTGTTTATAATAAAGATTTATTGTACTCAATGAGTAGAAATAGAAAATTAACTCAGAAGTCATAGAACTCTCAATTTTCTTTTTCGGACTTAATTTTTTTTTCAAAATATTATTTTTTTTAATAGTTCTCGGAGTTTTGATTTGACTTATGGGTTATACTCAAGGAGGGAGTTCTAACGAAAACTCTAATGGTAAACTGCGATTAAATTACAGGAAAAAGGTATTTTCGAAATTAAATTTTCTATTAGGGAATTTTAAATTTATTTAGAAATGCCATAAATCGTGATTGTATCGAATTTGTTTATAAGAAAGAATTATTGTATTCAATGAGTAGAAATAGAAAATTAACTCAGAACTCCTAGGACTCTTATTTTTTTTCTTTTCGGACTTTAAATTTTCTTCAAAATATTGATTTTTTTTTAAATAGTTTTCGGAGTTTTGATTTGACTTATGGGTTGTACTCAAGGAGTTCTAATGAAAACTCTAATGGCAAATTGCGATTAAATGACAGGAAATAGGCATTTTCAAAATTAAATTTTCTATTATGGAATTTTAAATTTATTTCAAAATGCCATAAATCGTGGTTGTATCGAATTTGTTTATAAGAAAGAATGATTGTACTTAATAAGTAGAAATAGAAAATTAACTCAGAACTCTCAATTTTTTTTTTCTTTTCGGAATTTTTTTCAAAATATTGATTTTTTTTAATAGTTCTAGGAGTTCTGATTTGACTTATGAGTTATACTCAAGGAGTTCTGGCGAAAACTCTAATGGCAAATTGCGATTAAATGGCAGGAAATAGGTATTTTCGAAATTATATTGTCTATTTTCGAATTTTACATTTATTTAAAAATGCCATAAATCGTGATTGTATCAAATTTGTTTATAAGAAAGAATTGTTGTACTGAATTAATAGAAATAGAAAATTAACTCAGAACTCATTGAAATCTCAAAAAAAATTTTTTGCTTTGCGACTTTTTTCAAAAAAAATATATTTTCCGGATAGTTCTGATTGGTGTTTCCTGTGGTTCTTTGTGAGTTCTATCCACAGTTGTTATGAAATGTTTAGATTCAACCAATATTAAGTCAGTAATATGAATTTGAATATTTCGAATTTCCAACTTTGAAAATTTTGATCTCTGGAAATTCAACAGAACTCTTTTTTAAAAGTATCAGAAAGTATAGTACTAACCCAATTACATCTTAAAACTAGTTCAGAACTATTCGATAACAATGTTGGGGTGCGGTGTCACGTTGGTACCCCATTTTTCAAAAAAATCCTGACAGCCCAATTTTACAGAACTCTTTTTTAAAAGTTGATAGTGCTTCTAGATACATCAAAAGGAATTGAGAACTCGATTCAGAACTACCGGAACTCTTCATTGGGGTGCTAACTTGACACACTCATAACAATAGAGGAAGTAATTTATTACTTGTAACGAAAAACTTTTACATTATCATCAATTTTAACATTTAATGCGTTGCCTGAACTTTAAACCTAAGACATTCTTCACATTTATCAACAAACAAAACCGTCAATTATTGTGGCAACGAGGTAGTATAATAAATATCAATAAACTTTCACCGAAACACGAAAAAAGTGTTTGTCACGACAGCAAAACCATCGGTTTCCGATAATTTCGCACGGATCCGATGCTCGGGCTAATTACCTCCGCTTCCAACATTATCTTTTCGAACAATTAATTCGCAGAAAGTTTTCTTTTGAACGCGCCGGTGACTTTTTCACTTTCGCGAAGGAATTGATATTGTGTTTTTACATACAAAAAAAAAACACATTGCGCCATAGATGTTTGGAATTCGGAGAAACATCTTATCTCAATAAATTTGAATTTGAAATGCTTTTAAGCGAGACCTTGCGTTATTATTATCAATCTAACCGCCTAGTCAGTTGTAAACAGCTAAATTAGTTCTGCGTATAATGTTTATGGTAATTGAGTGGACAAATTTTGGGCAATTTATGGCCTATTATTTCGAGTTGGATACCGTACAAAATGATTTAATCGCGCGGATGTATTTATAGGTTTGTTTGGCAAGTTTTTTGTTTTTGTTTAGATTTGTAACTGTTTCGGGAAAGGTTTGGAATTTTTCGTCGCGCTCGTAAAGTCTGTAATACGGTCAGGTATTTAAGATGGTCGTGTGATTTGCAATTAATTTGAGAATGTAAAAAGAAAACGCTGTAATCGTTACATTCTGATGCGGTCATTTTGTTTCTAATATGGGCGAATGCCTAATGGGCTGAATATTTATTAATTAATTGATAAATCATCCAGTTCACTAGGACGATTATATTAGGAACAGACATGGTCCTAAAATCGATACCTGGGGAACACCAACATGTATCTGAATCCTATCAAAATCAATCAAATGGTATTGAAGGTTCACTGCAGTTTAACAGATGAAATAATAATAATAACAGTCTTTATTTGCTTGAATAACAATAGTTATATACAATTAATTATATAAAATGTTCAGCTTTCTTGTTCTGTAAAAGATACTGCTGGTCTACTCAAATTTGATAAAATTCTTCCATGTTTGTAAATAAATAATGAACTTTTCCATTGTTGTTGTATTTTTGTTCGCGCTCGTTTAATCTGTAACACGGTCAGGTAGTTAAGATAGTTGTTGCGTGATTTGGAATTAATTTGGGAATGTAAAAAGAAAAAGCGATAATCACTACATTCTGGTGTGGTCGTACTAAAAGAGTAGTAATTGGAATTGTTGGGAAATTTAATGTAGGTGAAATAACTTATACCGATTGCCAATGTTACAATAAGAAACAAGCAGGCTCTCCATTATTGATGTAAACTTTTTTTGTACGTTTTTACTTTCTCCGTTATGAAGTACGGGAAAGTATTGTGATCGTGATTTTTTTTTTGAACGGATATATCCGTTTTGAGGTCTCTAGAGGCGATTTCAAAGATGGTGTCTGTGTGTATTTCAAAAACTAATGCAGCAATTAACATGATACTGATAAGATACAAATGCACCCCCATGTAGTGGCGCATTTAGGATTTAATTTTGGGAGATGTCGATGGGACATAAAATATTTTTGTACACACTCATTTGATGGAAGACTAGATATGGAAGACCCTGTACAAATAAATATTTTAATTATGAATAATCATTTTTTTTTCTTCTGGATTTGCAGACACTGCCCTCGGGCAATTCCATAACAATGCTGTAATATTCATATCACAATATAATCAATTAAATTGATTTCGTTAAATACTGAAATATATTCCAACTCTGTATCAGTGCAATAAATTCCCGACGTTACAAAAGCGCCGTTTTTTTTTTCGAGATGAATCGCAGATAACTATTCCAATTATTTCGAGTAGTTGCGTTGTAAAGTAAAATCGCAATTAAACGTTGCATTTTTAATTACCCAACGGCAATGATTATAAGGTAATATGGGTATCACGTGTGCAATTTTAGAGCGCTCACGTAGGATTCACGTGGAGTATTGTTACGATTGTGAAACTTAATAGAAGACGCTGACTGTAACAGGATTACGTCCACATACTTATAATTACAGGGCGTTTACGTATTAAAGTTTATGTGAAATTCGTGACATTTAAAGAAGAATTGTGTAAATGTAGGTATATGATATACACGAAACATTCGGATTTGATTGTCACACATTCGTTTCATTCGTGAAAATCGAATTTTGGAGGAAAATTCAAAGCACACAAACTGTATATGCGTACAGGACGGCAAACGTAACGTGCCGTTGCGCAGTGGCAAAATTGTGGGCGGAACCTTCGAAGGGCGCTCTCGATAGATTTCGTGAAGAGTTCGCGCGCCTTGTACATTCAATTATGTGGAGGAGAGCGCACGATAGAGCTGTAAATGAATATCGCACGCGAAGAATATGTGCTTGCTTATTACAGAGACTGTACTCGGCCGGCTGTAGAGACAGAGCTTTCGCTTGCTCTCCGCGCGTCTGGCCAACTTACATTTGCCGTCCTGTAGCTGACACCCTACCGCCACACCCTAACAGTCGCCCGAAGACTGGTACATACATAACGAGATACTGCCATTCTCTATCCCAGCGTTTCCCAAACTTTTTTGACCGCAGTCCGGTACGAGGTTTTTCGCGACCCACCTTATGAAAAAAAAAACATTTATTTACAAAACAAATTTTATTTTTTAATAAAAATCAAGTTATTTGTTTGTTTATTTCATACACAAAAATTTCAAAATAATTATATAAGAAAAAATAAGTAATTAAAAAATTAACAATTATATTTACTTAAAACTTTAGTAAATGAAGTAAACTTTGTTTTACATATTTTGTCCTTAGTGCGAAAGGATGATGTTGTTTGTCATCACATAACAATTTCAAATTAGTAGGTAATGATGTTAATTTTATTCCCAAATTAGGTTCGACATCCAATCTGTTTCGATACTTATTTTTTAAGTACACCAATGTTGAGAATGCAACTTCACACGTATAAGTGGCGATAAAAGGCATTAAAAATTGGATACTCCTATTGACACCGCAACCAAAAATAAATTGGTGGTATAGTTTCAAACACTTTTTTAAGATCGGTGTCGCATGAAATTTCAATTAAATTATCAACGTCTTGTTCACTAAGATTAAATATTTCTTCCTTTTCAATTATCTTTAATCCACATTTAAATACTAAAAACTTACAAATTCAACTCAAATTGGCAAATATACAAGTTTTTTTTTTATTTTAGGAAAGTTTAATAACATTTGGTTCTTATTTCGAAAGAGAATCTTGATCAAATGTTTGAGCGATTCGAGCCATCTCTGCAGGCTGGTATTCAAAATGCATTCGCCCCCAAAAAAATACCATCGGCCCCCAAAACGGATTGTCAGATAAATGCCCAATTTAGACGTCTATCACCCACGTTGAGAAACACTAATCTAGCCGAATGCGAATTTTTCACTTAAAAAATGTATGAGTTAATATTTCGGTAAAACTAGCCCAAATGATTTTGTTTTTTATTATTTATTTGTTTTATTACTGGTCTACAGAGTGTAAGTCTACAGAGTGTACTTTTAAAGTTTGCAGATAATCCACTAAGGGACTTACTTGGAAATTAAGAAAATCTAGTTAAATGCATAATTTTGCACTTTCAGTTGAAATTTCGGAAAAAGTAGCTCAAATTATTTTTTGATTATTTACTTGTTTTATTACTATGAACCTGTAGAATGTGCTTGTAAAATTTAAAGATATTCCACTAAGGTGTTTTCTAAAATACTAAGAAAATCTAGGCGAATGCATGATTTGGCATTTTCAAAAATGTTTGAGTCAACATTTTGGAAAAACTAGCCCAAAATAATTTGTTGATTATTTACTTGTTTTATTGCTAGAAGTATACAGAGTGTGCTTTTAAAGTTTAGAGATAATCCACTAAGGACTTTCTTGGAAATTAAGAAAATCTAGCCAAATGCATATTTTTTTCAAAAATGTTTGAGTTGAAATTTCGGAAAAATTAGCTTAAACTATTTTAGGGTTATTTACTTGCTTTATTACTAGAAGTCTACAGAGTGTGTTTTTACAATTTGATGATAATCCATTAAGGGATTTTCTAGGAAATTAAGAACATCTAGGTGAATGCATAATTGTGCACTTTCAAAAATATTTGAGTTGAAATTTCGGAAAAACTAGCTTTATTATTTACTTGTTTTATTACTACGAATATGTAGAAGGTGTTTGTAAAAATTGAAGATAATCCGCTACGTTGTTTTCTAGGAAATTAAGAATGCATAATTTTGCATTTTAAAACATGTTTCAGTTGAAATTTCGGAAAAACTTGAAACCGAAGATTCAAATGTTTTGAGTAAATCTAAGTAAAAAAATGCCTTTTTTTATTGCAAAATTTGGGCCTAGGGTGTTTGCCTATTTTAATATTGAAATGGAACGTAATCCGTTTTGAGTAAATTGGAAAAGTCTGGAATTTTTTGCAATTGGTTTTTATTTTCAAGGCAACTTGGAAAATGTCCAACCTCAAAATTGAATTCAGCGTTTAAGGGTAAATATTTCAAAATTGAGGCTAAGAGCGTTGATAGATTTTAATAGAATCACGAAACGTAATCTATTTTGATTAAATTGAAAAAGGTTCCAGAACTGTTTTTGTGTTTTTTTTTGGGTGGGGCTTGTAAAATGTTCGACCTCAAAATTGAAGAGTAGTGTGATTATTTCGAAATCTAGGGTAGGAATGTTTGCATTTTTTTTTTTTTATAGAAAAATGAAGTGCAATGCATTTTGAGTGAATTTGAAAATTTCAATTGGTTTTATATTTTTTGGCGAATTGGAAAATGCTTGGCTTCGGAAATGAAATGAGGGGTGTTCGAAATCTAGCGTAGTAACTTATACAATTTTTTGCAGAAAAAATAAGCGCAATATATTTTAAATGAATTTAGAAAAAATGAGAGGTTGTTTCAATGATTTTTTTTTTCAATTTTTGGCGGTTTGGAAAATGTTAGACCTCAGAATTTATTATTTTGAAACGTAAGGTAGGAATGTTTCCAAAATTTAGTAGATATATAAAGTGCAATCTATTTTAGAGGAATGTCAAAAGTTTAAGGTTTGTTTCAATTGTTTTTATTTTTTTTTTGCGGTTTGTAAAAAGTTCATCAGAATTGAACCGGGTGTTGTTCAAGTGTGATAATTTTAAAATCTAAGATAGGAATGTTTATAGAACTATAGAGTGGAATCTATTTCAAGTGAGTTTGTTTTAATTGTTATTATATTTTTTTGGCGGTTTGGTAAATGTTCTCCTTCAGAATTTAACCGAAGTGTTTAATTGTGATTATTTTAAAATCTATAGTAGGAAAAAATGTTTGGAAAATGCTCAAATTTTGGATTGAATCGGAGTGTTTAAAATCTAAGGTAGCAATGTTTGCAAATTTTAATAGAAAAATGAAGTGTAAACTATTTTAGGTAGATTTCAAAGATTTCCAATTGTTTATTTTTTATTTTTTGGCAATTTGAAAAATGCTCGATTTTAAGAATTGAACCAGAGGGAGGGAATATTCAAGTGATTATTTGAAGGAATATCCGGGAAGTAGTCTTTAAAACTATTTATTAGCCCCGAAAGATGTCTTAAATTGAAATTGATAGTGTCTCCTTCATCATAGTTTGCATGGGTTTCAATTAAATTTATTTCAAAAGATTTAAAACTTCTCTTGAAAGTCGTTGTTTCACAGTATTTTTTTTAAATTATTGCAGCGACTTTTTCCGATACTTTATTATTATATATATTTAAACCAAAGCCTTTCAAATTTAAATTCAATTAATTGAATGCAGCAAATATGTCGCACAAATAAGCTACTTTTATTAACCATTCAAAATCGAGGAATCTATCCTTAAATGGAAAAATAGCATCTTGTTTGTATGGTGGGTGTTCATTCAGAAATACCAAAGCTTCGTCTTTTAGCTCAGACGTTTTAAAACTTTTCCTTTTGAAAGCCATCTTGAATGAACGAATTAATTAATTAATTAGTAGGTTAAGTGGAAGATTAGTAGTAGTTAAGAATTCAACCAACTGAACTTTGCCTACCCTGTCATAGTAATCGAATTTGTATTACTTTTCATTTGTTTAATAACGACTATTTATTATAATACAAAACGAGGTGTTTATGATCACTCCCCATTTGCTTGCATAATTCGGTAAAAAGTCTGCTATACGAAAAACTACAAATACCCACTTTGCCACTATTCCTAGTAACTAACTGTTATAAAAAAAAAATCTGTAAAAAGAAAATGTTTGTGTTTTTACAATATTTTTTCGCGACCCGGCAAAATTCTTCTGCGACTCGGTGCTGGGTCGCGACCCACGCTTTGGGAAATGCTGCTCTATCCCACTCTTTCATTGTTAAAAATTCTCTCTCGTACCCATAAAAAAATTTCTGGTTCTGCTTTTTCTTCTTTAATAGTCCTAAAGTTCTCTATAAGCTAAATAAATAGTTCTGGCCGTTTACTCAAGAACATGTTTTAGGTCAAAGTGAGACAGTAGGTTGGCCCTGCGTGATTTTTTTTTTCCTGCGAAAGTTTCCTTAAGTCTTCATGTCATATTTTAAACTGGTATAGAAACTAGGTACTTAATATTTTAAAATCAATTTTGCGACCTGTTTCGTCTTATGCCAACTTCTGGTAAAACTGGAATTAACAATTATTATTAGAAACTATATTATATAGAACATAAATAAACATTATTGTATCGTTATTCGAAGGTTCGGATGGTTAAAAGTAAAAATAACCCAAGTACCTAGTTTCTACACAACAATTTACGATACCTTAATCATGCATATCTTTAAACGTTTATAGTTCCACCAGAATTCTGACTATATATTTTGATTTTTTTTTAATAATGTTTACTCGCCGAAAATAACAATGTCTTCGTAAAAGACATACGAAACAGTGAACGCACAGTTCAAACGCATTCTTAACACGATGACCCTGTGGATAAAATATTACCTGATAAATCGAATAAGTGTAGTCACCTAGTAAATAAAATATTACCTGATAAATATCGAGTAACTGCAGTCATCTAGTACATACACAATTTTACCACCTAATATAATAAATCGGTTGCCAGACTCAATCAATGACCTCGTAGAGGCCGTCGCAGAATTAACAACATAATACTCGCAAAAAAAAAACTCACGATGTTATATAACGCTATTGAAGAAGTGTTGTGTATAAGTGTAGTGGGTTACGATTAATTAGTCGCTTTAATTCGGTAACAGAATATAATGATTGGTAATAACAAACAGAATTATACGGCGTTGTGCGGTAATTGGGCCTTTATTCTTGTTGGAGCCGTGGGAGAATTCCGTTCCAATTTTGTTGTACTGGTAATTACACACTATATTCAAATATCTCTATTTACAAAGGGCAGAAGAGGGGCAAACTTTTTTAGGGCGCCTGCCCTCAAAGTATTTTAATGTAGGTGTTTGTTAATTATCCTAATCAAATTACATCAGTCGAGGGGTGCTCTGAAATAGGGGAGGGAATTGCGATGGCTACGTCACTACTGGCAAAGGGTTCTCGATGTCTACATTCTAACCCAGCGTTTCTTAACCCTTTTAATCTATAGAAAACGAAAGCCTGAAAGACCTAGTTTTTTGAGTTAAATTTGTTGCAGAAAAATTTCAAAACGCGATTTTTACAAAAATTAACGCAGACAGAGACCATAAACTTTTCTCGTCGTACTCATAATAGTCCAAAACTTTATAATCTGTAGTAAACAAAAGCACTTGATTAGTTAGTTTTTCTAGAAATTTGTGATCAACTTAAACATCGTCTAAATTTAACTGATTGGGGTTGGCGGCACTTACTTCGTGATACATTTTTAATTAAAAAAAAAATACTATTAATTAAATAAACAGTGTGATATTAACTAAGTAAAAGTGTGATCTATACAGAAAAATTTTAAAATTCAATTTTTTTCAAGAATGAAAATGGGCAGATACTTGAAACTCTTCTGGACATACTTAAGATGGTCTAAAATTTTACAATTAGTAGAAAACAAAAGCATTTGCTAGCTAGTTTTTCAAGAAATTTGAGTTCAACTTAAGCATCTTCTAAATTGAATTGAAACTCTTCCGGACATATTGAAAATAGTCCGAAATTTTATAATCTATAGAAAATAAAAGCCTTAAAGATTCAGTTTTTCTGGAAATTCGAGTTCAACTTAAACATTTTTTTAATTGGTTACAGCAAAATTTCAAAACCCGATTTTCTCAAGGATTAAAGTAGGCTGAGAATTGAAACTCTTCTGAACATATTGAAAATAGTCCGAAATTTTTAAAGCCTTAAAGATCCAGTTTTTTTTTGGAAATTTGAGTTCAACTTAAACATTTTTTAAATTTGTTGCAGAAAAATTTCAAAACCCGATTTTTTCAAGGATTAAAGTAGGCTGAGAATTGAAACTCTTCCGGACATATTGAAAATAGTCCGAAATTTTATAATCTATAGAAAATAAAAGCTTTAAAGATCCAGTTTTCCTGAAAATTTAAGTTCAACTTAAACATTTTTTAAATTTGTTGCAGAAAAAATTCAAAACCCGATTTTCTCAACGATTAAAGTTAGCTGAGAATTGAAACTCTTCCGGACATATTGAAAATAATCCGAAATTTTATAATCTATAGAAAATAGAAACCTTCAAGATCCAGTTTTTCTGGAAATTTGAGTTCAACTTAAACATTTTTTAAATTTGTTGCAGAAAAATTTCAAAAACCCAATTTTTTCAAGGATTAAAGTAGGCTGAGAATTGAAACTCTTCCGGACATATTGAAAATAGTCCGAAATTTTATAATCTATAGAAAATAAAAGCTTTAAAGATCCAGTTTTCCTGAAAATTTAAGTTCAACTTAAACATTTTTTAAATTTGTTGCAGAAAAAATTCAAAACCCGATTTTCTCAACGATTAAAGTTAGCTGAGAATTGAAACTCTTCCGGACATATTGAAAATAGTCCGAAATTTTATAATCTATAGAAAATAGAAACCTTAAAGATCCAGTTTTTCTGGAAATTTGAGTTCAACTTAAATAATTATTTTTTTAATTGGTTGCAGCAAAATTTCAAAACCCGATTTTTTCAAGGATTAAAGTAGGCCGAGAATTGAAACTCTTCTGGATATATTGAAAATAGTCCGAAATTTTATAATCTATAGAAAATCAAAGCCTTAAAGATCCAGTTTTTCTGGAAATTTGAGTTCAACTTAAACATTTTTTAAATTTGTTGCAGAACAATTTCAAAACCGGATTTTCTCAAGGATGAAAGTAGGCTGAGAATTGAAACTCTTCCGGACATATTGATAATAGTCCGAAATTTTATAATCTATAGAAAATAGAAACCTTAAAGATCCAGTTTTTCTGGAAATTTGAGTTCAACTTAAATAATTATTTTCTTAATTGGTTGCAGCAAAATTTCAAAACCCGATTTTTTCAAGGATTAAAGTAGGCCGAGAATTGAAACTTTTCTGGATATATTGAAAATAGTCCGAAATTTTATAATCTATAGAAAATCAAAGCCTTAAAGATCCAGTTTTTCTGGAAATTTGAGTTCAACTTAAACATTTTTTAAATTTGTTGCAGAACAATTTCAAAACCGGATTTTCTCAAGGATTAAAGTAGGCTGAGAATTGAAACTCTTCCGGACATATTGAAAATAGTCCGAAATTTTATAATCTATAGAAAATAGAAACCTTAAAGATCCAGTTTTTCTGGAAATTTAAGTTCAACTTAAATAATTATTTTTTTAATTGGTTGCAGCAAAATTTCAAAACCCGATTTTTTCAAGGATTAAAGTAGGCCGAGAATTGAAACTCTTCTGGATATATTGAAAATAGTCCGAAATTTTATAATCTATAGAAAATCAAAGCCTTAAAGATCCAGTTTTTCTGGAAATTTGAGTTCAACTTAAACATTTTTTAAATTTGTTGCAGAACAATTTCAAAACCGGATTTTCTCAAGGATTAAAGTAGGCTGAGAATTGAAACTCTTCCGGATATATTGATAATAGTCCGAAATTTTATAATCTATAGAAAATAGAAACCTTAAAGATCCAGTTTTTCTGGAAATTTGAGTTCAACTTAAATAATTATTTTTTTAATTGGTTGCAGCAAAATTTCAAAACCCGATTTTTTCAAGGATTAAAGTAGGCCGAGAATTGAAACTCTTCTGGATATATTGAAAATAGTCCGAAATTTTATAATCTATAGAAAATCAAAGCCTTAAAGATCCAGTTTTTCTGGAAATTTGAGTTCAACTTAAACATTTTTTTAAATTTGTTGCAGAACAATTTCAAAACAGGATTTTCTCAAGGATTAAAGTAGGCTGAGAATTGAAACTCTTCCGGACATATTGATAATAGTCCGAAATTTTATAATCTATAGAAAATAGAAACCTTAAAGATCCAGTTTTTCTGGAAATTTGAGTTCAACTTAAATAATTATTTTTTTAATTGGTTGCAGCAAAATTTCAAAACCCGATTTTTTCAAGGATTAAAGTAGGCCGAGAATTGAAACTCTTCTGGATATATTGAAAATAGTCCGAAATTTTATAATCTATAGAAAATCAAAGCCTTAAAGATCCAGTTTTTCTGGAAATTTGAGTTCAACTTAAACATTTTTTTAAATTTGTTGCAGAACAATTTCAAAACCGGATTTTTACAAGAATAAAGGCAGGCACAGACTATAATTTTTTTTGGAACTACTCAAAATAGTCCGAAATTTTATAATCGAAGGAAACAAAAACATTTACTACCTAGTTTTCCTGAAAATTTTATATTAACTTAGATGTTATGTAAAAAAATTTTAAAACCTATTTTTTACAAGAATTAAAGTAGGCAGAGAATTGAATCTTACATATTAGAAATAGTCAAAAATTCTATTATCTGCAGAAAATAAAAGCACTTGACCAGCCAGTTTTCCCGAAATTTGAGTTAAACTTAAACATTGCCTAAATTTTATACAGAAAAAATTTAAAACGTGATTTTTGCAAGAGTTAAAGCAAGTGAAAGAAACTTTTATAAAAATACTCAAAATAGTCAAAAATTTTATAAACTGTAGTAAACAAAAGCACTTGACCTACTGTTTTTTCCGGAAATTTGAGATCAATTTCCAAAATTTTATACGGGGAAATTTTTAAACTTTATTTTTACAATGATTGAAGTAGGCATAATCTACACATTTTCTAGACATACTCGAAATAGTCCAAAATTTTATAATCTGTAGAAAACAAAAGCACCTGACTAGCTAGTTTTTCTGAAAATTTGAGATCAACTAAATTTGTTGCAGAAAAATTTTAAAACACAATTTTTGCAAGAATTGAATTGTGGCAAATAATTAGGTACCAAACTTTCGTTAAATTTTTTTTTCAAAAATTAAAAGTAAAGGAGGGGTTGAGGGTTCCTTACATTCTTGAATTTTTCTCTAAAAGTTAAAATAGGCCTCAGGGGGGAATTAAGGAGGTTCCTTACTTTTTACTCACCCTGTATATCCATTGTAAATACATTTTTGCATGCACTATAGATTATGAATAAGGATATAAAAAAAAATCTAATAAACCAAATTACTTCATTCGCACGTTATTTTGATAATGAAAATCGTGGAATTCACAATACGAAGAATCAGTTTCCGAAAAAAATATTCATTTTGGAGAATTACCTTTCGAACAATTTACTTATATTTAGATTAGATAGAAGTAATAACTATTTAAGGATTCCACGAAATATATTATCAAATCAAGAATTTTGATTTTCCTAAGAGAACATACAGTTTATAAAATTCAAAATACATAAATTGATTACAATTGAAAACGCTTACTTGTTGCTGCTTTAAATTTAGTCATGGGCGTCCGCTGCCCCCTCCTGAAATGAATTTATTAAATGAAAGTAATATTTTATTATATACTAAACTTGTACGTAGTCGGTAAATGTATACTTTAACAATCACATCGAAATTAAAAATTATAACAAAAAGTGCTTTCCGCGTTATGTTTGAATCCGAGAAAAGTTGACGTACAACGATGATCGGACACGGTTCCACCCGACGCGTATAATACAGTGCGATCGAATAAAAGATAGTCAAAGTTGGCCATGAGAGAAAATTCCTAAACTTATTGGCAAGTGTCTAGCTGGCGTATATTGATATTTTCAAATTTAGGAACTAAGAAAATACATGCGGGTTTTTTGTTCATGACCTGCTTTAACTAATTTTTTATTCGATCTCGTTGTATTATTACTGTACATTTTAGTAGAAATTAACAATTTTTGACGGTTGTAAATTGTTATTTTTGGCAGTTGAAAATTTCCTTTATAATGCCAACGTGCTGTGATTATAGCAATGTGCAATTTTTGACAGTTGTCATTTTTTGCAGTTGAAATTTTCTTTTTTTTTAATATCAAAAATGCCGTTTTTTATAGTAAAATTTCACAATTTTTGGCAGATGCTAGTTTCCTTATTTACCGCTGAATCGTGCCGTTTGTGATGGCAGAAATTCAGAATTTTTGACAATTCGAAATTGTTATTTTTGACGGTTAAAAATATTTCTTTTTACTATTGAAAAATGCCGTTTCTGACAATAGAACTGCATAATTTTAGGCAATTTGTAATTGTTACTTTTGGCCGTTGGAAATTTCCCTTTTCAAATATTGAAAAATGCTGATAGTGATAGTGATAGTAGAAATTCTCAAATTTTGACAGCCTAACATTTTTGGCATTTTGAATTTTTCTTTTTATTGTTGTTCAGTAATGAGCAATTTTTGACAGTA
The DNA here is from genome assembly GCA_910593695.2 of Ocypus olens. Classification (NCBI taxonomy): domain Eukaryota; kingdom Metazoa; phylum Arthropoda; class Insecta; order Coleoptera; family Staphylinidae; genus Ocypus; species Ocypus olens. Next base: position 8,857,201 of record OU343053.1, on the reverse strand, counting down.
CTGAATAGTCATTTTCAGCAATTGAAAAATTGCTTTTACTGCTAACGTGGTTAGTAGTGCGAATTTTGACAGTTCGAAATTGTCATTTTTAGCAGTTGAAATTTTCTTTTTTTTTTTGTAATATCAAAAAAATCCGTCTTTGATAGTAAAAAACGACAATTTCTGGCAGCTGCAAATTTCTTTATTTACCATTGAATCGTGCCGTTTGTGGTGGCAAAAATGCAGAATTTTTAACAGTGCAAAAATGGCAATTTTCTTTTTAATATCAAAAAAGCCGCTTTTGATTGTAAAAATCCACAATTTTTGGATGCTACTAATTTCTTTATTTACCGTTGAATCGTGCCGTTTATGGTGGCAGAAATGCAGAATTTTTTACAATTCGAAATTGTCATTTTTGACTGTTATTTATTCGAAATTTCTATATGAAAGTTTTGCCCTCCCATGGAAAAATTTCTACGGACGCCCATGAATTTAGTTATTATCAAATTTGTCTCATCTGAAAACACTAGACAAATTTAATACTGTGCGTCCTTGTCAAAAATATTTTCTAGTTTTTTTTTTTACTTTAATAATAACATTTTTACATTTTAAAAATGTTCAGTTCCATTTTAAAGTTGATCCACTTTTGTATCCATTTTAATGAAGTGTAAATTGTTTTTAAAATATTGAACGCGTTTTTCTCAAAACCATGTTTTTAGTCGGTGATCAAAATATCTTGAGAGCCGCCGAACCAATCGTCCCAAAAATTTTAATTGCCTTTCTTAGCATAATTTACTAATACTTAATCGTTCGTTTCTTTTTTTTCTACTCAATATTGTACAGGTCTCCAAGTTATAGCCCTCTAAAGTTAAGGGAAAGAAATTATTTTTACTTTCTCCGTTACGAAGTACGAGAAAGTATTGTGATCGTGATTTTTTTTTCAAATTTTTTTTTTACGGAAATATCCGTTTTGGGGTCCCTAGATGCCATTTCAACAATTTTTGGAAAAATTTTTTTTGTGTCTGTGTGTGTGTGTGTGTGTGTCTGTCTGTGTGCGCTGTATCTCAAAAACTAATAGAGCAATTGAAATGAAACTTTGAACATCCATCTTATTTGATAATCTGAAGAACTGAAAAGCTTTTGGTAAAATTTCGTACACCGGAAGTGGGCGTTTACCTTAACTGTTTTTTGTTTTTTGCCAATATTTTCTTAAATATGAAAAATATCACAAAAAGATTCAAACAAACTTTGAAGACAACAAAGAAATGAACAGCTTTTGCTTGAAAACATTTTTCATAAAATCATTTTTATTCGAGAAAAAAATTTATTATTATTTTTTTAAATTTTGGTTTATAATTATAAAACGATAATAGTTACAGAAAAATTATGTGAATAATAATTGTACAGAATGCCAAAATGAACAACTTCTAAAGAATAAGTTTTTTTCGAAATCTCGTTAGTTCTTGAGTAAACCGAGTTTTTGAATTTGAAGTATAAGTTTTACATCTTTTATGATTTTGACGTTTTAAACGTCAGTTTCATCCAAGTTTACGCAACGCTCGATTTACAATATGATTTCAATTGAAAATAAACCCATGAAAACGTAAATATAAAGTCGGAGAAAGTAACATGATGGCCACATCACTATTTTTATTTCATATATCCACTATGGAAGAATTTAGAAGAATGGAATTTGGCAGATAGCTGTTCCTAATAAAATGGCACTTTTTGGACGATTTTTGTAACCCTAAAATGATTACAAGGGGGTGCAAAAATCAACCCCTATAGTAGCTTGCATCAGAACTTTTTAATGCGCCTACATTTTTCTATTTCAAAACTTGATTTAAAAGGAGGGATTCAATCTGCAACTTTTTTGTCTCTTGGCATTTTCTCCTAAAATTGTTTGTTTAATCACAAAAAAATAAAATAACGCTCAGACCCATTTGACAAATTCACAGATTGGTTATTGTTTGTTAATTTTTGCTGAAAAATCACCCTTTAAAATCTTTCGCATCAACTTGGAATCAGGGTGTTATACACGTTTTTTTTTTGTAAAAATAAAAATTTCAATTTTAGAAAGCCGCTATTTTGTGAAAACTACTTAAATCAAATCAAATCAAAATCAAATCTTTATTAAGTAGTCAGTAATCAATCAATATTTTAGTTTTAAGTAATAATTAATTATGATTTTTTTGTAATGGAGAATTCGTAAATAAACCTTATTATTATTATTATTCACAACCTAAGCACTATTTGCGGATATACATGTCAATTTTTTCGTTTATTACAAATACAATATATCAGTTAAAGTTAACTATGTCAAATTATTCCTTGATTTAAATGCTGAATTAACTTACCAAAATGTTTATGTTTTTGGTTTCCTATAATCCACTAGTTGATTATCCTGATCTAGAAATCGGCTATAACTAGTGTGAAAATCAATATTTTTGCATCAAAAAAAAAGTTATAATTTCTTTAATAGACACTGTTTTAAATATGAAAATTTTCAATCAAATATAAACCTATGCGTTAAGTATTATTTCCCCATCTTATCAGCACAGTTAGTAGTTGACGAGGAAACGAAAATTACTATTGAAATATAAATATTAACACTGTTAAAAGTAGAAAACGCCAAAGTGGCGCAATCTATTACCTGAGTGTTGAACTAAACCCAATCTGTTTTTTCATAAAATCCTTGATTTTCGAAAAAAAATTGAACAAGAAATGTTTGGTCAATAATTATGAAATGACAATAGATGCATTACATTTAATTATTAGAATTTATATACTTATAATCATATATCCAAAAATTTTGAAAAAATGTATTAGAAAATTATAGCAAAAAGGTGACTGTCGGGTCATTTTTGACCCGATTTGTGTACTCGGCGTTTTAAAAATATGATTTTTGCGCGCGGTCGTGTGAAATTATGGTCACTGACCGCGCTACAATTAGCAAATCATCCGCTACATTGGTGATGTACTAACAGAACGCCATAACCATTTGAACAAATTTATGTCATTATTATTCTTTCGCTGTTGTTGGAGAGATAACAAGTGTCCAAGTGGGATTTAAAGCAGGATGCGCATTAAAAGAAATCCCCCGAAGTAAAATGTAAAATATGAATCCGGCGTCGAGTTGAATGAATCTCTTTTGACAGGCTTCGGGACACAAGCCAAAAGTTTCTTTAAATTTAAATTGTGCATACATTCTATAAATACCAAAAAAAATATGGCGATGATGAAACGGTTTTAGCAGTACATTTTTTAAATGGTAATTAAGGCCCCGATTCATGAGTTCAGAATGTAAAGCTTGTTGCTGGCTATAGATAAAAGTATCACCGAATTGATTTTGTAATCGATGGTAATTTAATAATTTTATTTCAAAACTGGAAATTCTTACTCTATAATTAAAGGGGTAAGTGCTGCGTCGAAAATCGATGCATTTTTGATGGTCAGCATATACATAATTCTGAAGTTAATATCAAATATTAAGAAAAGATATTGTTCACATTTAGAGAGAAAGGGTTCGTCTATAGAATTCGATTTTTTAAATCATCAGACAAAATGTATAATTTATCCTGAAAATTACCAATATTGGATGGATATCTGGAGCTTTTCTCTGCAAAGAACTAAAAATGTAATGATACAGAAAAATAGTTTATACCTTTGAAAACAATATGTACGTAATAAAATTATCATTAGTTGTCAAATAAAGTCGCAAAAACGTAAGAGCTGCACCTCTACAAAGACGAATTTTCATTTTCGCCGTTGTAATGAACGCCATCTGCATGACACATTTTGTATCAACCCTGGTGGCATGTACAAACAAATTTACGTACTCGGTAAAAGGACCCCGCAGTATTTCAATGTAAATGGGTTTCATCGAAATTGTCTCATTTTTGCAGGGAGCTAGCTTTTGACACCCTGAACAAAAGTCCTCATGGGCGGAACAAAATCCTATTTAAGGATTTTGAGTTATCCACCGAAAAAGATCTCATTTCACTGATAATCGAAAATCGTAAAAACGGGGCGAAGAACGCATACAATGATGTTAATATCATCATGTTTGGACGGCTTTGGACCAAGAAGTTCTTATACAATGCTCAACAGTCATTGCTGGGGACGCTGGGCAAATGTGCCCATCATTAGGCAACTCGTTGGGCGGCCATGAACATTTCAGGAAAAAAACGAACCTTTATACCAAAACTTCAATTGTAACTCGTATTTTGGACCGAAAGATCAATTTGACGGTCGGAAAGGCCCTGAAAACGTCTGGCCATCTGTTCTCTCAATGGATCATCATGGGCACTCTCATAAAAGTTACAAAACTTTGCACCGGACAATTTTCTTTTTATTCCTAATTATTGCCTAATGGTGGGCACACATGCCCAGTGTCCCCGCCAATGACTGGTGAGCATTGTACAAGAACTTATTGGTCCAAAACAATCCAAACATGAAGATATTAACATCGTTGTATGCGTTCTTCCCTCCGTTTTTACGATTTTCGAGTATCGGTGAAATGAATGACCTTCTTTGGCGGATAACTCAAAATCCTTACATAGGATTTTATTTCGCCCATAAGGACTTTTGTTCAGGATGTCAAAAGCTAGCTCCCTGCAAAAAATGGGACAATTTCGATGAAACCCATTTTACATTGAAATACTGCGGGGTCCTTTCAGGCCCAAGATTGTGGCGATTATCATTTTTTATTAGACCGTTCTGGTCTAACTCTAGCGCGAGGCACTTACCTCCTAATAAAAATTCCCCGACTTCTTGTAGCTAAATACAATAAAATGAGGAATTCTATACTTTTCGTCTTCTACAATTTAAGAGTCTCTAAGAGACTATAATTAACAAATCATATTGAATCATACAGTAGATCTGCTGTATCATTCTATATTCGTCGTGGCACTAGCCAGACAAGTAGTTGTTTCGGTAGATGATTAGTTAATTGTAGTCTCTTAGAGACTATTAAATTGTAGAAGACGAAACGTATAGTATTTCTCATTTTATTGTCCTAAAATCTACCCCTATAAAAATTAAGAAAGGCTTTTTTTCTGAAAAGAAGTTAGATGGTACGCTTAAGTATGTATGTATAGTTGTAATAATATTGTAAGCAACGGTTGCATAATGATCCGACATCAAAAATCTTTAAAACTCTAACATTCGCATTTTTATATTAATCGAGTTTCACCAAGTAACAAACAGCCTCAATAATTCAACAGCAATTATTATTGTAACCTCTGACGTTTCCATAAATATCGTAACAGAGTTATGATTGGTTCTGTCCACAAAACAGTTCTAATAACAGGAAACTGGATAACTCTAGCGCGAAGCAGATGGACGAAACGCGGTATTCCTCTTAGACAATACGGTAAAGAAATACCAACTGAAAGAAACCCGCGGATTCCGACGTTTGTGTGTGTAAACAAATGAGCACTCTGGAACGGTCAAAACCGCGAAGACGATTTCACCATTTCTCTCTATAAACATTTATGGTTGTTCGCGAGTTCTGTTATAATAACGTCCATGAAATTTCTAATGGATATGCAAAATCACCTTCCTCATTGTTCCTAACGATCAGCTCCGTTCAAAACTTGTCCAATTACCATCATCAAATGTGGGGTATTAAATTGTGCTAATCTTCGCAGTTAGCAGTTACGCCATCTTCCGTTGGGCGTTAATTAAATATTGAAACAATCTGTGAAATCCGTGAAACAATCAAGTGTAAAGTGTCTTTAATTTTTAGCTGATTAAATTATTTGTTGAATTTGGTTCACCTGGTAAAACATTTTTAATATTTAACCCGTCATTGGTGACGCAAATTTGAGTTTGATCAATGGTGACGCCGGTTTCACGCATCGAGGTGTTACTAATAATTCATGTTTTTTTTTAATGTATGCTCTTTGACAATAAAACAGAGATGCAATGATGCAATGCGGCAACTACCCGAAATTGCAACAAAAAACAACAACGAAGAATAAAGTTATTCGGATTTTTTAACACACCCGGTCTCACAGACCAGTAGGGTCACCACTGGCGGGTTAAGATTTTTAAAATGAGGTTGGTTTCACGATTTTCATATTTTTTATTCCGACTCATTTAAATCATTATCTAGGAATCGTACAGAAGAAACATGTTTTCGCTTATATTAAATATTGCCGGGAAAATAATTCCAAGGGATATTGTTTTTTTTGCGCATTAGATTTAAGTTTTTTTTATTGTTTATTGTATAATTTAAGAGGTTGCACTTTATGTAATGGCAAGTAAATGGGATAATTGTTATTGCTGCCTTAATATAGGTTGATTGCTTGATGATTCTTACAATCCGAGTAGATCTAATGCTAAAAGGTTTTGATGACCAACAACGCATTTTATGCATTTTATTAAATGGCAAACTTCAAATGAATGTCCATCTTTGCTATAAACATTAGTAGTGTAAGAGTACATTTAATACTAACTCTTAGACGAGATTCCGGGCTAGACTGATGTTGAGTGCAAGGTAGTTCCTGAGTTGTTCTGGGTTGTTAAAACTAACTCGAAAATCGGATAATAATAATAATAAAAATAAACACAGTTTTATTCAAAAATAATGTACATACATAACTAGAAAAAATAAATAAAATACCTCCCGTTTCATGTTATTTATTTCTTGATTGTTATTTCTTTAAATTGAATTAATATACGACTATGATAAAATCCATATCCATATGTTATTTCTTTAAATTGAATTAATATACGACTATGATAAAATCCATATCCATATGTTATTTCTTTAAATTGAATTAATATACGACTATGATAAAATCCATATGGCCTGAAAGCCTCCAACCGTGATTTAAACGTATGTGTTTATCCCAAGACCTTAGTCTCATTAATTTTAAGGACAATACACCAACTAATGACGAATTTCGTAATTAACCAATTCAATTCAACGCTCGTATCTCGACATCAATCAGCGCTCCTTAACTACAAGCCACCAATGTTTTGAAAGCTCTCACCTATGATTACGAAAATATCCATCTCGATAACAGGTATCATTGTTGGTGTTACTCAAGAGCGCCGGATTTACATAAAATTTCGACCGCGTCCGAAATTAGAAAACCGTTCTCGGCAAGGCCGTTCGCTTTCCTTGGCTGGATTATTTTCGCCGTATTCGGAAGAATCCCAATTAAGGCGCGGACTAGAAATTAATATGCATTACGTCCAAATCGGGTTTTGGGCGAAATGTGCATTTACGTAAAATCGGGTCGGACTTTTTTTTTCTGCGTGTCATTCATTCCAAGGGCGGCTGATTTATCAACGAGATAATTGATAATAATAACGAATAATAATTGCGATAATCTCGCGTGAGACGGTCAAGTATCAAGTTCAGCATTCCTGAGCGGCGTTAGGTAAGAGGAATAATAGAAATTCCGTTCTTCCGTTTTCACCGCGTGCTATTCGAATATTTTCCATGGGTTGGTTGGTGAAGGTCTGGCGTTGGTGCGGTTTATTGAATTGTGCACGTTGCCAATATCCTGTCGAATGTAATTTCAATTAGGTTTTTTTGCATTCGCTTTGCATAACGGCGAGAAAGTCGATTTTGGTATTTGCGGAACGGTCTCATCCGAGGAATTGGTAATTATATGTTGAAAACCATGACTGCCGGATTTTGATGTGGTAAAAGTGATTTCATTCAAACTTTAAGTTCAGTGTTTTGTTAAACATATACTGCGTTACATAAATTTAAAGAAACGCTTTGAAGTAGTTAAACAGATAACATAACAACACAAATAAATTATCATAAATTTAACTCCTTCAGGGGTAGTACCGAAAATGGCAGCCGAAAATGGTCATTGCTGGCAGTTGAAAATTGTCATTTTTGACAGTTGAAAACTGTCATTATTAGCGGTTGAAAATTGTTATTTTAGACTGTCGAAAATTGTCCTTTTTTGAAAAAATTATCATTTCTGGCAGTTGAAAAATGTCATTTTTAACAGTTGAAAACTGTCATTATTGGCAGTTGAAAATTGTTATTTTAGATTGTTGAAAATTGTCCTTTTTTGAAAAAATTATCATTTCTGGCAGTTGAAAAATGTATGCCAAGTGGCAGTTAAAAATTTCCATTTTTCGCAGTTGGAAATCGTAGTTTTTGGCAGTTGAAAATTATGATTTTCGCAGTTGAAAATTGCAGTTTTTAGCAGTTAAAAATGGCCATCGTTGACAGTTAAAAATGGCCATTGTTGACAGTTAAAAATAGCCATCGTTGACAGTTAAAAATTGTACTTTTGGATGGGTAAATGTTGTCATTTTTGGCAGTGCAAATGGTCACCGTCGGCAGTTAAAAATATCATTTTTGACATTTGGCACATTTGAAGCGTTTTTGGTTATTGAAAATTCTAATGTTTGGCAGTTAAAAAATGTCATTTTTAGCAGTTGGAAATTGTAGTTCATGGCGGGTGAAAATTGTCATTTTTAGCAGTTAAAAATGGCCATCGTTGACAGTTAAAAATGGCCACTGTTGACAGTTAAAAATAGCCATCGTTGACAGTTAAAAATTGTACTTTTGGATGGGTAAATGTTGTCATTTTTGGCAGTGCAAATGGTCACCGTCGGCAGTTAAAAATATCATTTTTGACATTTGGCACATTTGAAGCGTTTTTGGTTAATGAAAATTCTAATGTTTGGCAGTTAAAAAATGTCATTTTTAGCAGTTGGAAATTGTAGTTCATGGCGGGTGAAAATTGTCATTTTTGGCAGTTGAAAATTATAGTTTTTAGCAGTTAAAAATGGCCATCGTTGACAGTTAAAAATTGTACTTTTGGATGGGTAAATGTTGTCATTTTTGGCAGTGCAAATGGTCACCGTCGGCAGTTAAAAATATCATTTTTGACATTTGGCACATTTGAAGCGTTTTTGGTTATTGAAAATTCTAATGTTTGGCAGTAAAAAATGTCATTTTTAGCAGCTGGAAATTGTAGTTCATGGTAGGTGGAAATTGTAACTTTTGTCAGTTGAAATTTATAGTTTTTAGCAGTTAGAAATGGCCATCGTTGACAGTTAAAAATGGCCACTGTTGACAGTTAAAAATAGCCATCGTTGACAGTTAAAAATTGTACTTTTGGATAGGTAAATGTTGTCATTTTTGGTAGTGCAAATGGTCGTCGTCGGCAGTTAAAAAATATCATTTTTTACATTTGGCGCATTTGAATCGTTTTTGGTTATTGAAAATTCTAATGTTTGGCAGTTAAAAAATGTCATTTTTAGCAGTTGGAAATTGTAGTTCATGGCGGGTGAAAATTGTCATTTTTGGCAGTTGAAAATGATAGTTTTTAGCAGTTAAAAATGGCCATCGTTGACAGTTGAGAATTGTAGTTTTCGGCAGATAAAAGTTGTCATATTTGACAGTTGCAAATGGTCATCGCTGGCAGTTAAAAATGCCATTTTTGGCAGTTAAAAAAGGTCATTTTTAGCAGTTACAAACGGTCGTTTTTGAGAGTTAAATAAAGTTATTTTTGACAGTTAAAAAAGGTCAGAGTTAACATTTTTGGCAGTTGAAAATTGTAGTTTTTGTTTATTGAAAATTCTAACATTTGGTAGCTGAAAACTGACATTTTTGGCAGCCGAAAATGGCCATTGCAGGCAGTTGGAAATTGTCATTTTTGACAGTTGAAAATTGTTATTATTGGCGGTTGAGAATTGTCAATTTTGACTGTCGAAAATTCGCTTTTTTTTTGCAGTTAAAAATGATCATCGTTGACAGCTAAAAATTGTAGTTTTTAGCAGGTTAAAGTTGTCATTTTTGGCAGTTACAAATGGTCATCTTCGGCAGTTAAAAATGTCATTTTTGACCGTTAAAAAAGGTCAGCGTTAGCATTTTTGGCATTTGAAAATTGTAGTTTTTGGTTAATAAAAATTGTAATATTTGGTAGCTGAAAATTGTTATTTTGACCAATGCCGGCAGTTGGAAATTGTCATTTTTGACAGTTGACAACTGTCATTATTGTTATTTTTGACTGCCGAAGATTGTTTTCTTTTCAGTTGGAAATGGCCATCGTTGATAGTTAAACATTGTAGTTTTTGGCAGGTGAAAATTGTAGTTTTTGTTAATTGAAAATTGCAATATTTGTTAGCTGAAAATTGTTACTTTTGCCAAAAATTTGACGAAAATAATCATTTCTGGCTGTTGGAAATTGTCATTATTTGCAAACACTGCTAACCTAATTTCGATATAATCACACTTGAAGATTGAACACGATAGACATTTTCCAAATCGCAACAAAAAATAGAAAAACAATTTTAAAAAAATTCTAACATGATAGACATTTTCCAAATCGCAAAAAAATAGAAAAACAATTTTTAAAAAATTCTAACCTTTTCACAACAACTCAAAATAGATTGTACTTTATACTTATAGAAACATTTGCAACACTGCTAACCTAGATTTCAAAATAATGACACTTGAACATTGAACATGATAGACATTTTCCAAATCGAAAAAAATAAAAAAACAATTTTTTTTTTCAATTTTAACCTTTTAAAACTAACTCAAAATAGATTGTACTTTATATTTCTAGAAACATTTGCAAACACTGCTAACCTAATTTCGATATAATCACACTTGAAGATTGAACACGATAGACATTTTCCAAATCGCAACAAAAAATAGAAAAACAATTTTAAAAAAATTCCAACCTTTTCAAACCAACTCAAAATAGATTGTACTTTATATTTTTAGAAACATTTGCAAATACTGCTAACCTAATTTCGAAATAATCACACTTGAAGATTGAACACGATAGACATTTTCCAAATCGCAAAAAATAGAAAAACAATTTTAAAAAATTCTAGCCTTTTCACAACAACTCAAAATAGATTGTACTTTATATTTCTAGAAACATTTGCAAACACTGCTAACCTAATTTTGAAATAATGACACTTGAAGATTGAACACGATAGACATTTTCCAAATCGCAAAAAATAGAAAAACAATTTTAAAAAATTCTAACCTTTTCAAACTAACTCAAAATAGATTGTACTTTATATTTCTAGAAACATTTGCAAACACTGCTAACCTAATTTCGAAATAATCACACTTGAAGATTGAACACGATAGATATTTTCCAAATCGCAAAAAATAGAAAAACAATTTTTAAAAAATTCTAGCCTTTTCACAATAACTCAAAATAGATTGTACTTTATATTTCTAGAAACATTTGCAAACACTGCTAACCTAATTTTGAAATAATGACACTTGAAGATTGAACACGATAGACATTTTCCAAATCGCAAAAAATAGAATAGTATATTCTGTAACAAGGTTAGAATGGAAATTCGATGCGAGTGGAATATTTCGAGCGCGAGCCGTGAGGCGAGCGCGAGGAACCACGAGCATCTGAATTTCCATTCTTACCGAGTATCAGACTATACTTTCTCCTCGACCAGATCAAATAGACTAATAAAATAATGAACACAAAGAACTTACGTTTTATTATCACGTTTGTGGTTATGTTTATAGTATTTTGACAATTGTGATATCCAAGGCTAATTGTTTTATTCGAAACGATGTGAGAATATTCATTCTATCCCTTGTTATGGAATGAATTACATGCAAAACGCATAAGCGCATAGTGTTTTGTTCCATAACAAGAGTGAGAATGTGTACGTTCTATAATCAAAATTGATTTCAGAATGCTTAAAATCTATGGTGGTCGTGGAGAAAAACAATTTTAAAAAATTCTAACCTTTTCAAACTAACTCAAAATAGATTGTACTTTATATTTCTAGAAACATTTGCAAACACTGCTAACCTAATTTCGAAATAATCACACTTGAACATTCAACATAATAGACATTTTCCAAATCGCAAGAAATAGAGAAACAATTTTAAAAAAATTCCAACCTTTTCAAACCAACTCAAAATAGATTGTACTTTATATTTTTAGAAACATTTGCAAACACTGCTAACCTAATTTCGAAATAATCACACTTGAACATTGAACATGATGGACATTTTCAAAATCGCAAAAAATAGAAAAACAATTTTAAAAGAATTCTAACTTTTTCAAACTAACTCAAAATGGATTATACTTTATATTTGTAGAAACATTTACAAATACTGCTAACCTAGATTTCGAACAATGAATATACACATTTTAAGGATAGACATTTTCCAAACCGCAAAAAAATTGAAAAACAGCTGAAACAAACTCCAAACTTTTCAAACTTACTTAAAATAGATTATACTTAATATTTGTAGAAAGATGTTCAAATACTGCTTACCTAGTTTTCGAAATAATCACACTTGAAATTGAGGATAGACATTTTCCAAATCGCAAAAAATAGAAAAACAATTGAAACAAACTCAAAATAGATTGCACTTTATATTTCTAAAAAAAATTGCGAACACTGCAACCTAGATTCTGAAATAATTCGATTCAATTTTGAGGTTAGACGTTGCAGGTTGTTGCCTTAGAAATCGAAAAAACAAGTGCGGCAAATTCCAGACTTTTCACATTTGCTGCAAAACAGATTACTCTTTATTTCTGTAATACAATCTGTAAACATTCTTGGCCCAAATTTTGAAATAATCACACGTGAACATTATCTGTTTTAATTATGAGTTTTGCGCGTCACCTAAATAATAGTTAAACAAATGCAACAAATTATATATTTATTAAATTTACTCAAAACTGATGAATATTCATTTTTACGTAAAAATCCGCAAACATCCATGGCATAAATTTTGAAATAATTAAACTTGAACATCTTTCGCTTCAATTATAAGGTTGGATTTTTTCGGGTCACCATAAAAAATCATGAAAATAATTGAAATATACTTTTGAAATTTACTCAAAACTGATTGTATGTAAAAAAAATATACTTTTGAAATTTACTCGAAACTGATTGTGTGTAAAAAAAAATGCCAATACTTCATCCTTCGATTTTCAAATAATCACACCTGAACAATTTCCTGTTTTAATTCTGTACGACGTTTACCAAGTCTCGACCAAGACGTTTAAAATGTACTCAAAACAGATTGCTCTTCATAATTCTGCGAAAATCTGCCAACACATTTTGAAATAGTCACACTTGAACACACTTGAACACCCCGTTTTCGTTCTGAGGTTGGACATATTTTTTGAGGGTACAACCCAGTATAGACCAGATGGTCCCTATTTGGCCGGAAGTGTAAAAATGCTGGAAATCTTTCTAAACGTCGAGATATGAATTTTGATTCAACCCTCTATCGAATAGGGAGTCCCTAATTAATCCGGAAGTATAAAAATATCGGAAATCGTAAACGTTTATTAAGCTAAACGTGTTTTATTCGTTTTTTTTTCAAGTGTTGTTTCTAAATCTTAAAGATGTGCACAAAATGAATGAAGGTAACTTTTCTATTTTGTAGTTTGTAAATGTTGTAGAGGTAACTTTTCTATTTTGTAATGAGTGATCATTTTAAAAATGCTATGTTCGCATTGTTACATTATTTCATCAATATAAACTTAGAAATCAATAACTAATGGCGTTGCAGGAAAGTCTTCCCTCTTAATCCCATTTAATTTACGAAGCAGGCTCCCCCTATAATCCCTGATCAAGGAAATCCACTGGGAATAAGCTCATTGAGCCGTAAAAGTTCACTTATTTCTCGTAGCTGGGCTCGTTTATATCCAGTGAATACAAAAATAAAATCAGGTAACGCAACGTTATTCTACAAACATCAGCCAGATAAGATAAGCGGGTGATAATTACGATTAATAAAATACGAAACCTAATTTGCGTCTAGCAAACAGATGCTATTCGAAAGTCTGTAAAAACAAACGATTTTCACGAGTAAATGAAAAGAAAGAGTACTAATTAGCAACCAATTAAAAGTTTCGGCCGGTAACAATAGTAAATGGGGGAACATAAATTTGTAGACAGGCTAATTTTAAAATGTTTACACACACGGGCATTAGGGAGGATTAAAAATATCCACCATTAATCTTGGCGTATTCGGAATACCGGACTGAAATATGATTTTTCTAATTTCTAATCGGCCCGAAATAGTTTTCACGTGTATCTGACGGAAATTTATTATAATCGCCCAAGGAAATTGCACAATTCGTTTTCGTCCGTTGTGATGATGTTTCTCCTTTGAGTCCGTCGGGGTTCTATAAATATCGCGGATTTTGCTGCAATGCAGGTGCAAATTGCCGTTCCACTGGAGAGAGGCTAAACCGCTAAACCGCATCGACTAAATATAAGTTTGTCCGCAGAGGATTCTCTGAATCGTGCGAATTTATTATTCGATTATTTTGCGGGGATTTATTCAACTGACGTTATTTCTATTTAACAAATCGGTAAACTTAGTTACAAATTTATAACACAATGCTCTGATGTGCGAAACTTCATTTTTAAATTAATATCGACTTTCATTTTCGCCGCAGTTTATGTCGGAAACTGAAGGTAAAAAAAAGTCTTATTGGGACTTCTCCCGCACAGATCGACTCAAGCTTCGGGGAAATTCCCGGATCGTTTCCTCGCTTTCCACAGTACTAAATATAGGAAAAATTTCACTCCCTGAAATGAGCCATCTCTTTGGAGCGGCTCACGGGTCTATTCTACAGCTATTTACCAGATTGATTTCTTGTGCCACTCCAATGTCACGTTTGAATATCTTACACGGCAACCGCATGAAATCCACCTGGCGATACGCGTGAAGTTTGCCGTAATCCGTCTAGTTCACGCTGGATTCCAATAGAGGGAGCTAATGTATAACGGAACCATGGAACCGCATTTTTTCTTTGTTGAGAACTGGTTCATTTGAGCCGTTTCTAAACCATCTGCTTATCTATCCACCTAATTTAATGCAATTTTACGCTACGTTATTAATTGTGTTGAGAAACGCGTGAAGTTTTTGCAGGTAACATGCGTTTTACATGACATTTCCGCCGATAACTTCATGTAGTTCCGCCGGAATGCATCCAGTTTGCACTCTTGAAGTATTACGGAACCAAAGTTCCTTTTTTGCGAACCGGCTCATGAGCGCTCTTCTCTGAGAACCGATTCATTGAACCGTCCGCAAATCTCTACAGTGTACAGTAGAGATGGGCAGACAGTTTAAGAACCGGTTCTTAGCAAAGAGCGCTCAGGAACCGGTTCGGGCAAAAGAAACCGCGGTTCCTCTGCTCTTCAATATGTACTTGGCGTTTTCTTCAAAAACGAAAACTAGACGCGTACACCTACCTGTAGAAGCGCCCCGGTGAAACCGCATGAAGTCACTTGCGGAAACTTCATGCGGTTCCAAGAGATGCGCATGAAATTAACTGCGAAAATATCAAGCATGTATTATTATTATTATTATTATAGCGTTCCCGTTAAGAACCGCTTGAAGTTACCTGCGGAAACTTACCGCGGAAATTTCATGTGATTCTCGTGAATTTTTTTTAGTCCAGACTTAAATTTTTAGTTTTGGAATTTTAAATAAAAATGTGAATACTTTTAATTAAATTCAACATTTTTTCTACGGTCGTAACGGCTTTAAGTCAAAATTAGTATTTTTTTCTTGACGCTTGTCAAATTTAATAGCTTTAATTGATTTCGATATTTTTTAGAAGCTTACGGGTTTAAGGTAAAATTAGTCGTTTTTTTGACGTTTGACGATTTATTTAAGTCAAATTTCGAAATTAATTTGAACATAAAGTCTTTTAACTTACTAAAATTTTACCCAGTTTCAACATTATTTGCTTGCAAATAATAATCATTTCAATATTTAATTAAATTTGACACTTTTTAGAGGCTTTTGGATTTAAGTCAAAATTAGTCTTTTTTTCTTTACGCTTGTTGACTTTAAGTCAAATTTAGACATTAATTTGAACATAAAGTAGTTTAACTTTAATTAAATTTGACAATTTTTCTAGAGGGTTAAAAATTTAACTCAAAATGCATCTTTTTTCTTAACGCTCGTCGACTTTAAGTCAAATTTCGACATTAATTTGTTATAAAGTCTTTTACCATTAATTTAATTTGACATATTTTCTAGAGGCTTACCGGATTTAAGCTATAATTAGCCTTTTTTTGTCGATTTTAAGTCAAATTTCTACATTCAGTCGCAAAGTCTTTGAACTTTAAGTATTGAATTTTTTTCCACAGTTTAAGTCAAAATTAGTCTTTTGACGTTTGTCATTAGTTTGTCATAAAGTCTTAGCTTGAATTAAAATTTGTCATTTTTTCCAGAGACTCAATGGCTTTAAGTCAAAATTAGTATTTTTTTCTTAATACAGAAATGAAACTATGAAACTTTGAACATAAGTGTTATTTGAGAATTTAAAGAACTAAAAAGCTTTTGGTAAAATTTCGTATTTCCAAATATTTACCTTAACAGTTTGTTGTTCTTTCAGCCTTTTTGGTACTTCAGGACAATGTTTTCAGAACTGTTTTAAGGGTATTTTTAAAAGACCTTTCTTCGAGGATTCTCTTTCAGGACTTAAAAAGAAATCACGAATTATTTTTAGGACTTTCTTTCAGGACCTTTATTTCTTTTCAAAAACGGAATTTTTTTCGGAACCTTTTCGGGACTTTTCGTTGAAGACTTCTTTTCAGAATTTTCTTCATGACATTTTTTAGAATTTCTCTTTTCATGACCTTTTTTTGGACTTTTTCAGATATTCTTAGCTTTTTCTTCAACACTATTTTCAAAACTTTTTATTTGAAGAATTTTGTTTTAAAGACTTATTTTAGGCCTTTTTGCAGGACATTTTTTCAAATCTCTTTTATAGGACAATTTCTTCAGATCTTTTCAAGGACCATTTTAAGGGCTTTTCTTTTATAATTTTTTTTGTTTATTTTTTAAACCGCCAATACTGGTCTGTGAGACCGGGTGGGTCGAATAACTTTATTCTCAGTTATTGTTTTTTGTTGCAATTTCGAGTAGCTGCCGCATTGCAGAGCTTAAATTGATTAAATATCTTTGTTTTATTGCCAAAGAGCATACATTTAAAAAAAAAACACGAACTATTAGTAACACGTTTCGAAAAATCTTTAGTTGAAAACCCCGGTGCGTGAGACCGGCGTCACCATTAAATTTGCGTCACCAATGGCGGGTTGAACATGTTATTTTCAGGGCAATTTTTTAAGACTGTATTTACACGACAATTTGTTTTTTTTTATATTTCGGGATTTTTTTCGGAATTTTCTTCATGACATTTTTTAGAATTTTTACTTTTCATAACCTTTTTTCCACCTTTTTAAGGACTTCTTCAGATATTTTTTTTTTCAACACTATTTTCAAAACTTTTTATTTGAGGAATTTTGTTTTAAAGACTTATTTTAGGCCATTTTGCAGGACTTTTTTTTCAAGACCGGGGTTTCTTTTTCAGGGCAATTTCTTCAGATCTTTTTAAGGACCATTTAACGGATTTTTTACATGCTTTTTTTCAGAAATTTTTCTAATTATTTTTTAAACTAGCTATTTTCAGGTCAATTTTTCAAGACTGTTTTTACAGGCCAATTTTCTTATATTTCGGGATTTTTTTTCAGAATTTTCTTCATGACATTTTTTAGAATTCTCCTTTTCATGACATTTTTAAGGACTTTTTCAGATATTTTTGCCATTTTTTTTTCAAGACTATTTTCAAAACTTTTTATTTCAGGTATTTTGTTAAGAACTTACTTTAAGCCATTTTGCAGGATTTTTTTAAGACACTGGGATTTCTTTTTCAGGATAATTTCTTCAGATCTTTTTAAGGACCATTTTAAGGACTTTTTACAATGCTTTTTTTCAGAAAATGTTTTGTTTATTTTCAAGGCAATTTTTCAAGGACATTTTTTTTTTATGATATTCCATCAGGACTCTTTTTCTGAACTTTCTTCGGGACTTATTTTAGCTTTCTTTCAGGATTTTTTGGGGCTTTTTTTTTTCGGGACATTTATTTCTGGTATTTTGTATGAAGACTATTTTTCAGGAATTTTTTTCTCGGCTTTTATCAGGACTCTTATTTCAAGACTTTATTTGCAGGATTGGGACTTTTTCGAGAATTTCTTAAGAACCTCTTGTTCAGGACTTCTTTTCAGGATTATTTTCTGAATTTTCTTAATTACATTTTTCGGGATTTTTTTTTCAAGCCTTCTTTAAAGGACTTTTTTCAGTACTATATTTCAGGACATTTTTTATAGGATTCATTTTCAGGACTTCTTGTTCCGGACTTTTCGAATTTCTTAAGAACCTCTTGTTCAGGACTTCTTTTCAGGATTATTTAATAAATTTATTATTATTATTATTATTATTTTCTGAATTAGCTCAATTACATTTTTCGGGATTTTTTTTCAAGCCTTCTTTAAAGGACTTTTTTCAGTACTATATTTCAGGACATTTTTTATAGGATTCATTTTCAGGACTTCTTGTTCCGGACTTTTTTTCGAGACACTTCTTCGGACTTCTTTCAGGATTTTTTCAGGACATTTATTTCTGGTGTTTTATATGAAGACTTCATTTTTCAAGATTCTTCTTGCAGTACGTTTTTCTGGACTTTTTTACGACTCTTTTTCACAACTTTTTAACAGGACTCTTTTTTTAAGACTTTATTCTCAAAACTGTTTCTCCAGGCCTTTTTTCAGCACCTTTTCCTGCCATAACTCTTTTTTCAGGACTTTCTTTCAGGTCTTTGTGAAGGAACTGTTTTTCAAGACATTTTTTTGTCAGGACTCTTTTTCAGGACTTTTTTATCGGGACTTTCGTGTTCAGGACTTTTATTAGGGTTTTTAGGATTTTTTAATTAGGACTATTTTTTAGAAATCTTTTTCAGGACTTTTTGTTCGGGACTTTCTTGTTCTGGGCTTTTATTAGGTTTTTTTAGGACTTTTTAATTAGCACTATTTTTAGAAATCTTTTTCAAGACTTTCTTGTTCAGGACTTTTATTAGTTTTTTCAGGACTTTTTTAGAAATCTTTTTCAGGACTATAAAATTGACCTTACCAAATTCTATGAATCGATATTTAGAGAATTTATTTCATTAACAATGCAAAGTTTGCTTCGTAATATTTTGTAACGTGTTGTAAGTCATTTATGCAAGTATATTGAATATTTCGTTACACAGGGCATTAAGAGCAGTGATGTTTTAAGATTTAAAAAAAAAATGTGTAACCCCTAATCTTATAGCATCATAAAACTTGTGACGTACGGCAAAAATTGTATTTTTTCACAAACGGGAGAGAAAGTCGAGTTCTCAGCTATCGAAATCACGAAAGAAATAACATTTCTTGCCTAGGGGAGAGAGATGATTACTTCCCTTCCTAGGGAGAGAAAACTAGTAAGAGAAGTAATCATCTCCCGCTACGAGATTCCATTATTTATTTTAACCATCACGAATGCGTTTTTTTTTTTCTAGGTTAGGTTTTAGAAAAGTACTTTTTACTCTTAAAATATTCCGTTTGTGAAAAAAATAGTATACACATCTCGGGAGATAATGCGATTTTTCCCTACTTAGGTGCGTTGTATTTGCACCTCAGGAAGAATCACGCATTTCTCTCCCTTGATATATAGTGTGAGCCACAAAATTTTGTTTCAGAGTTGGCTGTGAGATAAATGAGGTATGTCGCATATTATTACGTCATGAGACTAGATTAGGTCAATTGAATTAGATTAAAAAAAAATAATTAATCTATGACTGGGGGCCGCGGTGGCCTAGTGGGTAGCGTTCCTGCTTCTGGGCCTCGTGGTCGTGGGTTCGAATCCCATCCGTGCGGTCACTTTTTCGGAACGAAGAAGAGGACGAGCGGGCTCTCCTCAGGTGGCCATGCCTCAGCAACAAAATTCTGTGGCTCACACCTTATAATCCACTATTAAAGGGTCTGAATCGACTGTTGCATCTAGATAGCCGCAAGGTGGATTTTGAATCGACAGATATATCAGTGAACAGTATTGCGTATTTCTATACAACCCGAAAAACACTAAAGAATACAAAATATTAGAAATGATAATAATTATTGTTTCTCGTCGTACGACAACTGCGGACCCGTTTCGATGTTATTTATCTCATCAACACAGTATATTCGTTGATGGGGAAACGGTACATTACTTTAGATAGATAGAAAATTCAGAGTGAATATTAATATCCCTTCCATAAATTAATATGAAATTTACTTGAATAGGGCTAAAGGACTAGGTCGATGGCCCTTTCTAACATACGTATGTGGGAATAAAGTTCATGTATATATATTTACTTGGATAAAAATATATATATATTACCTGGGAACATCAAGCAATCCCAAAATATACCGAAATGCGTTAATCAATGGCGTACGTACGTATTCGCCTGCAAGCAAGCACGAATTTTACCAAAATACTTATAAATTCAATGAATGACTAACACCCGAATGAGTCAGCAACGTTCGCAAATACATTGCCTCGCGAAAAAGCTGCCAAAACATTCAAAATATTATTTATTACCATTGGAATGCCAAAATTTGACCTTGAACGCACAACATTGTATAGATATATACGTTTCAACTTTCTCCATTAAAAGAAAAATAACAACAGCAAGGAATGAACACAACTTTGGAGAGACAACTTCATTTTGATGGAAATAAGTTGCAGTTGTAAAAGCGATGAAATTAGATAGTCAAAACGGCGTAAGTGATGATTAATCTTCAAAACCCAGAAAGGGGTGTTTTGCTTTCAAATTTTATGTCACTTATTACTTCTTTTAAAAACAGATAAGAAACTTTGTTAATGTCACGCACCTTTAATTGAATTTTCGTTAAACACTTGACTTTTGGAAATTAAAACACTTCATAGTTAGTGAATACAGTTTCAATATTTTGAACTTGTCGTTATCAATCTAAAACAATGCAAAGACTTTTATGAATATAATTACTACACCTCGTCTACCCAGTCGTGGCAGGTAGAGGTAAAGTTTGCGCAAAGTGAGAAAGTATTCGAAGAGAATTTCCGCGCGGCCGCACCATCGAATTGGATAGGTATTAGAGATGGGCGATATTTCACGTATCTGTGATTTTTCACTGGTATTGAAAAATCGCAGGTCGCTACTGTTACTAATATGCGAATTTCACTGCTACTTAAAGTCACTGCTACTTAAAATACCTGCTACTTAAAATCATTGCTACTTAATATCACTGCTACTTATAATCACTGTTCCATAAAATCGCTGCTACTTTAAATCACTGACAAACTGTGATTGCTACTTAATCTGTGACTGTTACTTAAAACATAATTGTAGTACAATGTCGCATTTATAAATGTTATTTAATATTTACTACTTTATTCTCCCATTTCTGCAGGATATTGTATTTAAATTTTGAATAAATAATTAATAAGAAAGACAAATATTTATAAAATACCATGGTATACCAAATAAAATAAAATAAATTACAACTTATGTACTAACAATTATGAATTAATTAATTGAGATTTTATAAAAACGAAAAAATTAGCTTGCCGGGCAAGGGAATTAATAATTTTTGTAGAATTCAGTCAACACGTTTTATATTTTTCTTTTATTTTTTTGCTCGAGTGTTCCACAATTTGAAAAAAAAACATTCAAAAATCCACAACTTGCAAAATAATTATTAGATTTTCAAAAGATGTACTTTATTTGAATAACCAATGATTTGTGAATTTAATTTAATTTTTGTAGAATTTAGTCAACACTTTTTATATTTTTCTTTTATTTTTTTTTTGCTCGAGTGTTCCACAATTTGAAAAAAAAACATTCAAAAATTCACAACTTGCAAAATAATTATTAGATTTTCAAAAACTGTACTTTATTTGAATAAGCAATGATTTGTGAATTTAATTTAATTTTTGTAGAATTTAGTCAACACTTTTTATATTTTTCTTTTTTTTTTGCTGTTTCACAATTTGAAAAAAACATTCAAAAATTCACAACTTGCAAAATAATTATTAGATTTTCAAAAACTGTACTTTATTTGAATAATCAGTGATTTGTGAATTTAATTTAATTTTTGTAGAATTTAGTCAACACGTTTTATATTTTTCTTTTATTTTTTTTTTGCTCGAGTGTTCCACAATTTGAAAAAAAAACATTCAAAAATTCACAACTTGCAAAATAATTATTAGATTTTCAAAAACTGTACTTTATTTGAATAAGCAATGATTTGTGAATTTAATTTAATTTTTGTAGAATTTAGTCAACACTTTTTATATTTTTCTTTTTTTTTTGCTGTTTCACAATTTGAAAAAAACATTCAAAAATTCACAACTTGCAAAATAATTATTAGATTTTCAAAAACTGTACTTTATTTGAATAATCAGTGATTTGTGAATTTAATTTAATTTTTGTAGAATTTAGTCAACACGTTTTATATTTTTCTTTTATTTTTTTTGCTCGAGTGTTCCACAATTTGAGAAAAACGTTAAAAAATCCACAACTCGCAAAATAATTATTAGATTTTCAAAAACTGTACTTTATTTGAATAAGCAATGATTAGTGAATTTGATTAAATTTTTGTAGAATTTAATCAATACGTTTTATATTTTTCATTTATTTTTTTGCTCGAGTGCTTCACAATTTCAAAAAAAAATCAAAAATTCACAACTCGCAAAATAATTATTAGATTTTCAAAAACTGTACTTTATTTGAATAATCAGTGATTTGTGAATTTAATTTAATTTTTGTAGAATTTAGTCAACACGTTTTATATTTTTCTTTTATTTTTTTTGCTCGAGTGTTCCACAATTTGAAAAAAACATTCAAAAATCCACAACTCGCAAAATAATTATTAGATTTTCAAAAGATGTACTTTATTTGAATAAGCAATGATTTGTGAATTTAATTTAATTTTTGTAGAATTTAATCAATACGTTTTATATTTTTCATTTATTTTTTGCTCGAGTGCTCCACAATTTAAAAAAAAATCAAAAATTCACAATTCGCAAAATAATTATTAGATTTTCAAAAACTGTACTTTATTTGAATAAGCAATGATTTGTGATTTTAATTAAATTTTTGTAGAATTTAATCATTACGTTTTATATTTTTCATTTATTTTTTTGCTCGAGTGCTCCACAATTTCAAAAAAAATTCAAAAATTCACGACTCGCAAAATAATTAATGGATTTTCAAAAAATGTACTTTATTTGCATAAGCAATGATTTGTGAATTTAATTTAATTTTTGTAGAATTTAGTCAACACGTTTTATATTTTTTTTTATTTTTTTTTGCTCGAGTATTCCATAATTTGAAAAAAAAATTAAAAATTCACAACTTGTAAAATAATTATTGGATTTTCAAAAACTGTACTTTATTTAAATTAGCAATGATTTGTGAATTTAATTTAATTTTTGTAGAATTTAGTCAACACGTTTTATATTTTTCTTTTATTTTTTTTTGCTCGAGTGTTCCATAATTAAAAAAAAAAAATTAAAAATTCACAACTTGTAAAATAATTAATGGATTTTCAAAAACTGTACTTTATTTGAATAAGCAATGATTTGTGAATTTAATTTATATTTTGTAGAATTTAATCAATACGTTTTATATTTTTCTTTCATTTTTTTTTACTCGAATGTTCCTCAATTTGAAAAAAAAAATATTCAAAAATTCACAACTCGCAAAATAATTATTAGATTTTCAAAAACTGTACTTTATTTTAATAAGCAATGATTTGTGAATTTAATTTAATTTTTGTAGAATTTAATCAATACGTTTCATATTTTTCTTTTATTTTCTTTGCTCGAGTGTTTGAAATTTGAAAAAAAATCAAAAAGAACCACAAACTCGATGTGATCGAAAGTGATGAGTCACAATAAAAAAAATTGAAAAAAATTAAAAAATCAAGATCTCTATTAAAAACTATGGCATTTACAAAAACTTAATTGATTTTGAATAAGCGATACTTCGATATTTTTTTATGGAATTTTGTCTGCGCGTTTTATATTTTTTCTGCGATGTTTTCATTCAAGTGCTCGAAAAAATAAAATTAAAATTTTCAATAATCTATATCTCCATTAAAAATTGTTGTATTTACAAAAACCAAATTAATTTTGAATAAGCGATTCTTCGACCATTGAGGATATTGTTTTAAGGATTTTTTTTTACTCATTTCATATTTTTTTCTGCGATGTTTTCATTCAAGTGCTCAAAAAATTAAAACGAAAATCTTCAAAATCCATATCTCTATTAAAAAATTATTAAATTTACAAAAACCAAATTGATTTTGAATAAGCGATACTTCGACCATTGAGGATATTGTTTTAAGGAATTTTGTCTTCGCGTTTTATATTTTTTTCTCTTTATCTCCAAATACTTAAAATACAATTTGAATTTTTAATTGAATCAAGGATAGTCGTATAATTATTTGGTATAGCAGATAATATAGCCAAAATATTACCTTCAGTCACAGGTATGATATTTATTTATTTATTTATTTATTTGTTTACGGTTACACCTTTTGCATACATTAAAAACATGATAAATGAAAAAGGAGAAATAAAACTAAAACTAAGACTATAGTAGAAATTAAATTAAAATTAAACCTAAAATTAATATACGAATATAAAAATAAAAATAAAAATCAAAACCAAATCAATATTAAATTTAAATTACATAAATGTCGAATAATTTAATAATTAAATATATACACACGCAACAATGCAACTTAAAATTAGAAAATTAAAACAGGTCCTTGAACACCGTAAATCAATATCAAAAGCAAAATCATATAAAAACATTTTTGAGAAACCATTAACAATTTGAGGTGTTACGACGTTTACTACCCTTGATCACAGTCACAGTTTAAAATCACTGATATTAGAAAGTAGCAATCACAGGTAGCAACGTGATTTAAAAGTAGCAGTTTTGCCCATCTCTAGTAGTAGAAATTAAATTAAAATTAAACCTAAAATTAATATACGAATATAAAAATAAAAATAAAAATCAAAACCAAATCAATATTAAATTTAAATTACATAAATGTCGAATAATTTAATAATTAAATATATACACACGCAACAATGCAACTTAAAATTAGAAAATTAAAACAGGTCCTTGAACACCGTAAATCAATATCAAAAGCAAAATCATATAAAAACATTTTTGAGAAACCATTAACAATTTGAGGTGTTACGACGTTTACTACCCTTGATCACAGTCACAGTTTAAAATCACTGATATTAGAAAGTAGCAATCACAGGTAGCAACGTGATTTAAAAGTAGCAGTTTTGCCCATCTCTAATAGGTATCATCACTTCGTGACGATTATCGTCTATATAGGGTGTCACCAAACTTTGGATATGTATTACTTGGGACATTTTAAACCAAAAATTATTTGCGTTTTACTATATTCTAGAAAATATTTGCAATTTGAAAATATTTTGATTGATTTTTAAGGTAGCAAATAAAGTCTATTATCTTCACAAATAAAAAAAAAACATAATACATTCTTAGCGATATTATTAATTTAATGTTAATTTTATTGATTTCAAAATATTGTAATAATAGGATCCTGAGTAGGAACCTGGTCGTCACTGAATGGCCATCGCCTAAGTTAATCCAACAGCCAAAAATAATAATAAAAGTAATAAAGACGAAAAATAGCCTGAATCCTGATGATAGTTGATAATGATGATGATGATGATGATAGTTTGTGGAGGACGACCAGATGCTCGCAGCACTTAGACCATTCGTTGGTCCTTTGTGCCGCCTCCTGAGCCCTACTCCTCAAGCCAACCTAAACTTCATGTGAAGTCAAGTAGTTGGCCGTGTGGAGTGTTGCCCAGTTGTGACCAATCTGGCCACTCCTCTCCGAATAAAAGACCACCTGAGTTGTTTGAGTGACTCACATTCACACAGGATGTGTCTTAGGGTTTCATCTTCTTGCTCGCATTTCCGACATAGGGGATCTTTTACCACCCCTGGTTGTTATGGAGGTGCTTGTTTAGTTTGCAGTGCCCAGTAACGGTACCGATCGCAAACTGCTTCTTGGTAATTCAATGTATTTCCTGCTCAGCTTTGGTGTTGGTGAGTGGATGAATTTTTTTGGCGACCACATACTTGTCAGTTTGTAGCCATTCCTTTTTGTGTCCTTCAAGGGAGTTTCCTTTAAGTATTTTTGGGAGATAGTAAGTGGTGCCAGCGGCAAAGCCAAAGTTATTATTAAAATGAAAAAAAACAGAAATCATTTTTGACAAGGACAAGTTTTACTATTATCATTATAAATGTCTTAATGTCGACTACATTGAGAAATAATTTAGATGTAACTGTTGTGTACATTAAAACGTTTCTTATTGCCCTTATTTGTCACCCCACCGGAACTTGAAAAGCTGCGGTTAAGAAACGAAAGCGAAAACGCCTGAAAATGCTTATGTACCGCAGTTTATGCGTTTGTCCCAATAAAACTTTCGGTGCATAACAAGTTTATTTCTGGAACTGTTGACTGAAACTACTTTTACTACGACGGATTGGACGTGATGAAACAATTATTAAACGTCGTACAAAAAAATTAATTAAAACCAATCCGGAAAGGAAATTTGTTTAACGAACCGTGTGCATCCGAATTTTAATATTAAATTAAAATTGCTCGTCGTCCGATATATCACAGGAAATGGAACTTTTACCAGAGGCGCACACCACGTTCCTAATCGTGGCGTTTTGCACATTTGTTTCGGGGCACTTTCACTGGCTTGGAAAACATTTTTTTTGTAATTATTCAATTCAATATTTGAATTTTAAAATGTTTACATAAGAAAGTTTTTAATGGAATTCAAGGTAATATTAAGTTCAATGCAAACTGACTTTCTTTGATAATACAAATAGTGCATTAATTTTACAAATACGGAAGACCAATGTTAAAACCATTTACTTTTCTGCCTCTGTCCGAATATTACTCCAGCTTTTTCCGGACTTTAAGTCTGGCTAACAAAATGGTCTTTTGGCGATTTACATTAAATGAATGATTTAGTTCCTATTGTATTCTATCGAGTACAACAAATATCACGGACTTTAGTAACCATTACTGGAAATGTTATTTACATTTAAGAATGTTTCTGTGATACAAAAAAAAAACTCTTCTGTATTTAAAGCAGAACAGATATTCAGCAGTGTATGTTTCACCAAATTTAGTTTTAAAAAATATCCGAGAATTTGAAATTTTTTTGAAAAAAATTGTGCCAAGTGGTTTAATGGGTAAAAGTCATTAAAGTGTTTTACTGCCTAGACATAAAGTCTTGGTAAGAAAGAGTCCCTAAATTGTTATTTTTACTGCCTAGACAGGAAGTGTTGGTAAGAAAGAAACACAAGTGAATTTGACACATCAAAACACAAACAGATCTGGTCAAATATTTATAGTACAATTTGAACAATTCTGATTCAGAGTGCTATAATCCGCTATTGTCGATAGCAAAAGTGTTATGGCTTTATGGTACGAGTGGTGAAATCAGGATGTGGAAAGCTATGCTTAGCTGACGAGCCATACTTAACAAGAATAACATTTTTCCACACGATATTATTTTATTCTCGTCGTTTATTGCGTAAACATCCGGCCCAAATTCCAACTTCCCCGGAATCTCCGGCGGAATCCTGCCGATTAAGCAGTTACATTTCCCCGCGTCATAATTAAAACGGCAATAAACGCGTCTTCATTAAAACGTCAGCAGGTGACAGTTATTCGCCGAGATGGCGCCGCCGCGAAGCCATGCATAAATCGTCATTGTTTCACACGTGCCACCTTTTTTTTATTTAAAGGACTCTATTTCTGCCCGATATGTGTGTAAACATCTCGTTTTAAATTTCAGAAAAATAAGGTGCCTCAATTTACTCTTATTTACACCATTTCGGGGCGCGTGGGCGGAGTGCGCACCGCGGCGCGGAGAAAGTGCACCTTACGTTTCTAATTCCGTATGATATGTAGACCGTGGATCGCGGCGGGCATCCCAATTTGAAATTTCGTCGATGTGTAGTACCGGACATGCCAGAAGAGAATGAGCAGATCGGTGGTAATGGAATGCGATCTTTTCGTGCTCAAGAAAGTGGTGACCAGCAACGGCGAGGAGAGCTATTGTGGTGGACCTACTTCCACTTTGCTTTATTGGATACGAATCTATTCTTTTACGATCGATTTCTAGCATGGGTGGTCTTATCGTGCCCAACTTCCTCGATGTTTTATTCAAAACTTTAATTGTATGCATTAGTTAGTAGTAGAGTAGAATACCTAAGTATGACTTCCAACGACATTAGAAGATACAGAGTGGTTCATTACACATTCATTATTATTTGCCAGATTCAGGTAATTTATTTATTTTTAACTTGATTCTCATTGATCACTTGATGAAACATGATTTAATATTTAAAAATATGTTTAAGGTAGAAACCCCAAAGTGGCGGAATCTATTGCCTGAATGAGGAGCCGCTAAAAATGTCCAGAGTAGGCGGCATGGCCCTTGGGTTTATTGCGGTCGGTAATAATCACCAGGCGGTCGTAAAAATGTCAAACTTGCGGGCACGTGCCCACCGGATCGAATTTTAAATTTTTGGCCCAAGCAGGCAGTGAGCCCTTTTTTGGGGTGTATTATAATAAGCCGTGCATTCATGTCTAACTGGTTGATCGCCCCAAGATGAAGATGAAATAATTAAGAAATAGAATACTTTTCCTTTTAATGATCGGTAATATTTGACGCATTAGGAATATTATAGATGAAAATTAAATTGTCCTTATTTTAAGCCAATAAAGGTATGGTTGTAGATAAAGTATAGTACACAACTCGAGTTATAAAGTAATTACGCACTAGTGAAACTGTTAATTATTAATAAATTTACAGGGTGCTGTAAAAATTCGTTTCATATTCATTTTCATTTTTTGTTCTCGAGTGCTCGTCATTGATAAAAATACATTTTCAAAAATTGGTAACTCGTCTGAAAATTGCTGCAGGTTCAAAAGCCAAAATTATTTTGAAAGATCGACGTCTTGTGAAGTGAATTGAATTTTTGTAATATTTTGTATGTAGTTATTTTTCATATTAATGTTGCATTCGAAATTGCGACATTGAAAAAAATACATTTTCAAAAATTCATAACTCGACTAAAAATTGCTGCATATTCAAAAACCAACATTATTTTGAAAGGTCAACGTCGTGTAGAGTGACTTGAATTTTTGTAGAATTTTTTCCGCGATTCATATTAATTTTTAATTTTTGCGCTCGAGAGTTCGACATTGAAGAAAATACATTTTCAGAAATTCATAACTCGACTGAAAATTGCAGCACATTCAAAAACCAAAATTATGTTAAAAGATCGACGGCTTGTGAAGTAATCTGAATTTTTGTAGGATTTTATCCTTCTGTTTTATATTAATTTTTAATTTTTACACTCGAGTGTTCGTTATTGAAAAAAATACATTTTCAAAAAGATTAAGATTACTTTATTTCATAGAAATGTATATTTCAGTTATTTTGTATTTTTCAAGGGCGATGTATTAATATTATTATTAATTCGAGTAAGAAAAATTTGCATGTTGGGATTAGAATAATTCTACAAGCTTTATTACTCGTGGAATTATCTTCAAAATTTCCAAAACTGCTTAGAAATAATTCATTTTTTACATACTAGATAATTATTTTGATATTTTTAAGCTATAAACAATATGGCGACAGTCGAAACTTGAATATGCGGAAGCGAAATTTACATCTTGAAATAAGGAACATTCTAAAAATATAATAGAAACACTTTTACTTTGTTGGTATAATACGGATTTTTATTGTTGACTATAGTTTCGGCAACTCAACTTGCCATTATCAAAACATAAAGTAAAAGTGTTTTTATTATATTTACAACATGTATAACAAAGTAGACGCCTCCACCATAAACAATAAATGCTAAAAAAATTATCGCTTTTGGAATTATTTTCAAAATTTCCAAAACTACTTAGTAATGATACATTTTTAATACATTAGGAAACAATTGATAAATTTTTTAGCTAGAAATAAAACGGCGACTTTTGAAGCTTTAATTCGAGAAAGCGAAATTTACATCTGGGGATTATAAATATAGTAAAAACATTATCAATCGTGGAATTTTCTTAAAAATTTCTAAAACTAATTAAAAAATAATGCATTTTTGACATTCTAGAAAAAAATTCATATTTTTAAATTAGAAACAAAATGGAGACATTCGAAACTTCAATTCGAGAAAGCGAAATTTGCATCTAACGATTTTAAAATTTCTAAAAACATTATCACTCGTACAATTGACTTCAAATTGACCACTTAGATATAGTAGACATACTAGAAAACAATTGACATTTCTAAGCTAGAAACAGACTGGCGACATTCTCAACTGGGTCTATCCAAGTGAATAAAAATTATGTTCGTTGCGTGACCATTTTGAAATATTTTGATTTTTTTATATGCGAATACCCTATAATTGAGTTTAAAAGTTTAAAAAAAATACCTTGCACCGTTACTATATTTGTAAGCGCACGACGTGTTTTCAAGTTAATTCATTTTCATTAGCGTTAATTTGAATATATCTGCATTATGTTAAGTTACAACATTGCAATTGACATGATTTTTTCAGAAAAGTCTCCTTTACAACAATGTCAATACCCAAAAGATCAAAAATTTAAAAATAACCAGTAAAATGGAAGTTTGGTATTGAAAATTTAGAAAATCCACTTTAGACCCAAAAATACCAACCAAAATTTATCACAGTGTATTTTTTTCTCTAGCTAGATATCATAAACTACTAGCTTTATATAGAGCAAGAACCCTGACAAATTTATAATTGTTTGAAATTTAAAAATCTTTATTTTTTGTAAAGTTCGGGGCCAGTTAGTGTTCTTGCTCTATATAAGGCTAGTAGTTTATATCTAACTGGAGAAAAAAAAAACACAAAAATACTGAAATGAACATAAATATAATTTCATGGATCCATGTTACACTTAAAAGTAAAAATTAATAATTGCCGTTTTATTCAGAGTACGTTAGTTTGGAACGATATTGAGTTGTGTTGCATTCATTTCAACGAATTCCTTTTAAAATTTAAAGGGAAGGTCGAACGCAGGTACTAGGGGTGAAGAATGGGAACATCTGGCATATCTTTTTGGAAGCTTGTCCAGACCTCGTCTCTAGCAGGTAGAAAAGGTTAGAATATGGTCGTAAATTACAATTTCTACACCATTACGTAGATAATAGAATCCCTAATCGTCGGTAGTAAACAACCCGCAAATTGTACCCCTTGATCCCGCCGCTCTGGCCAAATTACTATGGTCGCGGTGTTCTGATGGGGAAACAATATTTAATGTTTACATTATTATTGTTATATTTGCCGCCGCTGGCAATGTTCATATCTTGTCGGGCGACCATCAGAACACCTACAGACTCTGTAATAACAATATTTAATGTTTACAAAAATATGTGCGACCATAGTAATTTGGCCTTAAATTTAATTGTTTTTTTAATTTATTTAACTTCCTGGAGTGTTTTAACTTAAAAAAAGAGCAACTCAAGGCCCAGGGTGAGCTTAAATAACGAATACAATAACTGTTATGAAAGTTTAAATTATCTTACGTAAATGTTTTATTTATTTCTCGTTGCACACTTGGTAAAACAAATTTTGAGGAAGGAAATGATAACACTTGGTTGGTTTATGATATAAAACAATTGTAAAGCAACCAAGTGTTATCATTTGATTATCATTATACTTATGAATGTTTGTAGTGGGACATGTATTGATATGCAGTCAGAAGCTTACCTGAAATAGAAATAAAATGCGTAAATATACAATTATAGATTTCTGGTACATACTAGATGTGGGCGAAACGACTCTTTTTTGTATTCAGAAGTGACACGAACTACCCCTGTTCAACTGATGTTGGCTGTTTACTAAAATTATTAATATAGAGATCGTTGTCATGGTGAAGGTAAATAAATTTTTAACCATTTGCAATTTTTTTTGTCCGCCGTTTTAAATGCACCTTTTTATACATGAGTTGAACATCATAATCATAATTAAAACATTTTTTTTACTGATTCCGTTTTCACACTATTCACATATTGACAAAGATAACTGTGAGTGCAATAATGATCAACTGTCTGCATATGGATTAAACAAATATTTAACAGTAAGTATATTGACAATCCGATTAGTCCGTTTGAAAATGATACCTTTAAAGGGTAATAATATTAATATAATTTGTTAATTGTTAATCTCATTCCAAGCCATTAGATTATATTTCCCGTTCAAGAGATAATGGCAACATGACAGTGATTAATGGGATTCGGTAAGGGTTTTGATGGTGGGCCACTTTTCGCACACCATTATATCACGGCGTAGAAATAGCTACAAAATTAATTATCATTATCCCCTGTGTAAGATATGGCCGAAATTTAACATTCTGTCATGACAATTATAGCTAATTAATGTTGTGCGCTTACAGTTTTGACAAACTTTTACTAGAAATGTGAAAAGGAAGATGGAATGTGCACCGTGTTTGATAGACCATATATTTTTTTTTAAGAATGACTTGGGGTATATAATTTCTAGTAGAATAAAATCTTAGGACAAATATATCCAACACTAAAAGCAAAACGGTTTTTACTTTACTTCTTCAACTTGTAATTATTGTTTCAGGCCATAAATAAACCTCTCGAAATTTCCAAAGTCTTCCTCTGCGATCATTATTGCAACGCGACGAGATTAATTAGCACCCACTTTAACTTGTTGACCAGTAAAAACATTTTATATTTGCACAAACGCGTTCATGGCGAAATTCGGAAATTATGCCGCGTTCTAAATACATAGATGGAAACCATATGGTCGGTATATATTTATGGCGAAGCATGCAATGGTTTTTACATTCCAGCACTTTATTATAATTGCGCAGATAATTATAGAGTTATTTATGTGTGCCATGCTTCTTAATAATTTATTGTCCTATGGACTGGTAAAGAAATCCATCTCGCGAGTTTTTCGGGTGGAATCAGGTGAAATTATTAAGATTTGCCGCGGATGGTTCTCTGTTGAATCGAGGACATATACAGGTTGGAAATAATCAAAATGTGTCCTTTAAGCCTGATGCGATTTTAATTTGAAATTGCGAGTACGTTTATCGAATCAACAATTATGATTTAAAGGGAACACCCTGTATATTTTTGGGTCTACTAATATATCTCATTAAGTTCAACGATACTTTTAAAAACAAGATGGAATTCTTGTTAATGACAATTCTTGCATTATTTTTTTATGTAACGTTGACAACCTTTGAAAATTTGGGAAGTGGACATTACCGACCGCTACTTCCCACCCTCATTTCCGCCCGCATTTCATCACATTACTGACTGCTACTCATTTTCCGCCCGCTGTTTATCAACTGACGTCTATTCTATTTATTGTGATGTTAATGCTATAACCAAAAAACTGTCAACTGGGTGAATTATATTATAATAGCGACAAAATTTACCTGAATTTTTATTATAAAAATTAATGATACGGTTGTTAATAAAATAGTATACAAACTCCGGTAAAACATTCCTGTCACGTGATAAAGTTGTGTTGTTCGGAAATTAATTTCGTTTTTTTTTTGTGAAATTGAAAGATGATTTTTTAATAGTGTGCAAATATTTTATTTAATTGTGTATTCTAAATTTCTGTCAAATAACTTTTGCCATTTTTCTGGCAGTAGCATGATTCCACGCTCATAAAACTTCTGACCTTTACGTAACATTCCAAGTCATTTTTGACGTCCTCATTTGAAGTAAAGGTTTTGTCGTCTTGAAAAGATTATAGAAACCGAAACAAATAATAATCCGAAGGTGCCAGATCTGAAGAATATGCTGGGTGTGGTAGCACATCACATCCAAGCTGTAAAAGCTTCTATTACCAAACTTGTATGAGGTCTCGCATTATCTTGGTGGAACGCTATACCTTTTTTATTGATCAATTCTGGCCTTTTCTATTTCAAAATTCAATTCAATTTGTCTAGTTGATGGGAGTGTACTTCAGAATGGATCGTGGTATTGTCCGATAGTCTTACCATATATATGTTAAATTTCAGGAAACCCGTATTTTTTGATTTTGTTCAAAAAAATTCCTGGCCCTGAATGGCTTCAATCGCCATTTCTCTCTTGCGGGTTTTTTTAAATGTTCTCTCTGAAACGGATCAAGATATTTTGTTGGGTTTTTTGTATTTGAAGAATACTATTTTTCTGAATAAAATGATATCCTTCGTTTTGAAATATGTGTCCAGTTCTCTTGCTATTTTAAAAAAAATCTCAAAAGAAATTTTTCCAAAAATTCCAATTTTATTGTTGTAGCATATATGACTACATTCTCCGAAAAGGAAAACTTCCACTTTTGAGTTTAAAAGGTTTTATAAACAAATGAAAATTTTGCCATACCTTGAACCACGTACTTACATTTTGATCTCATGAAATCAAAATCTAGTCTTATTTGACATGGCACAATACACGCATTAACAGAAATCTTTAGATGGATACTTGGGTCGCGGTGTATAAAATTTTGATCTTCCAATGTGTAATACAGGATGTTCCTTCTTATATATGGCGAAAGTTTATTTAATACTGCAGGCTGTGTTTCTTTTAACTTTCACCATTTTTTTTTCTCCTGCAACTGTGATAGTGCGTCTCTTTTGTTGGCGCTCTAGTCATCCAGTTCCATTTATCTTCCAGATGAAATGACTATAAGCTACAGTCACTTGAAGACCATAATAGGGATCCGGTTTTCCGAATTTGGAGACCTCACACTTCTTGTTTTGTCCACCATGTATTTTGTTGTAGATGGAATGTAATGCAAAATGTGTACCTTTAAAAGCACACTGGGATAATTGTTAAAACTTAGGATTCACAAGATTCAACAACTAAATTCATGTTTGATTCTCAGCAAGTTTCACAAGCTTCTTTAGATTTTTTTTCTTCTGGATGAAATTTCTACGTTAAAGCGTTCGGTCAGTTTTTTTTTGTGTACTGACCCTCTGTTCCAGTAATTTCTCCGCGCTTTTTGTATGATGTAAGATTTTTTACTTTCTCCGTTACGAAGTACATATTGTAATTGTGATTTTTTTTTCTCTACATTTTTTTTACGGAAATATATGTTTTGGGGTCCTTAGATACCATTTCAACAATTTCTGGAAAAAAAAAATTGTGTGTGCCTGTGTGTCTGTGCACGCTGTATCTCAAAAACTAATAGAGCAATTGATATGAAACTTTGAACATAAGTCTTATTTGAAACATTTAAACAAATATTGAAGGCAACAAAGAATTGAGCTTATTTTGTTTGAAAACATTTTTCTTAAAATCATTGTTATTCGAGAAAAAAAATTGTTATTTTTTTCATTTTTGGTTTATAAATATGAAACGATGATAATATTTACAGCAAATTTATGTGAATATTAATTGTAGAGAATGCCAAAATGAACAACTTATAAAGAATAAGTTTTTTTCGAAATCACTTTAGTTTTTTAGTCAACTGTTTTTGAATTTGAAGTATAATTTTTCCATCTTTCATAATTCTGACGTTTTAAACGTCAGTTTCATCCGAGTTTACAAAAGGCTCGATGTACATCTAAAATATGATTTAAATAGAAAATAAACCATGAAAGCGTAAATATAAATGATACCATCAAATCGGAGAAAATAACATGATGGCCACATCACCATTTTTTTAATTGCGCATACAATCGGTGAATATTTTTTAGACGACCATTTACCTGTATTTAATTTTAATGTTAAATTTGTGCAACAAAAATTTTTTTAAACATTAAATATTGTTTCCCCATCAGAACACCCACAGACCAATTTCGACCTTTCAGGTCTCATTGGCGTAGTTAGTTGCTGATGGGGAAACGGATTCCTCTACTTTGGCGTTTCTACCTAAAAAATATTTAAAAAATTAAAATTTTGCTAGTTTGTCAAAGTGAAGACTTTTAACAAAAATATTCATATTTATTCACCATTAAAATAAAGCCGATTGTATGCGCCATTAAAAAAATCTAATATTGACGATTCTACCCAATCTCTCAGGAGTTAAAAAAAATCTCAAAGTAAAATTTACATACTTTTTTCTACGTCCGTTAAAAAATGTACAGTTTTTTTCATTAATTTGCGTTCATAAAATATGTGTTTTCTGAAGCCTTCCGGAAGCGTGAAAAAAAGTGCCATAACGGTTCATTTTTTCACCCTTTTGCGTGAAAAAAAGTCCCGTAGCGGTTCATTTTTTTAACCCTACTATAAAATTGTTTCCGCAAAGTGTGTCATGAACGCTTCGCAACACGCCGCGAGTTCCGCCGATAAATGTCAAACATTCGTTTCCGATCAAGAAAACTTGATGATTATCATTTTTTTCATTTAAAAAAAGTATCATTACTTATAAAAATTGATATGGGTTTTATCGAATTTATTTAAAGTTACGGACGTAGAAAAAATTTTGTATGAAACTCGAGAGTAAAGCAACTTTTTTTCACTTGTAGGAATTGCCGCACTCGCCTTCGGCTCGTGTGGCAATCTTTCCTACTCGTGAAAAAAAGTACTACTTTACTCACTTGTTGCATAAATAACTATTTTTTCATACAAGGACCCACGGTCTCCGTAAAGGCCGTTTTTCGGGTTTACGATGAATTTTTTCATTTTTGCGGCTACAGCGCCATCTATAAAGAATCCGAAAAAGTTATCTGATAAAACTTACGTAATTTTTAGGGTAGAATCCTAATCTGCAATAAAATATAGGGGTTCCTATTTAAGATTTCAAAGTTGTCTATCCCCCTACCCCACTCCCTGGAGGGTGAAGAAAATGTCATAGCATCGGATGGCCGCCCTTCTCGAAACCATTAAACTTTTGTTCGGAACATTTTTGTGTACGGTGCATATTTATCGAGACATTCCAATGTATAAATTAAAATTAGTCACCTGGTATAACTCCAGTCAAATTCTCGGAATTTTTGAGATTGGTGTCTGAGAAAAATAAATTAAATTTCGAAAGCTAAAACATAAAATATTGAATTCATATGGGCAGTAAGTCTGTATTTATGATTATTGTTATGTTAGATATTATATTTTTTTTGTTTGGTAATTATCACAAGTTATAGAACTTAACAGAAATGTTTTTTGTTTATATTTTGTATACAAAAGGCGTAAATAAATAAATAAGTTCTCCTTCTCAGGGAATGTAGTATTCTACGGTAATAATCAACAGCCAAAAAAAACATTTTTTGAGATTGGCATTTAAAAAAAAATCAGAAAGCTACAGCAAGAGATCTTGGGCACTTATTTCCAAACGGCGAATATGATTTGAATCAGAAAAAAAGTATCTTTCAAATAAAAAAAATCGCAATGAAATATCGTAACCCTTCTAGAGATGGAGCATTTTAAAAATGAGAAATAGCGCGTCTGTATCTCGGGCCGGGAATTATTTTGAACAAATTAAAATACGCGTCAATTACTTTTCCTGAATATATGTTAAATTTCAAAACATGTGAGACATCAAGGTTTCTTTAATATTAGGTTAGAAACACCATTAAGGCGACATCTATTGCCCTAATTAGGTGGAATTATTCACGTACAATTATAGGATAATCCTTCAAATCACCAAATGAAACAAAGATACATCGTACATTAATTATAGTTTAAACTCTTCCTGCAGAGAAGATGTTTATTAATGTTGAATCATGTATACAGTGTGGTCAAAAAGTCTGAAAAAGTTTGTGCCAAAAACTTTAAGTGGTCAAAATTTATTTTAAATTTATTATCTTTTGAAATGCTTTATAACTAGGTACATTGGCGTACCCTTACGGAGTGAACGGGAGCGCATTTTTTTTCAATGACATTCCTATTTTTTGACCCCTCCAAGCGTTTTCGGCCCATTTATGAATAATTTCAGACTTTTTGTGTCATACTTAAATAGAGAAAATTAATTAAAGTACAATTGTATTCGATTATACTGATTTTATTCATTTTTGTTTCAGGTAAGCGCCAATGAACCGAAAAAAGAAATAAATTTGTGCTGACATGTGATTGGGTAAGGATTATTTTTTGTTTGTTAAACTAATGCCCGTTTGCACCTCACTCGATTAAAATCTATGAATACTAAATCAGTGATTAAGCTAATCGTGCCGCTTCGTTTGTACCGCTCATCGGTTAGTTTACCATGATTAAATGGTGGCAATTTGCAGGGTTTTTTCATATATTCTGACCCAAATGACTCCATTGCGCATGCTTCAGATTTGATAACTACTGTAGGAAATGGTAAAATCACCCTTTACTCCTTTAAGTACTACGAAAATATCAGAAGTCACGTTTTTGAATTTCACCAAAACCATAAATTTTTTTACACATTTTGGTGTTTCTGGCGGATTTTTCAACGGTTTAGAATTTGTATATGCTGACATTTTGCTATGAGATTTCTTAATACATTCACTGCCGACCACGCACGGTTTGCATAATACGTTCTTTGATATTAAACCTTACAGGCAAGCGTCGGCTTGACTGGCAATCAGTTTCTCTAAGACCGACAGTGAAAGTGTTAAAGGCGAAAAACAGTAATTGGGCTTTTACATAGTAATCAAGAAAATCTTAATAAAAAAATTGTTTATCAAAATTACATACTGCATGTCAACATGCCAACTTTTTTATAATTCAAAATTTGAAGGTCTATCTCCCCACAACAGTAATATTATTGCAGTTACTAATCTGAAATTGCGGGTTCGATTTTTAGAAATAAGCTCTAAATGCTAAAATTCTGATATTTTGGTCCGTTCTGGAATAGTATATTCTGTAACAAGGTTAGAATGGAAATTCGATGCGAGTGGAATATTTCGAGCGCGAGCCGTTAGGCGAGCGCGAGGAACCACGAGCATCTGAATTTCCATTCTTACCGAGTATCAGACTATACTTTCTCCTCGACCAGATAAAATAGACTAATCAAATAATGAACACAAAGAACTTACGTTTTATTATCACGTTTGTGGTTATGTTTATAGTATTTTGACAATTGTGAAATCCAAGGCTAATTGTTTTATTCGAAACGATGTGAGAATATTCATTCTATCCCTTGTTATGGAATGAATTACATGCAAAACGCATAAGCGCATAGTGTTTTGTTCCATAACAAGAGTGAGAATGTGTACGTTCTATAATCAAAATTGATTTCAGAATGCTTAAATTCTACGGTGGTCGTGGAGAAAAAATATTTCGTAACGCAATCTTATCAAACAAACAAATGCATTCAATTAATTGCTTTGGCGTTTAATCTCGACTTGGTAATCGATTTTAATCGGTAGATTATACCACTTTTAAAACAATTAATATCACTAATTACATTACTTCATCACACATCCATAATACCTGCACAGAAAACAATAGAACCCCCCTCGCCCATCATCTAAGGTGAAATCCGCTCCGCCGTTTATTTCCAGAGCTGCCACTTCCTGTGCGCTCGCCCTCTGGTTTCATCACCGGCCTCTCAGCCTTATCGGCCTGTAATTTTCTGGTGTTGAAATGTACGAATGCAACCGGTAATTGCAGATGGTGGAATATTTTGTTACGGCCTTTTCCTTCCTTCCATCTAATCCAAACAGTCTGCGGAAGCGCGGCTCCACTTCTAAACAACTCGCCGCTATTCTTTTTGGACCCTTATACGTGGCAATATTGCACTCTTTACTTTCGCATTCGATCAGGTACGTTCTCCATATCTGGTCATGGAATTTTTAATGGTACTCCAGTTAATTTTTACGGCCTTGTTGACCCATTTTGTATAATTGGAAAACGTCCTGCGGGCCCCATTCAATGAACAGATGATACAACTAATTTATTGGTTTTCCGCTTAATTTATCGGAAAAGTGATCATAAATCTTGGGATAATTAAAATGGAACTGCTATTATCTAAGCGCTTTAAATTAAAATTAATTAAATTATCCATTCTTGTACATACCGGGTGTCTCAAAGAAGCGTCAAAGTAAGTAACTTTTTGGCCTTAAATATTTAAGGGGTAACACCACTCTACGATTTTGGAAAACTCGTTTTTTTTGCTTAAACAATATTTTAGGGCCTTATAAACAATATCCAGTTGATTGATTGACACTGGAGGCGTTTACTTCGTGATACATTTTGAATTATAAATAAAACACTTTCTTTGTTAATATCACTCGATTGAAATCGAGTGATATTAACAAAGAAAGTGTTTTATTTATAATATCCAGTTGGTCCTATAGTGAGAAAATTCCGTAGGGTTCCTCAGGAGTCCACCAAAGTGCGCGAATGTAAAATCAATAAATAAATAAATAAATTATTATTCGAAAAAAATCAAATAATAATAATGGATTTATAGATAGCATAGAATTGGTTTGCAATTTAAATTTTAATATACCACGTGGTATTAATAGTAGGCACAAACCAATATTTCGTTTATCTTTTCATCCTACTAAATACGGTATGTTTAATCCCATCGATAGGCTTATGCGCTATGCGAATAAATTACAAAATGATGCCAATTTTAAATTGTTTGTACATTCTACCTCATTGTTTAAATCTAGTCTCCGCCATGTATGTCTCTCTAATATTGATAAATAATTTATTCTTTTCTTTTTCTCGGCTTGTGTATAAATTTTTAATACTAGTGTGTCTTTTATTATTGTTTAGTTGCGCCATTTGTTTGTTTATTTCTTGTTTGTTTATTGTTAGTCAAATTTTGCTAATGTTTGTTATATTATTTGTGTTTGTACAAGAATTTTAAATTTGTATATAATCATGTTAAAGGTTAATCCGTTAATAAATAAATAAATAAAAAATAGGAGAAAGTAACATGATGGCCACTAACGGAATTTTATAATATATTAGATAAATTCGAAATGAAATAAAGAAATGAATAATGTCAGACGAACACAAGGACCATGGACACGGGCGGATATTTCTTGGTCAGAAAAACCGCCCACCGTTAAGTAAATTCAATTACGAACGATCATCTTATTTCACATTGCTGACAACATTCCATGAATCTAATCCACGGATGTAGAGGAGAGTCCATAACTATAGAATTCGATACAATATTGTCCATATCATTAATTTCTTTACAAGTTTAGCACGTTTGCGTTGATGCAGTATCCGACAACGAATTGCACATGCTACCATCATAGTGAGTTGAAGAGAGTGCACCAGGGTCGCTTCATTTTTTTATGAGGTCATCAGTCTCCTTGGCCAGGAGGAATTTGATAGGGTGACAAAAGCGTGAAGAAGAGGGGTCAGGATTCTGACCAAACGTAGCTTGTAGTTGCTCTGTCCAGAGCTACCGTCCCTGCCCTATTTATTGATCAACTAAAAATCCTTTTCAGTGTAAGGTCTAATATTTCTTGTAACAGAATTTCACTTTCTGTGATTTTCACAGTCTCTGCCTTTGGACAACATCCTTTATTAGCATTAATTATGTAGTGCCATGAAGGAAAAATGCCTGCATTGTGAGTTTTGGCGATCTTGCGTACAAGTAGGTATTGTCGACTGCTCAATTTGGCGTTGGTCAACATAAACACTGTAGTTTCCTCGGTGATTTATAAGTAGAGTCCGGATTTATATTTGTTTACATGTTTTATTTGCTCTTTCGTATTGAACTGGCGAATTGTATCTATACGTTTCTCTCTGATATAAATCAAAGTACCAAGTTTTATTTCGCATATAACTTAATATTTCGAGGTTTTGTCACATTAAACTTATTTGAGCATATATCCTCATATAACCACATATTAAGTCGATATTTCCATTAATTGTAATTGATTTTGTTGAAATTTTTTTATAAATTTGCGAGCGTGGAAATCTTTTTTATAATATCGTATAAGATAAATTTAAGGGATTCCCCTAACTAGCGAACGTAACCTTGTATTATGTAGATATGTATACCGTGTGGTTGGTCATAGATCTGAACGTAGGTAAATAGCATGGGAAATCACGTTTTTGGAAATTCCTGCTCACCAAATTTATGTACAAGCATAAAAGAGGTATCAATCAAAATATCCTATTTGTGGGAATTTGTTGATGCCAAATACTTGCACGTTGATGCCTTTTTTACTTTCTCCG
Organism: Ocypus olens; assembly: GCA_910593695.2. Classification (NCBI taxonomy): domain Eukaryota; kingdom Metazoa; phylum Arthropoda; class Insecta; order Coleoptera; family Staphylinidae; genus Ocypus; species Ocypus olens. The sequence goes on along the minus strand of OU343053.1, from coordinate 8,815,218 downwards.
TTACGAAGTACGAGAAAGTATTGTGACCTTGAAAATTTTTCAATTTTTTTTTTTACAGAAATATCCGTTTTGAAGTCCCTAGATGCCATTATAACAATTTTTTTGTGTCTGTACGTATGTGTGTGGCTGTGTGCGTGTCTGTGCTCGTATCTCAAAAACTAATAAAGCAATTGATATTGAACTTTGAACATACGTCTTATTTGATAATTCGAAGAACTGAAAAGCTTTTGGTAAAATTTCGTACACCGGAAGTGTGTAACTGTTTTTTGTTTTTTGTCAATATTTTCTTAAATATGAAAAATATCACAAAAACATTTTAACAAATATGGAAGACAACATATAAATGAACATCTTTTGCTCGAAAATATTTTTAATTAAATCATTATTATTCGAGAAAAACATTTTTTTTTTTTTAATTTTCGGTTTATAATTATGAAACGATAATAGGTACAGCAAATTTTTGCTAATAATAATTGTTGATAATGCTAAAATGAATAACTTATAAAGAATTTTTTTTTAAATCTCTTTAATTTTTGAGTAAACTGATTTTTTGAATTTGAAGTATAATTTTCCCATCTTTCATAATTTTGACGTTTTAAACGTCAGTTTCATCCGAGTCTACAAAACACTCGATGTACTTTTAAAATATGATTTAAATTAAAAATAAACCACGAAAGCGTAAATATAAATGATACCATCAAGTCGGAGTTAGTAACATGATGACCACATCACCACTAATACAGAAATGACCATTAAACTTTGAACTAAGTGTTATTTCAGAATCCGAAGAACTGGAAAGCTTTTGCTAAAATTTCGTATTTCCGAATATTTACCTTAACGGTTTTTTGTTCTTTTAGCCTTTTTGGGACTTCAGGACAGTGTTTTCAGACCTTTTCTTTTTTAATGACTTTTTTTTCTTTGCGGATTCTTTTTTAGGATTTTTTAAGAAATCTTTTTCAAGACTTATTTTTATGACTTTTTATTTCAGGATTTCCTGAATTTTATTAACAGGATTTTTTTTCAGGAATTTTTTCTCCAGACGTTTTCGGGACTTTCTTAAGAACTCTTTGTTCAGGATTAATTTTTGGGATTTCTTTCAGAAAAAAAATTTCAAAATTTTCTTCATGACATATTTTATTTTAACGGTGTTTGGAATATTTATATTCCAATAGTAATCTCCGTTTCCCCATCAGCAACTAACTACACTGATGAGACCTGAAAGGTCGAAACCGTTCTTTAGGTGTTCTGATGGGGGAACAATATTTAATGTTCACATTAATATTGTTATATTTGCCGCCGCTGGCAATGTCCATATCTTGTCGGTGTTAAAGCCACCCGGATTTGGTTCAGTACAGCATTCAGGCAATAGATTCCGCCACTTTGGCGTTTCTACTATTTTTTATTTTATTTTTAGCATTTTTTTTTAAGACTATTTTCAAAACTTTTTATTTCAGGATTTTTGTTAAAGATTTATTTTAGGCCTTTTTGCAGGACTTTTTTTAACACTCTGGGATTTCTTTTTAAGGACCATTTTAAGGACTTTACAATGCTTTCTTCAGATTTTTTTTTGTTTATTTTAGGGTAATTTTTCAAGACTGTTTTACAGGACAATTTTTTTGTGATATTTCATCAGAACTCTTTGTCTGAACTTTCTTCAGGACTTTTTAGGACTCTTTTTCGGAACATTTATTTCTGGTATTTTGTATGAAGACTTTTCTTTCATAGCTTTTGTCAATACTCTTTCTCGCGATTTTATTTCCAGGACTGTTCTTCCAGGACTTTTTCGAAACTTTCTTAGGAACCCCTTGTTCGGGACTTCTTTTCAGGATTCTTTTCAAAATTTTCTTCATTGCTTTTTTCAGAATTATTTTTTCGGAATATTTTTTCCTTTTCCTTCTTCTCCTACCTTTTTTCAGTGCTATATTTCAGGACATTTTTGAAAGTAATAATATTTTTAAGGACAATTTCTTCAGAAGTTTTTCAGGTCTTATTTAATGATCCTTTTACAGGGTTTTTTCAGAAATGTTTTTTACGATGTTATTCTCATAACTTTTTTTCAAGACTCTTTACAGGATATTTAATCAGCACTCTCTTTCGGGGTTTTTTTCAAGACTGTCTTTAGGAGTTTTTTCAGAAATGTTTTTTACGATGTTATTCTCATAACTTTTTGCAAGACTGTTATTACAGGATATTTTATCAACACTCTCTTTCGGGGCTTTTTTCAAGACTTTCTTCAGGACTTATTTTAGGACTCTTCTTTGGGACTCTTTTTCAGACTTCTGTCGGGATTTTTTAAGGACATTTATTTCTGGTGTTTTATATGAAGACTTAATTTTTCAGGACTCTTTTGCAGTACTTTTTTCACAACTCCTTTCACAACTTTTTAACAGTACTCTTTTTCAAGACTTTATTTCCAAAACTGTTTCTCCAGGACTTTTTCTCAGAACCTTTTTGTGTCAGAACTCTTTTTTAGGTCTTACCTTTAGGACCTTATTTCTGGTCTGTTTTTCAAGACTTTTTTGTCAGGACTCTTTTTTCAGGACTTTTTATGAGGACTTTTTTATCGGGACTTTTTTCAAGACTTCTTCAGGACTTTTATTATTTTATTTAGGTTTTTTATGACTTTTTAATCAGGACTATCTTTAGAAATCATTTTCAAGACTTTCTTGTTCAGGATTTTTATTAGATTTTTTTAGGACTATTAATCAGCACAGTTTCAGGACTTTTTTGGCATTTTTTTATACCATCAAATAATCGCAGAAAGTAAGATGATGGCTACATCACCATTTTTTGAGGATAAAATAGTATTTAAATTGCCTACATTTATTTTTACGAGTACAAATTTTATCAATTGAAATACTATTTTATTCCCTATGTTCAGATGTGTTACCAACCACACGGTATATTATATTATTTATATAGAATAAGGAGATTTCCCCATAAGCAAGTTAAGCTAGTACGCCTATGCAGATGATACTCGATGCAACCGTACCCGGTAATTGTGCTTGGCTAGAAGCTGCTTTATTCTAAGCCAATAATTTTGAAAAATTAGAAAATATTCTTCTTAATTTTAATGATGAAGAATCGGCAGCACTTAAAAAATGTAAATATTGAGACTGAGGAGGACATAGTAAATTTTAACATGAACTCTATGTCATTTAACTTTACCTAAATTGAAAATCAAATGTTGGTTCTACATTGTAATTCCAATATATAAATTATCAATAGTTGCTATTTGTATTTTTTTTATTTTGCAACATTATTTTTAATTAAACCGTATATAAAATCCATATTTGAATCATTTTGTTGCATATATTGGCTAATTTTAAGCGCATATAAACAAATAATAACGTCTTTTTTTTAGCGCATATAAAAAAATTATAATGGCTTTTTTAGCGCATATAAATCCGGACTCGATTTATAAGGCACATTTGCATTTTTAGCACGCGCTGGGGAAGTTAAAGAATTAATAAAACCATAGTTTCGGTCTCCGTAAAGCTATGCATAACACAACAAACATGTAAATAACTATCGTTTCTAATAGCTACCGAAAATATACATCAAAATTCAACCAACGCAGGAATTCCAAATCGAAAAACGCGAAACGCATAATTACCAGAACGCGCATTCCCGCTAAATCAATACGCGACAGGCCCTGGCAGAATTTCAAGCTCCGTTAAAAAAATTTATTCGCCAACCCAAACAACTCACCTAGGATGTAGACCCGATTTCTCCATTTCAAAGACCTCGCGAATCCAAACAATTTATATCGGGATAAGTAATTTCGGCATTAGACAAACTATCGGCGGTTACCCGAGCCGCGTGGGATGGGGCAATTTGGAAGATCGGTCGGAATTTTATTTTCGTTTTCGGCACGATGAAAATAAAACGTGGTGGCCCAGAAAGAACGAATTATTACATCGGCGACATGGAGTGAAATAGAATGCGCATCTCTGGGGACGACGGAAAACACGACCATCAAACACGGCGGCGAAGAAAGTTCACAAAAAAAAGGCGGTTATAAATGGACGTGATCGGAATGAAAAATTGACTTCTTTTCGCAAAAATTTATATTATAAGAATCATAAATACATTCGCAATCGGATCTGTACTTCGCGCGATCATTTTTCATTCGTGAAATATTGCACTTTCAGTAGTGATTAACAATGCTTATGTGTTTCGTTTACATGTATCAAGGGTGAAATATAAATGCTATGAGTTGTGACAGAGAAAAGGTAAGCGGAACTCAAACTAATAAGTATCGTATGTTCATTAAAAAAAAACCTCAAGTGTGCCATGACTTTTTCGTTTTAAAAATTTAAATTGGCACACTTGTTAGGAATTGACATATAAACGTCAGATCTTTCTAGAAGTCACAATTATTCCATGCTCATAATGGTTTACAGTAACCAGCAAAAAGCGTTTCTAATTGAAAGTTATTTCCGAAATGGGACTAAAGTGGACGGAAATTGGGTGTATTCATTCGACGCACCTTTAGCAGAGTTTCAGGAAGAATTTCCTAACGTTCCCATTATTTATGATGAATATAAAAATACCTTATCACGATCTGTTGTATTATTTCGTGTAACGGGTAGTATTCTCCGTAAACCAGAAAGTGGTAGACCAGTTAAACGAACTCAAGATGCTATTAACACCGCCCAAGAAATTTTGGAAGATGAACCTACGACTTCTCTGCGTCATTTGTCACAGCAAATGAATTTATCGGTAGGAACATGCCACAAGCTTCTACGAAAAGATTTGCAAGTATACCCTTATCGCATAACATCGGAGTTATTATCTGTTGATTACCCCAGACGACTGGAATTTTGTCAGTGGTTTTTAGAAAATGTAAACGAGGATGTTTTACAAATTACTTTTTTTTACCGATGAAGCTTGGTTTTACAAGGATGGGTACATTAATTCCCAAACTATGAGAATTTGGTCTGATGAAAATCCTCGTATATATCGAGAGAAACCACTACATCCAGAGAAAGTTGGCGTTTGGGCAGCGATTAGTGGGAGAAGATTAGTTGGACCGATATTCTTTGAAGGTAAAATCCTATTTTTATTATTAATAATAAAAATTCAATAACCGTGCATTCATTTTAGGTACGATAGCTGCAAACCGTTATCGTACAGAAATTTTATTGCCTTTTATAAATAAATTAAATGATGACGAATTGCAAAGTGGTTATTTTCATCAAGACGGAGCAACTCCTCATTGCACAGTGGATAATCTGGCCATTTTGGAGGAATTTTTTGAGGACCTAATAATAAGTCGAAATGCACGGATTCCTGGCTGCCCCGTTCATGCGATTTAACACCATGCGATTTTTTCTTGTGGCCATACCTGAAAAATTGTATTTATGCACAACCAGTACACAATCTAGAAGACATGCGGCAACGAATTCGAGATAAATTTATAGAAATTAACAATAATCCAGTGTTGTTGCGGAGCGTAATCGAGGGTGTGCGACGAAGACTTCAGGCTTGTGTTCATGAAGAAGGAAGGCACATACAACATTTAATATAATTTTATAGTGAAAAATTTAATGAAAGTATCTATAAATTGACTATAGTTTGTTTAATTTTGAGAAGTAACATAACCTCAATAGGTGTTACCAACTTAAATTTTTAAAATTAAAAAATCATGGCACACTTGAGGTTTTTTTTTCATGAACATACTTTATGAGTCTGCTATTCGACCAAGCAAGCCCGCGGCGTTGATAAGGGTTCCGCGAACTACAACTCATACAATGTCGGCGAGTCCGCGTCCGCAACATGCACGCTTCTAGCCAGCCGGCGTGTATTCCACTTCGTGCGTGACTACATTGTTAAAAAGTAGACTAGTTAAGATAGGGCATAAGCAAATAATGCATTGTTTGCAAAAGTTTTAACGCCTAACCTAACCTTATGGACTATAAACACCGCATAGCAAGTTTGAGCAATAAATTCTAATGTAATTAACAATATCTGATTTTTTTTTGTATTATGGCAATAAAAATCTTTGGGAGAGGTTTCGTAGCGGCTAAAAAGAGACATTGCAAAATGTAAATCGTGGGAACGTAAGAATTCCGAGCGACACAAATAGATGTCGGCACTCGTCTCTAGAATCATCCATAATTTGCACAACTCCCCGTTGTAAAGCAAACACTCTCTCAAACGGTCACCTGTCCTAGGCAGCCCGTAGTACCGGGTGTTTATAAATTTTTGATGCATTTTAGTGAAATAAAATTAAAGGAGAGAGTTGTATTTTATTAACCATAATTCAGCTCATGTATAAAAATGTGCATTTAAAATAACTGAGTAAGCGATTTTGCAAGCGAATAAAAAGTTGGTTGAAACTTTGCAAGGGGATAAATAGGTAGGTAAAAGTTTTCAGGCGGATTAGAAGGTAGATGCAAGTTTGCAAGTGGATAAACTTTATTAACATTCACAACGGCAACGGTCTAACCGATTTGAAATTATATACAGGTGCCCGTTTTTGGAGCTCAAGCATGGGGATCTCGGTTAAATTAGGGCAAAGTTGCCCAATTTGGAGTGTAACATAATGCCGTTTTGAAACATAAAATATTCCGAGTACTTCCGAAGATATCCGAAAAAAATCGAAATTTTCAAATAAATGTTTTTATTTTTTTGCGAGACTATTTATAGAGATACTTCAGAACAATTGACACTTTATCATTGCCACTTTGTACGCTCTACAACGAGGTGATATAATAATAAAAATTCGACGTTTCGATTTTCGGGAAACATCATCAACTTTCTTTTTTCTATGGGCGCCATCTTGTATTTTTACATTTTCAAATACAGATTTTTTTTCTGATTACGGTGATGTGTCATGTATTAGAGTTTGGTCTAGCAATTTAATGGATATGCCAAAAATCCTGTTTTTGCAAAGAATGCCTTGGAAATGACAGCTACACTTTTGTTTAATAAAATAATTTATTAAACAATAATACAAAACTAACGCAAACTTGTTGTCTATTCCCATAAGATATGAAAAGTAGAAACATATTATTCAAATTAATAACATAGAAGGAAATTGGAGTATGAGAAATAAATAAATTTAAAAAAAAATTATAAGAGGTGCTCAAATGGCTCCATCTCCAAGCATAGCTGTATGCGTCTTCTTAAATTTTGTATTGATCTTAAAACATCCCTTCTTCTTATTTTGGTCCTTAGTTGGGCAACTTTGAGATACCGACCTTGTATCTCTTCAAATAACCGAGATCCCCATGCTTGAGCTCCAAAAACAGGCATCCTGTATATATTTTTTTTATATTACGTATTTTAGGCATTTCTAATTTGTCGTGAAAAATGTTGGGAAGTGGCTAAAATTTTATTGTATTGGCTCCATTTAACTGAAATTAGATGAATAATAATCAAAATTTGTTTTTTATGTATTATTCGTCATTAAAAATTATAATTAAAAATTATTATAGAAATAGTGGAGGCGCCGGGATAACGCCAGCTTCACATACATCCGCAAAAATGAAAGGAAAATAAGGATATCTGAACAATATTCGGCTTGTTTCCCGTGCATCAATCATTGAGTAAATAGAATTCGGGACGGCTGCAGAAAAAAGTTATCTGCTTAAAACTCGTTATATCAACCATTCCAATAGCCATTTTACTAAATAAAAATCGAAGGTAACTTTGGAAAACAATTTATTGGCATTAAAATTTAACAAAGTAACAAGAGACTATTTTGACTTTAGTAATGTAAAAGTTTAAAGCATTGTTAACTTAAGCTCTTTATGCTCAAGAATGTTTTTTCCATGACAAAATATATTTTCATATAATTTTTTTTCCACCAGTATATAAAAAAACACAAAATGCTCTACATTTTAAAAATCAAACCATTAAAATGAAACAGCGCGCTCGTAAGTTAAACAATTTATCAAAATCAAAAACTTGATTTTCTTGATTTTGAACTTGCAAAGTTCGGATTTTTTCACAATTTCCATTGTCTGGACATGAATATTTTTAATACAATTTAAAACACACTGAATTCTCAACTTTTTAACATACAGTGTGTATCAGCCAAATGGAATAAATTCGATAATAAATCAATGGAGGCGTGTTCGAAAAAACGCTCGGATACGTCGATTAGTATTCTTAGTTGCGCATTTTTTTCAATACAAACTTTTTATACAGGGTGTGTCATGTAACAGAGGCCAATACCAACTTTCTTATTTTGAATGCAACACCCTGTATATTATTCAATTTTTGGATTGTTCAGAAAATTCCAGACATATTTCATGTACCATGTCCTATACGTATCTTCAACTGTTTAGGAAACAAACACACAGACACATTTTTTTCCAGAAATTGTTGAAATGGCATCTAGCGACCCTAAAACGGATATTTTCGTAAAAAAAAATTGAAAAATTTTTCACGATCACAAGAGTTTCTCGTACTACGTAACGGAGAAAGTAAAAAAGAATATCATTTGATTACAGAAATTCGCTGCAGTACACTCAAAAACTAAAAAGTAAAAAAAAACAGTTGAAGATAGGTATAGGACGTGGTACATGAAATATGTCTGGAATTTTCTGAACAATCCAAAAATTGAATAATATATAGGGTGTTGCATTTAAAATAAGAAAGTTGGTATTAGCCTCTGCTACATGACACACCCTGTATAAAAAAATATTGAAAAATATGCGCAACTAAGAATACTAATCGCCGTATCCGAGCGTTTTGTCGAACACGCCTCCATTTATTTATTATCGAATTTATTCCATTTGGCTGATACACACTGTATAAAATATCATAATCAAAAAATGCATTAAACGCCTTAGCAATTTTTTAAAACTGAAAACGTTGTTGACTTTGAACTTGGAAAATTTAAGATTTTGGCAATTTTCATAGACTCGGCATGATTATCTTTTAATACTTTTTTCGAACACATTAAGTTTACTACATTTTTGCAGTTAAATCAGCAAAATTAAATACACGTTCGGAAGTTTCGGATTTTTTCAAAATCAAAAACGCGATTTTGTTGACCTGAACTTGGAAAACAACAGATTTTGGCAACTTTCTTTGAACGATATGTATATTTCTTTATGTTTTTTTAAAAGCACTAAATTCGCTACATTTTGGAATATAAATTATCAAAATCAGGTAAGTCGTTCAGAAGTTAAGCAATTTTTCAAATACAAAAACACGATTTTGTTTACTCTAAACTTGGAAAACAACAGATTTTGGCAACTTTATTTAAACGATATGTATATTTCTTTATATTTTTTTAAAACACGCTACATTCGCTACATTTTGGAATTTAAATCATCAAAATCAAGTAAGACGTTCGGAAGTCAAGAAATTTTTTAAAATAAAAAACGCGATTTTGTTGTTATTGATGTTGAAAAATTTCAGTTTGTCAATTTTCGTTACTTTGACGTAAATATTTTGTATACTTTTAGCATATAAATTGTCATTATCAGAAATGCTTATGACACCGCAGCAATTTTAAAAAATCGAAATCGCGAATTTGTTGCCTTTGTACTTTTGATTTAGACAGTTTTCGTTAATCCATTATTAATATTTCATAATACTTTTTAAAATAAAATAAATTCTTTACATTTTAACAAATAATTCATCTTAATCATCAAAAACGCGTTCAATATTTTAGCAATTTTTAAAATCAAAAATTTCAGATTTCAATATGAATATTTCTTAATATCTTTTGAAATCATACTAATGGTTCATGAGATACAATATGCTCTAGACATTTTTTTGTCCAGATAAAATAGAGTTTTTGATGCGCTTTAGATTAAAAATTCATGAGCGATATGGAATGACAATTCTGTTGACTATCGGACATAACTCCAGAATCAAGCATTTGACGTCTGCCAAAAGCTAGGTATTATTAATATTAACCCTTTGCACTCGAGCGGCGCCACTACGGCGCCCGGGAGGTGTGATCTAACCTAACCCAACCCTACCTAACCTAACCCTACCTAACCTTTTTTTTTGTTTATGGAGGAGGAAATGCTTTTATGCACGACATATTTACTCAAAATACATTCTGCTTCACGATTCTGCATAGAAATTAAAACAACCTTTCACTAGATTTGAAAAAAATCATCGGAGAACCGAACATATCGTCACTTTGAGATTGATTTTTTTTTCGAGCAAAATGAAAAAATAGACAAACAATTGCTACATAATTGAAACTTTTCGAATTTACTCAATATACATTCTGTTTCATGATTCTGCAAAAAAAATAATACAACCTTGCACTAGATTTTGAAATAATCATCGAAGAACCGAAACATATCGTCAATTTGTGATTGATTTTTTTTTGAGTGAATTGAAAAATTAAAAAAAAAATTGCCACATAATTAAAACTTTTCAGATTTACTCAAAATACATTCTGCTTCACGATTCTGCAAAAAAATTAGAGCAACCTTTCACTAGATTAAAAAAAAATCTTCGGAGAACCGAACATATCGTCACTTTGAGATGATTTTTTTTTTCGAGTGAAATGGAAAAATAGTAAAACAATTGCTACAAAATAAAAACTTTTCAAATTTACTCAAAATACATTCTGCTTCACGATTCTATAAAAACTCCCGCGCCATGGGTCTACCCACTAAAACCTCCCCATCTTTTCACCCACCTATCACCGGTATCACTTTCGTCTTCTTCAGTGATAGATGTGTTTTTTTTTCTCTTTGTTTTTTTTCCGTCTTTGTCTTTTTGTCTTCTCGTTTGGTGAGTCCTTATACCTCATCTTTATCGTTTCCTTTCTCCTCCAGTACTTCCCTTATGTACTGTTCAATGTTTGTCCAATTTTTTTCGTTCCTTATCATTATTTCTATTATGTTGTCCTTGTTTATTTCTTGTTCTGTTTTCTTCCGTTTCTCTTTTCTTCTTCCTCCATCTCTTACACTCGAAGAAGGTATGTTCTGCGTCTTCCCTTTCTCCGCATGTTCTACATGTATCCTCTCTTTTTATTTCCATTCTCTTGAGGTAGCTCTTAAAATCTCCGTGTCCGCTTGTCATTTGTGTCAGGTGGTAATTTATTTGTCCATGTTCCCTGCTGTTCCATGCCGATATGTCCTTTATCAGCCGCTTGGTCCATTTCGCCTTTCCTGTTTCCTTATTCCATCGCTCTTGCCACTTCTTCCCTATTTTCTGTTTTATTTTCTCTTTTTCATTCTTTTCTTTCCTAAAGTTCTTTGTTCTCTCTTACACTTTAAGGTCAATTGGTGTAACCCCTGAAATTACCTGCAAGGCTTCTGTTGAAATTGTTCTATATCCTACTAACCTAACCTTACCCTACTTAACCCAACCCTACCCAACCCTACCTAACCTAACCCAACCTAACCTAACCTAACCTAACCCAACCTAACCCTACCTAACCCAACCCTACCTAACCCTACCTAACCCAACCCAACCTAACCTAACCCAACCCTACCTAACCCAACCCAACCCTACCTAACCTAACCCAACCCTACCTAACCTAACCCAACCCTACCTAACCTAACCCAACCCTACCTAACCTAACCTAACATAACCCAACCGTACCTAACCGAACACAATGATTTTAAAGTACCTGTAAACACTTCCCTAATATAACCGAACTCGTCAAGATTTGCTGGTTCGTCCGAGCGAAAAAGGCCTCGAGTGCAAAGGGTTAAGTATTCCTCAGCCACGAGTTACTGCTGACTACCATAAGCACATAAGAATAGTTGATAATCAGGTCAACGACATTGCTGTCTACAGAATCTGTACAAGAGAAAGAAAATGATGGCGGCCACTGTCAAATTTAATCGACAACGTTATCATGAACGGATGAAAATTATATAATGCAGCAAACGAACAGAAATTATCACAAATGGAATTCAAATCTTATTTGGATGATACTCTTATGAAAACTGAAAATCCCATATACAATATTGGTCCAGAAAATGTCCTTGTGGGACCGGTTTGGCCAATACGACAGAACTACGAAAGGCCATCCAAAAACCGATGTGAAGATAGCCACGGATTTTTCAGCCACGGATTTCCCGGCGATCCGCCATCAAATAAAAATTTCTTCAATTTTAATGATTTATAATAAATCAAACGCTGAGAATGTAATTAACATTAGCCTATAGATGTGCAGTCAATCCACAATTTCAATTATTTTTTCTCGAGTCCACGGGAACTCTCTTTTTAAAATGACAAGAATTCAAAGTCCAATATGGCACTGTTTGACGCGTTTTAAATTGATTTTTTTAACAACAACGTGTAGATAAGAGTCTACTTAAACGATTTAACGCATGAAATTTTGGGTAAAATTGTTTATAACTTTTTTATGAATTTTTTTCTCGGGTCTACCCGAACTATACATATAATATAGCAAACTTTCAAAGTCCAATATGGCACTGTTTGACGCGTTTTAAATTTGATTTTTTAACATCAACGTGTAGATAAGAGTCTACTTAAACGATTTAACGCATTTAATTTTGGGTAAAATTGTTTATAACTTTTTTATGAATTTTTTTTCTCGGGTCTACCCGAACTGTACATATAATATAGCAAACTTTCAAAGTCCAATTTGGCACTGTTTGACGCGTTTTAAATTGAATTTTTTAACAACAACGTGTAGATAAGAGCCTACTTAAACGAATTAACGCATGAAATTTTGGGTAAAATTGTTAATAACTTTTTTATGAATTTTTTTTCTCGGGTCTAACCGAACTAAACAAATAATATAGCAAACTTTCAAAGTCCATTATAGCACTGTTTGACGCGTTTTAAATTTAATTTTTTAACAACAACGTGTAGATAAGAGCCTACTTAAACGATTTAACGCATGAAATTTTGAGTAAAATTGTTAATAACTTTTTTATGAATTTTTTTTCTCGGGTCTACCCGAACTAAACATATAATATAGCAAACTTTCAAAGTCCCTTATGGCACTGTTTGACGCGTTTTAAATTTAATTTTTTAACAACAACGTGTAGATAAGAGTCTACTTAAAGGATTTAACGCATTAAATTTTGGGTAAAATTGTTTATAACTTTTTTATGAATTTTTTTTCTCGGGTCTACCCGAACTAAACTTATAATATAGCAAACTTTCAAAGTCCATTATGGCACTGTTTGACGCGTTTTAAATTTGATTTTTTAACATCAACGTGAAGATAAGAGTCTACTTAAACGATTTAATGCATTTAATTTTGGGTAAAATTTTTTATAACTTTTTATGAATTTTTTTTCTCGGGCCTACCCGAACTGTACATATAATATAGCAAAATAAGTCCAAAATGGCACTGTTTGACGCGTTTTAAATTTGATTTTTTAACATCAACGTGTAGATAAGAGTCTACTTAAACGATTTGACGCGTGAAATTTTGGGTAAAATTGTTTATACCTTCTTATGAATTTTATGAAACTATATACACTGGAGGAAAAAAATGAAACACTTGAAATTCCTGAAATTTTGACCATTTTCAAACCGCCATAACTCGGCGTATTTTCAATTGATTTTGATGAATCTTTGAGGGCGAAAAACATTGAAGTGTCTTCTTTAAAGTCATGCATACGAACTTAAGCGTAACCCCTTCCGCCCGTTTTTTTTTTCTGGAAACCATGTCCAACTTTGACGTGTCTATGGAGTTGAAAAAGTTTTTTTGACTCGATCCGCCATAAAGGCATTAAAATTTGATCAATTCCCTGTGCAGGACTCAAAAACGAAGCTCCTACGGCAATTTGGCACAAAGTTATGAGTGTTTAACAAAAAGTGCATTTTGTGGTCTTTTTATTTTTTCGTTTGGAGAGACGTAGAGTCTTCTCTTTAAGTGGGGGATAAACCCTCTCAAAGAGGACACATTTTGCTTTTTATTTCTCAAAAGATCGTCGAAATCGGTTAGATAGAAGCTAAGTTATTACCTAAATTTTTACAAATCTCGTGTTTCAATTTTTTCAGTGTAATTTGTTCGTTTTTATTGGACGAATGGAAAAATGGACGAATGGTGGTGAGTTAGGCCCATATTTTTTTCCGAGCCTACAGAGATCGTTAAAGTAAGCCTTTTTTGACCTAAAATAAAGTTTTTTTTTATGGTTCTAAGGTACAAAATGCGATATTCAGGATTTCGCGCAAACAATTAATTTTTGTGCATACCTCAAAGAACATGCAAAAAAAATTTCATTCGTGAAAACGAAATCAATTTCGTCGAAAAACTTCGGACTTATGAGTCAAAAAACCACAAAATTCGCTTTTTTTCAAACACCCATAACTTTGTGCCAAATCGTTGTAGGAGCACATTTGAATGCCCTTTTGTCGGATCGAGTCGACACGAGTTTACCCAAAATTTCGTGCTTTAAATCGTTTAAGTAGACTCTTATCTACATGTTGTAAAATTAAAACGCGTCAAACAGTGCCATATAGGACTTTGAAAGTTTGCTATATTATATGTACAGTTCGGGTAGACCCGAGAAAAAAAATTCATAAAAAAGTTATAAACAATTTTACCCAAAATTACATGCATTAAATCGTTTAAGTAGACTCTTATCTACACATTGTGATTAAAAAATTAAATTTAAAACGCGTCAAACAGTGCCATATTGGACTTTGAACGTTTGCTAAATTATATGTTGAGTTCGGGTGGACCCGAGAAAAAAAATTCATAAAAAAGTTATAAACAATTTTACCCAAAATGAAATGCGTTAAATCGTTTAAGTAGGCTCTTATCTACACGTTTATGTTAAAAAATCAAATTTAAAACGCGTCAAACAGTGCCAAATTGGACTTTGAAAGTTTGCTATATTATATGTATAGTTCGGGTAGACCCGAGAAAAAAAATTCATAAAAAAGTTATAAACAATTTTACCCAAAATTACATGCATTAAATCGTTTAAGTAGACTCTTATCTACACATTGTGATTAAAAAATTAAATTTAAAACTCGTCAAACAGTGCCATATTGGACTTTGAACGTTTGCTAAATTATATGTTGAGTTCGGGTGGACCCGAGACAAAAAATTCATAAAAAAGTTATAAACAATTTTACCCAAAATTAAATGCGTTAAATCGTTTAAGTAGGCTCTTATCTACACGTTTATGTTAAAAAATCAAATTTAAAACGCGTCAAACAGTGCCAAATTGGACTTTGAAAGTTTGCTATATTATATGTATAGTTCAGGTGAACCCGAGAAAAAAAATTCATAAAAAAGTTATAAACAATGTTACCCAAAATTTAATGCTTTAAATCGCTTAAGTAGACTCTTATCTACACATTGTGGTTAAAAAATTAAATTTAAAACGCGTCAAACAGTGCCATATTGGACTTTGAATTCTTGTCATTTTAAAAAGAGAGTTCCCGTGGACTCGAGAAAAAATAATTGAAATTCTGGATTGACTGCACATCTATAGGCTAATGTTAATTACATTCTCAGCGTTTGATTTATTATAAATCATTAAAATTGAAGAAATTTTTATTTGATGGCGGATGTGCCGGGAAATCCGTGGCTGAAAAATCCGTGACTATCTTCACATCGGTCATCCAAAAGTGTATTACCGGCCAAAATAAGATATGTAAATTGGCAGTTGCTCGTAGAGGTGTACAAAATTGCTGCAACGTCTTCTGCAAAAAGAAACATCTCCAAATCCTTTACATCTTACGGATCACCATTTTCCAGAATTTGTTCCATTGATAGAAAATAAGGAAAACGCTTGTAGAAGACGAGCAGTTTGTTGTTCTAAGAGAGATGGAAAAAGATTCGAAAAGATACAATTGTAATAGAAATAGCAATTTACGTAACAAGTTCCGAAAGTGATATTTTACGGGATGAGTAGGAAGTTTCCTGCGAGTCCCGTAAAATCACTTTTGGAACGTGTTACGTACAATATTTTTTCTGTAGCCGTTTTTTATGTTAAAAAAGCTAAAACACACACGAATGTTATATGACAAGCGCTGTCATAATTAAATATGAAGTTGATGTTTTTGTCAAGGCCGCCTACATTTATACGCAAAATCTTCCCGAAAGTAACAAAAATCGTCCCGAAAGTATAGAAATCGTTCCGAAAGTGAAACAAAATCGTCCCGAAAATAATTATTTGTAAAGTGGTACTTTCGATTTAATACATACCGAAAGTTTTATTTTCGGGACGGCTGCAGAAAAAAGATAATAAAGTAAGAAGAACATGTAAGTGCCAAGTACAACTACATCCATACTGTTTCGAAGTATTCTACAAACGTTGATAAGTTGTTTATATCAAAGCGTTTTTTTTTTGTGCCGTTTGTAACTAAAAACTTTTGATTTCATTCTATAGCTTTAAAAGATACGTTAGTTTATAAAAATCAATTGTTTTATGTAATTTGTTTTGACCTTTGGGAATGAATGGGTTAATAAACAACAAGTTGATGCAGTAATTACTTTAACCACAATGAATGGAAATACCTCCGTGGCTTTATCGGTTAAACAAACTGAAAACTAATCGCCCGACAATCACACTTATCTCGGAACGATTCTGATTTAACACCTGCGTCATAAAACGGACGCCACCAGTCATTAACGGAGATGCACTGCTGTTACGAGCGTGATGAGGCTTTCACCTCTGTCTGAGAACGGGTGCATGCAACAGAAAATATGGGCGGCGACCGGTAGTCTCCTAATAAGATTTTAATGAATATGCATTACACTCGCAAAAACAACCGCTCCGTGTGTCGTCCCCCTTCTTGGGCAATATTGTGCCGAAAGACAAACGCAGGAGGTTTGCCAATATCGACGGATGCAATTAAATTTCCTAATTGAAACGTTTGGGTTTTGAAAGTGGTATCTTGAGTAATTGCCGCAGATTGCAGTGAATGCCAATCCCGCGAGATGAGAGAAGAATTCGTGCCGTTCTTTAAAGTGAACGATTTTTTACTTTCACCCATTCGGATATTAAGTACTCTAGTTTTGTGAGAATGCAGTTCCAATCACCGAGTCAAATATGTTATACTGCTGTTTGTAAATTGTTTCAACTTTCGAGAGGCATTTCGAAGTTATACGAGCAACGTAATAGTAATTTTAGTTGAAAACCCTCACGTGTTGCAGAAGCATTAAATAAATTATTGCAAAGTTATGATATTGACATATTCAGGCTACTTTTCGTCTTTATTTAATTAATTCAGAGTAATAGTGTTTTGATGTATTAATAACATGCTGCATTACATCTAACATCCCCCCTGCGGGTGGGGGTTAGAATACACCCGTTGCCCACTCAGCAGGTCGTAAAAGGCGACCAACGAGTACCGGCTTCCGTGGGTACCAGCCGGGTGTCAACTTAATGGCCGCAAGTGTCCTTGTCCTGTATGTTCTTTGTCTTTCGATAAGCGGCCTGTCCCTCCTTTATGGGTTCTGTATGTCTGTGTTCTGTCTTGTGGCCATTAGAGAAGACATGACCCACCTGCGTATCTGCCGTGCGCTGCAACCCGTGTCGGGGGAGAAAAGGATCCTGGTGGTTGAGGAATGTCACGATCTGCGGAAGTGACCACCAATACACCACTTTGGCCTTGTATTCCCCTAAACGGGAGGTTCTTACCTAGCCCAGTGAGGATCAATCGGCAAGTCACCATGTCCTTTTGGGTGTGCTGATGGGGCGAGTCGTGTGGGGTCTGGGGGCACGTTTAGGCTACGTGTGGCTCATACCATGGCGGCTATAGTTCTTATGTATCTCTGGAGATTCTGGTAGTTTGTACCAGGACTTCCCATTTGTGGCTCCAAGGAGGGTGGGGAGCATAGGGACCGAATATAAAAACAAATAACATGGAAAAACAAAACTCAAAAAATACTAAATGACAGTAGCTCTTGTAATTTTAGCAAATACCTGATTGTTTCTCGCATTGATGGTACTTTTGAAAAGGTTTCCCCTTTTGTAATTTCAAAGATTGTTTCTCGCATTGGAGATGTCGAAAACATAAAAAAATTAAGAGATGGTACTTTAATGATAACCACAGCCAACGAGAGGCAAAGTAATACTTTTCTCAAAGCGGCGCAGATGGGAGATTTCAGGGTGTCTGTTGCACCTCATAGATCTCTTAATGTGTCTAAAGGGATAATTTATTGCTTTGACTTGACGCACTGTGAGGACGAGGAAATTCTTAAAGAGTTAAAGGAACAAAATGTAATAGAAATCAGACGTTTAACAAGTAGGAAAAATGGAACTGTTTCCGCTAACGGGTGTTTCATCCTAACCTTCAGCACTTTTAAACTTCCCAGAAATGTGAAAATAACATCTATGTATAGTCTTGACGTTCGCCCATACATTCCAAACCCTCTTCGTTGCTTTAATTGCCAACAGTTTGGACACGTGTCGGGTACCTGCAAGAACGACTCAGTTTGTGCACAGTGTGGCAATCGCCCTCACGAGGGTAGCAGTTGTCCCACTCCTTTTAAATGTGCAAACTGCTCTGAACCGCATTCACCACGATCAAGAAACTGTGCATCCTTCCAACGCGAATTCGCTATCCAGCAGATTCGTGTTGAAGATCGTATTTCATATGGTGAAGCCAAAAAGAAACACCGTACTCTTGTTCCATCTGCTTATAATAATCAAACTCCCTACTCTAAAGTTGTCTCTTCGAAAAAAACCTCAACCATCGCCATTCAATGCGACCTAGATCAGGTAACCACAAAAAATGAAGTGAAAATTAATGAAGCTAAACTTGAAACAAAACATAAAACTAAACCTTCTACCTCTCATGGTGGTAGCACCTCTCATGGTAGCAAACCATCAACTTCATCCTCCGCAAAGGAGGCAAAACACCCGCCAAGAGCATCATCGGTAGGCCTTACCGATGATATGATCATTGACAATTTAGAAGACGCCGATCCGTCGTCCTATCTAAGTAAAAACAAAAAACAAAAGAAAGATAAACGGTAGAAGAAAAAAGGCCACAAAACCAAAACCGAAACCATGACTAGTTTACAATGGAACGTAAACGGATTTTATATACGTCTTTCCGAAATTAAATTGCTCTGCAACTCAATAAACCCTGTCGCGGTTTGCCTGCAGGAGACCCACTTCCGGGAGTCACAAACACCTACTCTACGTGGGTACGACTTCTACCGAAGGGACTTTCCTGCTGGGGAGCGTGCGTGTGGGGGAGTTGCAGTCCTAATTAAAAACACCATTTATTCTGAAGCCATAATTTTAAATACACCTCTCCAAGCTGTTGCAGCTAGAGTGCATTGTGCTCGTCCTATCTCTATATGTTCACTGTACATTCCTCCTGGAGAGGTCCTCCAACTAGCCGATATGCATGGTCTCATCGAGGCTCTTCCGAAGCCCTTTCTTATCATGGGCGATTTTAACGCCCACAATCCATTATGGGAATCGGTACATCTTGATCCCAGGGGTAGGGCTCTCGAACTACTATTTCAAAGAGACGATGCCATCCTTTTGAACAATGGACAGCACACACATTTTTCTGCAGCAAATGGCAGTTTTTCGTGTATAGATCTCTCTATAACGTCGCCTTCGTTAGCCTCGGAAATTGTGTGGGAAGTTACTCCAGATCTATGCGGCAGTGACCATTTCCCCATAACTTGTAAATTGGCCCAGCGTGCAGACGTATTCATTAGGCCACCTAGGTGGAAAATCTCTGAGGCTGACTGGCACCTTTTTGAGCGCTCCGTTAATATAAACAACATTCATTTCAGTACTACTAATAGTGCTATTGATTCTCTAAATCAGCTGCTACTCGATGCAGCTAACAATAGCGTGCCAAAAACTTCTACCTCTCTCTCTCGTATTCCCGTTCCCTGGTGGAATGATGCCTGTCGCCAGGCGATCTGCGAGAGAAAGAAAGCACTGCATCGCTTTAAACGTGATATGTCCGCACAAAATTTAGCTGATTTTAAGCGAAAACGATCAGCAGCACGATAAGTAATCGCTGATAGTAAACGAAAGTCATGGTTCGAATATATATCTTCTATCAAGGGATACACTACATCCCGGGAGGTATTTGAGAAAATTCGTAGAATCTCGGGGAAAAATGGTTTCGGCACAATTTCTGGCATTAGAGTTAACTCTAGTGTTATAACTTCTCCTCAGGAAACCGTTAACACCCTAGCTGAGTCATTCGCTATCGTCTCGAGTTCTTCGATTTATACTGAACAATTTCAAACAATAAAGATGAAAGCTGAAGAACAGCAAATAAATTTTATTTCCAATAATTTCGAAGACTACAATGAACCGTTTATACTCTGGGAACTAGAAGCTGCACTTAGGGAATGTCGGGATTCATCTCCGGGACCCGACAATATTCATTACCAATTTCTAAAACATCTAAGTCACTTCCAGTTAATTGGTATTCTAGGAATCTTTAACCAAATCTGGTTAACAGGAACGTTTCCCGATGCTTGGCAAAATGCCACCCTAATACCTATCCTCAAAACTAATAAAGATCCTAAAGATCCTAAGAGCTACCGACCCATAGCACTTACCAGTTGCGTCTGCAAACTCTTCGAAAGAATGGTCAATCGGAGACTGACCTGGTTTCTAGAAACTGGTAAGTTTTTATCAAACGTACAATGTGGTTTTCGTCAGGGGCGTTCAACAACCGACCATCTCGTGTCACTGGAGTCCGCGGTCCAGAATGCTTTCATTACCAGGCAACATCTGGTGGCGGTTTTCTTTGATATCGAGAAGGCATATGACACCACATGGCGCTATGGAATTCTAAAAACCCTTCATAAATGGGGTATACGAGGCAATATGGGAATGTTCATTAGTAATTTTCTGTCAAAAAGACTTTTCCAAGTTAGACTGGGATCTCATCTTTCCGACCTCCAAACTCAAGAGAATGGGGTGCCTCAAGGCTCTGTCCTCAGTGTCACTCTCTTTAATGTGGCAATTAACGATATCGTAAAGAATATCAGTTCGCCTGTCCAAACACTCCTCTATGTTGATGACCTAACAATTCACTGCACTTCACACTCTTTGAAGCTAGCAGAGAGGCAACTCCAACTAGCCATAAATAAAATCAATAATTGGACAAACACCAATGGGTTCAAACTATCTGTGGAAAAGACCCGATGTGTTCATTTCCACCGCCTTCGCGGTCTCCACTTAGTCCCTGAAATATACCTTGGCGACAATCCGATCATCGTTAATGGCTCTGTGACATTCCTTGGCCTAGAATTTGATTCCAAACTCACTTGGAAACCTCATATTGTAAACCTCAGAAAAAAATGTATGCGAGCAATGAACTCTTTGAAAATCGTTTCTGGAACAACATGGGGAGCTGACCGAGTCGCCATGCTCCGGCTTTATCGATCACTAATTCGGTCTAAAATAGATTACGGGAGCGTAGTTTATAGCTCTGCAAGACCTTCTTATATCAAACCTCTCGATACCGTACACAACAACGGCCTTAGATTAGCCCTCGGAGCGTTCAGAACCAGTCCTGTCCTGAGTTTGTATGCTGAGAGTGGGGAACCCCCACTGCATATTAGACGAGAAAGGCTGATGCTATCCTATGCATCAAGCCTGCGATGCAAACCTCGGCATCCTTCGTACAGCTGCGTCTTTCATCCACCAAATAGCGCGATATTTAGCACCAGACAAAATGCTACACGTCCATACGGTATTCGTCTGCAGAGTCTTGTAGAAAGTATGAACTATTCATTCCCAACAGTCTCTAAATCAAATTTCTTTATAGCTCCCTGGAAAATTCCACGACCTCAAATAAATCTGTCTTTGTCTTCATATAAAAAATCTGACACAAGTCATACATTATATCATCAGAGGTATCTCGAATTTAAAAATAGGGTTCAGCATGACAAGGAAGTGTTCACAGACGGATCCAAGTCGCAGGAAATGTGTGGTTCTGCTTTCGTTGTTGGTTCTGAGAAATATATGTTCAAGCTGCCTAATACCTGTAGCATTTTTACCCTCGAACTAATTGCGATAAAGCAAGCACTTCACTATCTACGCAAGTCCCGAAATGCAACCATTATCATCTTTAGCGACTCTCTTAGTGCATTGGAAAGTTTAGGCCGCTATATGCCAAAAAACACCCTCGTTATAGAGATCCAAAATCTGCTTACCATACAGAATCAGTATGGAAATTCTATCATCTTCTACTGGTTGCCCAGTCATATCGGAATTCTGGGAAATGAAATAGCAGATCAGGCAGCTAACGATGCTCGTCTACACGGGTCTCCTATAAATCTTGTAACACCTGACCATCTCAAGCTTTCTTTGATGCGAGAAGTAGACGCTATCTGGGAGCGACACTGGAACTGTCTGACTGACAATAAGCTTAAAGCAATAAAGGACACTACCAAAGTTTGGACTACATCTAGCCGAGCACTCCGTTACGAAGAAGTGGCGCTAGCTAGACTCCGCATCGGACATTGTCGTATGAGACATGAGTTTCTACTCAACCAGTCCGATGCACCAATATGCGATACGTGTCACGTTGTTGTTTCAGTAAAACACCTATTAGTTGAATGTGTCCAATTCGAGAACATCAGACGCGAAGTGGGTCTGATGGATTCTTTGAGTGTAATTTTAGCAAACGATATTGCCGCAATAGAAAATCTGTTTAAATTTCTAACAATTTCAGGATTGATTAGATACATCTGATCTAATAAATGAATTGTATTATCTTGTAATTATTAATCATTTTTATTTCGAAATTCCAAGATGCCCTATACACATCTGCTTATACAGTTATTGGCACATGTCTAACGCAATTTGCACGTTACAGACATTTGCATCATACATCATTTACTCTATAACTCGTTTACCTGTGATATTCTCTGTGATATTTTCTATGACAATTATCTGTGATACTCATCAATATTTATGCTGTGATACCATTATCATATTTTCATAATTCCTTATTTAAATCGGATCTTTCTCAATTTTAATAACTGTGGCGCGAATGATCATAGATGTCGATGCGCCTTAAACCCAAAATTCATTCATACATCTAACATGGAGTAGAAGCCTCCAATATAACCATTATCTTGTTTAACTGTTGGATGTTGGAGGCGTTCAATTTGCAGTGCATCTTGAAGATTATTACATAAGACACTTTTTTCTACTTTGGTTTAACAATCGACCTTTTGTTATACAACTATATATTGAAGACTATAGTTTCAACAATATTCTGAATCATGAAAATGTCATAAGTTTTCAAAAAAAAGTACAATATAATTATCTTATTTATTTAGCCAATTTGTTATATATAGCATATTTGCAGGTTTGAATTAATTCACTAACACCTTAATTTTAATATTTCCATATATTTCGACATTAACATATCAATGAAACAACATTTAAACGTTTCGAACAAATTCAAACCACAACATTTAAACGTTTCGACCGCCACTACGCGGTAATCTAAATTTAGAACTGCGTGAATTTAATAACAAACGTATTAATTCGACCGCAATAAGACACGATGTGAATTTTTTCGATTACGCAACAATTACTTTGTTGTCCGTAAGAGGAAACCCGAGAAGCTAAATTTGCGCGTCCATTTCCGCACCGCTGAACTATTACCACACAGTAACACGCACGACTTTACGAGCGAGGATTTTTGCCAAATGTAATGGCGATGTAATTCCCGTAATTTTAGTCTTCCCAATTCCGTGACATCTTCTGGCACAATGTGTACGTGTCTACGACGTTTCCTCAATTACTTCCCGACCACACACGCCTAATTGAAAAACAACACATTTCTGCTCTATTGGATGGGAGAGAATTTGACACTTGATCGAATTTTAAAATCAACATCGCTTGTACAATTGGTTGCAAAAATCTCTATAGAACTATTTTTTTATGCTGCATAGATAAGTGTCAATCAAATATTAAAATACTTTTGGTTAATTAAAATGTTTCATTGAACTCTCCGTGGCGCTCAATTTTATACAAAGAGCTCTCATTATTGGGTTGCTGAAGGAAAGATGGACAATAAAAGCCGTAGCAAATCATATAAATGCAAATAAAAAGATGTTAGGCCTATACTAATGGAAACATGTTAAATGTCAGGTGGGTTTACACAACTAAAAATTTGTCATATCATCGGTGAAGCGACCAAATTTGATAGGAGAGGCAGAAAAACTAATTTACAACTTTCTGGGAAAAGATTCATGTTAAAATCTCAATTTTGATCCAAATGCCGGTTATCTCACATTTGCCAAATTTGACAGGAGAGGCAAAAAAAAATAATGTATAGCTTTCTGGGAAAAGATTTTAGTCCAAATTGCGGTTGGGCGGTATTGCCGCTTTGCCGACGATATAATAATGATAATCTGAAGAACTGAAAAGCTTTTGGTAAAATTTCGTACACCGGAAGTGTGCGTTTACCTTATCCGTTTTTGTTTTTTGCCAAAATTTTCTTAAATATGAAAAATATCACAAAAACATTTAAACAAACTTTGAAGACAACAAAGAAATGAAAATCTTTTGCTTGAAAACATTTTTCATAAAATCGTTGTTATTCGAGAAAAAAAATTATTAATTTTTTTTCATTTTTGGTTTATAATTATGAAACGATAATAGTTACAGCAAATTCATGTTTATAATAATTGTAGAGAATGCCAAAATGAACAACTTATAAACAATAAGTTTTTTCGAAATCTCTTTAGTTTTTGAGTAAACTGAGTTTTTGAATTTAAAGTATAATTTTTCCATCTTTTATAATTTTGACGTTTTAAACATCAGTTTCAGGCGAGTCTACAAAACGCTCGATGTACATTTAAAATAGGATTTAAATAGAAAATAAACCATGAAAGCGTAAATATAAATGACTATGATACCATCAAGTCGGAGAAAGTAACATGATGGCCACATCACCATTTTTTGCTAAGCAAGGATGGTTGACGGATTGGAGAATTATGGATGATATGAATATTGGCTTAAAGAACGAAGGTCACTCAGCCACCACCGATTTTTGACATATAATTCATATTTTAAGCAAAATGGACAACCACTATACATCCATGCTCTTGCCAAAATTCAAATCCAGGACTAGGGGTGTTCAATTATTGATTATTTATTATAATCGATTAATCAAAAGAATCGATTGACCGATGAATCAAATAATCTATTAGCCGATTAATAAAATAAGCGCCAATGAACAGAAAAAAATTGTTATATGTCTATCATTCTTTTACTCACATACTGTATTGTACTTTTTATTTCTGTAAATAAAGATGTTGTATATATAAAATAAGCGGAAAATCGTTTAATTAAAAATCAAATAATCATAAAAACTTGTAATGCGATTCCCATTAATTCTTATATCCACTTATTTACTACTATGCTAATTTATACAACGTAATGAATATTTTGGTGATGATTTAATGATTACATAATTGATTAATCAAATAATCGATTAACCCATTAGTGCACGAAGTTCAATAAAATATTCTTTTGGTAAAGGGATTTAATTTTGTGTAAAAACAAAAATTGAAAATATTTGTTTTCTTTATTTTTTTGTTTTTAATTCAGACCAGATTTTTTTTTAATTCGCAGAGAAATTCGAATATGACAGTTTTCAAATTTTTCGAAGAATCGAAGTTGTAAAGTTTTGAAAACGGAAAAAACAACTCCAGATATGCTTAATAGAAGAGAAACTTCGAGAACAATTTGAAATATTACTTATATCGGGAAAAGGACAAAAACTAAACCTATTGGAGAACCTGGAAATTAACAAAAGAAAACGAACGGGAAATCTTTTTAACGACCAAACGGACCTGTCAAACTGGCCACTACTCTATTTAAACTTTCGCAACTACAGGACGGCAAATTTAAGTTGGCCAGACGCGCAGAGAGCAAGCGATAGCTCTCTCTCTCTCTCTCTCTCTCTCTCTCTCTCTCTCTCTCTCTCTCTCTCTCTCTCTCTCTCTCTCTCTCTCTACAGCCGGCCGAGTACAGTCTCTGTAATAAGCAAGCACATATTCTTCGCGTGCGATATTCATTTACTGCTCTATCGGGCGCTCTCCTCCACATAATTGAATGTACAAGGCGCGCGAACTCTTCACGAAATCTATCGAGAGCGCCCTTCGAAGGTTCCGCCCACAATTTTGCCACTGCGCAACTGCAAGTTACGTTTGCCGTCCTGTACATCACCAGCCCCACCATTATGTATGTATACATATTTTAAAATGTATTTCAAATGTATCATTTCTTCGCCTAGTGTGGCGAAACAATTGTCGCGAACTCGGACTGTAAACATTTGAAGGTAATATCGTGTATTATTTACCAATATCAAAGTAATGTATTGGTAATGTAAGAAGCAAAAATTAATCGTTTTTATTAGTGTTGAAATAATAATAATAATGATATAAATTAACTTTTTCGTTTGTCAATATTCGCGAAATGAGACTTCGAAACTTCAATCTTCGAAGATTTTCTATAAACCTTCTAAATTGAAAATCTTCGAAGAAAAATTCCAGCCCTAGTTTAAACATTAACACTAAGCTTTCAATAACAATAGCATTGCATTTTTTTAAATTATTTATCCTTTTATAATAAATTTTAAAACACTATTTGAGATGACCGATGTCGCATTTTTCACAAATGAAATCGTGTTTTTTTTGGTATAAGTTTGCTTCCGTTTGACTATACTCTTTGATGGTTTTTTTAGTATCAAACCTGACGTTTTCACCCCGAGGCTGAACAATTTTATGTACCTCCGAAGGATGAGTTCCATAGGTTCGGAGGAGATCGATGGCGATCATCCGCAAGAACTTTTTTCATCAGAAGATATGCATTTGTCAAGTAAATAGAAGAAGACCGGCCGCCACTTTTTTTTAACGCAACCTTTTGCGATAGCTAACTACCTACATACGGATCTAGGTAATCGACTTCTCCCATTATTTTATTGTAATTTAAAAAAGGGTTTGGGCCGTTTGACTGATATTTTTGTCTAGCTTTCCCGAGAAGATCTGGTCCAGATACCCTCATCAACAACATCACAATTTGGGTTGGGTGTTTACCGCTTGTTTAGTTCAAAAAAGTAACCCGTTGCTACGTGTTTCGTAAAGTAAAGGAAATTATGGGCCATGGTCAGATTTGATGTGTCAAAAATTAAAATATACTAAATATAAATATATTAAAATATATTAGCCGGTGGGGCAAAGAAAAAACCGACGAGAAGTTAGCCACGAATTTCCAGCCACGGTTTCCCGGCGCATACACCACGACTCTAAATATTACCAATCTGAATAAAATGTTAATTAATCTTCTGTTTGGCCCTAACCAATTTAATAACATAAGCTTTAAACTATTTATGAACTATTTTTAAAGTTAGCGCTACTCGCTAGGCTGCCGACAAGATAGAAGAACTATCTAAAAAAAATCATAACTTTCATTTGGGGTTGCTTGCTCGACTTTTTTTGCAACAAAGTCGTCCCACGACTTCGCATTGAAGTCGCCAGCGGCGATCACCCTGACTGGCGACAGGACTGTTAGGCTAACTACAGCTGCTTGCACTGCCACCATGTACTCAGAGGTCGGAGTGTTTTCGAGGAGAAGTAGCAGCTGCAATAAACTACTCCGCCCACCTTCGCCCAGGCGAAGCCATTTCCTGAAACTCGTTGCGTTGTATTATTTGGCAACCCTTGATGACTCCGCCTGCGCTGTAGCTGGGTTCACGACAGTTGGCCCCTAGGTATCTTCTGTTGGACTCGCTGATGAGCGGCCCTCTGTCTGGCGGTCGCGCACCGCAAATCATGGGCCGCTCGTGACCAATTGTGGTTGATCTGAATCACCCGTGTTACTAGTTCGTCAGGGTCGTTTTGAGAGCCTCGCGTCTCGTTCGCCGCATTAATTCACACCTTGAGGACATGGCTCTTCGCTTGGTGGTCGGCTTCCTTCGATAGGTCCGCCCATGGTGCATTGTGGGGTTCAACTTTAGAGTCCTTCTTCAGGCCAGCATGGTTACATTTTCGACAGACCGCCCTCCTGTCGACTTCTATACAACCAGCGTCCATAGTTGCAGCATCTGAAGCAGGGCTGCGCGCCGCGCCGTGTGATGGAACATATAAACAATATTCAAAATGGTGCAATAATCAATTTAAAACACATTTGTTGAAGTAGCATGGAATGACCCCCAACTCTTCTGGTCAACTGAGGAACTACCAAAATTTAAAACTGAATGTCCTAGAATATAGTAGCCATCAGTTAAAGCAGTAACCTTTATTTTATAGAAAACATTTAAACTGAATTGAAGAATTGAGTATTTTTTACCAAAAATAATTATTGCAAACGAATTTTTGGCTAAAACATTGTGTTTTTTTAGGTATCAGAATTTTGGTTCATTTTTTTTTGTACACTAAAATTTTGCCATGTTATGTAAATACGAGGAATAAACAATAAATAAATATCAATAGACATCAATTATGGATTATCATTTAGTCACGCTCACAACCAACCTCAACATTAGGAAGGATTTATTTTTCTTGGATTAGATTCTACCAGATGGATAAAATAGCAAATATTTTCAATAAACTATAACTAGAGCCGCAAAAAAAATTGATTGCTGACCATTAAGAAGTCAAATTTTCCCACTGAACGAGTCCTTGAATCGCTTCGCTTCCACCGATTTCGCACGCAACGCCAATCCCAACAATCGGCATCATCTATTGTTGATCTATAATGGCATGATATGTTTAAATTCGTCACAGAATACGTATTGTGCTAACGAATAGTAGGAATCAATCAACATGTTTTCTAAGCGTTACGCACCAACGACGACGATAACATTTATCCCGTTTAACTTCTCCCGCCCATTGCCGTTTCAATTTGCCGTGACGTCCACCCACACACACGCGTCCCCCTTTCGGTCCCCCCCTGAAACATTTGACGCAATTAATGATATCATTTCTTTTTTACCGTGTTCTCTCCTATGTTATTTATACTGTTGTGTCATTCGTAGTAATTGTAATTTAAATCCAATTAGATTTGAAAATGACAGTACCATTCAGATGATGTTATAATAATAATAATAATAATAACTTTATTGCCCAACAGTGTACACCAATTACTGGACAATATAACTTACAAAATATGTATATAACTTTAAAATTAATATTCAATTAATATTAAATAATAATCACTAGGAAAAAATCCCCACTATACAAAAATATCTTATTTGCATTTCTGCTCATGCTGAAGATAGGTGAGTTTTGCAGAGTTATGGTTCTAAACGTTGGAGTGTAAAATGTCTGATTTTGCCGTGATGCTAATCGTGGTATATAAAAGTTAACTTTTGCCAGAAGATCCGGACAATCTACCGCATTATGAATTAGCTTGTCCATGTACTTAGCGCTTGTTAATTCTCTACGTTTCGATAACGACTCGATGTCATGTCGTAAAAGTAAGTTTTCATAATCAATCCCTCTTTCTGGGTAAGACCCATCAGATTTAAAAGATAGAAATTTTAAGCACCTGCGTTGTACTGTTATAATGTATGTCTTGATTAAAAGACATGTATAAAGATTGAAATTTTTGAAGAATCGGTATTTTGAAATGATAATGAAACATTGATATTTGTGTTTAATGCTGAATGCTTCAACATGCTTATCAATTCAATGGCTTCGTTAGGCTGATGGCAGCGAATTATTCGATGGCGTAAAGTGTTGCAGTGTAAAAATTTAAACCTGAAAAAATGATGTTAACAGTATTTGTAACTACAGTGTTAATTTATAAATAAATAAACCGTACGTATATTTTGTGATTTTGTATTGTTTCATACTGGCCCCCTACATTAATCTTGTTGCATTAAAAAAAAAATCCCGGTGTCCCAGTCCATGGAATAAAAGGAAGCGACAAGGCACGTTGATAAACTGTAATCGATAAGCGCCATCTGTGAATAGCGGCGTGAACTAACCGACACATGTACACAAGCGATACGTGTGCGTGCGTGTGTATATTCTTTCGTACTACACTAAAATAAGTTAAATATTTGTAATCAAAAACACTTGGTTTTACAATTTATATTAATTAAACATTATACTTCCGCAAGTTTTGTGCATTCTCCTTTCGACAATGTTCCTGTGGACGGAACTTCTTGGGCAAGTTGTATAATATTTATTCTACTTAATATAAATAGTAAAACATAGTGATTTTGTTTACCAATATTTACCTTGTTAATAACGTTTCATCGGGTGATGTACATATATATTTTGTACATATTGTGCTATGACGGCAACACAAGAAATGGTTCTTTTATTCGTCCTCGATTTCCGCACTGTTTGACATTCCAAGTTTCAAATAACACAGGGAATTACACGGCATGTAGATACATTTTACCGGGAAAGCGCCGTCTAGTGTTAGCAACAAACATAATTTACAGAAATCCATCGAATTTGTATGGTGGCGCCATCTAATATTAGCGGCGTAAAGCTCGATTTTTTATGCTCTGTTTCCCATTTCTCTTGTCATACCCCTGGCCCAGTTCGCGCCTGTTTGATAAATATTTTGAGGTATAAAGTTAAAAATTGAAATAAAATCTGAAGCTATACACCGTTGGTGGCAGATGACCTGGTAGGCGTCGCCAAAAAAACAAGTTAAAAATTACCCTGATACTAGACAACGTTTGTTTACACAAAGCTTGCAAATGTAAGATAAATCATTTAATTAAGTGATTTTGTTTTCAGGTGACCCATAGAGTGACCGGTCAGGTGATGGTGCTGAAGATGAACCTGCTCCGCTCCAACAGGAGGAACATGCTGAAGGAGGTGGAGCTGATGAACAAGCTGTCCCATCCGAACATACTCTCGTTCATGGGGGCGGTCGTGCACGAGGGGCAGCTGCACGCCCTCACCGAATACATAAACGGGGGCTCCTTGGAGCAGCTGATCCAGAACAGGAGCATCGCCCTGTCCCAGGCGACGCGCATATCCCTGGCGCGGGACATGGCGCGCGGCATGACCTACCTGCACTCGAAGGGTGTCTTCCACAGGGATTTGACGAGCAAGGTGAGCCGCTAATTGACGAACGCCTCGAGCCGTTATTCCACTTTGCCGCGTTTCACGTTAATTGCGCGCCGTCGTCGGTTCGGTTTCTCCTCGCGGAAAAATCATCCATTTCCTAGGATTGTTTGCGTTAAAAAAGAAAGCAACTACCAGCATCTTCAATTAGTTTCTCTGTCTATGAGTAACATACTATAACATAACGTGCATTTATTGTTATTACTGTATACAATTAATTAATCAGAATGCGCATGAAATTATGAGAAAATTGATTTTTGTATAATTTTATCTTTTGCAAAAATATTCTTTTCTTACGGACATGTCGTCGCAATACCTTTGCATTGAAAGTTGTCAATTGTATATTTATCACTTTTGACAAGTAATGTCATGCTCGAAAATTAAATTTTCAAAACAGCCTTTTGAAAGTGAAATCCTCAAACTTCAAAAAATGTGTCAAAATCATTAAAAAAGGGGTAGGGTTCAATTAATTATCTATTAATCGATTTTAAAATAGTGATAAGCAAATTTAGATGAAAAGTTAAGAATGTTTTGATACTAATAATACGCACATACAGGGTCTTTTTTTTTAACTCAGAACATATGTTCATTTGCCTTTGTCCTTATTTGATAGTTGCTGATGATTTGAAAACTTGTAAGCATTGTATTTAAATTCTTTTAATGTCTTGTAAACGGAAGCTGAACTTATTTGAAACTGTGCTGCGATAACTCTTAACAATGATATGGGGTTCTGATCTAAGTAACATAAAATGTTGAGTTTCATCTCTTCCGTTAAAATGTGATTTCCTTTAGCCCTTTTAATGTGAAAATTACTCACGCAGCCAGTATTGTCGAAATGATGGACAATATTACAAATTGTTGAGATGGGTGGTACTTGTCTGCTCGGATACTCAACCGAGAACAAATCTCTAACACGTCGAATGCTGTTCCCACTCTTGTACCAATTAATTATCTGTATTCTTTCTTCGGTGATGTAATACATTTTTATTAATAACACAATTTTGACAATTAAATAAAACTGAGTGTAAGTATGGTTGCCTACATTGCAATGCGTTGATGTGATTATTATAACATAGAACATAGACGTTAACAATCATATGTTCTGAGTTGAAAAAAAGACCCTGTATTTAATTGAGATAGACGCGGGTAAATTCAAGAAAAATTATGATTGAAACGTACTTAAGAAAATGTATGGTCCTAGGAAAAGCAGAGTGTTTTGAAAGCTATATTGCATGCGAGTACAAATACCAAGGTACGAAGCTTTAGAAACTGGTCAAACAATCTATTTTTTTGTAAAATCACAACTCACTTGAAAATCGGTGTATTAAAAAAAACCAATTTGCTTTTGAAAAAGCACCTTTTTCTGAAGTGAATACAATCTTATCGACACGGTGAATTTTTTTTCGATTTTTCTTCGAACTGAAACATCAATAAAAATATGTTTGGTAACTACAAAGTACAAGAAAGTATTGTTTACGAGATTCTTTTTCTGTTTCGAAATTCTAACGGAATTATCCATTTTGAGGCGATTCCGAACATGTGTTTTTAATGGCTGTGTGTGTATGTGTGTCTCTCTGTGGGTCCTGTATCTTAAAAACTAATAGAGGCATTTAATGCAACTGACGAATGAAACAGTTTTTGGTTTAATTTTAAAACCCTAAAATGAGTGCTTACTTTTACTACTTTTTTAAAATTTTTATCCAACATATTTTGAAATATTAAAAATATTATAAAAAATCATGATGATGGTTGCGACCGTTACTACGTGCTAATCCATAATATAGATTGTTTGAAACACTATTTTTTTTAACCACAATGATTTATTCTAATGTATAGAATTATATAAATTTACACTTACACAGTGCAAATTTTTAATCTCTGAACATGCTAATTGCGAGCATGTACAATTTCGTATGTTCAATTTTAGAAAACACACTTCAATCGCATTGTGCCTTGACAGTTCGCAACGAACCGTACAGTGAAGCTTTGTGTGTTGCCTATAATAACAACAATTCAGTTTGTCAGATTTGACAATTCAAAAGTCATATTATTTACATGCTTGCAATTAACATGTTCAGAGATTAAAAATTCGCACTGTATACACATAACACGAGTTAAGTTTTGACATTTAAAGGTCACTTGAAAATGAAACTTAAGTCGTGTTATTAAGAGTATATAAATGAAACTTTGTATATAAGGTGTGAGCCACAGAATTTTTTTTCAGAGTTGGCCATGCCTGAGAGAGAGAGAGAAACATAGCAGTCATGTCTGAGATTAATTCATATTTTTAAATCCAATTCAATTGATCTAATCAAGTCTCAAGACCTAATAATATACGGCATACCTCATTTATCCAGGCCAACTCTGTAACAAAATTTTGTGGCTCGTACGTTACAATACAATAAATAATTGTGGTTTCAATTCAATCTCTATTACAAAAATTGTAGAGAATGTCAAAATGAGCAACTTTTTTTAAATGCTACTAAATGTCGATTAATATACAAAATACAAATCGGTGTAAGTTACACGATGTAACTTTTTTTTAAATCAAAATAATTTTGAAAAAAATAACAAATTATGCGTTTATTGCAGTTTTTGTGGAATACAACCTCTGCATTTAATTTTCATAACATAACTGGCTTGAAAGTCGATATATAAATTTTTAAAAATCAAAATTAAAAAGTAGCGTGTTGTGCACATATTACATACGTTTCATGGAATTTTATCTTTACATTACATATGTTTTTTTTCCTTATCTTTCTTTATCTCAAGTCTAAAACGAAAATTCACTAAGCCACTTGAAAATTATAATTTTTTTAAACAATATAATTAGGAAAATATACTATATTTTGAAATAACATAATTTTTATAGAATTTAATTTTTAATTTTTCGATTTTGTCTTGAATTTAAAAATAATTTTGGTAATTTCACAACACGCCTAAAAAAATCAGAGTATTACCATAAACCATGGCAAATTTAAAATAGCGAAATTTGGTGCAATTTTTACCGAATTTTAGCTTTGCCTGCCAATTATCTTTCAGATTATAATAATTATTCCTGATATGATAATCGCCGAATACAAGAAAACTATTGAGATTAGGAACAGGGAACCCTTATACAATCTGAAAGATAATTGGATTCTACTTAGGAATACGTTACTAAATACAGGGTGTGCCATTTAAAAAAACGAAGTTATTTAACTTTATTAAGTTCGGTTTTTCTATCGCATTTTTTTTTATCACCCTGTATAATTTTTTGCATGAAATCATGGTTGGCTCTATAGTTTGAACCTTCAACCAAATAATAGAAATGATTTTAATCGTTCAACGTCAATCACTGGTTCAAAAATAAAATTTCACCCAGACCATGCATTTCAACAAATCTTCAAATATTTCGAAAACGGCAAACAATAGGTATAGGGAGTATTGAAGTAACTCACCTTTATTTGCTCCATATAATTCAAAAATGACAAAAAATACAGGGTGTTCTATTTAAAAAAACATAAGTTTAAATTTGAATATTTTTAGGGCATGCAACTTACTATTATACACAACGTTTGTATAAAACATTTCGAAATTTTGAAAAATAAGCACGTGATTGACCGTTCCCAGAGCTCTGAAACGCCCTGTATAAATTTTTAAAAATCGAAATTAAAAAGTAGAGTGCTGTGCACATATTACATACGTTTCATGGAATTTTATCTTTACATTACATATGTTTTTTTTTCTTATCTTTCTTTATCTCAAGTTTAAAACGAAAATTCACTAAGCCACTTGAAAATAATAATTTTTTTAAACAATATAATTAGGAAAATATACTATATTTTGAAATAATACAATTTTTAAAGAATTTATTTTTTTATTTTTCGATTTTGTCTTGAATTTAAAAATAATTTTGGTAATTTCACAACACGCCTAAAAAAATCGGAGTATTACCATAAACCATGGCAAATTTAAAATAGCGCAATTTTGTGCAATTTTTACAGAATTTTAGCTTTACCTGTCATTTTTCTTTTTTCGATTGTTTCACGCAATTTAAAATCGAAAGTTGTAAGTAATCTTTATTCAGTAAAACCACTTACATACAAGCATTATACAGGGTTCGTCAAAATTACCTCTCTATAACTCTCTAACCGTAGAAAATTAAAAAAGAAATCATACAAAAGTTTCTTATATGTAAACAATCGATTGTTTAAATATATACAGGGTGTTCATTTTTCATTTTATTACGGCAATTTGGCAACCTTTCCTTTTTCAAATAGAACACCCTATATTTGGGTCATTTTTTTCTAAAGTTTCATGTTTCGAAGATATTTCCTGAAAACACATTAAATGGTCCACCCGGTATATTTTTACATTTTTTAAATCTAAAATAAGAATTATAATTGTAGGAATCATTTTTTTTTTAAATGCATCATTTAATACAGATTCCTGAACTTAATTAAAAGATTAAAAATATTTTCACACATACATCCAATTTATTTCAACCAAACATAAAAAAAACAATAACAAGACAAAAAACAAAACAATTAAATAGAATTAAAGTGCATCCTCGAGTGGCTTGATAATGCTCTAATCTCGCCACAACTTTATGAAATAATTGACAAACTGTCATTTAAACATTTTTTTCTAGGTGTTTTTGCCGAACCCTATATACACAGTGGGCCAAAAAAAAACGGTACAAATTTTAAATATTCATATTTTCAGTAATAATTAACGTATTAATTATTGCTTCGAAAAACAAAATATTTACACTTTGTAGATGACAAAAATAATTAATTGGATTTTTGAAAAGTTTTCTTATCGAAGATATAAAGGCGTTGCAAAGACGGGAGTTTATAATGCACCGCCGCATCGCATTTTTAGGCACAAAATTACTGGGCCATGACTTGTTTTCGTTTTCTAATGAATCTCAAACATTCAAAAAAATCGATTTTTTCAGACTTTGATCGGCCGTAGCGGCTAAACGAAAACTCCAAATTGAACGCGGTTTTCAAATCTGTGCTCCTTGGGCGCAAATTGGTCGGTTTCAATTAAAATTGGCGATTTCAAATTTTTGACGAAAACTTGAAAAACTACCCAAAAATTGAATTTAAAATGATTTTCTGAAGAAACCGCTGGTTCGATTCTGGGTTTCTATACGTCACCAGAAAGAGCCCTTCGAGGCGCTTCAGAAAATGTACTTGCCCAACCACAAATGTCTATTTAAAGCCCGTGACGCGTCAGCAAAGAAAACTCGAAAATGGAAAAACATCGAAAAACCCAACTTTTTTTAATAATCATCGCAAACCTTCATATAATACTTTTTTTCATAGGAAGAACGAGCTAAATCCATTGGCGTTAAAAAATTTCATCTAGAAAAGATTGCAAGAAAGTTGTAACTCACCATCAACATTACGAAAATTTGGGAAAGAGTCAATTTTTTCAGACTTTGAACGGCCACAGCGGCTAAAAGAAGAATTCAATCGAACGCTTTTTCCTCCTTGGGCGCAAATTGGTCAGATTCAATTAAAATTCTTTCTTTACTTACTTTACTCTTTCTTTTGCCCAAAAATTGCATTTAAAGTGATTTCCTGAAGAAACCACTTGTTATATTCGGGATTTCTATGTCACCAGAAAGATCCCTTCAAGGCGCTTCAGAAAATGTACTTGCCCAACCACAAATGTCTACTTGAAGCCCATGACACGTCAGCAAAGAAAACTCTAAAACCGAAAACATCAACTTTTTTATAATCATTGCAGACCTTCATGTAATACCTTTTTTAATCGGTTCTCTCGATTGGCGTTAAAAATTTCATCTAGAAAAAATCACAAAAAGTTGGTAAGTCACCATGAACAGTGGCGGCTCGTGAAACATGTTGATAGCAGAGCCACTTATACACTTTACTATACTTAATCGTGGTATTTTTGTTAATTTTTGTATTTTTTTTTTAACTATTCTGATTGACATTTTTTAATCCAAAAACTCAATAATACGAATAATAATTGCATTATATTTTGTAAAATTTTATCCTCAGGATTTTTTTTCTTCAACGTTGTTACAAAAATCCAGATTCAAAAGCCAAAGTAAGTGTAAGAGAACAGTATTTTGTGAATTTTTTTTTTATCTAAAATCCAAAAAAATTAAAATAAAAAATCGTCCTTTTAAAATTAGAGCTTTTTGAAAGTTTGGATTTTTATTCTCATGGAATTTTTTTCTTCAATGTCATTCAAGTGGTTTTGAAATACAGTGGATTAAATGAAATTTGTGGCAATGCATCCAGTGAATTTTGGCTACTTAGAAACTTTTGCTGACTTTGTCACTTCGTTCTTATTGTTTCTTAGTTCTGCCCAACTACGTAATCTATCACTGCATTAAAATTAAGTTCTTATATTTTATCAAATTTTTGAAAAACTGTCAGCAATGGTATGATTACACCAGATATACTACCCTGAACCATAATATTGGCTTAATATAGCAGTACCATGTACCAATTAGAGATGGGTAAAATGACTAATTTCTGTAATTTGTTTCACTAGATCTGACTCACGATCAGCTCAAAAGAGTACATAACTCAATTACGAGCGAGTGATCTATCATCTCCACCTCAATCAGTTACATGTCAAGAATAATTCTTATTTAAAAATGTCTTTCGTCGCCAACTCGTCATTTATGTAAACTTGTTCGAAAACATTCACATTAAGTTTCTAAAATCAATTGCTTTTAAAATGCGATATAAGGATTTCGCCATACCCTCAGTTGCGTTCGAGTTAAATATAGATAAACTCTGCTGTCGAAGATTTTATGCAGACATGTCATTTTTTTATAAACTTATTTCAGACAATGTACATTGCTCATCTCTTTTATCCCAAATAAGTTTAAATGTGAATCCTACTAACCGACCAACCAGACATCTATCCATATTTAGAATACCATTTCATGGTACAAATTACGGCTTAGATAGTCCAATTTCACGCTTTATGCAGATTTCCAATTCATTATCAATCAATCCAAACTTAGATTAGGTATTATATAATCTATTTTTATTTCTTGTATTTTGTATAATGGAGGTTCGGTTAATAAATTATTATAATTATTACATGAAAGCGGAAAGCAAAACAAAAAAAAAGGTCCTCGCTTTCCAAATTCATTATTACTTATCTCACCAACTCATTTCACTTTGAGTCAGTTCACTCAGGAGTTACCCATCTCTAGTATGGAATTAAAACACACAATTTAAAATACGAATTGTATTAAAAGAAACACTTTTTCTTTTGCAGAATGTCTTGATAAAATATCACGACAACGGAGACCTACAAGCAGTAGTGGGCGATTTCGGCCTGGCGGCACGTATCCCGGACATCAACAGCGTCAAGCTGTGCACAGTAGGATCGCCGTACTGGATATCACCGGAGTGCCTGAAGGGTCAGTACTACGACGAGAGGAGCGACGTGTTCAGCTACGGCATAATCCTCTGTGAGCTGATTGCCCGCGTGGAGGCCGATCCCGACCAGTTACCCCGGACGGACAACTTCGGACTGGACTACCTCGCATTCCTCGAACTGTGCGAACCCACCGTTAACCCGGACTTTCTGCGGCTGGCCTTCAGCTGTTGTACAATAGAACCAAAGAGCAGACCTAAGTTCCTTGACATTATTGGTGTGTTGAGTAAAATACTTTTGGACATAAAGCAGCAGGAGGCGGAGGAGGCGGCCGAGGAGTCCACGCAGCTCGCCACCTGTACGGCTAAGAGTGTTGAACAATTGCCCGTTCTTTCAGTACAAGCGTCCGCCCCACAGCATCGTAAAAGTAAGTTTTTTCTAATGATTTTCCTAATTTGTGTTGTTAATGTTTAACAGTTGAAGTGAACCCATCACACAAGTTTAAACTGTCATCACAATCTTGACTTATGTGCAGTTGAATCAAACATTTTTAGTAGATTTGTTTTCAAACTTTATTAGCCCTAACCAATTTTTGTTTACTTGAGGGGTACAGGCTGTGCGGTTGATAAAAATACAATTAATCACAGCAGCAACAGCTTTCACCATCTCTTTTAGGAAAACTTTAGTTCTCTAAAGTCTTTGCCTTCTCAGTGGCTTTAATTTTGGCCCTCTCGCAATTTTTTTCTGGCCCCCTTCAAGTAAATTTTGACAAACGCAGGACGCTGATTGGCTTCAAATTTGTCTCCTCCTCTCCCGCAAATTGTTTCAGTTTCATTCAACCCATTTTTTCCCAGTGTTCCATTTTTTTTTATTCCCGAATTATAAGAAAACGTGTAGTCGCAAGAGTTTGTTTGCATTATGCACTTATTCTACACACACATGCATTAAAAAACGTAATGTAATAATACATTTACATATTATGCTTTAATCATTGGTATCTAACCAATGTCAGTTAAATGAAATAAGAAATCAAAGAAAAATAATTGGGGTTAAAGCTCTCGAGATTTCTATAAGATTCGTTACGAGCTGTGGCTTTACATTCCGCCACCTTCCTTCCTTTTTCCCACATTTTTTTCTTTAGTCCCGCTTAAGTAAATATTGACGAGCAGAGGCTAATATACCTACTATATTATATTTTTCCACCTCACCGCAGCGATTTACCTAGAAATCAAACCCCCTTGCAGGGTTTTGCACCCCCTAGTTATGTCACTGGTTTGTAGAAGGAGAAGTTTCTAGTAAAAGAGTCCATGCAGCTCGCCACTGAACAGACTATCTGCTAAAGCTCTAACCGATAGTAAGAAAATGAGTGTTATCTACAGAGCGACTAGAAAAACCCTGGACACTTTTCTTGCGGCGGTCAAGAGATGGCGCTTCAGTAAAGAAAGATTGAAGCAGTACATTGTTGGGAATTTGTATTTATATCTACTTCAATGTGTTCCACAGCATAATTTAATTTTGACATTGACAGTAGAAAGTAGCGTAGCCAATTTTAATTTACAAACCAGAAAATTGTAAAAAAAATAGCGGCACCTGGTGTTAATAGTTGGAAAAGTGGCCGGGGTTTTTCTAGCCACATTGTAGTTAATGAATTTCCATGGTTAACATTAATTCAAGCAGTGGCAGATTATCGCACAGGTGAGAGCATTGACGTGGTAGGGGTATAATTTTTGTAATCCGAAGTGTATTATTGGCGACTGCCTATAAAGACTAGTTTTACCACAGTTAAAAAAACAGCGGCCTCAAAAGCAGTTTGCACCTCAGGCCTTCAGAGTGCATAATCCGCCACTGAATTCAAGGTTGATTTAACTTTGCTGGTTGGACTGTCACTGCAAGTCACTGATCAGTACACTGAAGTGAGTAGCACAGTGATGTCCCGTCTCATTACAAGTTTAGTAATTTGTATGCAACACTTTAATCCAGATTGAAATTTTAACGGAAGTCGCCCAGGGTGAATTTATCAATAGCATTAGATTTCCGCGCTCAACCGGCTTGTTTTTTG
The DNA here is from genome assembly GCA_910593695.2 of Ocypus olens. Classification (NCBI taxonomy): domain Eukaryota; kingdom Metazoa; phylum Arthropoda; class Insecta; order Coleoptera; family Staphylinidae; genus Ocypus; species Ocypus olens. The sequence goes on along the minus strand of OU343053.1, from coordinate 8,774,857 downwards.
GACATGTTTCATGTTATAACTAGGTCCGTAACTAACTCTAAAACGTTATTCATTTATTTTGCTGAGTGATTTCAGACTCTGAGCAATGTAATATAATGTAATTTCTACACTGTACATAGCGTAAAAATTGAGAACTAGTTCCTCAGTGTACTCTCTTCATTTTCTATTCGTCTAAACCAGGTGTCTCCAAACTTTTTCCATCGCGGGCCATATATATAGTTCTTCATAACCTAGTGGGCCAAGGTATAATCAATTTGATAACTAATTTCAAAACCTATAACAAAAAATCGAAAAATTTAACTGCTTGTCGTGGGCCGGATTCGTTGAGGTCGCGGGCCGCATTTGGCCCGTAGTTTGGAGACCCCTGGTCTAAACCACGGTTTCTCAACCTCTTTGGACCAAACGCCCACATTGTCAGGTGCGCTTCTTAATTCGCCCACTTTTAATTTTGACAGCATAAAATAATCTAGGTTAGGTTCGGGTTAGTTGTTACATAAACAAAGAAATTTGTAACGAGCTGATGGCAATCGACCTGTGCAGTGGAAGGGTTATAATAGTGGACTGTATTCTTCGTAATGACAGTTTGGGCCCTGCAGCAAAAAATGGGGCACTTACCTTAAGTCTCGCGGGTCGGGCTTCTTTGACGCGGTCAGCCTGGTCTGCCTCTGATAAGGACGAGGGTATATACAGTATGAGAACGACAACATTCAGATCAGGAAGAACACAATCCGTTTTTGATCTCTTCTCGAAAAAGGAAGAGGACTTCTTCCTTTTTTACATCAACCGTCGCGCATGTGCAATGTCCCCAAAATTGGCTGCACAGCGCGATTCAAAAAACAACATACAAAACGCGGCAAATTCAATGATCCTCCGCTTGAATCCCGAACAGGAGGAAAAGTAGAGTAACATTTATTACTTATAATTTTTTTCTTTTTGAGGTTGGTTGCCTTTGTAAAGTTTAATAATATTTGTTTCTAATTTCTCTTGTCCGCAAATGTGACTGCCGGTTGTATCAAGAAGCCATCAATTTCAGAATGGATTCGTCCACGCAAAATGAGTCACCCCCCCAAATGCAGATTGTCAAATAATCCTCCAATGTAAATGCCGAACGCCCACCAGGGGGCAATGCCACCCACGTTAAGAAACACTGGTCTAAACCTCTACATGTGGAATAAAAGACAGAAATTATGTATATTGACAACTCAATTTTTGTATAGTTGATTTAATAATAATGATAATAATAATAATAATGTTTATTGTTGTTAGATACCTTAAAGGTTTACAAAAGTCGAGCACATTAATGATAATAAAATGAAATACAATAAAATATAATAGCATGTGTACAGGCTAAAAGCACACTTAAAACTAATTACACTCATGGTCAAATTAAAATCTACGGATATTACACTATCACAGTCAATTTATAAAAGAAATTCTAGGAGGTTACAGTCAAGAAATTCTTGCACTGTGTAGAACGCGCCTTTTATTAAAATATCCTTAATTTTGGTTTTAAAGGTTTCAACATTGCTATTTGTGATATTTATTGGCAGTTTGTTATATAAAGTAGGTGCAAAATAATTAAACGCATTTTTGCTTTTTTCAAGACGTACAAATTTTGGTTGCAAGTTATCTTTGTGTCTAGTGTGACGTTGCATTTTAAAAATTCGTTTTAAGTGGGGTGTATGTCCCCATACCAAAATTGTGTATTTGCATACTGACTGAAAAAGTGCGATGTAAATTGTTCTTAGTACAGTTAGCTCTAATTTTTGTTTTAAATTGCGTAATAGGTATGTGACTTTGGATAACTTGCAGCATACGTTATTCACGTGTTTTTCCCATGAAAGGATTTGATCAATGTTAACTCCCAATAGTTTTACACCCTCTTTATTCACAAAAAGCTCTTCCATTTGTTTATTACTAAAGATGATTTGTTCGGTTTTACTTTGATTTAAATGCAGTTTAATTGACGCAAACCATTCCTCAACCTTTGATTGCATGTCGCTCATCCTATTTAACAGTTCCTGGATGTTGTTATTACTTACAGACACGGATGTATCATCCGCAAATAAAATAAACTTTGACATCTTATCACAGAGAGGCATGTCATTTATATAAATGATAAACAAAATAGGGCCCAGGACTGATCCTTGGGGTATTACATATTTAATAGGTTTGATACTTTACCTCTATACGATGTCGTCTGCTGTCTGTCTGTAAGATATGATTTAAGCAACATAACACTTTCGTGACCTAACCCGTATTGTTTTAATTTTGCTAATAAGATATCGTGCGACACACAATCAAAAGCCTTAGTTAGATCACATAATAAGGTGCCAACCATTTCATGTTTCTCGAAAGCATTCACCACATTTTGAACTTTGTGACAATGAGATGCTGGTGTTTCTCTTTTCTCTGAAACCGAATTGGGATTCCGTGAATAATTTATTCTTTTCAAAATGTACAACCAATTGGTTTTTCAAAAGAGTTTCAAAAATTTTGCTAAAGATAGGGATCAATGAGATTGGTCTATAATTTGTCATTTCATCAGCGTCCCCTTTTTTAAAAATTGGTATAACTTTTGAACGTTTAAGGCATGTAGGATATATGCATTTTCTTATGCATTCATTAAATCATTTTGTTAATGATATGATTATAATGTTTACGACGGACTTTATTAATACTACGCTGATCTCATGGATATCTCTACTGCTTTTATTTTTTATGTTCGCTATTGTTTCCCGTACCTTATTGTAAGATATTGAATCAAAATTGAAATTATCCCTCATAGACGTGTTATCGAGGAATTCCATAGGGTTTTTCTTATTTATTGGAATACTTTTAACAATTTCCTCACCAATAGTTGAAAAAAAATCATTAAACATTTGAGCATTTAATTTCCCTTCAAGAACCTCATTGTAATCCCCCCTTTCCCTATTTACTAGGTCCCATATCTTTTTAAGATCGTAATTGTTATCTTTGAGATGTTTTGCATACTTTTGTTTTTGCTGCTGATTGCAGCTTCCGTTTGTATTCGGTTTTGTATTTTTTTTAAATTTCCACATTTCGTGCTGTTGGATATTGGCTGCAAATATCTTGCATTTGAAAGTGCATTTTATTTCTCATTTCCTGTAATTTATCGTCAAAATAAGGAACGCAGGTGGGGGCATTCTTTTTAATCATTTTGTAGGGAATGAGGTGTCAATACATTCTTGAAATTTCTTAATAAAAATTTCACATTTTTTATTAACATCTAAGGCTTCAGAGTCAATAAAATTCAAGTTACAATTATAGACACTCTCAAAGAATTCAATTTTTCCCCTTTCCGTTATTGGTCGCACTCTTCTAAGTTAGTCATGGTTTACGTCCTTATTTATTGGAAACTTACAAGTAATCGCTTTATGATCCGACAAACAAGTTTCTTTTACATTAGTTACAAGATTTTTAATATTTGTTAGTATATTATCTATACAGTTATTAAGTCGTGTTCTTTCACTAATCGTGACTTTCAGACCAAACGAATTTGTCAGATCCGTAAATGCTGTTTTACTTGGATTGTTCGAATTAAAGTGAATATTGAAATCACCTAGAATCACTATTTTGTACAAATTAAAATTCAATTTTCCAAATAATTCTGAACAAATATTTAAAAACTCATCAAAATTTCCATTTGGTGAGCGATAAATAGTTATTACAATACATTTAAGATCAATTGGTTCTACCGCCGCAATTTCGCAGTGGATTTCTTGTGACAAATTTACTAAGTCGAGCCTGTGTTTAACCCTCAAGTTATTCTTGATTAGTATAGCACAGCCTCCGTTCTTTTTGTATTGCCGACAGAACGCCGACATAGTTGTATAGTTTGATAATTTAAAATAATTAATATTTCGAATTCATTATAGAATGTTTCTTTTTATCTGAACCAGGCGTTGCAAACTTTTTCAGAGACTTGATTACACACTAACATAGATACAGAGTATGCATTTAAATAAATAAATTTACAAGCAATCAATTATTGTTTCCCCATCAGACAATAAACTACAGACCAGTTTCAGACTTTTAGCCCTAATCCGTGCAGTAGAGTCGTTTTTTTTAAAACAATTGGTGTCTCGCCAGTCAGACCGGACAGCAGAGAGTGACATGACAATGCACAATTGCGGCGGTTCTTGATGCTAGAGACCAATAGGTGGCGGTCGACCAAATAAATTTACAGTTTACAATTAAGTAAACAATCTTTTTAATAGTAATAAATATCGTTCGCAGGCCTTATAAATCCTCATTAAAACTCACAACTTTCGATATACATACATCTATTTGAACAATCTGTTTCACTTACCAGCATGAAGCCCTTTAGCATGCTCCTTCATGACCCAACAATAATCCAGACTCTAAAAAGTGTTATCTGTTGTCTTGCGTGCTCTGTGGCTTCTGCGTCTATTCTTCTCTAAGGACCCGACATGTAAATGCATGTGCATGAGTTGGTTTGACACATCTACTCGCACACCTCTCATCTCAATTTTTGTTTTGTGCAGGACATTGCGCTATCTGATGAAGATTGGTTCGGTTTTTCTCTCCGCACACTAGGTGAGCTGCCCAACGTTCGCATGCTTCCCACGCTTCCTTTCATAATTGTTCAATTTTGTTTTCACCAATGTTGGAAAAATCATCTGGTCGTCTATTTACATATCTATCTACTGCGCCACTCAGGTGGTTCGTGTCTTAAACACGATCCCTACGATCTCATCAACTCGTTGAAAAACCGTGGTGGTTCTCTTTGATCTCGGGCATACGGCAGGTGTACATTCTCGTCTTGACAATATCTGCGCTTTGGTTTTATCCTCGTTTAATAGTATAGTACATAACTAGAGTTGTAAGTAGAAAATTATGCGCAACTGAAAGATATTGCGTACGAGCCGCGTAGCGGCGAGTAACATAATTTCACGAGCGACCTTACATTTATTCGCTTAAACTAAAGCCATATTCAAACTGAATCTTGTCAGGGTGACGTTTAAATTTGTATTAATTAATTGCCGCTAATAGCAATGTAGGACAACTACCAACTAAACAAACAAATTACCCCTCGAACAATTTTCGGTCGAATAATATATTGTCCAATATATTGATTGAACAAATTTAAGAATACGGATCATTGTACTCACTCTAAAGTATTAATCTACTAAGATACTGTTGCGATGGAAGTACCAATAAGGCATGACGTGAAGTTTATTGTGCCGGTTATTGTTTAACCAATAAGTTGTAATCTGACATTTAAATGTCACTGTCACTTTTGATGTTTAAAGATGAACAGACGAATGCAGAGGGACTCGGCGGACATTAATTGTAATTGGCTAATAAGTATATAATATGGCGAGGTACATAAGTGGTATTAGTAAATGTTACACATTTATGTACAACATTTAACATTTATATATGCTCTATATATTCGTAATGGGTCGCTTACGATTGGTGAAAAGAGTTCGGTAATTCATCAATTACAAAGTGGGAGTAGGTAAAATATTTTCTTCCTACCTTGTTTGTATAGCTGTATTGTTGCCTGTCTTCTGATAGTGTTGTAATCCGCCCACTATTCCCAGATTCTGGCATTTAGAGTAACCACTTGGCATCAACACATTCTCCTATCAGGCAAATGCACTTGCCATACAAAACTATTATTTGCCGACACAACAATTAAGGAAGAATTCTCTTCATGCCGTTGTTGTTAATCTGTCTCTGGTTCCTCTTTCATTAGTCTTAATCTACTCTTTCTCTCTTGTCTCTACTAGTCATCCTCCTTCTTATTGTCTCTTTGCCTTCGGAGCACCTGCACTGCAATCTCCGGAGTCCTATTGTGCGCCACTGAAGATTTACTCCTCTGGCAGCCTTGCTTTGTCTGTAAAGTCCAGGAGCTTTTTCCAAGGGATAGTATTCAGCAGTGTGTCGGTTAGCCTAGAATGTCGAATAGAGCCGAGGATTGGATTTTGAATGCTTCTTATACTTCTTCTCTCCGTTCCTATCCAATCTTGATATTGGCAACCATATTTGTTATTTTCATTTTATTTACTCCTGTCCTGAATAATTGCGGTCATCATTAGGAACCACATTCTGAGATTTTTCATCTCCATCCTACCCCTCTCTTTCCAAACACTTAGCCCTGAAGTATGTTTTGCAATAAGCCTCTTATTCACACAGCAGATATTGCTGAATTTTTCTTCCTCTAAGCATCCGAGGCATAAAAGGTCTGTTTGTAGACGGACTCAGACTTATCAAGGTCTTAGACTTGTCGAGATAGGCTTAAACATGTTGAGACTGGCTCGGACTTGTCGAGACAGACGGCTCCAGTCCTGCGGCGGTTGGTGGATGTCCGGCGGTGAGGAAACGGAAGAAAATTTGAGCGAGACAGCAACGAAAAATTTGCTTCCTCTATAAGAGTAAGTAGTGCAACACGAGCGGTATCCTTGTCTTTGCCCTCCCTACGGAAATCCAGGAGCCGCCGCTGCTCCAGTCTAATCGGTGACCCCTACCCTCATGGCGGCCGGTAGATCATAGAAGTCATTCAAGGTCGCACAAAGTCATTCAATCAATCAAACAATTAATATTCATCCTTATTCTCCATCCCACTCTTTCATCGATAAAATTATCTCTCGCACTCATTGGCTCTTCGAGGGGTTTGTGCAAATAGTGCACCTACATTCCCCCACATCTTTCATGGTGATCATCTTAGGACGCCCACTTCCTGAGCCGAAAGGTTAAGGAGTGGGAGTGGCCAAAGTGACCCTATTCCTTCTATGTACCATTGGAAGAGGGGTTCGAGTGCCACTGTTACCTCATCCCAATGTTACCTTATGCAGACCTGTATGCATCTGTGCATCGCTAAAGATCTTTGTCCTAGCTTTGATAATGGATTTCATGTATTCCTCTCTAGGCGAATCTTCTTCTTCGCCCAGCCACCCATTGCCAACGTCTTTTTAGTTCTTTTGACATTCTGACGACTAGTTACCTCCTGGCCGTTCTGTTCAGATGTATTCTACGCTTGTGTACCAAGCTCGATTTCGTTACATTTCTGTACAGGATGGCAAATATAAGTTGGCCAGATGCGCAGAGAGGAAGTGAAAGCTCTCTCTCTACTGCCGGCCGAGTACAGTCTTTGTAATAAGCGGTCACATATTCTTTGCATGCGCTATTCATTTAAAACTCAATCGGGCGCTCCCCTCCACATTGAAAATGAATGTACGAGGCGCGCGAACTCTTCACGAAATCTATCGAGAGCGCCCTTCGAAGGTACCGTCCACAATTTTGCCACTGCGCAATGGCAAGTTATGTTTGCCGACCTGTAGATACTCGCATTTGAATTCTGAAATACTACTTACTTACTACCAACTTTAGTTATAAGGAACCATTCTCCAAATTAAAGTTTACTTAACCTTCCCGTACCCGTGCTAAAAAAAATCGTTTAGGACCCGTGGGGGTATCTGAGATACCCCAGCTAAAAAGGGGATTTATACCGGGTGACCCAGGGTTCTGTAAAAGCCCCATAACGTATTTGCTATTTGAGATATCGACTTTTAGTTTTCTTGAACTGGTACCCACACTTATTCTACATATTTTAAAAATATGTATGTTTTTGTACAGGGTGTCCCAATATACATAACAGACCAAAGTTATGTTTTTTTAAATGGAACACCCTATATATTATACTTTATTTTCAACCCTCTTAATAAGCTAATAAAAATAGTATAAGATAGTAAAGGTCTATTATGGACGATTGGTTAGTTATGGGCAAATTTGTAGCAAAAACAAGGACACATTGCAAAAATTGCAGAAGTGCTCCTAGCAAAGCCATCGTCATTTTTTATACACTGAAGAATTTTCCACATCATGAAGAATTATACAAATCGGCTTTGGTTCTTTTTTATTGATCCTGCTATACAGGGTGTCAACATACGCAAAATATTGGATAACTATTTTTTTTCAAATGGAACACCCTATATATCTTGCCACCAGTGCATGGAATTTTTAATAAGCTTTCCAATGATGTACAATTTGTATAATGAAATATTAAGGATTCTTGAGATTTATCCATAAAAACATTTTTCTTTTGTCGCCTCCTGCTCACTTTTGGATTTTCAGCCAAAACTATGCATTTCTGAAAAAATAATAGGAGACCAAAGTTATAGAGCGGAAAATTTTCGATCGACATAGGTCTTTCGACTTTTCCAATAATGCGTACATTGCCCGCCAGAGTGCCCAAAATCGTGACCGTATATGCATTTTAGCGTTTTTCTCAAATTTTTTGTTAATTAATTGCACTATACTTTATTTTCCACGTCCTCTAGCAGAAAACTGGGTAATTATAGAATTATTCAAATGACCTACATCGATTGAAAAAATTCCGCTCTACAACTCTTAAAAGAAGCAATTTTTGCCCAAAATGCATCGTTTTCGCTAAAAATACAAAAAACCATTGAAAAACGCAAAAATTGATACATACATTTTCAATTTGCATTTTAGGGAAAACTATGCATTTTTGGCAAAAATTGCTTCTATTAAGAGTTGTAGAGCGGAACATTTTCAATCGATATGGTCCATTTTAATTTCCCTATAATTTCCCGTTTTTCCGCTAGAGGGTGCGGAAAATAAAGTATAGTGCAATTTATTAATAAAAAAATTGAAGAGAAAACGCTAAAATGCATATACGGTCACGATTTTGCGCGCTCTGGCGGGTAATGCAGGCATTATCTTAAAAGTTGAAAGAACCACATCGATCGGAAATTTTTCGCTCTACAACTTTGGTCTCTTATAATTTTTCATGAAAATGTATAGTTTTGTCTGAAAATCCAAAAATCAGCGGAAGGTGGCAAAAGAAATATGTTTTTATTGATAAATCGCAAGAATCCTTAATATTTTGTTATACAAACTGTATATCATTGGAAAGCTTATTATAAATGCCATAGATTGGTGGCAACTTATATAGGGTGTTCCATTTGAAAAAAAATAGTTATCCATTGTTTTGCCTATGTTGACACCCTGTATATCACTATGATTAAAAGAGAACCAAAGCCGATGTGTATTATTCTTTATGATGTGGGAAATTTTCTAGTGTATAAATAATGATGCTATCTTTGCTAGGAACGCTTCTGCAATGTTTTCAATGTGTACATGTTTTTGCCACAAATTTGCCCATAACTAGCCAATCGTCCATAATAGACCCATACTATCTTATACTATTTTTATCAGCTTCTCAAGAGGGTTGAGAATAAAGTATAAAATATAGGGTGTTCCATTTAAAAAAACATAACTTTGTTCCGTTATGTATATTGGGACACCCTGTACAAAAACATACATATTTTTAAAATATGTAGAATAAGTGTGGGTACCATTTCAAGAAAACTAGAAGTCGATATCTCAAATAGCAAACAAGTTACGGGGCTTTTACAGATCCCTGGGTCACCCGGTATGTATATATATATTTTTTTATTGTAGTAAGTACATAGTTTAGGATATTAAACAAATATTTTATTCACAAAATACAACATTAACCTAAATTTGTTTCTAAAATGTATACATATAAAATAAAGTAATATATCATAACGGTAAATCAGTCATTATTCTGGGGAGTGCAATTTGGACAAAACATTTTAGTTTCTGTTGTTCTATGTTGGACACAAACTGTTTTATAACACGTCTCACATGAAAATTTCGATTTTTTATCACTGTTCCTTGGACAAAAATTACATCTCCTGCGGGCGTAAGGAGGTTGTGGTGTTGGTGCAGATGCCTCTATATTTTCTTTTCCAAATAGATTTAGTGCATGTTTCACGTACGAATGATATGGAATTTTTGAATTTTTTCGTTCTAAAAAGTTATTAAATTATATACATATAAATAATCGCAATTGAACATTAACTTACGTGTTACATTTGCCTGTACCAAATTCGTAGCTAGTTCCCTAATGAATGTTTTCCTGCGGCTTCTGTCATTTTTTCTCCATTGTGGATTTTTTTCCGTCCAGAGTACATATGCGTTTAGGGCTGCCATGTCCAATATTTCCATAAAAATACGAAACGGCCATCTTCTAGTGGCACGGACACAAGAATATTCGCTGGTCATTTTGTCTCCACTGTCCACCGCACCTTTTGTATGATTGTAGTGCAAAATTATTTCTGGTTTCTTTTTATTTTCTTCGCTTATTTCATTGCCGTGGTACTGTATTGATAATAAATTAACAGCCCGGTTCTTTTTCGGAACATACGACACTAATGTCATATTTTTCGTGAAGCCAAATAGGGACGAATACTCTGGTCTACTTTTATTAGCAAGAAATTGCCGAGGAATTTCTGTTTTATTAGCTCTTATAGTACCAGTAAGAGTTAGTTTATTTGCAAGTAACTCATTAGCTAACGGTACAGATGTAAAGAAGTTATCCGTAGTAATCCCTCTCCATGATCCAATGTATGGTGCAACTAAATCCATCACGACTCGTTTGCCTTGATTTACTTCGCGTTTTCCTTCTTTCATCCCTGTGTATACTTGTACATTCTGTATGTATGAAGTACTGCAGTCTGCAGCAACCCACATTTTTATCCCATATCGACCTGGCTTACTTTTCATATAGACACAGAAAGGGCAATTTCCACGAAAAGTGGCTAAACGTTCGTCTACACATATATGTTCACTTGGAGAATAAAACCGAACACATGCTGCTGAAAACTGATCAAATATGCTATGAATTGCTTCTAACGGATTTTTACTATTAGCAGTACGCTGAGGTCTTGTTGACCGATCGTCAAATCATATATGGCGGTACATGTGTCTGAATCTTTCACGAGACATTGCAGCCGTAAAGAATGGTTGTCTAAACATTTCATCGTCAGTCCACAGTTCCCGCAAAATAACTTTCCGCTCTCTATTTCTACCTGCTGATAAAAGTATGCCGATAAAAGCGTTCATTTCTGCCTTAGATATAATTGCTATATTTCTTTCTTTACTAGGGTTGTCTCGAATCCATTTTTCTTGAGTTTCTGCACAAAACAAATTAGTGCATTGACATATTTCATCGACCATTTCATCTGATATAAATAAATCAAAAGCATCTTTTATAGTGTTCAACTTTTGAGCACCATTTTGTAAACCGGGCTTACTTGTAATTATATTTTCACGATGGCGTCTCGTAGGTTTTGGTGGAATTGAATCCCATTCAAATCCTGATTTAGATTTAAATTTTATGTTGTCGCTTTCACTAACACTAACCTCTAAGTCTGATTCAATATCAGTTGCAGCACCATCTGACAAATCATCTTGAATGCTGACATTGTCTTCTACATCCGATAGCTGGTCCCATCCGTCATTATCTTCATCTTCACTGTTTGCACTCTCACAATCACTACTGTCCTCTAAGATTCGACGCAATTCGTCATCTGTCAAATATTTTTTAGCCATTTTGTTGCCGTATAAATAACTACACTTCTTGCAAACAACAGCTCTAAATATAGACTGTAGGCAGTGGTTTTTAGGTATACGCACGCGCACTTGGATCAGTTTTATCTGGGGTACACGAGGTTCCCCGCACGGGTCCTAATGTAGCATATATTAATGCAGGCGACATTACATACATTTGGAACCGTGCGGGGTCTTTTGCGCACCCCGCCATTAATATCAAATCAAATTGTTATTTTTTAGGGGCTTATCATTTTTTGATTTTCTTCAAATTTTCTCATACGCAAGAAAAATTATTATATTAGGATTAGGCAAAAGCCGGAATATTAAAAAAAATATATATATATATAAAAAATATTGCGAAAATATTGCTCTGGGGTCTCTAAGATACCCCGCTCGGGGACGGGAAGGTTAAAGAGCTCTCAAGTTATGAAATAGTATACAGGTTGTTTCATAAAATTTTTAGAAATTTTGTAATTTACGAATAGCTAACACCCTGTGTTATACACTGAGTTATGTTTCGTATGATCAAGTCATTTTCAAGATTAAAGATCAATATAAATATACTACTAAATTAGAACTAATTAGCTTCATCAGTTGCAGGAGAGAACTTTAACAATTTTGTACACATTCTTGTATCAACAAGTTGATAAGACGAAAACGGTACGGTTTCGGCCCCTGAAACCGTAGATTTTCAGTCCTGATTTTCAGTCCTGAAGGAATCTAACTGCTAAAATATACAGGGTGTTCCATTAATAAATATTTATAGTATAAAGTATAAATTTCAATATTTCTTGTTCTGCATAACTTTTGTAAAAAACATTTTTCAACATTTTGATTAATAAGCACGTGATTAACCGTTCCCTCAGTGCTAAAACACTGTATACAGGGTGTTTCAAAATTCATGCACCAAAAGTTTTCTGCGTACTCCTCGTAGATAAAAAGAAAAAAAAACCCTTATGACAAATCTTGATTTTCCACAAAATAACATGGATTAAACCCCTTCGCAGAAATATTAAGAGACGCCACTGCTCCCTATCAATGAATACTTTCGTTCGTGTGTAGAAACAGGCGAGAATACCACGTACATGTTCGCGCCCACCTGGTCTAGGGTCTCTCGAGCTTGTATTAGATAAACAAACGGTACCGATTTCATTGACGCAGCACACAAATTAGGTCAATGTACCATCGAGTATGGAATTGGAATTTTTAAAATCGATTTGTGTCTTCCTGGAAACACAGATGTTTTTACGAACTTTCTAAAAATGTGTTATTCCAAATTAGGTCTTGGCCTTGGGTAACAAAAGGATATCATTTTACAGCACCTACCCCCCGTGATTTTAAGTACTAGGATTGCAGGGGATACAAGTGTAGGAAGCCGCCAGGAACAATAAAAAAAAGCATAATAAATAAAGTGAACTTGAAATTTGTGTGTCGGTTTTATCAACCCGCACCGGACTATTTATGTTTAGATAAAATTATTTCAACTGCGCGCTCGAAATTAGGTCACCATTCATTCATGCGTCAACACTTAAAATCGACACCGTTTGTTTTTATACAAGCGAACGAAAGTATTAATTGATAGGGAACTGTGGCGTCTCTTTAATAATATCCGCGCAGGGGTTAAATCCATTTTATTTTGTAGAAAATCGAGATTTGTCATAAGGGTTTTTTTTCTTTCTATCTACGAGGAGTACGCAGAAAATTTTTGGTGCATGAATTTTGAAACACCCTGTATATCATGCCACTGGTCTCACGGTGGATCAGTTGGCGTTAATACCGTGCAGCCTTTTCTCACCATTATTTCCTTAATCATAATCAGTGTTTTTGCTTCTTCTACTATTGACGATTGCGGCATTTCTCCCCTCATCCTCTTGCGGTTTCTTGTATGGGAGCTACATAAATTTTGTAATTAAGGATGTGCTTTTTGCCTTACTGCTATTTCGCCTCTTCTCCAGTTCATAATTTCGGCGTGTGGAATAGGCTCAATCTTCAAACGGCGTGTTGAGTGAGAAAATCATTCGTAAACTTATTTTATACTCGGTGCCTCTTCATTTCCGTCACAGTTTTCTCCCAACATTAAACATCATTTTTATGCACAAGTTGCTCCTTGTTATACACCATAAAATATCATCACCAGAAGAATAGCCTCTTCGCTTTATACAATTTAAAAGTGTATATGTCTTCCATTAGATACTAATGCTTGCCTGAAATGGCTCCTAAAGAAAACTATTGCCACTAATGTTATTTTCCCAATACTTGCAGTAATGAGAGTTGATTTGACTGATTGATATTGCAGGTGTTCACTTCAGGATACATTTCAAAACATAACACTTTCTTTGTTAATATCATATACAGGGAGTCCTGGAAGTAATCTGCCAAATTTTAAGGGTGCTTTACTTGAGTCAATATTATTTACAGTAAGAGCGAGGAAGGTGAAGCTTTCGTTCACGCAAATTGCTGTTCGAAGCGCCAGCTGAGGGGACGATGCAATTCAAATAAATGAAAGCTGCCTTACTCTCGAGTGCTGTATTTAGTGTTGTTCGGTACCTCCCCAGAAAATCTGTAACGTTGTATTCCAAATTTTAAATAAAAATAAATCACATGTGTGGAGTCATTTGTTGCTATGAAAAAACAAAAACAAAATAAAGTTCTGTAATGTCAATAAGTGGTTACGTGCAAATTGTAGAAATTGTGAAAATTGATGATGAAGAATTATATATTGCTGAGGATATTCCTGATGATGTCTACGAAGCCGCACATGCCGCAAGGTGTGAAATGTTGTATAAAAATGAAAGTCACATTATCAGAAAGAATTGGAAAAATTTACACATTTACAGATCATTATGCGTGCATGAAAATCAGTGAGTAAAAGACAGTGAGCAAAGGTATAAACGAAAGAGGAACTTTCACTCACTGGTAGCTATGGATACAGACTCACTTTCTGGCGAGGTATCCAACAAAAGTTATATAAACTTGGTCCGATTCAGAAAGGTTAGTGAATTATGGCTTGTCAAAGGAGTAGGCTTTGGAAAGCATTGCTTTGCAATTATTTGTATTGCTGTTACTTCCAAGTTAACCTAACTGGTAAATGTGATTATTTTAAACATGCCTTTAACGTTTACCCATGAAGAATTTGCAGATATGAATTTTATTTATGGTTTTTGTAATGATGACGCTAGAGCTGCCATGCTGGAATGTCATTGGCGTTTCCCACATTGTAATGCGGTATCAAATCGTCAGGTATTTTTCATTGGTAAATGTTAAAAGCATGTTTAAACTAATCAAATTTACCAGTTAGGTTAACTTGGAAGTAACAGCAATACAAATCATTACGAAGCAATGCTCTCCAAAGCCTACTCCTTGAACAAGCCATAATTCACTAACCTGTCCGAATCGGACCCATGTTGATATTTTTTTTTTCAATATCCGGCGTGGCAGTAGCCAGGGAATTAGTTGTTTCAATAAGTTATTTGTTTATAGTCTTAGTAAGACTTAATTTTGTTTGCAGAGTTACGGACAGGTTGAATATTCATATATTCAGGCTATATTTCGTTTCATTTTATTGAATCTATAATTTTTTTTTTTTGCGCAAAATGACCTAAGTAATACACTCCTAAAGTTTGGCAGATTCCTAGATAGCGACTAGAGTTAAAAAATTAGCTCTTGATCAAAACTATAGTTGCCATCAATAAATGTTACGTTAATAAAGAAGGTGTTAATTTATACTATTTGAGAGAAATTATTGCAAAGATTTATGTTACACTTTTAAAACTGATAAATGAATTAATGTAGTTTCTCTATTTATAAAGAAGAATATATGGTTCGACCTCTGGAGGTGCACAGAATCTTCATCAAGAAGATCATTCTAATAAGAGAGTTTCGGGCTGAAGAATAATCGATTAGGATAAAGTACCTTTACTAACTAGCTCAATACGAGAGAGAGGTTATAACAGACAGAATGCACTGACCTTACTTAGTTGAACATGAGTTCTAAAAAAACTAAAGTAGCATCAGTGCATTCAAGTAAAAATAAGACAAATTTACACAAGTTTATACAAAAGTAAGAGGTAATAAAATTAAAGCAAGAAATGTACACGGATCTCAAATCGGGAGGCTGCAGGGTGAGCCAAGCCATGACAAAACGGGTCGAGAAAAAGGCGTGCAGAGAAGAATAATCCGCTTGAGAAGCCATGATGGTCCCAGTTGGACATGACGATAGTGATGATCGACACACACACACACACACGTTTGCGGAACTCGTAGCTATAGGCTTCGTGCCCCTTCTGACTAGTGGTAGCATTAATGGAAGATGGCTGGTACCAGGACCTAAAAAAAAAATACACGTTAACGGATGGTAGGTGCTCATATCTGTGTGTACTAGGTATCGGGCTCGGGGGTTTTGTGTATGTTAAATTTGCAGTTTTGGTGTCTCGAAAGCTCTGTTGTTGTTATTTCATGCTGTTTCGCTTAGGCGAATGAAAGGACGCTCAGTGTAAGTCTGTTTGCCTGTGTATATTATGTGTGAATGTGTTTTGATCTTTGATCAGTTTGATATGAAATCAGGGGTTGGTCGTTTTCCCAGGAAATTCGAAGCAACAACACTTCAGGACCACACTTAGAATATATTTGGGGATTTATTACTTTTATTGGGGTTGCACTAGACTTAGAGCAAGGAGTCAAAGCCATATTTCTGGCCCCACTGTACACATGCTGTTAGCGATAGCATTCACTGGCCAGGCACACCGCAGAGGCTTTTTTTGTTGATCGGGGATGAAATTTTCCTAATGGCTTTATGTTGGTTGAGTACAGAGCAATTGTAGATGGTATAAGTTGATTAAGCGTTCTACCGCCATCTGTCTGTCTTTAGTGTCAAGAACCGCCGCAGTTGTGCATTTGCATTTCACTCTGCCAGTGATTTTGTATAAGTAGATACCAATATAGACATACGTGTTCTAATACACCTCTGAAGCAAACATGTACAACGTGCCGTTTTATGCCCTCGTCGTTTTATTGTACATTAATTCCTAGCACGATATCTCTCTCGCGATCGCGAAGCGAGCGAGCAAGCCTACGACGTACGTTAGGCGGGTACCCACACGTAACCCTACATAACCTGGATCAGCTGTCATCTATTTACAGTTTATTCCATCAGTGAGTTTTAAGTTGAAATATCTCTTTATCTAACAAAATGGGCCGGAAGTGCATTGTTCGTGGTGCTTCCCAAGAAATTTAATTGGCGATGTCATTCCAGTTCTTTCGTTTATTGGAACTTTTAATTTTAACGCGTTATTTCGTTTGATTTGAGAAGGGGTATCCCGGTACTGCTATTGGTTCGTGGGATTCGCGATCGCGAGAAAGACAGATTTATGCCCAAGTACATTATCTGAGTGAAATGGTGAATAAAAGTACCATGCATTTCATATGTTGTAATCCTAACTAATTCAACATTTGTTTAAAATACAATAATATTGAATCAATCAATTATTGTTTCCCTATCAGGCGACAAAACTACAGACCAGTTTCCAAGTGTTGGGCCTCATCACCGACTCTACTGCACTGATGAGGACTAAGAGTTCGAAACCTGTCTATAGTTTGTCGTCTGATGGGAAACAATTATTGATTACTTGTAAATAATGGTATTTATCAACGGAATAGATCGAAAGAAGGAAGAATTTTTTTTTTGAAATTATAATGACCTTAGCGCACTTTGTCTGAGAAATGAAAGTATCAGATGACCACACATGCCTGGAATTTGTGGGTTAGAAGGGAAATTATATTAAGTTTGAATTGTTGGACAATATTTGAAATACTGTCTGGATCAGGAGCTGGGTCCGCGTGTTTCAAATATAATTATATGAGTTTGCCAAATTGTGGTGTCCGTTTGAAGTATGCAAGTTATATGGCAATGCCAAAATGCGCATACGCCTTATGTGCACTGCGATCCACATGAGTACAACGGCCAGTGAAGGTGTTGTAAACACTCAACACATTATCAACCTGCGCCAATGCTTAAGTTCTGGGTTAGAAAATGTAACTGCTGCGTTATATTAAGCTAGTGTTTGATTATAACGGGTATCCAACAATTATTGAAATTAAACATCAATGTCGATTCTTACTTTACATAAAATTATTGAACATGGCGATTACTCTCACATCTCTTAAACAAGAATCGACCTTTATGTTTAATCTTACAGCCACCCATAAATAAATACTTGTGTGGAAGTTGAGGAAGACAATTTTTATTTTTATTGAGTTATTAATGCACATTATTTATGTTTTAAACTGGAGAAACGAACTAGTAATGATTTCCAGTAAAGAGAACTCTGAGAAGTGAGTTGCCTGAGTCAGATGACACCTGTGAAAGTTTGCAGCTCTATTTGAGTCATGTAAAATTATTTATATTTTGGTGTCTACTTTGTTTTCGGGGCAAATTGGAAAATTTTGGATGTGAGGACCTTTTCTTTTTTTTCTCTCCATCTTCACCAAGTTTTCAAGCTAAATTTACTTTTTACATGAGTGAACTCCTTTTCACTGACTCTTTTCAGTAAAGTAATTCACAAAAAAGAAGCATTTCGCCCATCTCTAATTTCCAGTATTAAACATATTGAAAATAAAAATATACTAATAAATATTATGTAACTTCGGAGATTTATAACGCCTCGGCTGTCGCCTCGGCGTTACAGTATCTCCTCAGATTTAAACTGCCGCTTGATCTCTGTGTTGCATAAGATTTTTTATTTCATTTCGCTTTGAAAGTCTAATTTATTATAAGCCACAATATCACAATTGGTATGATTATTATCGATGATATTTTGAAGTTAAAACTGTGCTGCAGATTCAACTAGTGCGTCTGCACTGCTTTGATTTCAACACTAAAAATCACAGATATAAATAAGAATAACACGAGTTATATTTAGCGAGATAATAGAATGAATACAGTTTTGTAATATTGATGTTAACTTACAAATTGCACTGTTTTGATTGAGTTTGAGGTTTTATGCAGCACAAAAACTCCGTAGATTGCCACTATTGTGATTCCTCGCGACGTGGCGTCGCACTTTTTACCGTTTCACTGATTTTACTGCTAAACTATATCTCGACGATTTGTTAGTCCATTTTAACGTTTGGAATTCTGACAGGACCATAACCTATGATCACCGCATGCTGCTATGGATTTCATTGCATCTCATATGATATTTTAAATTAATGTGTATTTGTAAAGTTTTGATCTCCGTCGTCATTGACAGCGGAGATAAAGACATACTTTATAACATGATTTTTAGTACAATAAATGTAAGTTTATGATACGAAATGAAATAAAAGATTTTATAGACAAATGATAATTTATATTTTTCGTAGATTATATCCATTGGAACTAATATAATAATAATAATTTATTTGAGGCAAACGCCTTTTACATTAATAATACAGAGTTAATAAATAAATGCAACATAGGATAATATAATGGCTAATATGTATTAATTGGCGAGATGCGTATCCGATCAACGAATAATATAGGTAATAACTGGGGAGACCGAAATAAATAACAAACATTTTTTATACCACACGCAAATGTTTTTGGTTCTTGCCAAAATATTAGTCATCCAATAACAGTCATTGCAGCAACTCAATCTGGCACTGCATAAAAAGTAGCACGTCCACCCGTATGTTATAAATCTAGTACGTAAAAATAAAACTCGAATTGCCATTGGATGAAATACTTCTAAAATCCCTTTATTCCAAAATAATAAATAGGTAGTTATTACCTTACAGGAAACAATTCACAATTAAATAACAACGTAATTGTTATATACAGGGTGTCTCGTTTCGAGTGTGCCAAATGAAAACATGAAGTAGATAATGTTACTCTGAACAGAAAAGTTCAAATAAACATATGTCCGATTTCTTACCGTAATCTTAAAGATTTTACGATCGTAAAAAAAATGTTCATTATAAGTTTATTTGATTGCCACGAATTTAAACAAAAATATTTGAGCAGGTTAATGTTTATTCGACAATTTTGTTAACCTAACCATTTGTCATTTTGAAGAAAACTGACGTCATTTGCATTTAGGCAGGGATTTAAATTTTATTTTAAACCATTTCGGAAATTTTTATCCTAATATTGTGATCACGCATGCTTGTTATGTACCGTGTTGATCCCGTCTCTGGTAAAAGTGGCTTCATCTCGCCCCATAATACAAAAGAAGCAAATGTATCATCTTGCATTATTTAAACATTATTTACATTTATTATTTGCATTATTTGCAAAATTCAACTCTTTCATTGTCCCCTTTATGTAACGCCTGAACATATGGATGCATTACCGTCTGTGTGCGCCTTGAAAATAAGACCTAAAAATATTTTGCTGCGCAGCAATACGTCCAACATTTATATTGGGTATTGCGGTTGTCTATTACGGCATCAATAATATTCTCTTCTATCAGTACTATCTGTAGCACGTATATGCTAAAATGTTCTGCTAAATACCGCTCTAGAAGGTGCCTGCCGATTTGGAAATCGTTAATATTCACGAGAGGCATATTCAGAATTGCTTAAGCTTAAACGAGACATAATTAACAAACTGGCGAAGCAAGTAAGTTTGCATAAACAACTGTCAGATAAACATTAACCTGGTCAAATATTTTTGTTTAAAGTCATGGCAATCTAATAAATTTGTACTGAAAATTTGTAAAAAAAGACATTTAAGATTATTTATATCAATAACCGTAAGAAATTGGACATATGTTTATTTGAACTTTTCTGTTCAGAATAACATTATCTACTTCCTGTTTTCGTCTGGTACACTCGAAACGAGACACCCTGTATACAAACATACAAATTAAGAATGACTGTATTAAAAAAAAATATTGCATTCGTAGTATAAATTGTATTTGTACTGCAATCGTTTGAGGAGTAGGGCTCAGGAGATGGCACAAAGGACCAACGAATGGTCTAAGTGCTGCAACCATTTGGTCGCCCTCCACAAACCATCATCACCATCACTGCAATCGTTGACAAGATCCGTCAGCCGGGTTATTATTTATATTTGTGTGTCTAACTGAACTATAGTCTATTTTTTTTAAGATGACAGTAACTAAAAGACTGATTTACACCATTAAAATATGTGAATCTGGTGACGAATATTGGTTCCAAATTCAAATCTAGTGGATTACATGTATAATGTAAAAACTATGAATTTTATAACGGATATAGAAAAAATTATTTGTTTTGAAGTTGATAAATTTGATTAAAAAAATACAACACTAATTTCATGTCATACACATGTGTGAATATCAAATTAATTTACAGTAATACGAGTTGTGTTGACATGATAAAAGCAAAAACGTACTTACCTTTTAAAATTTCATTTAATGAAAGTGTTTTTCAAGTATGTTATACCTCCTGTACTGTGTACTATGACGAAATGGTAATGCAAAATGCAGCGATGTTTAATTTTGGAATTTAATGAAAATAATACACATTTTAAACATATATTTAATACACAAAAATTTTTATTCTGTATCAGAAAAATCTTCTTCATTAGATGAGCCGGTATTCACAGTGAATTGTAATTGCATTTCTTCAACAATATTGTCTAATTTTTACAATTCTATCTCTTCTTTTTTTTTATGTGTTCAACACATTTACCCCATTTTTCTGGTGTTACTTGCCGCAAACCTCTATGAAAAAGATTTTAAATCTGCCAATTTAAAAGTTTTATTATTTTTTGCCACATACCCTTTTACTTGTGCCCATACGAGCTCAGTGGGATTTTATTGGCAGTGGTAGGGTAGCAATCGTAAAATTTGTCGGTTTGTGTTTTTAACAATTTCATCAATTCTATAGGGCACAGGATGGTTACTAACATATTTTTTGGCAGCAATTAACAATTAAATTTTTAATACGTCATCATCTATTTCGACCTCTTTTTCCAGCAAATATGTTTTTATATTATTTTTGGTCCAAGCACTTGTTGGAACCTTCTCACATTTAACGGAGTGGTATGGCGTGTTGTCCATTACAATAACCGCATTATCCTCTAAACGTGGCAAAATATTTATTAGCCATTCGTCGAATGTGTTGAATTCATTTCATCGTGGTAGCCGCCTGTGTTTTTAGATTGAAATAACCCACCTTCTACAAACCCATTATCATTCCCGATGTGGCAAATTATTAGACAACTACCCTTTCCTGAGGGGCTTTTTAATCCTACAGATAAATTTTCCATAAATGCCTGACGTGTGCTATATAATGTATCCTTCCAAATGTTATTTGTTGTATGTGCTGGCATTCACCCAAGTCTCGTTTAAATAGATGATGCGTCCCTCTTGTCTAATTTGTTTTATTTTAGTTAAATACTTTCTTCTCCAATCAATAATTTCATCCTTTTCAATTAGCATACTATTTTTACCTCTGCCCCTTTTCTCCCAAACAAATTGTGTGATTTCAGAATTCCTGTCTTATCCACCTTAGAAATAATTTGAAACATGGTTTTCTCCGAAATTCCTACGTCTGCAGAGGCAAGTCGTATGGCTTCAGTTTTCATTGAACCGGATTTATATTTTAAATAAATGTCGCAGGCCATTAATCGCTGCCCACTTCGAATAGATTTTCCCTGCGGGTTTTTAATAACTTTCGTTGCATTCGTCGACGCAACCTCGTTATCGGACATGGTACAAATATAAAAGTCAAGAAACACAGAACAATAAGAAAAAACACGAAACAACACAAAACAGCAACACGTGAACGGATATAATGACGGACGCAGACAGACAGAATGTCACACTTATGCCAACTATCAAAATGACAAAGATCACTAGACAAAATAAAGATGGAGAATAGAATGTGTCCGGTGTGAGTTTTCCCACAATTTCAACCAATCACTGAACAATGTCAAATTGGTCCTATCTTTCCTTAACTGTAATCTTACGAAAAATAGACTATAGTTACAGTATTCCAATATTTCCATGGTGATTTGGGATAATTCTTCAAGCCGCTTTTCAAGTGGATTAGGCCCGCACCTCAATAAAACTTTTTAAGAGGTTGGCCATTTTGCCGTTATGCTGATTTAAGGGACTATAACGAGGATTTATCGTCTATTACCATAAATCAGCAAAATGGCCAACCTCTTTATAGTTTTATTGAGGTGCAGGCCTACTCCACTTGAAAATCGGCTTAAATATATATCTTAAATCACCATGGAGATACTGGAATACTGTACTTCATAAGATAGCCCCCGTCACGCTGACTGTATCCCAATGCAAAATCAAAGTTTCTTGAGTCTCGCAATCACTGGTCTGAACACTCATATGCACCAACTATCCAATATCTTTTATGCCGAAATTAAAGCTCGCTGACAGACATCGCAGTTACAAAAAATTAGCAATCAATACATGTTCTGCTTAGTTCTTTAAAGAAACAAATATGTTTCTTCTAATTGGACACTCGTTTTGGGACAGGGGTAGAACTTAATAATGAATTTAACGTTTTGCCAATATACTTTTATTAACTAAACTTATTTATTTTTCAGTTGTCCATCGGCGGTCTCTATCTGAAGACGTATCGACATTTCAGCTATCCGTTCACGCGTGCCCCAGCGAGAAAGCACGCCGGCACGCGCTCACGATGTGCCGCCAAGATCCACACTACAAACCACGCACGACGAATCCGTTCGCGGCGCTCGCCCACTTCAGGGGCGTCAAGAAGTTCCTAGGCAACTTTTCCTCCTGCTGCGAGTTGCCTTCCCCCTTCATAGAGGAGGCCGACAGCCCCAGGTCGTTGCCGGGCTCGCCGACGACGACCAGGAAGGCGCCCATGAAGGGACCGATATTCACCCAAGATTTATTCAAGGGAGGATCAAGTACAAATTTATCAGATATCGGCGGGGCCGAGACCACGACTCCCAGCCTGCGGCGGCGGGGGTCGTGCGAGTCGGGTTTTTACTCCAGTGTCGGCGAGTGCTTGTCCCCGAGCAGTTTGTGGGACAGTGGGACCGCAGTGAGTTCCTTACGCTCGCTGGACGAACTGGAACCGGCGGAAATACACGCCATGTGCAAGAGGGCGTCCTCGATATACACCGACAGTAGTGAAGACATCTCCAGTTTGGCTGGCTCAGACTGGGCGCAGGATTTACAACCGAATATCTCCACTATCGTCGAGTACTTCGAGCGGAAGGGCTCCTGTCTGCGACACCCCGGAGCCGGGAAAAGCGGATTACAGTTAAGTTCTCGTATTGCAGCTTTGAGAAAATCTTTAGAGAGGCAAGGGTCTGCGACACCTTCCAGCACAAACACGCACTTGCTGCCTCAGAGGTCCAAGTGCTCGAGGCTGTTAGTCTGTGAAGGTGCCGTCAGATCGAAATTGCCGCTCTTCGATAAGAAGTAGGCCAGTCTTCCCCCTTATTATTCATTTCTTCTAGTCACGTGTTTTATCATCCAATTGTCGATTTTTTTTTAAACGGCCTAATCACTGATTTCTCTTTTATTTACGTTTTACAATTACAAATATCAAATTTATATGTGTAAGCATCTGTAAATATAAAATTTAGGACAAAGTGTGTTATACGATTAATTCAAAATATAGGGTCTCCATATATGATTTGATGCATGAAAATCTTTGATATTATAGAAAATTGTGAAAATACGGAGTTGGTTTATTGTATCTAATGTGACCTTTTAAAAAACACACTCGTGTTTTTTTTTAGAAATAATTAAATCGGTATAATAATTGTTATACTGTAGGGACAATATGTATCCGAAATTTATCTTATATTAAGAATGAATTTGTATCGATTACCAAGATAAATGAAATAAAGATGAATATACGAGCATTCAACTGGTTGAATATTCTTATATTCAGCCTATATTTCATCGTTCTTTAATTGTAACAAATGAGGGTTTTCAATTTTGATTAATTACCAAGATTGTTTTGCATCGATTTGTATTTTGGACATCCCGTATATGCATGTATACATTTTATATTTGTAAACGCCAAAAAATTAACAAGATTTCCTTATTCTAGTTTTCGTTGATACTTTTATTTTATTATGAGCGAGATAAAGATGTTTTTGACAATTTTCAAATCATGCTGTTTCCTTTTTTTACCTTTTATTATTTTCGTGTACAGATCTTTATCTTGAAATAATAAATTTAGGATTTAAGTAGAGACGTTTATATAAATATATATTTTGTACTTTATAGATGAAATGTCTTGATTGGGATTGGTGCATATAAGAAACGTACTGGATGATAGTAACATAGAAAAATGTGTCCTACAGTCCGCAATTATTTGCAATACGTTCATTTTAAATGTCGGTGACCGTCCAAATAATTTATACATTTTATATGGCGTGTCGGTAAATAAATACATATTACTTTTTATTATATAATAAACTTTCGGTTATCATTAAATGCAAGTATTAATAATTATCATTATATTGGTCTGTTTGTATATCTTCCATATTGTCTTGTCAATAATGTAAACAATTGTTTAGGTTATAATAATAAAAGATTTTTCTTATAATTTCATTTTTATCATTTAACACCTAATACTAAAAATTGTTTTTCGCCTGCCTCTACCGAAACCATTTATTTCGGCCATAAAAATCGGGCCGAAACTACGTTTTAGCGTATCTAGGGCCGAAAAAATAATATGCATAATCTAGACAACCTTCCGTAGAATATAAGTAGGCCAAAATCTGACAGTGGCAGTTCAATGGTGCGTGATATAAAATTTCCTGAAACACTGTTTTTACTTAAGGCAGGCGAAAAAATATCGAGTGTAACTCATGCCGAAATGCTTTAGCAACCCTTCACTTTCAGCAACCCTTGCTCGCTCGTGTTGCTTAAAGCGGCAGGTTGCTAAAGCCTATTTTCGGCCCTTGATACACTATATACTATATAAAATTTATATAGGGTTATGTTTGTTATACTTTGAAGCGATAATAGTAACAGCAAATTTATGTTAATAATAACTATAAAGAATGCCAAAATGAACAACTTATAAAGAATACGTTAATACCCTAATCATTTCCTACATAATTATTTGTGACCCAATAGAATAATTGAAAACGCATCCAATTACACAAAGATTGACCGGATAAGAAGAAGCAAGAGGTATTTGTGAACGTCACGAGAAACCAGCTCCCTAGAGAAGGTAGTCGACCCCACCAACATCTTCTAGAGATATGAAAACAAAAAATTTTGGGCATCCCACCCCCGAAAACAACGGCGTTTTTATGGGCCATAAAAACTAACTAATTCTATAGAGCTATTCAGCAGAGATGGCGGTCGGGGTGTCTTGTCCGTCCGAATCAAGTAGTGTCCGTTGCAATTTTCCACCATAGGCGTGCGCAAAAACGCCAAATATAAAAGTAAAACCGGAAATATCACAAATTAAAAAAAATATATAAGTTCATACCACATAAAATTACTTGATTTATAGCGGATATAATTGGCAACACGTTTTATAAAGGGATTAATATTCTTCGGCCAATTTTGAACAGGAATAAATAACCAGATTAGTTGACCTAATTGTTCTTTAATAATGATATAATACTATGACCGAGAAGTAACGAAAATCTTAACAAACAACCCCTGGGGGTTGTTAATGTATTTAGTACATTAGGCCGAAAGGGATGCAAATTAATCTTCGCAGTGGATTATAAATTCAGAAAACCTCGATGTACATTTAAAATATGATTTAAATTTAAAATAAACCATGAAAATGTAAATATAAATGGCTATGATACCATCAAGTCGGAGAAAGTAACATGATGGCCACATCACCATTTTGTAACTTTCTTCTTGTAAACAACAGCTGAACTTCTTTAACGGTAATGGATTACATTACCAAAAAGTTTTTCACTGAATACATTACTTTATTGCCAACATTTCGCGTGGCACTAATGATGTATTAATGTACTGACAGATACAACTGAACATGGATATTTCATTTGAATACACAGGTGAAAAAAAACATGAAATTCGTGAAATTTCGACCATTTTCATACCGTCATAACTCGGCGTATTTTCAATCGATTGCGATGAATCTTTGATGGCGGAAAACTTTGAAGTGTCTTCTTTAAAGTCATGCATGCGAACTTAAGCGTAAACCCTTCCGCCCCCCTCTACCAACCCTGCGAAAAAAAGCTTTTTCAGTAAACTATGCCCAACTTTGACGATGTGTACGGAGTTGGAAAAAAATTGTCGACTCGATCCACCATAAAGGCATCAAAATTTGATCAATTCCCTATGCAGGACTCAAAGAACGAAGTTCCTACGACGATTTGGCACCAAGTTATGGGTGTGCATTTTGGGGTTTTTCACACATAACTCAGCGACTTTTCAACCAAATTGGATAATTCTTCTTAAATTCAACAAACCTTTCTTCATTGTTTATTATTAAACCTTTCATCCCTCCACGAATTACCGTTTAAATCATTAAAATGAATGTAGAATTTAGACGACATGACTTATTATTCCGGGATTTTTACGGCACGTTTATTTAAAAATAGTAAAGGGTTGCAAGTTTTGAGATGATTTAACGTTCAAATTATCAAAATCATGCCTCAGAATTACTATTTAAAAGCTTTCAAACATTTTACATTCGCATTTCCACGTCTCGTCGCCATCTATTCGACGATGGCCGAACTACTAAGTGATGTTTTTGAACAGCGCCAAAATGCTCGAACTTTATCCTTATAATCAAAGTGTTAATATTCAGCAATGCGCTGTACACGAAACGATAGACTATTTAATTCCGAATCGAATGGTGTATAAAATAGCTTAGGCAATTTAGCGGTTTTCTTGTAATTTGCGAATGAAAATTAAGCACGACACACTTACCGACATTTACAGTTCACTGTAACTTAAAACCTAAATGCACAACAATTTGCTATATGCTTCAATTAAATACGGGTCCCAATACTTATTACTGATTATTCAATAAACTTTTTATATTATCAATGCATTACAATAAGAGAAATATATGAGGAATCCTAATCTTCATAGAGGGTACCCTCTGTTATCGTGGGGATAAACTAAGTTTTCATTTATGGATTTAATAATTGTTTTAATAATGAAAGAATATTAGAATAGATTAAAGGATTGCAAGTTTGGGGGTGATTTAAAGTTCAAATTATCAAAATCATCCATCAGAATTACTATTTAAAAGCTTTTAAACATTCTACGTTCACATTACCACGTCTTGTCGCTATCTATTCGACGATGGCCGAACTACTAAGTGATGTTTTTGAACAGCGCCAAAATGCTCGAACTTTAACCTTATAATCAAAGTGTCAATATTCAGCAATGCGCTGTACACGAAACGAAAGACGATTTAATTCCGAATCGAATCGTGTATAAAATAGCTGAGGCAATTTAGCGGTTTTCTTGTAATTTGCGAATGAAAATTAAGCACGACACACTTACCGACATTTACAGTTCACTGTAACTTAAAACCTAAATGCACAACAATTTGCTATATTCTTCAATGAAATACGGGTCCCAATACTTATTACTGATTATTCAATTAACTTTTTATATTATTAATGCATTACAATAAGAGAAATATATGAGGAATCCTAATCTTCATAGAGGGTACCCTCTGTTATCGTGGGGATAAACTACGTTTTCATTTGTGGATTTAATAATTGTTTTAATAATGAAAGAATATTTAGAAACTTAAGAAGACTGTTATCTTATAATAAAATAAATTTACTTGTAGATATTTTCGTATTTAAATTGCATAAACAATACATTATAATATATCCGCCTAATCACAGGCAACCCGATAAACGCATAACTACTGTAAAAAACTTCAGTGACAGTGACAAAACCATAAGTGTAATCCTTAGTAAAGCTTCAAAAATAGTGCGAATATTTAAGTATTTAAATTGCAGAAATAATTATATTACATAAACGCCTACTTACAGACAATGCAATACACGCATACATAATATTAATTTATTACTAAAAACATCCAATTTTAAACGTGACAGGGACAAAACCATAAGTGTAATCCTCCATAAAGCTTAAAAAATAATGTAAATATTGAAGTATTTAAATTGCAAAAATAATTATTATATATAAACGCCTGCATACAGGCAACCTAATATACGTATAACTAATAATGATTTATTATTTAAAACTTCAAATTTTAATCATAACAGGGACAAAACCATAAGTGTAATATTTTTAAAGCGTTGCTAAGGATTACACTCATGCTTGTGTCCCTATTATATTTATAATTAGAAGTTTTGAATAAAAAATAATATTAGTTATAGTATATTGGGTTGCCTACAAGTAGGCGTTTATATAATACCATTGTTTCCACAATTTAAATACTTAAATATTCCCACTATTTTTTAAGCTTTACTCAGGATTACACTTATGGTTTTATCCCTGTTACGTATAAAATTAGAAGTTTTTAATAATAAATTCATTCGAGTTATGCGTATATCAGGTTGCTTGTGATTAGGCGTGTATATTATAAAATATTGTTTTTGCAATTTAAGTACGTAAATATCCACAAGTGAATTTATTTAATCATAAGACAACATTATTTTTAAGTTTTTAAATATTCTTTTATTATTACAACAATTATCACATCCAAAAATTATTAAGTAGTTTATCCCCACGATAACAGGTAGAGCCCTCTACTTAGATTATGATTTCTCGTATATTTCTCTTATTGTAATGCAATAACAATATAAATAGTTGAATGATTAATCAGGAATAAGTATTGTAACCCGTATTTGATTAAAGAATATAGCAAATTCTTCTTTATTGAATTTTTATGTTACAGTGAACTGTAAATGTCGGTAAGTGTGTCGTGCTTAATTTTCATTCGCAAATTACAGGAAAACCGCTAAATTTCCCCAGCTATTTTATACACCATTCGATTCGGAATTAAATCGTCTACCCTTTCATGCACAGCCCATTGCTAAATATTAACACTTTGACAGTAGGTATAAAGTTCGAGCATTTTAGCGCTGTTCAAAAACATCACTTAGCAGTTCAGCCACCGTCTAATAGATGGCGACGACGGGCGGAAATTCGAATGTAAAATGTTTAAAAGCTTCTAAATAGCAATTCTAAGCGGTGATTTTGATAATTTAAGCATTAAATCACCAACAAACATATAATGCTTTAAGCTTTTGAAATAAAAGTGCTATAAAAATCCTGCAATAAAAAATATTGCCAATTTTTTAATGGTTAAATTGATTTTAATGATTCAAATTGTAATTTACAGAGGTATTAATGGTTTAACAATAAACAATAATAGTATATTGTATAACGAGCAAATAATGATGGCTATTAATCACGAGATCGAGGTTTGCGGAACGAGCCGTAGGTGATTGAGTGATTAATAGCCATTATAAGCGAGTTGTACACTATACTTTGTTCACGAAAATTAAAATCAAGATCAAAATTTAATTTAAAATTACAATTAAAATCAAAATCAAAATTAAAGTTGTAATTATAATTACAATTGCAAAAAAAATTTAAAATCAAAGTTAAATTCAATATTAAATAGGGTAAACAAAATATTATCATAAATCGCGTTCAGTGAATCAAAGCGCGAATTAGCGTGTTTAATGACACGCTCCTCGTCACGCCCACTGCTCCCTGTTTTGTCGGTTTTTGGACGCGAGTCAAAGGACTGGCAATATAAACGCGTACGTTTATTTGAAAAGAATAAAGGATTGCAAGTTTGCCGGTGATTTAACGTTCAAATTATCAAAATCATCAGTCAGAATTACTATTTAAAAGCTTTTAAACATTTTACGTTGGCGTTACCACGTCTTGTCGCCATCTATTCGACGATGACCGAACTACTAAGTGATGTTTTTGAACAGCGCCAAAATGCTCGAACTTTATCCTTATAATCAAAGTGTTAATATTCAGCAATGCGCTGTACACGAAACGATAGACTATTTAATTCCGAATCGAATGGTGTATAAAATAGCTGAGGCAATTTAGCGGTTTTCTTGTAATTTGCGAATGAAAATTAAGCATGACACACTTACCGACATTTACAGTTCACTGTAACTTAAAACCTAATTGCAGAACAATTTGCTATATTCTTCAATGAAATACGGGTCCCAATACTTATTACTGATTATTCAATTAACTTTTTATATTATTAATGCATTACAATAAGAGAAATATATGAGGAATCCTAATCTTCATAGAGGGTGCCCTCTGTTATCGTGGGGATAAACTACGTTTTCATTTGTGGATTTAATAATTGTTTTAATAATGAAAGAATATTTAAAATTTAAGAAGACTGTTATCTTATAATAAAATAAATTTACTTGTAAATATTTTCGTATTTAAAATGCAGAAACAATACATTATATTATATCCGCCTAATCACAGGTAACCCGATAAACGCATAACTACTATAAAAAACTTCCCATTTTAAAGGTGAAAGTGACAAAACCATAAGTATAATCCTCAGTAAAGCTTCCAAAATAGTGCAAATATTTAAGTATTTAAATTGCAGAAATAATTATATTACATAAACGCCTACTTACAGACAATGCAATACACGCTTACATAATATTAATTTATTACTAAAAACGTCCAATTTTAAATGTGACAGGGACAAAACCATAAGTTTAATCCTCCGTAAAGCTTAAAAAATAATGTGAATATTAAAGTATTTAAATTGCAAAAATAATTATATTATATAAACGCCTGCATACAGGCAACCCAATATACGTATAACTAATAATGATTTATTATTTAAAACTTCAAATTTTAATCGTAACAGGGACAAAACCATAAGTGTAATGTTTTTAAAGCATTGCTAAGGATTACACTCATGCTTGTGTCCCTATTATATTTAAAATCAGAAGTTTTTAATAAAAAATAATATTAGTTATAGTATATTGGGTTCCCTACAAGTAGACGTTTATATAATACCATTGTTTCCGCAACTTAAATACTTAAATATTCCCACTATTTTTGAAGTTTTACTAAGGATTACACTTATGGTTTTATCCCTGTTACGTATAAAATTAGAAGTTTTTAATAATAAATTAATTCGAGTTATGCGTATATCGGGTTGCTTGTGATTAGGCGTGTATATTATAAAATATTGTTTTTGCAATTTAAGTACGTAAATATCCACAAGTGAATTTATTTAATCATGAGACAACATTCTTTTTATGTTATTACGTATTCTTTTATCATTACAACAAATATCACATCCACAAATTATTAAGTAGTTTATCCCCACGATAACAGGTAGAGCCCTCTACTTAGATTATGATTTCTCGTATATTTCTCTTACTGTAATGCTTTAACAATATAAATAGTTGAATGATTAATCAGGAATAAGTATTGTAACCCCTATTTGATTGAACAATATAGCAAATTTTTCTTTATTGAATTTTTATGTTACAGTGAACTGTAAATGTCGGTAAGTGTGTCGTGCTGAATTTTCATTCGCAAATTACAGGAAAACCGCTAAATTTCCTCAGCTATTTTATACACCATTAGATTCAGAATTAAATCGTCTACCGTTTCATGTACAGCCGATTGCTAAATATTAACACTTTGCCAATAAGTATAAAGTTCGAGCATTTTGGCGCTGTTCAAAAACATCACTTAAAAGTTCAGCCACCGTCTAATAGATGGCGACGACGGGCGGAAATTCGAATGTAAAATGTTTAAAAGCTTCTAAATAGCAATTCTAAGCGATGATTTTGATAATTTAAGCATTAAATCACCGACAAACATATAATCCTTTAATCTTTTGAAATAAAAGTGCTATAAAAATCCTGCAATAATAAATATTGTCGCAGCAATTTTTTAATGGTTAAATTGATTTTAATGATTCAAATTGTAATTTACAGAGGTATTAATGGTTTAACAATAAACAATAAAATAGGATTTGTTGTTGTTGGGAAATTAACATTTACTTACAGAGTTATTTTAAACCTTTGACTATATACTATTGGACTGCTAGCGCCGCTCCATGTATGTCTCCATGCAACGGTGGCGCGGCGGGACCCTAAATGGTTGCGGTATATTACTAAATTGGTAGCTATTTTGTGTCTATGACATATGACTCTATGAGCTCGCATTGCATATTGTGATACCCTGCAATTTATTCACACCTTTGATTATATAAACATTTATATTGTCAAATATTCACACTTTGTCAAAATATTGCTATGCGAAAGGCTGCAATACGTCCACGTATATATGCCAACGCGGTTATAATACTCGTCAGCTGATTTACACGTCAGTTGACTTTTGACTTATAACCTAAAATTCTGTATTAGATTTTCATCAAATCCGGAACTTCGCAAATTATGGGTTGATGCTTTGCTTGTAAAGAACAGGCAGGAAAGTGGACCCGAGTTGCCGAAATATGCTCGCATTTGCATTCTCCACGTTGCTGATAAATACATCGAGAAATATTTTTTTTGCTTTCCGGTTTTTAAATTACGCTCCATTTTCGGCTCTGGGGCGGGACTTATATCGGGCTCCAGCTTGTGGACAACTTTTGGAGCAGTGATCATATGGAAAATGGAGGGGGACTAGCAGTCCAATAGTATATAGTCAAAGTTTTAAACCCTAATAACTCCTAATCACCCTCTCAACCATCCCCCCTGCCGCTCTAGCTCTTTCACTCGCCCCTCTCTCACTTTATTCCTGAACCTCATCCCATATATCTTTTCTATGCCTCATCCATTTCGTTTTCTCCACATGTTCTCCACGCATGAAAACGTAAATATAAATGGCTACGATACCATCAAGTCGGAGAAAGTAACATGATGGCCACATCACCATTTTTTTTATATCTTGTCTAATTGTTCAATGTATTTGTTGAGATATGTATAATTTGAAGTGACCAAACTAAAGTTCTCAACACCAGCGCAATAGGTGTTAAATAAATATGGGATGCAGGCGCGCACCCAGAAATTTGGCATATAATAACTCACACACAAACATGTGTAAACTGAAAACCGAGAATATGTCATTAAATAAAAGTGTAATACAGCAATGGCATTACAATTAAACAAAATTCCAAAAAGCAATATTCGCTATATTAAAATTTTGGCGGGGGGCTCAAGCCCGATAGCCACCCCCCTGGGTGCGCGCCTGATGGGATGTATGCAGTGACGGTTCGCGGGTTTTCTTCTGGTACGGCCGAGGAACACGAGGTGGTAATACAGATAGGTAGGGTGAGTTGCAGAGACGGCTTGCTGCGTGACCGCACCTATCTGTATTACCACCTCTTGTTCCTCGGCCGTACCAGAGAAAACCCCGCGAACCGTCACTGGATGTAGGATACGTTCTATGACGATATTTTAATAAGGGCTAGTATTCTTGGTTAACGATACATATTTAATGCCTTTTTCAAAATACCACTACTCCAAATTGATTACATAAATCATGTAATCATAAATAATAAATATAACAAAATAGCAGTGCGTAACATAGCAACATGATAATGCGGCAGTCAAACACATTTGAATTTCCCGCGTGCGCAATCCACCAATCAATAAGAGCCATTTGTATTCGCGAATATTATCCCGTACTCGATTGGTGAATCCGGCCACGAAATTTCGTGGTATGTTGCCATTGGTCCATGTGTGTATAATTCTAGAAATCTGCCAAACACCGGTGCATTGCGTTCGTGCTTCTGGTATGAAACCTACCACCACAATTATTAGCCAACGGCTGTGATCTACTAGACGACAGTGATTCCCAACACGCATACAACTGATTATAAGATTTACACAAGATGAACCGGACATATTTCCTAGCGCTAGGCCTTTTCCTCATCCTAGGTAAGTGCACACGACACCGGTTTCGTGTGTACGTGTCGTACTAAAAACAAATTTGGAAATTTCAGGATGTGCATCGGCAGACTTATCAGAGGACGACGGGTTCGTGGAGACCATCGACATAGATTTGGGTGCGAGCAGAGAGGCATCGAGAACAGGTTAGTAATCACGTATCTTCTCAAAGTTCATTAAGTTTTCCTTGATGATTTGATCGGTTCGTTTGCCAAAGTAGAATTTCCTATCGGCGTGCTCTATAGTCAGATTGTACCAGCCGTAACTAAAAATGTTATTTGGTAAATGTGATAAGGTTGACGTGTTGCGATATACTCACTTTTGATTTTCTGTTATTGGACTTTCATATTTATCATGCAGATTTATTACTTGTAAGGAATCGATGATTTTTTGTAGGTTATTGCAGGAGATTAACTTGCGTTTTATATGGAATTTTGATGTTAACGGTCTCACTGAAAAATGTATACACATTCATTTTTTATACATCGGGGGGCGGAGAAGTGTTCATTTTATTTTGTTTACATTTTGGGGTACTGTTTTTTTTTTTTAATTTATGATCTGCCCTCGGGCAATAAGCAATTGGTGTGAATTTTGGGATACTGTGAAATTTAAAACATTAATAATAATTTTTTACTAAATATTTCTAATTCAGACTCATATCTAAAATTGCAAATGTCTTGAATAATTAATAGACAATACAAATTTCTAGTCGGGGAAATTTAAGAAAAACGTTTTCACCTGCGTTTAACGGTTTATCCGGTTGAATGTTTGACCTGCCGATCACTCCTTTATCCACGAAACACACCTGGAAAGTCTTTTTCTTTGTTGGTTTGTCTGCCTTTGTAACCTCCATGATTGTGGATGTTTTATCAATAACCGTTGCTCGGTTTCAGATGACGAGGTCGTCAAGAGGGAGGAGGAGGCTATCAAGCTGGATGGATTGAACGTCGCTCAGATGAAGGAGCTACGGGACAAGTCGGAAAAATTTCAATTCCAGGCGGAGGTTAACCGTATGATGAAGCTCATCATTAACTCGCTGTACCGCAACAAGGAGGTCAGTAAATTTATAATGAAAAGTTTCAAAATGTTTTCATTAATGTAACTGTACAAAAAGTTGAATGTCCTAAAATTGTTGCTCAAGCTTTATTTTTGCCTATAATTTTCTAGTATAAATATTACTTAAGGGCAGGGAATTCGTACGCTTCTTGAAACTTCATATTGTTCTCCTAAAGTTGATCTTGTAAACAGTTAAGAAACCAAAAATTATAAATGAAATTAAATTGTTTATGTCTTGAACTATGTGTTATTATATAAAAAAAAAAAAATTCTTATTTTTTTTGTCATTAATTAGCGTAAAATTGTTTTATAGTAACTTATTTTGAGTTTGATGCATAGATAATTCAATTTAAAGTAACCATACTAAAACTCATTATTGATTGCCAATTACTCAACTTCAATAAGAAGTTAGATTTCTTAAAATTGCTTAAAAGTTGTATGCGCGCGACGAAATTTAGTTCAACGCATTCCTCACGAGTAGCGCTCATCCCCTTCTCTCCAATCAGGTGGATGCTGATAACGATAATATATTCAAGGGGGCGTGATTATAGTTCTCGCCTTTGTGTGAGCCACGCATCGTATATAGCAAAAAAATGGAAATGGAAACGTGATGTTTCCGAGCCCACCTCCAGTTTTGTTCTCTCTTTAATATGACTTCTCATAGTCGCTCGTCACATCTGAATACCGTGATCTAAACTCCTTCAGCCCTGGATTTTTAAATTTGAAAACAATTTTTTTTTTGTTAATTATTATTGTCATAGTAAGTAGTAAGTAGAGACATGTAAATGTTGCGGTGGCAATTGCCACCACCAGGGCCGAAAGGGTTAAAATGCATTTTGTATAATCTTTTTACGATCAGTCAGAGAAAGCTATGTTATGACGATAAATATGTGTACTTACAAAAAATAACTAGATGTGAAAGAAATATGTTATATTTTCAATTTGCGGATATAATATAAAGGGTGGCCGATTTATCTGAAAACATTGAAATATCTCGAAAACTACGCATCAGATCAAAAAAATTTCTCAATAAAATTTGTTCGCCTGGAAGAAAGTCATCCAATGATACCAAAGTCGACCCCCTACCCCTACTCCGTGGAGTGGGGATGGGGGCAACTTTAAAATCTTAAATCTTTTATTGCAGATTAGAACTGTAAAATAATAGGTAACTTTTATCTAATTTTTTTTTTCGATTTATGATAGTTGGCGCTGTAATCGCAAGAAACCTGATTTTTGCAAATATCTCGAGAAATTACACATCGGATCGAAAAAAGAAAAACACGTGCTTAATTTTGCAAAACTTTCAAGACTTTGGTATCAGTGGATGACCCTCTTCTAGACGAACAATTTTTTTTTAACCCTTTGGGTTATTTGAAGGTTTGTTTATATGTGAAACATATTTAATTTGTTGATTATGGAGTGGTATGTAAAAGTAATACTTTTTATATAAGAATCTATCAATTTCAGTGATGTACATAGTTTTAACAAAATTTTAGATAATTATAATTACAAAACAAAAATAAATAAATAAAAGAAAGAAGAGTATTTATGGTTGCATAATACTATTTAAAAATTGCACCCCATTTTGGTGGTTGCGTCGAGAAATCTATGACTGGAATTTTATGACTAACTACTCGTCGATTTCTCACTCCATACTTCTCCGGAAATTCTTCTGCTTTAATATTAACTCGAGTGGATGCTTTTTTATTATTATTATTATTATTGACTTTGGCAGGTGCCCTTCAGTCACATCGATTATGTATTATTCAAATTAAATTAAATGGACATTATATTATAATATCCAGCAAAATTAGGATAAATTTTGACTTTTCTGGTGTTGTTTTCTCGTGAGGCCACCTTTCATAAAAATGGTGATGTGGCCATCATGGTACTTTCTCCGACTTGATGGTATCATTTATATTTACGCTTCCATGGTTTATTTTCAATTTAAATCATATTTTAAGTGTGCATCGAACGTTTCGTAGACTCGGATAAAACTGACGTTTAAAACGTCAAAATTATGAAAGATGGAAAAATGTACTTCAAATTAAAAAACTCAGTTTACTCAAAAACTAAAGAGATTTCGAAAAAACTTATTTTTCATAAATTGTTCATTTTGGCATTCTCTACAATTATTATTTACATAAGTTTGCTGTAACTATTAGCGTTTCATAATTGTATACCAAAAATGAAAAAAAAGAAAATAATTTTTTTTCTCGAATAACAATGATTTTATGAAAAATGTTTTCAAACAAAACAATTGAATTTCTTTATTGTCTTCAATATTTGTTAAAATGTTTTTGGATATTTTTCATATTTAAGAAAATATTGGCAAAAAACAAAAAACAGTTAAGGTAAACACCCACTTCCGGTGTACGAAATTTTACCAAAAGCTTTTCAGTTCTTCGGATTAACAAATAAAACTTATGTTCAAAGTTTCATTTCAATTGGTCTATTAGTTTTTGAGATACAGCGCGCACAGACACACACACACACAGACACACACACACACACAGACACAAAAAATTTTTTCCAGGAATTGTTGAAATGGCATCTAGGGACCCCAAAACGGATATTTCCTTAATAAAAATTTTTGAAAAAAAAATCACGATCACAATACTTTCTCGTACTTCGTAACGGAGAAAGTAAAAATGGATTTGTGAATCCTCATAACTTTCATTATTGTTGTGACCACAATCCAAGAGTTTTTAGGCAGGTTGATCATCAACTCAGATTGGCAATTAATGTGTGGGGGGAATTATTGGTGAATGTATTATTGGCCCTTCAGTTAATGTGACGGCGCATACATTTTCGGAGAGTGTGTCGGATTGTTTATTTTTTTTTTCAAAGTGATCAAGGGGCCGGCACGTTTTTTTATTTCTCCTATTGTTAGGCCTGTATATCCAGATTGTTTATAAATTTTTAACCTTTTTATGGCGGTCACCAAACTTTGAAAAAAACTTCAGTTAATATGACGGCGCATACATTTTCGAAGAGTGTGTCGGATTGTTTATTTTTTTCAAAGTGATCAAGGGGTCGGCACGTTTTTTTTATTTCTCGTATTGTTAGGCCTGTTTATCTAGATTGTTTATAAGTTTTTAACTTTTTTATGGCGGTCATCGAACTTTGAAAAAAACTTCATTTAATATGACGGCGCATACATTTTCGGAGAGTGTGTCGGATTGTTTATTTTTTTCAAAGTGATCAAGGGGTCGGCACGTTTTTTTTATTTCTCGTATTGTTAGGCCTGTTTATCTAGATTGTTTATACGTTTTTAACTTTTTTATGCCAGTCATCGAACTTTGAAAAAAACTTCAGTTAATATGACGGCGCATACATTTTCGGAGAGTGTGTCGGATTGTTAATTTTTTTTCAAAGTGATCAAGGGGTCGGCAGGTTTTTTTATTTCTCTTGTTAGGCCTGTATATCTAGATTGTTTTTGTATTTTTTACTTTTTGGAGACGTAAAAAACTTTAGTAAGTGTGCCCGCGCACCTCTTCACGGTGCATGGGGCGGACAAGTTTTAAATTTTTTTTTAAGTGATCTAGGGGCTGGAACTTTTATTATTTTTTGTATTAGTAAGTCTAAGTATGCAGAATAATTACATGTTTTCAGCATTTTCTTATCGGTCATCGAAGTTTACGAAAAAGGAATTTTTTTTTATATCGTGTGAGAAATTGTAGGGGGTTGAAATTTTGGGGTGGGCAAGGTTCATGTGTATTCTTTAGTAGTAACCCCACCCTGCTTATTCAAGGTTTTTGTAAAATGTACATTTTTGAAATCTATTGCTAACTTCACACCCGTTACAGTATTGGATATTTCTTTCGATATTTTATTACCACTTTTCTGTAAAATAATTAATCAAATGCAAGATGGCATTCATCTGTCAATGTCATTACTTGGCAAACAGTAGGAGCACCCAAATAATTAAAGAACCTAAGAAAAATAAATACTAAATCTGGCCAATAAAAAAAACTACTATAGTCAATTTCAGGAAGATGACCAAAGCCATCTACACACATGTCATACTACCCCAAACTCTGGTATTCCTCTTCTTGAAGTAGATGGGCTGCTTATTGCATTATTTGATGCCGACATTGATGGTTGTCCTCGGGTTTGGTCTCCACTATATGGGCCTTGAAGTGGATTAAATCCAGCACATCTTTTTGGCAATATTCATTTGTACCGCTGTAGCCTGATATGTGGACCATGAATTAACACGTGCTAAATGTATATCATATGTGAACATCCATTCTGTCCATTTCTGGGAACGAATAAAGGTTCTATATACAAGGTGGATCAAAAAGTTTGGAATAAGTGAAACAAGAAAACATTTTTTTGTCCAAATTAGGTTTTATTTTTCAGCATACATTCCTTTCAAGTCGATGATTTCCATCTTTTTATCACGTCCAAAAAGTAGTCCTTTGAAAGCTCTCCAAAGTAGGCCTCAGTTTCAGCTATGAGCATTTGAGTAAAATCGCTTACCAGTGAGCCATGTCTTCAGCTTTGGAAATAGGTAGAAGTCATTGTCTGGTGAATACAGTGGCTGAGGAACCAGTTCAAACCCGATTTTGTGCAATTTTGCTTGTGCAACTAACGATGCATTGTCGTGATGGCAGAGAATTTTTCTTCTTCTTCAAATACAGTCATTTTTCTTCGATTTCAATTTTCAAACGATCCAACAATGAATAATATACGCCAGTTATGTCTTTACCTTTCTCAAGATAATCAATGAATGCTACTCCATGCGCATGCCAAAATATGGAGGCCATAACCTTTCCCGTCCATTGTCAGAGCACTTTCACCAGGAAAAAACCCACTGTTTTGACTGTTGCGTGGACTCTGGTGTGTAGAAATGTATCCATGTGTTTCATCCATAGTTGTAAATCGGCGCAAAAGCTCCGTTGGATTTTGCGTAAACATTGCCAAATGCTACCTGGAAGTCGT
Source organism: Ocypus olens (assembly GCA_910593695.2). Lineage (NCBI taxonomy): Eukaryota > Metazoa > Arthropoda > Insecta > Coleoptera > Staphylinidae > Ocypus > Ocypus olens. The sequence goes on along the minus strand of OU343053.1, from coordinate 8,734,596 downwards.
AACACGGATTCATTTTTGGTCCACTGTTAGCTAACGCGGCAACCATCGCGCGATCTTTGTGGTCACAGAGAGCTCTCTCAATTTCACTTTGGAGACGTTCAACATAATATCAAGGATTTTTCCACGTTTTCTGGTGACTGACGTCTTTTGGGCGTCCAGATTGTTCAGCGTCAATGGTGCTTGTACGGCCACAACGAAATGGTTCACATTAGTGCGTACTAAGCCATCTTTTAGGATTATTCCAAACTTTTTGATCCACCTTATAAAAGAAGTCCAGCTTGTCCATGAATTGTAATTTTTTACTTCTTCCGACCTTTGAATGCTTATGTAGGTTTCGAACTCTTATCTTATCTTCTACATTCATCAGAAAATTAGACAGATCTTTAATTTCTTACCTGGAAAAAGTATTCTAAAACCGAACACTTAAAATGTTAAATCATTCATCATTTGTTTGTATCTATGTAAAATATAACTTGGTGGCATTTTCCACCCATAGAATATGAATATGAAAGTTGGTGTTCTGAAGTAAATTAAAAATAATTTATTTGGTCTTATCAGTAAAAAAAATCAAATTGCTATGTGTAAAGCATAGACTTATATTTGTTGCAATAAACTGCACACAAATGTTTACTTTAGTCATTAGTAGAAAGCTGAATAATAATAATAATCTCTTTATTCCATAGAGTGTACACAACATACATTTACAGTATTGGATGCGTCAAAAATGTATACAAAACAAAAAAAACATCATTGATACATAATAACATCATATAAATTATTTAAAAAAAAATCCTGCAAAAAACTCTTCAATTTTTCCATAAATCATTAGTTGAAGTGATTTTTTTAATGGCCTCTGGCCAAGTTGTTGCTCGAGTCAATTTATAATTTATTAGAGGGACTATCACAAAAATGTGCTAAGCTTTTATTCTAATTCATAGTTGGCACGATCTACTATCGTGTTTCAGGATTTCCTAAACTATCCAGTACAAAGATTGCTTTATATATTTACAGATTTATCTGAGAGAATTGATCTCGAACGCCTCGGATGCCTTGGACAAAATCCGCTTGCTCTCTCTAACCGATAAAAACGTCCTGGATTCGTCATCCGAACTGAACATTCGAATAAAGGCCGACAAAGAAAACAACATGCTTCACATCACAGACACGGGCATAGGCATGACGAAACAAGATCTCGTCAACAACCTGGGAACGATAGCCAAATCGGGCACCGCCGAGTTCCTCTCGAAAATGCAAAAGTCCGATTCGGCCCAGGACATGAACGACATGATCGGCCAATTCGGCGTCGGTTTCTACTCGGCCTTCCTGGTCGCCGATAGGGTGGTCGTCACGACCAAACACAACACGGATAAGCAGTACATTTGGGAATCCGACGCCTCCAGCTTCAGCATCGTCGACGATCCTCGCGGCGACACCCTAAAACGCGGCACCACCGTCAGCCTGCAGCTCAAGCCGGAAGCGAAGGACTTCTTGGAGCAGGATACCGTTAAAAATTTGGTGAAGAAGTATTCGCAGTTCATCAATTTCCCTATTTACATGTGGGCCAGCCGCACGGAGCAGGTCGAGGAGCCCATTGACGATGATGCGGCGGAGGAGAAGGCTGAGAAACCCGAAGCTGATGAGGATGTTGCCGTTGAAGAGGAGAAGGAGGCTGAAAAACCGAAAACTAAAAAGGTTTGTGTTTTGGACATATCTTTTTAAACTTAACCTTTTCGGCCCTGGTGGTGGCAATTGCCACGCAACATTTACATGTCTCTACGTACTATGACAATTCATATTTTTGCTGTTTATCACTAGATGTCACTTCAAAAAAGCCTCACTAAATAATTCCTATATTAATTAATCAAATCAGTTCAAATTTGGTATTTATGGTCTGAAGAAGCTCCCCATCAATAATAATTAACAAACATTTTTTTTCAAATTTAAAAATCAAGGGCTGAAAGGGTTAAGGACCGTACTAACTCTAAAGACAAATGGCACTTTGGCACTTTGTCTTTAACTTTTTTTAAAAATTGTAATAGTCTTTAACTGCCAAAATTAGGTAATAGATCATGGTATGATTTCATGAAGAGACTCATTATCAAAAATTTCCTATTTAGTGTAATGCACAGTTATACCAATATTAAACTATACAACTCTAGCTAAATTTTGATCTGGATTAAATTAATAAGGATTGCATCATTGCGATTAAACATGACAACACTGTATTATCTTTTTTATCAGATCGCAGTCCAAAGTAGATAGAGATGGGTAATTGAGTGACTCCACTTAACCCCAGATAACTAAACTTAAATCGGTGTTATTCTGTAACTAATCATTCGATTCATAGGCTGCGAATTGAAATCAAGTATATTTTTAAATGCTCTTGAATTATTTTGAACAAATTAGCTTAACTTAAGAGAGAAATTATAATACTTCAATGAAAATATAGAAAAGTGCTAAAAATTAATGTTTGCACTGCAAGCAGATGGTAAAATTGAGCTCTCCATAACTGCCTTCACAAGAAGAAGTCGTAGTCTATTAGACGAATGTTTAGTTATCTAGGGTTACTTAGAAGTGAGTTGCGGAGACAGGTTATGAAATTTTTTCTTTTGCTCATCACTTATTTCCAGACATTCCTTGCACTTTTTCAACAGAGTCATGAGCCGACTCTGAGGCAGCTCACAAAAAAGAGCCATTGCGCCCACCTCTAGTCCAAAGCATAATTCAGAGGCCTCCTTTCATAATTTGCATTTAAAGATGCTGCTGCAAATGCCCTAGAAAAGTGCCAAATTTCAGGCTTCACATTTATTGTCGGTCCTACACTGATTCCGGTCAATTTGCGACCCAACAGGAAATCTGCATTTTTAGAAGGATTGCTCTAGGCAGTAATGTCAAATATAAATTCATGAAGGCAACCTCAAATAAATGTTCAATTGTTAAAATTTAAGTGGCGGCTCTTGAAATATCAGAGCTTACAGAACAAAAGTTATTGAAAACAGTGTGTTTGTTTCCTCTTTAATGCAGTAGTGATAAGAGCTCTTGAACCTTCATATTTAAGGCAAAGAGAGAAATTAATCAATTCCCTATGACAACCACTCATGCCACTTTACTTTGGAAGGTTGTCTCATCTCATTTTCATGTCATCACATGCCTTGTTCTGGGGCCTATGTAACCTCCCTACAGATTGAATCCATGGTCTACCTATGTTGTGTCTATATACGACAAGTCGCCCTGAATAACCGCGGGGTGTGAAGTGAGTGTCCCTGTATTTAATCCTTAGCCAACTTCATCAATCATTAAATGTTGTCACGTTATACACTGTTAAATGGTACCTCTGGCAGTAAGGACTATAGTTTCCTATGCCAAAAAAAAAACCACTCATGCCATGGTTGTCATAGGGAATTGTTTACTTTTTTCTCTTTGCCTTAACCACGAAGGTCCAAGAGCCGCCACTGATTTGTGAAATATTGGTCAGGGATAAATAAAGTTGGTGCAGCCAAAAACATGCTAACTACAGTTAATTAAATATGACTTCCATGACATTAGTAATTAATTTTGTTTAATTATGTGCAATAATTCATAATTCAGGTTGACAAAACTACATGGGACTGGGAATTGTTGAACGACAGCAAGCCAATTTGGACCCGAAAGCCTTCAGAAGTCGAAGATAAAGAATACGACGAATTCTATAAAGCCTTAACCAAAGACACCAAGGAGCCGCTGACCAAGGTTCACTTTGTCGCCGAAGGTGAAGTCACCTTTAAATCCCTTTTGTACGTCCCGCTGTCCCAACCGACTGAAAGCTTCAACCGATACGGAACCAAGACCGACAATATCAAACTATACGTCAGACGCGTGTTCATCACCGATGAATTCAACGACATGATGCCTACGTACCTGAGCTTCATTCAAGGCGTGGTCGACTCCGATGATCTACCGTTGAATGTATCACGCGAAACCTTACAGCAACACAAGTTAATCAAGGTCATTAAGAAGAAACTGGTGAGAAAAGTGCTCGACATGCTAAAGAAGTTAAACGATGAAGATTTTGCTAAATTCTGGAAGGAATACTCGACCAACATTAAATTGGGAGTTATTGAAGATCCCAGCAACAGGACCAGATTGGCCAAGCTGTTGATGTTCCTTTCCTCAAACGGGGAGGAAGTCACTGGCCTAGCTGATTACGTGAAGAGAATGAAACCGAAACAGGATCATATCTATTACATCGCCGGATCCAACAAGGCCGAGGTCAGTAAATCACCATTCGTCGAGAGGTTGTTGAGGAAAGGCTACGAAGTTTTGTACCTGGTGGAAGCCGTAGATGAATACGCGATTTCCGCCATTCCCGAATACGATGGCAAGAAATTCCAGAACGTTGCTAAGGAAGGATTTTCTCTAACCGAATCGGAAGGCGGTGCATTGCAATTGGAACAGTTGCAGACCACTTTCGAGCCTTTGACCAAATGGTTGTCCGAAGATGCTCTCAAGGAGCACGTTGCTAAGGCAACCGTGTCGGAGCGTTTGAGCGATTCCCCGTGTGCTCTGGTAGCCAGCAGGTACGGATGGACTGGAAACATGGAGCGCTTGGCCGTTTCTAACGCCCACCAGAAATCCGACGATCCACAAAGGACCTACTATCTGAACCAGAAGAAGACTCTCGAGATCAACCCGAGGCATCCGTTGATGCGCGAACTGCTCAAGAGAGTTAACGATGACCCCTCTGACCCAACGGCTAAAGATATGGCGGTTATGCTCTTCAAGACGGCCACTTTAAGGTCTGGATTTATGCTGAAGGAAACATCGGACTTCGCTGCCAGCATTGAGGTTATGATGAGGAAAACTTTGGGAGTTTCCTTAGACGAGGCGGTCGAGGAAGAGGAAGATGTACCTGAGGACGGTATCCCCGAAGAGGAGGCCCAAGAAGTGGACGCGGACACGAATGACGAGCACGATGAATTGTAAACTAAGTGTGTGAGTGTGTGAGAGAGATTGTTTTACGAGCATTTAAAGACTGTATTATTTTTTGTATTTATATTATTAATAAATATAAGTCCGTACTTGATGACTGTTCTTTTTTTACACTGTTGTTTGTACAAAAAGGAAAGTTTTTCACCAAAGTTTTTGCCACATTGTTACATAAAATATTATATTAAAATAAATATACATTTTTTACAAGGGCTTATTTAATTAGAGAATGTCTGCTTCGAAAACTGGTAGACCCCTCGTTCCCAATCCTTTCACTGCGAATAGACTCCCGGCCGCTGGTTGCGAATTCCTCTGCGCCTCGTTTAACCTCGTCCTTGAAGTTGTTACAAAGAGAATGTCTAAATCCTTGCCTCCCCACATAACCGATGTAACGTATTTAGCTGGAATTGCCACCCTCCTCAGCGATGTCTTTTTCCTTGGATCAATTTTAACGACGGATCCTCCCCCGTAAAGGGCAACCCATAAATTGTCGTCCTTGTCGATGGTCATGCCATCTGGTAGAGCTGAAGTTCCGAGTGGTCGAAAATCGTAAACTACTTGTGGGTTGGAGATGTTTCCGGTTGCATCGTCGTAATCGTACTCGAGGATCTTGTAAGTGGGCGTGTCGATGTAATAAAATTTATTGTTGGCTTTGTTCCAAGCTAGGCCGTTGCTGACGGTGACTGGAGCGATCGCTGGTTGAGGTGTTTCTAGGTTGGTTTTTGTGATCATGAATAACGAGGCTTCGTTTGGGTTGACGCCCTTCGCATCTTCAAATCCAATGGTCCCTACAAGGATCATCAAATAAATTTGTTCATTTATAATACGTATATTTTTTTTATATTAATGGGTTGCAAGGATTTTGGAAAACTCATTTTTTTTTTTGCTTAAACAATATTTTAGGGTCTTTAGGATGTGCCGTAGGTGTTTTTGAAGAAACCAGAGATTTTGTTCGAACTATGGAGCAAAGTTTAGTTTTAGTTATGTCTTTTGGTTTTTTTTTATGCCGAGTAAGCAATTTGAGTTACAAAAACGATTAGTTGAAAGAGGCCATCGGCCGCCCCTTGCATCGGCTGCCCTAGTGCGAATGCACCTCCGCCAGGAACAGCCCTGAGCAGGATATTACGACGTATCTTCTCAATAAACAAACACGACAGATTATAAAAAAATGATGATGTGGCCATCATGTTACTTTCTCCGACTTGATGGTATCATAGCCATTTATATTTACGTTTTCATGGTTTATTGAAATCATATTTTAAATGTACATCGAGCGTTGCGTAAACTCGGATGAAACTGACGTTTGAAACGTCAAAATTATGAAACATGGAAAAATTGTACTTCAAATTCAAAAACTCGGTTTACTCAAAAACTAACGAAATATCGAAAAAAACTTATTCTTTAGAAGTTGTTTATTTTGGCATTCTCTACAATTATTATTCAAATAAATTTGCTGTAACTATAATCGTTTCATAATTATAAACCAAAAATTAATAATTTTTTTTCTCGAATAGCAATGATTTTATGAAAAATATTTTCAAGCAAAAGATGTTCATTTCTTTCTTGTCTTCAAAGTTTGTTTAAATGTTTTTGTGATATTTTTCATATTGAAGAAAATATTGGCAAAAAACAGTTAAGGCAAACACCCACTTTCAGTTCTTCGGATTATCAAATAAGACGTATGTTCAAAGTTTCATATCAATCGCTCTATTAGTTTTTGAGATACAGCGCACACAGCCAGACACACAGACACAATTTTTTTTTCCAGAAATTGTTGAAATGGCATCTAGGGCCCCAAAACCGATATTTCCGTAAAAAAAAATCACGATCACAATACTTTCTCGTACTTCGTAACGGAGAAAGTAAAAATAATTTACTTTGGAAATAATCTTTCCATATTCGTTGAACAATGTACCATTTGAATAAATTCGATAAAACTATCACTATAACTTTTTGAAAGAAACAATTCAATAAGATTAGGTTTTTATTTCGGCCCTAAAATTGATAATCCGATATTTGTATGGCTTTCCAATTACGGTATTTTATTGTCTCTGTGTTTAGAAATAGCACAGTATTTCGATTAAAACATGTATAATGTGGCAATTATGGTTTTACATAATTGCGATTTGTTTACAATTCGCATAGATTCATTTAATTGGCCAACTCAAAACATACTTACCAAACCACAATCGACCTCTACTATCAGCTTTTCCATCATTAAACCGGCTGGTGGGAAACTCGTTGGCAACAGTCGTAAGTACCTTTTGATCGACCCGATCGGATTTTCCGTTCCAAGAAACGGCGACTACACTCCTGTTCAATCCAACGATAAACTTCGCGCGGTCACCTTTAACCTGGACAACCGGCGTGACCGCGCCGTCCAATTTAATGAAGAAAGTTTCACCGTTTTTCGGATCGTAACTCAACAGTTTTCCCTCGTTGATATCGACGAAATAAAGAAGTCCAGTCCGGCCGTCCCATGTGGGACCTTCTCCATGCTCCACCGGTTCGGTTAATTGATGCACAGCCGGGCCGAATGTCTTGTATCCGGTTGTTCTTAAAAAAAGTTTGTAGAAATTACGTTCATGTTACCTGCAATAATCATTCCGTTACCGTTGGATGAACAGGAAAGTAAAAGCCAACGAAACCGCGCGAAGCATCGTTAAGAACTGGCGGACGATTAGCGACCTCGAACGTTTTATATGGACGAGCGTTCGGCCGTGATTTTTTTTTGTTGTATATCATTCGAGGCATAGATTAACCGTTAAACAGTTGCACTTCTTTTTTTATCTCGTTTGTGCTATTTACGTTATTCCTTAGGAACGAAAAGTTTTTAAAAACCATTTTTAATTTATTTAAATCATTAATTACAAAATACAAACTACACGAAAACGAATTATGAAGTGTAAATGACTTAAATTATCTGGATCTGAACTAGAATAGACTAACTGGAACTAATGCATTATGAATAAGAAATAATATTACTACATACTCCTATAAATGCAAGACCTCCAAAGTGCGAGATCTCAAAAACTGTAATAGGTAATTCAAGAAATTTCAACCCCCTCCGACCACCCCTTAAAAAATGGTGATGTGGCCACCATGTTACTTTCTCCGACTTGATGGTATCATAGTCAATTATATTTACGTTTTCATGGTTTATTTTGAAATCATGAAATCATATTTTAAATATACATCGAGCGTTGTGTAAACTCGGATGAAACTGACGTTTAAAACGTCAAAATTATGAAAGATGGAAAAATTATACTTCAAATTCAAAAACTCGGTTTACTCAAGAACTAACGAGATTTCGAAAAAAACTTATTCCTTAGAAGTTGTTCATTTTGGCATTCTCTACAATTATTATTCACATAAATGTTCTGTAACTATTATGGTTTCATAATTATAAACCAAAAATTAAAAAAAAAATAATAAATTTTTTCTCGAATAGCAATGATTTTATGAAAAATATTTTCAAGCAAAAGATGTTAATTTCTTTGTTTTCTTCAATGTCTGTTTAAATATTTTTGTGATATTTTTCATATTTAAGAAAATATTGGCAAAAAACGAAAAACAGTTAAGGCAAACACCCACTTCCGGTGTACGAAATTTTACCAAAAGCTTTTCAGTTCTTCAAATTATCAAATAAGACGTATGTTTAAAATTTGATATGAATTGCTCTATTAGTTTTTGAGATACAGCGTACTTCGTAACGGAGAAAGTAAAAAAGGGTTGCCAACCCCTCAAAAAAAAATCAATTTTTATTTTTTCCCCATAGGCCCGGGGCTCCTCTTGGCCACCGTGAAATCCACGATTTTCTAAGTTACCCAATTACTACAGAGTGATTTTTTGAAAATCGATTTTTGACGATGCAGAGGTTCACGCTAAAACTTTCACATCCCTGGATTTTTGAGCTGGAAAACTGGAACTAGGCGCAAAAAATCCCCAATGCATTGGGGCACAAAGGTTACTGTAGGAAATTTGGGTGCGACCTACAGTTGCAATCCCTTAGCCATTTTTCTAAAAAATCACATTTCGGACGCTTTCGGAAAAAAGGGCGCGCTTTTCCTTACGATTATGACTTTACTTTACTTATCTTTTTATAGAGTTTTGTAGAACTAGCTCCCCTCTACATTTTATGTCTTTTACGAATTTTTGATATCTCTAACCCTCGAGGAGTTATTCAAAGAAAACCACCCCCGATTTCAATAAAAAAATTCTAGAGCGGCCATTTTTAATTTCACGGGAGAAATTTAAACGGCATGCTATTCAGAATTGCATTTTGCGTCGAAAAGGTAAGAGCTATATTTTTCGTAGGGTGCACCGTTTACAATCTACGGCCGATTTTTGGTTGTTTTCCGGTTTTTTTTGTTTCAATTTTTTTTTTCTTTTTCGAAAATTAAAAATCCGACGACGGCATATCAGTCGTCTATTTAATCCGTATCAAACATCCCCATCAAGATTTTGTCTACTTTTTTTGCCTTCAATAATTGCTTAAATGTTTTTAGAAATTTTTCATATTTACTACGTTTATTTCATAGATAATTTTATTGTAATATATATTGACGTTCGCACCCACAACATGTAAATACTATTACATTTCTTGTGTACAGCATGTATATTGTGGCATAGTGAATAAAGCTTTTATTTATTTATTTAAAGATTTATAGAAAAAAAATGAAGCTTCTCAGATCTCCGGTTTGTCAAGTATGGCTTATGTTCAAAGTTTTATTGGGAAATTTGTATTGGTTTTTAAGACTCCGCAGACACACAAACACCCAGCACAAAAAAAAATGTAATTCCAAAAATTGTCGGAATCATCTTCAGGGACCTAAAAACGGATATTTCAGTTAAAAGAATTATTTGAAAAATTGTGTCGGTCACAATACTTTCTCGTACGAACGGGGAAAGTAAAAATAACAATCACTTTTAATAAACTAAGCTTATTTGGGTTTTAGACTGGACTCATTGTTTGGTCAGCATTCCGATAGCTTCATTAATATGGGAGTTATAACATAAAGTGTTTTTTTTTTTAATATAACCTATAAGGCCTTTTAAGTAGATATTTTGCTAAAATTGACTTTGTATCATGTATGAGTTATTTATTTGGTGACTATAATTTCAACATTTACATCATAATCAAAATATCGTGTGCAGAGGTGTAAGTCGCAGAAAATATTGAGTCCTTTAAAAAAAGAGACTATGAATTTTTTTATAGAATGTCGAAGCACAATCAGTTTTGAGTAAATTTGGAAATTTTGGAGTTTTTTTCAATGGTTTTGAATTTTTCTTGTGACTTGAAAAATGTCCAATCTTATAAGTAAAACAAGGGATGTTCAAGGATAATTATTTTCAAATTTAGGCCAAAGATGGTATAAAAATGAAGATGTATCTGTTTTAAGTAAATTTGGAAAGTTTGAAGTTTGTTTTAATTGTTTTTAGTTTTTTTTTTAGTGATTCGAAAAATGACCAATTTTATAATTGAAACAAGGGATGTTCAAGTGCAACTATTTTAAATTTTAGGCAAAGGATGTTATAAAAATAAAGATTTATCTGTTTTGAGTAAATTTGGAAAGTTTGAAGTTTGTTTCAATTGTTTTTGTTTTTTTTAGTGACTTGAAAAATGTCCAATTTTATAATTGAAACAAGAGATGTTCAAGTGTAGCTATTTCAAAATTTAGGCAAAGAATGTTGTAAAAACAAAGATTTATCTGCTTTGAGTAAAGGAAAGATTGAAGTTTGTTTTAATTGTTTTTAATTTTTTTTTAATGGGTTTCACAAAGGTGGTAATAAATATCTTTGGCTTAAATTGACAACTCAATATTATATTTTCGGTTGTGTAAACGATCTTGCAAATGGGAAACGGAATGCATAATTTGAGGTTAGGTTCTGCACATATTTTAATTAATATTTACTCTTTCACAATGTTTATTAGCACATTATTTTCTATTTCGATGTATTTTTACCTTAAATCCTCTTCTAAGGCTCCGTTTCTAATTTGAACAATACCGATTCAAAAATGTATTCGGTGACTAACAATGGCGCATAAAGAACGATTACACAGCTGAAAATATAATACCGGCTTACGAAAAACCTGGCTTTAAAAAATGTTTATGAAATTCATCGTTGGTGACTTTAAAAATGTCCAAAATTTTTCAAAATTTAGACTAAGGATGTTATAAAAATAAAAATTTATGTTTTGAGTAAATTCAAAAAGTCTGAAATTTCTTGCATTTGCTTTTCTATTTATTAGGTGACATGAAAAACTACCAGCATCATAATTGAAACAGACGATGTTCATATTCACGTGTGATTATTTCATGTTTGCAGATTTAATTGTATACATGAAAATTAATCTGTTTTGAGTAAATTTGAAAAGTCTCGAATTGTTTGCAATTGATTTTTACTTGAGAAAGTCCAAACTCAAAATTGAATCCAGTATTTAAGGGTAAATATTTCAAAATTGAGGGTAAGAGTGTTGATAGATTTTAATAGAATCATGAAACGTAATCTATTTTGATTAAATTGGAAAATGTTCGAGAATGCTGCAACAATTTTTGTGTTTTTGGGGGGGCGGAGGGGGGATTGCAAAATTAAACAAGAGTGTGATTATTTCAAAATCTCGCATAGGAATATTTACATTTTTTTATTGAAAAATGAAGTGCACAATATATTTTAAGTGAATTTAAAAAGTTAACCGTTTGTTCAAATTTTTTTTAAGCTGTTTGGAAAATGTTCGATCTCAAAATTGAAGCGGGGTTTGTTCAAATGTGATTATTTCGAAATCTAGGGTAGGAATGTTTAATTTTTTTGTAGATATATAAAGTGCAATCTATTTTAGGGGAGTTTCAAAAAAGGTTTGTATTAATTGGTTTTTAGTTTCTCCGTTACGAAGTACGAGAAAGTATTGCGATCGTGATTTTTTTTTTCAAAATTTTTTTTTACGGAAACATCCGTTTTGGGGTTCCTAGATGCCATTTCAACAATTTATTTCTGGAAAAAAAAATTGTGTATGTGTGCGTGTGTGTGTGTGTGTGTGTGCGTGTGTGCGCGCTGTATCTCAAAAACTAATAGACCAATTGATATGAAACTTTGAACATAAGTTTTATTTGATAATCCGAAGAACTGAAAAGCTTTTGGTAAAATTTCGTACACCGGAAGTGGGTGTTTACCTTAACTGTTTTTTTGTTTTTTCCAATATTTTCTTAAATATAAAAATATCACAAAAATATTTAAGCAAATATTGAAAAAAACAAAGAAATGAACATCTTTGGTTTAAAAATATTTTTCATAAAATCATTGTTATTCGAGAAATTATTATTAATTTTTTTTTTCATTTTTGGTATACAATTATGAAACGCTAATAGTTACAGCAAATTTATGTTAATAATAATTGCAGAGAATGCCAAAATGAACAATTTATGAAGAATAAGTTTTTTTCGAAATCTCTTTAGTTTTTGAGTAAACTGAGTTTTTGAATTTGAAGTAAATTTTTCCATCTTTCATAATTTTGACGTTTTAAACGTCAGTTTTATCCGAGTCTACAAAACGTTCGATGCACACTTAAAATATGATTTAAATCGAAAATAAACCATGGAAGCGTAAATATAAATGATACCATCAAGTCGGAAAATATAACATGATGGCCACATCACCATTTTTTTAATTTTTTTGGCGGTTTGTAAAAAGTTTGACCTCAGAATTGAACCGGGGGTTGTTCAAGTGTGATTATTTTAAAATGTAAGGTACGAATGTTTCCAATTTTGATGGAAACATAAAGTGGAATCTATTTTAAGTGATTTTAAAAGTTTAGAGTTTGTTTCAATTGCTTTTGCATTTTTTGGCGGTTTGGCAAATGCTCGCGTTCTGAATTTAACCGGAGTGTTCAATTGTGATCATTTTAAACTCTAGAGTAGGAATGTTTGTAGAAATATGAAGTTCAATTTATTTTAGGTGAATTTCAAAAGTTTATAATTGTTTTTCTATTTTTTTTGGCGGTTTGGCAAATGCTCGACTTCAGAATTGAAGCGGAGTGTTCAAGAGTGATTATTTTAAAATCCATCTTTCATAATTTTGACGTTTGAAACGTTAGTTTCATCCGAGTCTACGAAACGTTCAATGTATATTTAAAATATTATTTATATCGAAAATAAACCATGAAAGCGTAAATATAAATGATACCATTAAGTCGGAGAAAGTAACATGATGGCCACATCACCATTTTTATGTTATTTAATAACCAGGCGGACTAAACGCGAAAGTCACATTTACACTATAAAAAGTCACCAGAAAAGTAACCAAAGATGTTTTGGCGGTAAAAATAAAATGTTTTCAAATTCGTTTATCCATAACATTCATTCAACAATTATATCAACACATAAATTAATTCTAGGCAAACTTTCTTAATTATATAGTCAATGATTTAATATATAATAATTAAAATAAGTATGAGACCATCGCACACTGAAAAACTCAAGTTGTACATATATTTATTTAATATAAAGTGGATTGAAGTATTAGGTATATTTTAAAAATACATATAATTCTGTAAAAGGTTTGAAATATAAATACTAGATTGTCGTGAAATAAAATTTTATTAAATTAAATAAATTTGCATTTTGAAAACATATAACTTACTTAAAATTAATCTCTTTCATTAATGTATTTAATGTTTAACGGGACGTCTTTGGCAGGTCATCTCTATTTAATTTAATTAAAATGTAATTCAATGTAGCAATTTCATTTTTAAATAAAAAGTTTTCGCACACAGAATTTTTGCTGCTTTCATTGTACATATCTTCGGTTGCTGGACATCCTTCAAGACGTTTAGGACTTCTCACTGCCCCAATCTCCGTACACTCCCTAATTTTGTGAAACTCCGTACTTCTAGCTAATCCTAAATATAATGTATGTTTATGATTCGATTCCATATTGCAATAACTTTCGCGACACTTACCTAATGAATCGACAATTTTGTGTACGACGGCAGTAGGTTTTAAGGCCTCTTGTATTCAAGTTTTATATAAGATAATTTTGCTTCGTTTTTCCTCGAGCATTAATGCTCCAAAATCCAACCATTTCCGTTTCTTATGGGGCGAAAATGACAGCAAACTTGATCCGGGTGTATATCCATAGTTAAAAATAGAATAACTATTTCCAAGAAAATCGCGGGATGAGAGGAATCCATTCTTACACGATCAACGGAATAAATAACTGGCTAAAAACACAAAAACTGGGGCGAAACGCGTGTAACCGGTGGGACACAAGGAACGCCGAGAGATCAGCTGATCATAAGAACGGCCATTACTGTTTTAAGCAGTTTGGACCTGTGTAAAAACGGCGCCCGTTTGGCCAATCACAACAACGTATTTTGGCGGCTATAATTTGATTTAGTCCGCTTGGTTATTAAATGAGGTATAGTATATTTGTATACTCTCACCAATTTCATGAACATATTAATATTCCTTAAATCATTCGTTTGTGTTTTAAAATTAAAATATAATATTAAGAATTAACGCGCATGTGTACCACTCAACTCACCTGGCAACCTGTTATCATGTTCAACCGTTATAGATAAATTTGCAAATGAGTCGAGCCTTATTTAATACATGAACTCAGACTACGCAATTCAGTTGCGTTATTGCAGCCATGGCGAGCCTGCAGATTTCAACACTGTTCTTCATTACTTTTATTATTTATGGGTAAGTCAAAATATAATCAAATTTGTGCCTGGACCGCAATAGGAAAACGAAAATGAGGATCACGGGTAGCCGTGACGTTCGGTTACTATAGAGAGGAAAATAAACAACTAGACGAGAAAAATATTACTTCTGAACACACGCTAATTCTTCTTGTACAAAAACCTTTAATAAATTGGAGATAAATAAAGTAGTAACTGTATATACTTACAATAACTCTACAAATTGATCAATCTGATTAATTAATTTCATTTGAATTATTTCTAAATTTGAGACAACCTCACTTGTTGCAGATGCATTAAATAAATGTAATAAAGACTATTCATAGTTTGTCTTTTGTAAAATTCAATATTCACTAAGTTATTTGTTTTTTTTTTTGGGCTTTGTAAGACTTCAACGCTTAGACGTTTATGGGGTATCTATCTTAACGGATATTTGGAAGATTATAACTCCATAGTCTCCATAACCAACTGTCGCCCTATCAGCTGAGCTGATGCGACGATATCTAATACGAGACTATCTGTCGAGTAACTGTATTGTCCGTTATTGTTTTTTGTTGCAATTTGGAGTAGCTGCCGTATTGCAGAGCTTAAATTGATTAAATATCTTTGTTTTATTGCCAAAGAGCATAAATTTAAAAAAAAAAACATGAACTATTAGTAACACGTTTCGAAAAATCTTCAGTTGAAAACCCCGGTGCGTGGGACCGGCGTCACCATTAAATTTGCGTCACCAATGGCGGGTTAAGTCATGAAAAATTGTTTGGAAGTGAAATCAGGACCTTTTATTTTTTGCTCTCCAAAAATGGAGGACCTTTTTTGCTATTCAACATACGTTTAATTATGAATCGAATGTTTGTAAAAAAAACGTGATTCACAAAAATTTTAGAGGTGAGGACCTTTTTTTGCTACACACTATGTTTCGGGGTAAATACAAAATTTTTGTGTTGAGGACCTTTTCTTTTTGTTGCTCATCAACATTTTTTCACAAACAAATTTTAGTCTTCTAAGATTTCAAAACGAAGTCATGAACTGACTTCCGGAGTCGACCCTTTTCACCGAGTCAAAGCTTGTGAAGCAGATCCCAAAACAAAAGTCATTTCGCCCATCTCGAATTTACAGTCATCATTTGGTTAATATAATTAACTTGACAATTGCCCTCATTTACTTACTAACCAATGAAATCGAATAACGTTGATGAGATGATCCAATAAAATTCTAATTACGATGCGTAACAGACCACGCTCCATGTTATGCATGGCAATTCACCCTGGGTGGTATCTAACCAGATAATCCCTCATGTTGGTATTGCCTAGCAACGCGTTGGTACATTTTATATAACATATAAAACGTCAGTTATTGCCGGACTTTTAAGCAGTTTGCTCCTGAATTCGATCTGTTTGTATTTTCGGGTGAAGTGTTAGTGCTTTCATCAGTAATAGTATTCATAGGCATTTCTCAAAATATTGGTAAGCTCATTTTTACTACAATTATTGTGGCGCTGATTAATACACATCTGACACTTGGTGTCACTAAATTTAACTTTTCAAATTATAAAGTGTGAACTTTCTGTTCGGCCAATTGTCGTCTCGAATCTAACTCGTGACTGATTTTTCCTAGGCAATTATTAGCGTCTGGATCACTCTTGCTTGTTGCTTCTCGAAAATCGTGATCCTGCCGCTAATAATTGCCGGCAAAATCATAGGCACTCGTTATATTACTGTTGATTCATAGTCATTATTTGTCGATTATAATTAACTTGATTTAAAACATTGTACTACACCGAGTGAATAGAAAAATTAGTAATCTTTTATTTCGCATCCAAAAATTTGAGTTTACTTGCATTGAAGAAAAATATTTAAAAACACAACTTGGAGATAATACATTCTAAAAAATGTAGTCAATTGACTATCGTAGTAACGTTCATTCATTTTGTTTATGATTATAAACCGAATTCCAACTGGAGAGAAAACCCTCTTTAATAAAATTCCAAAAAAATTGATTCAATTTACGAATTTAATTTTTTTTAATTAATAGTTATTTAAGCAACAAGGAACGTAAGGACGTATTAACATTTGAGGTAGGCGAATACGAACCGAGGCGGAGCCGAGGCTCGTCGCCTGCCGAAAATGTTAATTGTCATTACGTTCCATGTTGCTTATTAATTTTTTTCCGCTACCGGAAATATAATACTTAAAAATGATCAAAAAATATTCTAAAATACGGCTTGTAACATTTGGGATTCAAATGTTTATAGTCACCTATGCGTTCTATGCGTCCTATGGCAACCCAGCAACGGAGAAAACAATGTCGAGTTTTGTTTGTTTGTGTCAATCCAGTGACAGTTTTTGCGGGCACGGATTTGCATCCGAAGCTGCGAATATTGCGTGTTAGAATGTGTTACCGACAAAATCGAAAAAGGTATGTGTCCTGTTACGACTCTTTTTAAGCAGTGGTTATGTAAAAAGGATGCCGATTCTGTAGGTATAGACGAAAATGTGTTGCTCGCCTATATGTTGGAGTGTTACGTTTCTGTTTATTATTTTCCTAGGTCCGTAAGTAAAAATTAAGTTCCGTCGTCAAGGACAACAAACACCACGAATGTTATCAGCCACTTACGGTACCTGTAACCATGCATGCAATGCGTATTTACGTTGTCGGTAGCGGAAAAATAATATTTGCTTATGAGGATGTTGTGAATAACAATTGAAAATGGAAACCTGTTTATGCAGATGAAATAAATAAATTTAATAATAATAAACACGAGCTATAGCCTGCATATATGAATATTCAACGTTGTTCTCTTTGTGGACTTATTTTTGTGGATTTACAAACAAATTAAGTATTCATATATTCAAGCTATATTTCGTGTTTATTAAATTTATGTTATGAATTCTTAATGGCGTTTTGTTTCAAGCATCCACTGTCTCGGAGAATATCATCAAAAACACACATCAACGAGACACAAAGATAAAATTCAACATAAATAAAAAAATAATTACTTGTATGAGAGAGAGAAAGAGAGACAATACATTTATTGAGACACTTTTACAAATGACCTCAACAGGCAATTGACCAGAGGTCTTTCAGCCGTCATGAATTAATTTATGATCGATAAAAGGGTATGGCCGAATAAGATGGTCAAAAGTGCCCACAAAGCAAATCAATAAGCGCGATGACTGGATGAAAGATAATTAAAAATGCCGTTGATTGCTCGAAATTTCAACCTCCTGAAGCAATTCGTTGTCGAGATATGACTGAAAACGTGAATTTTACGTTTTATTTTTTTTTACAGCCATTTGAATAATTTAACAAAATGGTCTCGTAGTTCACGCCAAAAAAAAAATTATCATTTCAGTTTAAATTCTCTCCCGTTTATCAAAAGTATTCGAATAATTTTTTTTTTTAACATGGTCTACAATAATTTTTGGTTTAAATTTCAGGTAAATCTTATATTTCTTTTTTTTTTTTTATTAACGGTAGGCCATGTGATAAGTAAAAATGTAAAATATAATACAATCCAATCTTAGAAACTAGAAAGTAAACGTCAGAAAAAAATAAAAATGAAACACTTGAAATTCGTAAAATTTCGACCATTTAAAATTTTCATAGCTCGGCGTATTTTCAATCGATTTTGATGAATCTTTGAGGGCGAAAAACTTTGATGTGTCTTCTTTAAAGTCATGCATGCGAACTTAAGCGTAACTCCTTCCGCCCCCCTCTAGCACCCCTGTGAAAAAAAAAGTTTTTTTTCTGGAAACCATGTCCAACTTTGACGATGTCTACGGAGTTGTAAAAATTTTGTCTCGATCCACCATAAAGGCATTAAAATTTGATCAATTCCCTGTGCAGGACTCAAAGAACGAAGTTTCTACGACGATTTGGCAATAAGTTATGGGTGTTTGAAAAAAAGTGCATTTTGAGGTTTTTCGCACATAACTCAGCGACTTTTCAACCAAATTTGATGATTCTTTCGGGAAACAATCCCATTTTGGCTCTACTTTAAGGGGGTAAACTCAGATTGGGATGATCCCTTTTCTAACCCTTCAACCCCCGAACAAAAAACACGTTTTTTGGCCCAAAAACGTGTTTTTTGTCTAAAATCAGGGATAATTGCGTTGACTTGTTCTTCTTCATCTCACTCAATATCCCCTTCTTCGGAATCTGAATTGAAAAGCATTTTATGAATTTCAGCCATGTCTCCTTCCTTCGTTTAATCAAAAATCTTTTTGGAACTCATTTTTTTTTCTCAAATGCAAAAAAAATACGTGAAAATCAGTTTGTTAACGAAAAATGAACGTTGTAAATGTATAAAAAGTAATAAGTTTAATTCCAATTAAAATATTATTACAATGGAATAGAAGAAATTGTCATATGTTATAAAATATGGCAGAAGTCAGTTTTACTTGGAGAAGTCGGTTTTAATAAATAGAACATTTATTAATACATCAACATTATTGATTTGTATCGTGTGAAACTAGGTTCACAACATAGCCCTTTACTTCTACTTTTATTAACGGTTTAAAAATAACACTACGTCTTTATTGATGGAAAATGTCTTGTTCGCATATTTGAAATCTTGGATTGATACAACCATAAGAAATAATGCTGTTAAATCTATTAATGACAAGTGTAAAACATCAAATTATTATTGTGAACTGGTATCCCACGTGTAATTACAACTGTTACGAATTTTAATTTTGGTTATTCCCCGCTTTGTATTTGCTTCATCATCGAACGTACTCACTTAAAACGTTTGTTTCGGTAATAATTATCTTAAATTATTGCTTGTACTCAGAATTACGATATTAAGCACGGTAATTTTATAAAATTGGAATATTATTGCTTATAAATGTACTTTTAATTTACTTGAATTGTAATTTTTTTTTCTGTCACGCTGACACAAAATGTTGCAACAAAATAGTTCCATATTAAATGGCTATAAATAAGCCAGGAATGGCCAAAATAATGCCTAAATGGCAAGAATCTGAAGCTGATCGGGAACACCATCATGTGGAAGAGAATAATAGGTCTGAGTGGAAGAACACATTGTGAACTCCGCCTGCAAATCCTGTGTCCTAAATTTGTTGGGTGATTAACTTTAATTATATATTGTTTTGTACATATTATAGTAACAGGATATGTAAAGTTAATAAATAAATTTAAAAAAAAATCATATCCTTGAATAAATGTTCAATCAAATACTGGAGCATGAATACACCATAGAAGTTTTGAGAAAAAGGAAGGAAAAGGATTGTATCGGGAATTAGTAGATGCTGTAATATTTTTTTAATATACTATTTTTAATTCTTAAGTAGGTTAAATAATCGAATATTTTCTTTAACTGATATTTAATAAAAACGAAATATAGCTAGAATACAACCGCAAATCTATATACTATAATCTATACAGGGTGTAGAATTGGTTTACGCACCATGGAGATTTCCATGTTAAATTCTTAATGTTCAAATATTGGCTCCCCAAACTATTTTAAAGAAAAAGTGTAAAAATGTTTCGTCTAGAGAAAAAAATACTCTACACAACCGTCTCCTTACTTATTTTTTTACTTTCCATACAAAGGGGAAATCGAGGAAATTCAAACTACTATTTTAGCAAAAATATGTGGTGCCTTGGAATTGTTGGAACAAAAATCCGTTGAACGTTCCGTTAACAGTTGTGTGGTTTACTGCACGTGCGCTATTAGCAGAATAGTTTGATTTTACCATTAGGATCTTTTCATTCAACAAATCCATAATATTAACTCAGAATTACTTAAAATTTGTGGTTAAAACATTAACGTGACAGCTAACGTTCAACGGCTTACTGTTTCAACAATTCCAAGGCACCACCTATTTTTTATAAAATAGTAGTTTTAATTTCCTCGATTTCCCCTTTGTATGGAAAGTAAAAAAATAAGTAAGGAGACGGTTGTGCAGAGTATTTTTTTCTCTACAAGAAACATATTTATACTTTTTCTCTAAAATCATTTGGGGAGCCAATATTTGAAGATTAAGAATATAACATGGAAATCCCTATGGTGCGTAAAACCTGTATACACCAATTCTACACCCTGTGTACATCCCTTTTACCCTTACAGGTGTCGGGATTATATTTCTTTTCTTTCCATTTTTTTTTTCTTTTTTACTACTTTATTTTATCTTATCTGTCCAGTCTTTCACACCTGTCATCTGTGATTCTTCTTCCATCTTGTGTTCTGGACTTACTCTCCATTCGTGTTGTCAGGGTTTATCCTTTCTTCTACGTTCCTTATAAATTGCTTCCATTGTTCTCTGTCTTTAGCCGTTTGCTTTGCCTCTTGTACTGTTTTACCTCTTTTTGCTATTTCTTTTGTTACTATGGTGTCCCAGTTTTCCGGTGGTCTTCCTCTTCCTCTTCTTATTTCAATCCTGGCTTCCCGTATTCTTCGCACTGGTCGGTTTTCGTCCATTCTTTGTAGATATCCGCACCATGTCAGTTGTTCAGTTCTTTGATAACTGCTGCGTTTTATATCCTGTCCCTTCTGGTTATTCCCTTCACTCCTCTTAAACACTTCATCTCCGTTGTTTCAATGTTCTATTTAATACCCCACTTTCATTTCCGTACCGGCCTGTATATTGTCTTGTATGTGAAGATGATGGTTGCGACCGTTACTATGTGGTAGTCAGGTAACTTTGAATTAAACAACTTTCGACGTTTTTTTTTTCGTTTTTTTGTCAGGTAATTTTGAATTAAACAACAAAACGTCGAATTGTTTTATTCAAAGTCATCTGTCTTGTATATTGTCATTTGTGTCTCTTTCGATATCTCTTTTTTCCTTATGAATCTTTTGGTTAATTGCATGATACAATTTTCTTGTTTTCTCCATTCTTTCATTTATATCCTTTTCTGTTTTCCATTGCTTTGTATTATTAACCCTAGATATTTGAATTCTTCGTCTTGTTCAACTTCCTCTCCATCTACAAATATTCTTACTAACATAGGATTTTCAATGTTAATTTCTTTATATTTGAATATTATCTTCCCTGATCATTTTAGAGTAAACATAAACATTTTTTGTAGAGTAACAATTTATGCATGCAGTCATGCTGTTTTTTTTTTATTTTTTTGCATCTATAACAACCCGAAAAAATAATAAAAGAAAAATGATCATTTTCACGAAAATAATGGTTGCCATGAAATTAAATTGATTTGTTTGGTTTTTATGAATGAAAATAGAAATAATAGCATGAATCCATGCAGCACATTTAATAATGGCAAACATATGTCACACTTCACGAAAACTGCCACCACTTCACAATTTGCACTGTTTCTTGAATGCCATACATTTCTAATGAAAAAACTTGTAAACAATTATAAAGTATTCAATCAATTTGACAGAAGCCAACAGATCAACAGCGCATCATTTTTTTTTAAATTTCATAGCAACCATTATTTTCGTGAAAATTATCATTTTTATTTTATTATTTTTTTGGGTTTTTATAAATGCAAAAAAATAAATAACAACTTTTTTTTACTCTATAAAAAATGTATTTACAAGTTTACTCTAAAATTATCAGGGAAGATAATATTTTATTATAAAAAAATGGTGATGTGGCCATCATGTTACTTTCTCCGACTTGACGGTATCAAGTAAGTTTACTGAAATATTAAAAATAATGCAAAAAAAGATTTCTAAAAATGGTCCTGATTAAAAAGTCCTAAGAAACCTAACAAAAGCCCTGAGCAAGAAAGTCCTAAAAAATATTTCTGAAAATATAAATAGTCCTGATTCAAAAGTCCTAAAAACCTAATAAAAGTCTTGAACAAGAAAGTCTTGATAAAAAGTCCAGAAAAAAGAGTCCTGACAAAAAAATGTCCTGAAAATGTCTTTATTGTCTTTAATATTTGCTTCAATATATTTGTAATATTTTTCATATTTAAGAATATATTGGAAAAAAACAAAAAACAGTTAAGGTAAACATCCACTTCCGGTGTACGAAATTTTACCAAAAGCTTTTCTTTTCTTGGGATTATCAAATAAGACTTATGTTCAAAGTTTCATGTTAATTTCTGTATTAGTTTTTTAGATAAAGCGACCACTTCATAATTATAACCTAAAATGAAAAATAAATGAATAAATTTTTTTCTCGAAAACAAATATTTTCAAACAAAAGATGTTCATTTCTTTGTTGTCTTCAATATTTATTTTAATGTTTTTGTGATATTTTTCATATTTAAAACAATATTGGAAAGAAACAAAAAAACGGTGAAGGTAAACACCCACTTCCGGTGTACGAAATTTTACCAAAAGCTTTTCAGTTCATCGGATTGTTAAATAAGATTTATGTTTAAAGTTTCATATAAATTGCTTGATTACTTTTTGAGATACAGCGCGCACAGACATACAGACACAATTTTTTTTTCCAGAAATTGTTGAAATGGCATCTAGAGACCCCAAAACGGATGTTTCCTTAAAAAAATTGTTGAAAAAAAAAATCACGATCACGATACTTTCTCGTACTTCGTAACGGAGAAAGTAAAAATTTCCAGAAATTGTTGAAATGGTATCTAGGGACCCCAAAACGGATATTTCCGCAAAAAAATTATTGAAAAAAAAATCACGATCACAATACTTTCTCGTACTTCGTAACGGAGAAAGTAAAAACTAACATTAACAATCCTTAATCCTAAGCTTACTTTTATTTATCAGGACCTTAATTTTCTCGGTTAAATTCTCCATTTCCACTAGATATATGTTTTTTCCTATTTTCGTTGCTCCTCCAGCTTTTGCTTCTACTTCTCATTCTGTCTTTAAGAACCTTTCCATTGCCTCTTTCAGTACATTATCGTCTGTGGTGTCGATTTTATGCCTGTTATAATTAGTTTTTACTTTGTGATCGTGATTTTTTTTTCAAAAATTTTTTTTACGGAAATATCCGTTTTGGGGTCCCTAGATGCTATTTCAACAATTTCTGGAAAAAAAAATGTGTGTCTGTGTGTGTGTGTGTGTCTGTCTGTGTGCGCTGTATCCAAAAACCAATAGAGCAATTGATATGAAACTTTATACATCCGTCTTATTTGATAATCTGAAGAACTGAAAAGCTTTTGGTAAAATTTCGTACACCGGAAGTGGGTGTTTAACTGTTTTTTGTTTTTTGCCAATATTTTCTTAAATATGAAAAATATAACAAAAATATTTAAACAAATATAGAAGACAAAAAGGAAATGAACATCTTTTGCTTGAAAATATTTTTCATAAAATCATTGCTATTCGAGAAATTTTTTTTTAATTTTTTTTAATTTTTGGTTTATAATTATGAAACGATAATAGTTACAGCAAATTTATATGAATAATAATTGTAGAGAATGCCAAAATGAACAACTTCTAAAGAATAAGTTTTTTTCGAAATCTCGTTAGTTTTTGAGTAAACCGAGTTTTTGAATTTGAAGTATAATTTTTCAATCTTTCATGATTTTGACGTTTTAAACGTCAGTTTCATCTGAGTTTACGCAACGCTCGATGTACATTTAAGATATGATTTCAATTGAAAATAAACCCATGAAAACGTAAATATAAAATCGGAGAAAGTAACATGATGGCCACATCACCATTTTTTCTTTCTTCTCTCTTTCTAACTTTTCTATGCGTGTATTGAGTACAGTTTCTTGTTTTTCCATTTTGTCCAGTAGGTTTTCCATTTTCTTTCAAATCAAATTTTCTTTTTTCAATTCTTTTAATTGTTCTCGGTTTTCCATTTGTTTTATCTCTTCCATCATTTTATCATTTTTATTCATGACCTCTTTCATCATTGTTATCATTGTCTCCTCATTTTTTCCAACCGCAAATCTAAAAAATTAAATCTTACAAAGACTAAACATAAAATTCAATTGTTAAACTAATTTTTTTTTGGCGATTACATGTTTATCATTATATTTATAGAGCAAACGCAGAACGATCAATTCACCATGCTCGCGCAGCCCTTTATCAAATTTCTGAACCCATGAAGCATCTGGAAGGTCCGGTATGGGATCACAGGACGCAGAGGCTGTACTTTTTAGATTTCAACAAACTCTACAGTTACAATCCAATAAAGGATAAGTTTGCCTTTATAGAATTCGACGTCCTTGTGTCTCCAGTGGTACTGGTTAAAGGTTTTACCAATAAGTTCGTGATCGGATTAAACAGAAGCCTTTTCGAGCTAAATTGGAACGGACTAGGCAAGAATTACACCACGACTCTTCTTACAAGAGTATCGGATAATTTTCCAGGTAGTAGATTAAACGATGGTAAAGCTGATAGCAAGGGAAGGTTGCTGATTGGTAAGTTTTAATAATAATAATAATATATTTATTATCATACAAAAAATAAGTAATGCTCTATAAAATAATACTTAAATAAAGTTATATCAATTTACAAAAATATATTTCTCACAAAAGGGAGAGAAAGTCGATTTCTCAGATCTCGAAATCGTGGGAGAAATAACATTTCTCTCCCTAGGGAGAGAAACGATTCCTTCTCTCCGTGCGAGGTTCCATTATTTATTTTAACTGTCACATCTGACAGAATTTTTTTTCTAATTGGGTTTTAGGAACGAATGTTTTACGTTCCCGTTTGTGAAAAAAATAGTATATATATCTCTCAGGAGAGAATGCTATTTTCCCTCGGTGCATTGTATCCCTCGGGCTTTCGTCCTCGGGATACAAATTTGCACCTCAAGAAAAATCACGCATTTCTCTTCCTTGATGTGTAATCTACTATTGTAAGTAAACTATAATACAAGAAAATAAAATTCAAATAAGATTATTAACTAAGAAATAACTAACAGGCCTTGTTATTTGATAATAGTACCATGCATCGACTTCGAAATATATGAATTTGTAATATCGTAAATTTCGTAAACTTTTATCATCTTTGTGAATAATGGTTGTTATAATCGCTCATATTATTTCCATAAAGGTACCATGGGTCAAGAGACCTCAACTGGAGTCGCAGCCAATGAAGCCATCTTATATCAAATAACGAAAAACAACTTACAAAACCCTCTAGAGCTAATCAACCCCGTGAGCATCAGCAATGGTCTAGCGTGGAACAAAGCCAGAACTAAATTCTACTACGTCGACAGTTGGGCTTACAACATCATGGAATACGATTACAACGCGACGACGGGACAAATATCAAATGGTAGGAAAGTAATTGACATCGGCGAAGCCTTTGGAGGTCTGCCTTCAGCGGACGGTATGACCATAGACAGAGACGATAACCTTTGGATAGGCTTGGTGCGTGGTGGATCTGTGGCTCAGATCAATCCTAAAACCGGTGAGGTGCTAAGGAGGATTGCTATTCCTGCGGATTACGCCACTTCGGTTGGATGGGGAGGAAGGTATTTGGATACTTTGTATGTAACTACGTCGAATATGTATTTGACTCCGGAGCAGAAATCGATGCAACCCGCAGCTGGTAGTTTGTTCGCCCTCAAAGGTTTGGGAACTAGAGGTCTGCAAGTAAACTTTGTTGATATTTTTTAATGAACAATAAAGTTTTTAAATAAAATTATTTATTATTATGTAGAAAACCTTATTGTAATCTATAATTGAGAATGTGTGTTCTTCTAAAAATGTCTCAAAAAAACATAATTAATTTGATATTACTACTGTCCTAGTCTTCGCTATCTGTAGAATTGATACAACTCGTATTAAAACGAAGTTCAACTAATTTCGTTAGCAAATGATGAAATGTATTTTTAATAATAATAATAATAAATCAATCTTTATACTTTTTTCTGTAAACGTGTATTTGTGATTGGGATATAAATATGTATAATGCTAATTATTAATTATTAATTCAGTGCATTATCTACAATCAATGATAAAATCAGGTATACCAGCGTGCAGAGCCGCGAGGAGAACCAGTAAGTAAGTACTATACCTCATTTAATAACCAGGCGGATTAAATCAAATTTTAGCCGCGAAAATACGTTGTTGTGATTGGCTAAACAGGCGCCGTTTTTACACAGGCCCAAATTGCTTAAAACAGTAATGGCCGTTGTTACGATCAGCTGATCTGCCACCGGTACTTGTGCCTAGCCGATTCCGCGTGTTTCGCTTCAGTTTTTGTGTTTTTGGCGAGTTATGTCTCCCGTTGATTGTGCAAGAATCGATTCCTATCATCCCGCGATTTTCTTGGAAATAGTTATTTTATTTTTAACATGGATATGTACCAGTGACGGTTCGCGGGTTTTTTTCTGGTACGGCCGAGGAACAAGAGGTGGTAATACAGATAGGTGCGGTCACGCAGCCAGCCGTCTCTGCAACTGACCCTACCTATCTGTATTACCACCTCTTGTTCCTCGGCCGTACCAGAAAAAATCTCGCGAACCGTCAGTGGTGATTATTATTTATCCATTTTTGTTTTGCCTACGAAAAAGCGCATCTTTTGAAAGATGTTTTGCTCTGTTCTCGAATGATTATTTTTAAATAAAACCATTAACCAATAGAGATTTGGATTTTTGAAAATTTTCAAAACAAAAACATCGCAGAAAAAAAATATAAAACGAGCAGAAAAAAATTCCATAAAAAATATCCTCAATGGCCGAAGAATCGCTAATTCAAAATCAATTTGGTTTTTGTAAATTCAAAAAATTTCAACAGAGATATGGATTTTTGAAAATTTTTGATTTAATATTTTGAGCACTTCAGCAAAAACATCGCAGAAAAAAAATATAAACCGCGCAGAAAAAATTCCATAAAAAATTATCTTCAATAGCCAAAATATCGCTTATTCAAAATCAATTTGGTTTTTGTAAATTCAACATTTTTCAATAGAGATATGGATTTTTGAAAATGTTCGTTTTAATTTTGTGAGCACTTTAACAAAAAACAACGCAGAAAAAATATAAAACGCGCAGGCAAAATTCCATAAAAAAATATCCTTAATGGCCAAAGTATTGCTTATTCAAAATTAATTTGGTTTTTGTAAATACAACATTTTTCAATAGAAATATGGATTTTTGAAAATTGTTTTAATTTTCTGAGTACCCGAACAAAAACATCGCAGAAAAAAATATAAAACATGCAGGCAAAATTTCATAAAAAAATCCTTCTCAATGGTCAAAGTTTCGCTAATTCAAAATCAATTTGGTTTTTACAAATTCAACAATTTTCAATAGAGATATGGACTTTTGAAATTTTTTGTTTTAATATTTTGAGCACCTGAACAAAAACATCGCATAAATAAATATAACACATGCAGGCAAAATTCCATAAAAAATCATCCTCAGTGACCGAAGTTTCGCTAATTCAAAATAAATTTGGTTTTTGTAAATTCAACAATTTTAAATAGAGATATGGACTTTTTCAATTTTTTGAGTACCTGAACAAGAACCGCAGAAAAAAAAATATAAAACATGCAGGCAAAATTTCATAAAAAATCCTTTTCAATGGCCGAAGTTCCTGTAATTCAAAATCAATTTGGTTTTTGTAAATTCAGCAATTTTCAATAGAGATATGGATTTTTGAACATTTTTGTTTTAATATTTTAAGCACTTGAATAAAAACATCGCAGAAAAAAATATAAAACTTGCAAACAAAATTCCATAAAAAATCATTAACAATGGCCGAAGTATCGCTAATTCAAATTCAATTTGGTTTTTGTAAATTCAACAATTTTCAATAGAGATATGGATTTTTGAAAATTTTTGTTTTAATATTTTGAGTACTTGAACAAAAACATCGCAGAAAAAAAAATATTAAACGTGCAAACAAAATTCCATTAAAAATTATCCACAATGGCCGAAGTATCCCTTATTCAAAATAAATTTGGTATTTGTAAATTCAACATTTTTTAATAGACATATGGGTTTTTGAAAATTTTTGTTTTAATTTTTTGTACCTGAACAAGAACCGCAGAAAAAAAAAACATGCAGGCAAAATTTCATAAAAAATCCTTTTTAATGGCCGAAGTTTCGCTAATTCAAAATCAATTTGGTTTTTGTAAATTCAACATTTTTCAATAGAGATATGGCTTTTTGAAAATTTTCGTTTTAATTTTTTGAGCACTTTAACAAAAAAACAACGCAGAAAAAATATAAAACGCGCAGGCAAAATTCCATAAAAAATATCCTCAATGGCCGCCTCAAGTATCGCTTATTCAAAATTAATTTGGTTTTTGTAAATCCGGCAATTTTCAATAGAGATATGGACTTTTAAAAATTTTTGTTTTATTTTTTTCAGTACCTGAACAAAAACCGCCAAAAAAATATAAAACATGCAGGCAAAATTCCATAAAAAAATCTTCCTCAATGGCTGAAGTATCCCTTATTTAAAATTAATTTGGTTTCTGTAAATACAACAATTTTCAACAGAGATATAGCCTTTTGAAAAATTTTGTTTTAATTTTTAGAGCACCTGGATGAAAACATCGCGGAAAAAAATATAAAACTCACAGAAATAATTTCATAAAAAATTATCCTCAATGGCCGAAGTATTCCTTATTCAAAATCAATTTGGTGTTTGTAAATTTAACATTTTTCAACAGAGATATGGGTTTTTGAAAAATTTTGTTTTAATTTTTTGAGTACCTGAATAAGAACCGCAGAAAAAAATATAAAACATGCAGGCAAAATTTCATAAAAAAAATCCTCCTCAATGGCTGAAGTATCGGTAATTCAAAATCAATTTGGTTTTTGTAAATTCATTTTTCAATAGAGATATGGACTTTTGAATATTTTTGTTTTAATTTTTTGAGCACCTGAATGAAAACATAGCAGAAAAAATATAAAACGCGAAGAAAAAATTCCATAAAAAATTATCCTCAATGGCCGAAGTATCACTTATTCAAAATCAATTTGGGTTTTGTAAATACAATAATTTTCAATAGATATATGGATTTTTAAAGATTTTAATTTTAATTTTTTGAGCACATGAACAAAAACATCGCAGAAAAAATATAAAACGCGCAGATAAAATTCCATAAAAAATTATCTTCAATGGCCAAAGTATCGCTAATTCGCAATCAATTTGGTTTTTGTAAATTCAAGATATTTCAATGGAGATTCGGATTTTTGAAGATTTTTATTTTAATTTTTTGAGCACTTGAACAAAAACATCGCAGAAAAAATATAAAACGCGCAGATAAAATTCCATAAAAAATTATCTCCAATGGCCAAAGTATCGCTAATTCACAATCAATTTGGTTTTTGTAAATTCAACAATTTTCAATAGAGATATGGGTTTTTGAAAATTTTTGTTTTAATTTTTTGAGCACTTGAACAAAAACATCGTAGAAAAAAATATAAAACTCGCGGGAAAAATTCCATAAAAAAGTATCCTCTATGGCCGAAGTATCGCTAATTCAAAATCAATTTGGTTTTTGTAAATTCAATATTTTTCAATAGAGATATGGATTTTTAAAGATTTTTCATTTGAATGTTTTGAGCACTTGAACAAAAACATCGCAGAAAAAAATCCATAAAAATTATCCTCAATGGCCACTTATTAATCATCCTCAATGGGCGAAGTATCACTTATTCAAAATCAATTTGGGTTTTATAAATTCAACAATTTTCAATAGAAATATGGATTTTTTAAAATTTTTGTTTTAATATTTTGAGCACCTGAAACATCGCAGAAAAAATAAAATTGCTGAATTCAACAATGCCTAATTTATAATTTAAGATTTCATTTATTTAGACACATGAAGGGTACAGGGAATAAACCGGCTTAGTCCAAAATATCCAGTTTTCGCGATTTTGCCCCATCTTGTAGTGCAAAATATATTCTACCAGGTGGTGTAGGTGCCAAATGACAGAACCCTCAAGTCCGCTATAATAACAACTTAATAATTCACCGTACAGGGAAAGAAACAGCTAAGTCCACCCGAGCAAAAGGAGTTAAAAGTTAGTATGGAACATCCTCGACTCATTTCATTCCGTACCTCTTATAATGGTTTTTGGAAAACAGCGATAATGAGGATGCCCTTACAAATAAGTCTTGATAAATTAGCAGATGGGGAATTTATTTTACCGGATCTTTGTTACCAAGGTAAGGTTGATTATTTATTGGTTTCAATATTGTATTTTTTACAAACATGTTATTATTTACAGACCTGCCACCAATTTCCGCAGAAAAATATAAAGATCTACAACAATTAAAAATATTTTGCGGACCTGATGCTCAATTTTTTTATACTAATCTACCACATGTATAAATACTTTTTCAAAAACTAACGGGTATTGTTTATTTTTCTAAATATTCAATTATTTAAAAATATAACGTTTATTAAAACAATTGTGTGCATTACTACCTATAACTGTCATGCAAAGAAAAGGTTCAGTCTCAGACTGTTTTCTCACATTTGTAGTGAAGTGTAATAATCCAGTTTTAAGCATGTATTAAAATAAAATATAATCATTCTTTGTACTGTACTCTTTTCAAAAATGTCTAGAATTCATTTAAAATTTATTTACTTCAAATTTTAAAATAATAACTTTCAAACTTTAAAAACGCATTATCCACAAATTATGAAAATGTGACTAAGCCGGTTTATTCCCTGTACCCTTCATATGGATGCTAGATAAGGTATAATAATCATAAGGATAATTTGCGGATCTAATCAAGAAAGGTGTAACAATATCTATGTTTAATTAAAATGAACATTAACAAAACTCAGGTGAATGAGCGAACGCTGGTTATTTGTATTTTATCGTGGTGATTAAGCACTTATTGTATTAGTAATTTAAACTTGATAAGATAACAAGATTATAGGTCAATCAACTTACTAATTAGTCAAATCTAAATACGTAAAGTATTCACATAATGAATTTTAAATTACAAAAAATTACAGGCAGCTGTTAATAGTAGTATATAATCATAAAAGTTTGTTTACATGGAAAAAGCCCAAATGCGTGTTTTCCTATTGAAAAGTTTATTTTTTATTATAATTACTTCTAATATCAAAAATACCAAAATATATTCTAAATTTGAAAATTGACTGGATAATAAATCGGATAATTTCCTGTGATTGGAGAGCATTTCATTTCCCCAAAATTTAAGGTTTGATGGCCCGACCTTTTTGCACACTTTCACCGATAGGGTTTTTGTTTTTGCTGATAGACTCTCATTCGGAACAACTAACGGATAACAGCACTATGGTATGACTTTAATCACTTTAAAGTTATAACAATACAACTAATTGCTCTGCAAAAGGTTATAGGGTAGTATTAGAATCATATAATGTATTACTAATATGTATATGATTAGAATCTACACTTTTATCGGTGCAGAATTAGGTAATGTTTTTAAGCCACTAGACCACCAGTTATTTACACGTTCACGTTCAAATTGATGACTCGGCTTGAAACACAAATAAATTATTAATGTGAGAAAAATACGACAAAGAGAAATCGAAGGGTGTCGCTCTTTGCAGACGGCCAGAAAATAATTAAAAGTTGGTGAGCTGATTTTTCTTTATTTCCAATTTCCCGATATTAAAGTGCATCCATAATTAATCACCCCACCCGCAGTGCCTATTATCTAGTACCTATATTGCGAAAGAACACGTAACATAACGTAAATTAAAGGAATTTACTACGCTCAAATAAATAAACAATATCCTTGTCTTACTATTCCATTAGAATGTTTGGTTGAAAGGAGACAGTAAGCTTGAAAATATGTCTGATGTTCGTTTCAAATGGAACCAGAGAAGATGCAGTAATTAACTGTCAGCGTGACATTTGGATGACTTAAAATTCACTCGTAAAATGACTTAAATCATAATAAAGCCAATACCGGATTACACCTCTTCTGGTTAAGGTTTTATGAATCATGCCGTCGTGTGGGAAAACCATTTCTATGTGTAAATTCATTTGTATTTTAAAGAATTTCTCAGTAATGTTAATGGCAGTTGGCTTATGAACAACAAAATTCTTTACCTGATGCGTTATTCCCCGAATAGACGTTTTGATAAATTTATTAATAGTACCCGTTGGGTACCCTAATTAACGGTTAGCTGAAATAAAAAAATAACAACTAGCGTCTAGAAACTTATATAAAAATGAACAAAATAAGTATTTTTTGTGCAATAAATTTACTAACATCTTAAATGTTCGGCAGCAACATTACAATACCAGGAACTCTGTTTTAAATTAGCCCAATAACTTTTAAGTATAAATTCTTGCAATGATGTTATTATTAATCTATACTCCTTTGAGAATGTAACAAAGCAAGTATTTAATTTGAAAATCTAATCATTCTTATAAATTCAAGCATTATGCAATATCTTGTACGTGACTTTAACAGATAACGGAGCGAACAAATTCTACTATGAAACTATTTCGACGTAGTGAACTTGAATTATGTTGTTGTCTAAACAATGCATGGAATTACTGATAGTAATATAGGAAAAGTATATGAATAACACTCCATATGAATAGGACTCAGAGTTTAAAATGATTCAAGTGGTTTCTTTGTGTTTGCTGGCGCTACTCTTTCAAAGGTAAAATATCCTGTATACATACAAAATATCTCTATTAAAGAACGCTTTTCAATACATCAGATATTGCAACAGTATTGTACAATAATTTAACGTATAGAAGAAAATTATCCGCCCATCGCCCCGAGAACCTTCAAGTTATCTTCATTAGTTATTATAATTTATGATGAGATGTTTGTCATTGGGAGTAATGTTAGGATTACGAACTATATAGAAGTTTAGGAAGCTTTCAATGTTGGTTGTGAAATTGTTTGCCTTCTACGGACATGTAATCTTGATCGAAAATGTAGCATGCACAATCTGAAATCTTATCTGCACCTCAAAAACGTAAATCGTAGTGCTATAGTAACTGTCAATTTTCAGAACAAAATGAAATACCGCTATTATATCATGGCAAACCTTTATTTTTAATTCAAAATAATTGTAAAATGTTTTGCAATTATATCTGCAGAAACTTTTGAGAATTATTCAGCGAAAAAAGCTTTAAAAAGTCAATATTAACACATTTCAAATTTTACATGTAATCCCTGTATAACTATTGAATTATTGAAGGGATTTAAAAAAAATGTGCTGTCAAATATATTTCTACTTTTTGATCTATTGGTGTAGTTCCGACACAACTTAAGCTTGTCAGGTTTGTCAAAGGATTTTTGATATTGAATCTATAGCTATATCTTATACTAGTCCAGTGGTCGGCAAAGTGCGGCACCAGAGCCGCATGTGGCTCTTTGGCTCCTTAAGTGCGTCTCTGGCACAAATATCCACGGAAGGCGCAAAAATATTTTCATTAAAAAAAAACTTGGTAAGAAAAAAATTACATCTTACACTACACAAGTGGTCTGCTTTGATTGACATATAGAAGGAAGACATGATCATTTTCGACGCTTGGAATAGTATTCCTGACTCTTACGCAGTGGCGGCTCGTAGAACATGTTGATGGTAGAGCCACTTATACAATCAAAAAATTTGGAAGAAGATCTAAAATATCGGCCAAAAAATCAAAAAACCTGGTTTAAAAATAAAAATGCAGACCAAAAAATTGTAAATACAAGCAAAAGAAAAATAATTTGCCATTTTCAGCCCCAAAAATAACTCTTTTTAGCTTAAAATAAGTTCCAACGAGAAATTCGAAAATAATAGCAAAAATAAAAATCGACAGCCCTTTCATAAACAACGGAAAGCGGATTTCAAGTTTTTAACATAATGTATTTAAATGTAATTTCTGCGAATAAAGATGTTTGTATATGTAAAAATAAAAAAAAATCGCAAGAAAATCTAAAATATGGGACAAAAAATAAAAAATCTAAACGAAAAATCTAAAATTTGTACCCAAAAATCAAAGCGGTAGACCAAAAAATCAAAATTTTTAACAAACGAATCAAAAATTTAAGTCGAAATAAAGAAATTTTGGGCCAAAAGACCAAATATTGTAATCAAAATAAAAGAAAATACAAAACATAGGCCAAAACAGTAAAAACCTACAAAAGGGCCTAAAAAGGTGAAAATTTAGAAAAAACATCGAAAACTCGGGCGTAAAGATAAAAAATGCAGACAAAAAATCAAAAATTTCTACAAACCAATCGAATTTTATCGTCAAAATAATAAATATTTAGACTAAAAAATAAAAAAATCTACAATGTAGCCTAAAACGGTTAAAATTTAGACAAAACATCGAAAACGAGTGTAAAGATAAAAATTGCAGACAAAAAAGATCGAACATTTCTAGAAACCAATCGAATATTTTGGTCAAAATAAAGAAAATTAAAAAGAAAAAATAAGATTAACTTTATGACTAATTTGTTTTCTTGCGATTTAAATTTAATTTAATTTGTATGTTCGTTTTTGTTTCTAATTTTGTATTATTGGGATTATCCGTTTAATAATAAATAAACCCCCGAATAAAAAAAGAAGCCGAAGATAACATAATAAGAAGGTGGAAAGACCTCCTGGTCGATAGCCTATTGAAGTATTGTGATATTATAATGTAAATCAACACTAAAAATTGTAAATATGTCTTCAAATAAAGATGTTTGTATATAGAATAAATAAATAAATTAATTAAAAAAATCGGAAATGCAGAAATCTAAAATATGGGCCAAGGAATCAAGAATCCTGATTTAAAAATTAAAAAAAGCAGACAAAAATCGAAAACTTAGGCAGAAGCAAAATAATTTGATCAGAAATTCGAAAATAATAGTAAAAAATAAAAAAATTCACGAAATAAAATCTATAATCCAAGTTAAAAAATGTAAAATATAGGATACAAAATATACCAAAAATCAAAAAAACATATACCTTCAGACCAAATATCTAAAATTCTGGCTTAAAAATAAAAATAGTGGACCAAGGAAAGAAAAATTTTAACAGACAAATAAAAAAAAAATAAAGAAAAATTTAGGGCAAAAGATTTAAGAAAATCCACAATGTTGATCAAAACGTCGAAAATTTAGACAAAACATAGAAAACTCGGACCTAAAGATAGTAAATGTAGACTAAACGAAAAATCAAAAATGGGGGCCAAAAAATCGAAAATTTTAACAATAAAATCGAAAAGTTAGGTCAAAGTAAAGAAACATTTAGGTCGAAAGATTTAAGAAAATAATAAATATCTGCAATGTTGGCCAAAAAGTCGAACATTTAGACAGTATATCGAAAATTCTGGCCTGAAGATAATAAATGCAGACTAAAAAATCGAAAATTTCAACAAAAAAAACTCGAAAATACCGGAAAAAAATTAAAAGAAATTCGCATATAAATTAATAATTCAGGTTATGGATATTTTAACCAAAATCAAATCAAAAATTTGGAACTAGAATTAAAACTTCGGCCCGAAAAATCGAAAATGCGGACCAAAAAATCAAAATTTTTAATAATTAAACCGAAAATTTATGCCACAGTAAAGAATATTTAGGTCGACAAATCAAAATTGAAAATACAGGTCAAAAATCTAAAAATTAAAAATTCGGCGGGAAAATAAAAAAGTCGAAAATTTAAACAATTAAATCGCAAAAGGTCAAAATAAAGGATATTTAGACAAAAAGTTATAATATTTTGACCAAAAATATCGAAAATACGGGTCAACATTTAAAAAAACAGAAATAAAAAACGAAAATTTTGACAATGAAATCGAAAATTTAGGTCAAAATAAAGAATATTTTGGCCAAATGATCTAAAATTTAGTCAAAAAAACAAATAGAAAATACAGGCTTAATAATAAAATATGCAGAATATTGTAGTAAGAAAATGGTTTAAATTAGTCCTAAAAATGACTCTATTGTTCAAAATCATTCCCCATTTTTTTTAAATAGGAAAATATTTTTCTTTAATTTTCGCTTTAATTGTCCAAAAAAGTGAAACTAATTTGAAAGAGAATTCAAACAAAACCATTAACTTTATTGTTTCACCTTTTGTGTCGGCAGTTTCGACAACTTTAGATTTAGTAGATACATTTTGAATAATTCAAATAAAACAATTCACTTGGTTAGTATGACTCTCAGTAGCGGCTCGTGGAAAATGTTGATGGTACTTTTACAATATGGGTAGGCACTCGCCTCTTTTTTTTAAAGAAAGAAAGAACGATTAATATTCATAGTCCAAGATTATTTTGAGTTCTAAAGTAAAGGTTCATAATTTCACAGCCAAATTCAAACAAGCTGAAAATGTGATTTATGAGTACTTATCGCGCGTTTACATTTTGCCCCAGACTGTAATACCATTATAGAATAGAATAGAATAGAATAGAATAGAATAGAATAGTTTATTATGTTAAGACCGTTAGGTTTACAATCGAATCAATGTATAGATAAAAATTCTTCGACATCAAACAATATACATGGAAAACAAAAATAATTTTAAGAATTAATTAAAAATTCTTGCTGACCTTGAAACTACTACAGGTAGTGCCATGGCTCCTTGGCTCTATATAACGAGCCGCCCCTGCTCTTACGATCAGCTGAAAAAGCGCGTTTGCTGTTCTTTCCCTTTTCGGTTCTACATATATATGCGAACAATATTTTTTAAGCATGAACATTATCTAGAGTAAACTGAGAAGTCGTCTTATTGATGAGAACTTGGAATCATGCCTAAAATTAAAAACAACAACATACAAACCTGACTTACTCAAACTTTCCAAGGAGATGCAAGCACATTGTAAATATTTATTAAGTGTGAAATTTAGTTTTATTTAGTGTACTACTTATTTAGTGTAATAAAAGATTTGGCTCCCATTTTTTTTTAAATTGTTGTAATGTTCATATTTGGCTCTTTGGCTAATAAGTTTGCCGACCACTGTACTAGTCCAATAAAAATTAGAGTTATAAGTATCGTACTACATAAATAAATTAGAAACAACCTTACTTGTTGCAGAAAGCATTAAATAAATTCAATAAAACGAGTCTATTATAGTCTTAGTAAGACTTAATTTTGCAGAGTTACGAACAGGTTGAATATTCATATATTCAGGCTATATTTCGTTTTATTGAATTTATTTATGGTACCACACTTAGAACTAAGATATTTTAAAAAGCTCATATTCCTCACATACGTTGGTTCTCGAACAATTATTTTTTTAGAGTCTGTTGTTA
Source organism: Ocypus olens (assembly GCA_910593695.2). Taxonomy (NCBI): domain Eukaryota; kingdom Metazoa; phylum Arthropoda; class Insecta; order Coleoptera; family Staphylinidae; genus Ocypus; species Ocypus olens. The sequence goes on along the minus strand of OU343053.1, from coordinate 8,696,885 downwards.
CCACACATTCGGCCCTCCAGTTTACCAGTTAACCGCTCCCGTACAGCACGGAGAAGGGCCCACTTGGGATGGACGGACTGGACTTCTCTACTTCGTCGATTTGGACGTCGGACGACTTTACAGTTACAATCCGGACAGTGGCAAAACCAACTTCATCCAATTGGATGGCACGGTCAGTCCGGTCGTACAGACGAAGTGCGACCCTCAAAAATTTGTCATCGGCTTGAACAGAAGCGTCGCTTTGATTACGTGGGATGGGCAATCGGGTAAATACAAGCAGAAAATTTTGACCACCGTGGCGAAGAAATTTCCCGATAGTCGTTTCAATGATGGCAAAGCTGATAGACGTGGACGATTGTGGTTTGGTGAGTTAAATAAAAATTATTATAATGCTGGTCATGTTAACTAAATTATAACTTAATATTTCCCATCAGGCATGATTGTAAACAAATTAGAAACAACCTTACTTGTTGCATCATTAAAAATAGATTCAATAAAACGAAACGAAATATAGCCTGAATATATGAATATTCAACCTGTTCGTAACTCTGCAAGCAAAATTAAGTCTTACTAAGACTATAAACATTGTAAATTGTAAACCGAATTCTGGATGATGACCGTATCAGTACAAAACAAGAGGATTGATATTTTCAGACTACTAATCTCATTACTGTAACTTATGTTTTGTTTAGCTATGGTTCTAAAGAACAGCAGAGGTGGCTCATAAATTATCACCAGAGAAATCTTAACGCGTCTCTATAACAACCGCTACTTACTCTAATCAGGCGCACACTGAAGTCTTGTTTCCCGTAGGCAGTTTTGTCGCCACCTCAATAGCTTATTCCATATATGAGAGTACGAACATTTGAGGCAAAAACGGGTGCTAAAAAAAAGTGTCCTCGAGCCTAGAAGATAGCCCGAGATATTAGTAACTAGTCAGACATATTGGAGCAGCAGCGGCTCGTGGATTTCCGTACGGAGGGCAAAGACAAAGATATTGCTCGTGCCGCACTACTTACTCTTATAGAGGAAGCAAATATTTCGTTGTTGTTTCTTCCGTCGCCCCACCGCCGAACATCCACAAGCCGCCACAGCATTGGACAGTGTTTTCGAGTATTTTGCAGACTGTTATCACAGAAGAATGATTTTTTAACGATCCTCGTACCCATCAATATTCGCAATTAGTTTTACAGTTCCTCTCAAATCTGCACACGAAGCAACTTAAGTAACGCATACATTTATTTGCAGGTACAATAGGAAAAGAAATCGGCGACTACCTACCTCCCAATCAAGCTTATTTGTACCTGATAACGAAGAAGAACATAAAGAACCCGAGAGTACTACTTTCCGACGTATCAAACAGTAACGGTTTGGCCTGGAATAAAGCGAACAACAAATTCTTTTACATAGACAGCCCGACGCTACAAATAGTTCAATACGACTATAAAGAATCAACGGCCAATATATCCAACAGAAGAGTGGTTTACGACGTCGTGCAAGAACTAGGAGATGTCGGCGTGCCTGATGGAATGACGATCGATAAGAATGATAATCTTTGGGTCGCTTTGTACGGCGGTGGTTCTGTATTGCATATAAATTCTCGAACCGGGAAATTGATAAGGAGAATAGCTTTACCTGCCAAATATATCACTTCTGTGATGTGGGGTGGAAATCATCTCGATGTTTTGTTTGTTACCTCTTCTAATATAAGGTTAAGTGACGCGGAAAAGGCGACTCAAATAGCGGCCGGTAGTTTGTTTGCTATTAGGGAATTGAGTACGTCTGGTCGACCAGTTTATGAAGCTGATATATGCTAAAGTCATTCAGGGTGTTCGTTCATCCCCATGTTGTTTTTTTTTATTATTGTAGCCAATAAATTTGTTAACCTTATGTTTGTAGCAAAAAACTTCTTTATTAGCATTTTGTTTTTATTTTCTATTAATAAACTACTGAAATGTGTGTAATGTTTTCTTCCATCGACATGAACTTGTCTGTATGAATGTGAATGAGGAATGGGTGGGAGTGAAAAGGAACAATAGTGTTACAGAAACATAATAAGATTTTGAGCGGCATCTCTGTCTTAGCCTCCTCTACAAAGATCCACGAGCCGCCTCTGATATATACTTATAAACATATTACATTTTACAGTGAATATACGTGTTAAATCTGTTCAGTTTTATTTACAACGTTCATTTCGTCCGAATCAAAATCAGTTATTATCTCAACCAGTGGAGCCTTAACCGTCACATTTTACACTGGCTACATTTTTAACTTAAATTAATTTAGTACGAGTATTTTTCTAAAAGAACCCAGATTCTGTTTTCGCCTCTCACCAAGTAATGCATCAAAACTAATCGCTTTATGCTATCGCTTTTTATACAACCTCTTCGACTATTAAGTTAATATTTAAAACTTCCGCTTTTAAGTCCAACAGCGATGAAACTATAACTACAATTGAGCTAACAAGGATATTAATCAATAAACGTTTAGAAGTTGTTTGGGTTTAAAATAACTTCGTAAGTAAATGTTAATTCCCCAACAACAACAAATCTTACTTTATTGTTGATTAATAAACCATTAATACCTCTGTAAATTACAATTTAAATCATTAAAATGAATTCAACCATTAAAAAATTGCTGCGGAAATATTTATTATTGCAGGATTTTTACAGCACTTTTATTTAAAAAGATTAAAGGGTAATATGTTTGTCGGTGATTTAATGCTTAAATTATCAAAATCATCCCTTAGAATTGCTATTTAGAAGGTTTTAAACATTTTACGTTCGGATTTCCGCGCCTCGTCGCCATCTATTGGACGGTGGCTGAACTGCTAAGTGATGTTTTTGAACAGCGCCAAAATGCTCGAACTTTATACTTATTATCAAAGTGGTAATATTTAACGATGGGCTGTGCATGAAAAGGTAGACGATTTAATTCTGAATCGAATGGTGTATAAAATAGCTGCGAAAATTCAGCGGTTTTCCTGTAATTTGCAAATGAAAATTAAGCACGACACACTTACCAACATTTACAGTCCACTGTAACATAAAAATTCAATAAAGGAAAATTTGCTATATTCTTCAATCAAATACAGATTCCAATACTTATTCCTGATTAATCATTCAACTATTTATATTGTTAATGCATTATAATAAAAGAAATATACGAGAAATCATAATCTACGTAGAGGGCTCTCCCTGTTATCGTGGGGAGAAACTACTTAATCATGTGTGGATGTAATAATTGTTGTAATAATAAAAGAACATTGAAAAACTTAAGAAGAAAGTTATCTTATGATAAAATAAATTCACTTGTGGATATTTACGTATTTAAATTGCAGAAACAATATTTTATAATATACACGCCTACTCGCAAGCAACCCGATATACGCGTAACTCCATTTAATTTATTATTAAAAACTTCTAATTTTATACGTAACAGGGACAAAACCGTAAGTGTAATCCTGAGTAAAGCTTCAGAAATAGTGCAAATATTTAAGTATTTAAATTGCGGAAACAATGGTATTAAACCGTAAGTTTAATCCTTCGCAAAGCTTAAAATATAATGTGAATATTAAAGTATTTAAATTGCAGGAAAAATTAAATTATATAAACGCCTACTTACAGGCAACCCAATATACTATAACTAATATTAATTTATTATTAAAAACTTCCAATTTTAAACATAATATGGATACAAGCATGAGTATAATTCTTAGCAATTCTGTAAAAAGATTACACTTATGGTTTTGTCTCTGTTACGATTAAAATTAGAAGTTTTAAATAATAAATCATTATTAGTTACACGTATATTGGGTTGCCTTAAGTAGGCGTTTATATAATTTAATTTTTCCTGCAATTTAAATACTTTAATATTCACATTATATTTTAAGCTTTGCGAAGGATTAAACTTACGGTTTTGTCCCTGACATGTTTAAAATTGGAAGTTTTTAATAATAAGTTAATATTATGAATGCCTGTATTGCGTTGTCTGTAAGTTGGCGTTTATGTAATATAATTATTTCTGCAATTTAAATACTTAAATATTCGCACTATTTTTGAAGTTTTACTGAGGATTACACTTATGGTTTTGTCACTGTCACGTTGAAAATTGGAAGTTTTTAATAATAAATTAATAGTAGTTATCCGTATATCGGGTTGCCTGTGATTAGGCGGATATATTACAATGTATTGTTTCTGCAATTTAAATACAAAAATATATACAATTAAATTGATTTTATTATAAGATAATATTCTTTTTAAGTTTTTAAATATTCTTTCATCATTAAAACAATTATTAAATCCACAAATGAAAACGTAGTTTATCCCCACGATAACAGAGGGTACGCTCTATAAAGATTAGGATTCCTCATATATTTCTCTTATTGTAATGCATTAATAATATAAAAAGTTAATTGAATAATCAGTAATAAGTATTGGGACCCGTATTTCATTGAAGAATATAGCAAATTGTTGTGCATTTAGGTTTTACGTTACAGTGAACTGTAAATGTCGGTAAGTGTGTCGTGCTTAATTTTCATTCGCATATTACAAGAAAACCGCTAAATTGCCTCAGCTATTTTATCCACCATTCGATTCGGAATTAAATAGTCTATCGTTTCCTGTACAGCGCATTGCTGAATATTAACACTTTGATTATAAGGATAAAGTTCGACCATTTTGGCGCTGTTCAAAAACATCACTTAGTAGTTCGGCTATCGTCGAATAGATGGCGACGAGGCGTGGAAATGCGAACGTAAAATGTTTAAAAGCTTTTAAATAGTAATTCGGAGGGATGATTTTGATCATTTGAACGTTAAATCACCTCCAAACTTACAATCCTTTAATCTTTTTAAACAAACGTAAGCGTTCATATTGCCAGTGCTTTGACTCGCGCCCAAAAACCGACAAAACAGGGAGCAGTGGGCATGACGAGGAGCATGATGGCCGCGTTCTCTCTCGAAATGGTGCCCATTGATGCCAATCTTGTAAAATGACTTGCTTAGCTTTAAAAAGCCGATATAACTAATTTCTATTTACATTTTATCACCTCTTTTCGTACTAAATATATACAGTGTATTTGTATGGTTTGGTGTAAATATCAAATGAAACATCTAAAACCACATTTAATTTTCTTACCAACAAAATTGCGTTAAATAATAAAAATACATCAAAAAATCTTTATGCTCGTGATATTTTAATAGGTCATTATAAAGTAAAAACTAAATGATTTATCGTCTTTTTTTAATTTTAACGTGGTTTGTAATTTAAATTGAACTATCTACTCGTTGATTTTTATAGTTTCATTTTTCATAGTTGGTAATGTTGGGCTCCGAATAAGATTGTGTGGTGTAGGCATTGAACTAGAATACAACAATACGTAGTATACAGTTCATTGGGTGTAGGAGTTGTAGGCACATCGAGTAATCTTTGCACCATGGGTACGGTACGCCACTGTCCTCTAGTTGTTTAATTTAAATTTCAGGATTTTTCATCCCAAAATTCCTATTTAGTGAGGCCACAAACTTTTGTACTTATCTTATTTTTAAGGACTGCCAAACATTTACTACTTTTTGATCTTATTGTATTACTATTTATTGTTTTAGTCTATGGTTCATTACTACGGTTGCCAATAAATGTCCCGTGAATGGTTCACTAGTAGCATGGATAACCCCCTGACTAGTAGTTACTTTATCTATGCGAGAGCCGCTGAACTAACCTAATTACAAAATTAAAACGTCAAACAAGCACAAACATAACCTTTAAGCCGAAGTTCGTTCTTCTTTAGTTATTTTGCAACGTAACTATTAATCACCATTAATTTATTCAGGCGCGAGTAATAGTACTGTTTAACTTGCGTGTTTGTGTGAAATTTCTCTAGATGGAGGATGGGGCGCCAAAGAGGGGCCGCGGTCGGGGCAGAGGAGGCCGGGGCCGCGGTCGCGGGAGAGGCAGGGGCCGCGGTAGGGGTAAGAAGGCGATCAAAATAATTGAAAGTGATGAGGAAGTCGAAGCTCCGCCCCAAGAACCCTCGGAGGAACCACCACCGAAACAACCGGAGACTGAAAATAATGAAAATGTTGCACCTAAAAGTAAGTGACATCTAATTTATCAATTTTATTCATATTGTGTACCCTGTGCAAGCATTTACAGTTTACCTAACACCCTCTGACGGAACAAATATTTTCTTTGTCTGAAATAATGCACTTGGGATTCATGTCTTTACTAACAGTTTTCTGTCACAAGTTTCAAATCTTGTGAATTATTATTAAATATATCGCGTGAGCCACAAGAGTTTGATTCAGAGTTGGCTGTGAGATAAATTAGGAATGTCGCTTATTAAAAATTCGGACATTTAGCCTACAGGCTATTGGAACTAATATCTACAAAAAAAAAAAGATTAGTTGGAGACAATTAAAAATTTTAAGATGAGTTAAATGCCCACCATGTTCATGAAAGCCATTATTTAATAACACAAATTGTCTCGACTTGATTTTAATTTGACAATATTTTTTTTAATTCAATTGAAGTAATCCAGTGATTAGTTCAGTCGAGTTAAAAGAAAAAATTAATCTCAGAAGTGATTGTTCTCTCAGGCATGGCCATCTCAGCAACAAAATTCAGTGGCTCACACCTTATAAATGATTATAATTTTTATAACATAAAAGCATTTTAAATGTAATTTATGCCAAAATATTAATGGTGGACTTTTTCAGCATCTTTTGTAGTATTCAAACGTGTCTCCTATTATTATTAAAATAAAATGCACTTTTACTTAGTTAATATCACACAGTTTATTTATTATACCTCATTTAATAACCAGGCGGACTAAATCAAATTATTGCCGCCAAAATACGTTGTTGCGATTGGCCAAAGGACCGTCGTTTTTACACAGGCCCAAATTGCTGAAAATAGTAACGGCGGTTGTTATGATCAGCTGATCCATCACTGTTACTTGCGTCTATTTTAAATAATATTTGAATATCACGTACTAAATTATTGACTATATAATCAAGAAAGTTTCACTAGAATAAATATATGGGTTGGTACAATTTTTGAAAAAATGTTGTGGGTAAAATAATTTTAAATAAATTTATTTTTACCGCCAAAATATTTCTGGTTACTTTTCTGGTGATTTTTTTCTAGTGTAAATGTGGCTTTCGCGTTTAGTCCGCCTGGTTATTAAATGAGGTATAGTGACTGCAGTTTCGATCAAACGATCTTCTTATTATTTTGATAATTAAAGAATGATTAAACTTTATGTTGTTTTTTGTCAACTTTGTTTATCTCTATAAAAATAATAATTACAATATTTCATTGTTGTTTCAAACAACTGCAATTGTTTTACTTTCATCTTTTTCATGGCCGACTATTTTTTGGTTTACAATAAGACTTAAAATTGACTGTAACTCACTAATTTTTAGAAATAACTATGTCATATATGATATCGGTTATAGCCAACGACGGTTTCCATTTAAAATAAAGTAAGTTTGCGTCATATCTCGAAAAATAGTGGCGTTAAAAATTTTCTGAATTTATTTTATTAAGCTGCGTAAAATTATCTACAACTTTGTCCTTTTTTTTCTATCTGCCATAATAACTGAGATAAATTTATTTGAAAAAATTGACACTTTTTACATTTTTCAAAATATCTAGTTACCCTTCACTTATTTGAAAACTTCGTAAAACTTCACTTCTTCGCCCATTTAACCGTTTCGCTATCTCTTATAGTTTTCAAGATCCCCATAGAGAACATCGAAAAAACTCACCCTGTATATTGATTACCATAGTTGGCTAAGTTTTTGACATTTTCATGATTGTTTTCCAGTTGATTTGGAAGCTGATATCTCTCAGCTTGAGGCGCCAACATTCACGACCATCAACAGGGGCCCGCCGGAACCGATGTTGCGTCTTGATTGGAATCATAAGGTTAACCTCATTGGAGAGAAGGTTTTGAATCCCATGATACACTGCTGTGATAAGTGTTTGAAGCCAATTTTAATATATGGACGCATGGTAAGTGTGTTTAATAAACTTCATTTTTACGAATAGGATTATGAAATAGATGCTAAGTAATTTGTCATACCAGTACTTATACTCTGTTCACATTTTATTCTCGCCGCAGTCAGGGTGTTTTGTCCTTGTATTGGCATGTTGTAGTTTTGATAGTAATGAGTGAAGTATGTTGTTAACCTATCATTTCAATAAAATGTTGTCAAACAATATTTTTAATTGTGAATTAGGGATATTATAAAATGCAACATAACCAAAAAAATGCAATGACATGACCAAATTGTTAGTAACTTTTTTACTACCAAAAAAAATGTCACCCTAACAAAGCCTGCTGCGGCGGGAATAAAATGTGAACAGACTATAGATATTAAAACAAGTAATTATATTAATTGCAAAGCAACACCACAATATCCTGACCCAACCATGTACAGGACTGCAAATGTAAGTTGGCCAGACGCGCAGAGAGCAAGTGAAAGCTCTCTCTCTACAGCCGGCCGAGTACAATCTCTGTAATAAGCAAGCACATATTCTTCGCGTGCGTTATTAATTTACAACTCTATCGGGCGCTCTCTGCTACCAACCATTGCACTGTCACTTTTGAAAATGAATGTACCAGGCACGCGAACTCTTCACGAAATCTATCGAGAGCGCCCTTCGAAAGTTCCGCCCATAATTTTGCCACTGCGCAACGGCAAGTTAAGTTTGCCGTCCTGTACTCCCAGAAATCCCATCCAAATTGGATTCACCAATCACATTATTTCATTTCATCATACTAATTCCGACACAGACGCCGATTAGCATACAAATAGAAAATACTCACTCAAAAAATTAGTATAATTGTGGACTATATCATTTTTTATTGACATAAAGAACCTTTGGTGGACCAACACAATGCGCAGAAGAGCATATTTTTATTGAAAAAAAAATTCTTTGTTCGATTTAGTCGAGACACATACTATCACTAGCTACGAGAAACATCTTAAATTTTTTATTGACGAAAATCATACATGTTATTGACCCTAACGGCCGTACTAACAATGTTCAATCCTCGGATTAATCGCGGATTGTAGAATCCTGGATTTTGTCGATATTTATAATCGTATCCAATAGTCACGGATTCGGGTAAGATCGGCGAATTCGAGAATGAAACCAGGATTTGGTAATATTTTTAGTGACATTACAATTTTACTAAATGTGTGTTGGTGCTATATTCATAATGAGTAGTAACCTAACCTAATACATAGTTAAAATGGACAGAAATAAATATTACACGAAATATTACTCTTAGTTCATCCCGAAATGCGGCTTCATCCATTGTATGTTAGTAGTAGTAATAAATATTATAAAGTTTATAATATTTATTATTATATTAAACCAGCTGTTCTGGTGACATGAATAAATTGACAGATTGCAAATAATCTGGGCTTAATCGCGGCTGACGGAAGATTATTTGAAGGAGGATTATTTTCAGATTAATCCAGGTTTATATCGACTATTGGATGCGTTCCAACCTGATCCGAGATTTAATCCTCAATCCCGGATCAATCCGCTACTATTGGTACGGCCGTTAGACACTAAGCCACTGTCAAAAATATAGTTGAACTGCAAACCATCCAACAAAATCATCCGTTTAATTTAGACAAGATGCAAACCCATTGTGAAGTAATTGCAGTTTGTAGAACTGTTTTTTTTTTTCATTGAAGAATGTACGTTTGATTAAGCCAACATGCAACAGTATTGCCAATTTTACTTCCGGTTTTCTGGGAGCACTTCCTGTTTTTCCGTACCAGCTAATATCCTCTACTAACGTAAAACCAATTTCTCCCATTTTCAGTTTCATTTTTCTTTCTGAGAGCTCCAATGGCATTTGTTTTGCAACTAGAAAAATAATCAAACAGGGGTACATTTACGCAATAATTGTCAAGATCCATAAAATAGTCTTTATCCAGTAAAGGTTTTTGATGAATGATTCTGAGAGCCGGATCGAGAGTTTGAATGCTTACACGAATCCCGATCTGTTTTAACAATAAATCCTGTGTAAGTCTACGATCAATAATCTCGACAATAAACATGCGTACGGATTATGTGTCCATTATTTATCAATACACTTCTGTTCCAGATTCCGTGCAAGCACGTATTTTGTCTGGCCTGTGGAAAACAAGAGCAGAAACAATGTCCGCGTTGCATGGATAAAGTAACAAGAGTAGAACAAACGGGATTGGGCACAGTGTTTATGTGCACCCACGGTGGTTCGCGCTACGGTTCGAACGGATGCAGGCGGACGTATTTATCCCAAAGGGATTTACAAGCACACATCAACCACCGACATGTCACCTCTGCTGTAAACCAACCAATTGAACCACCGGAGCCAGAAAGGCCGCAAACACGATCCAAAGCCGGCGATCCCAGGGGGAACATATCGATTTCAACTAACGTCAGGCAAAGGGCTAATCCCATGTCCAGCGGTACCGGCGTCAGGACGAATTTAATAACCGTCCCCATACAGGATTCAACCGCTATCGTTCACGATACGTCCGCGCAGCAACAAAGTTATTACAGCCAGTACCAACAAGCGACATATAACCAATCCACGTTACCGCCAATGCATATACCCCCACCACAGCAGACTCAGTATTACGCGGCGCCGCCTGCTTACAGCCCAGCGCAAAGCTATCCGGCTTACACCTCGGCGCAGCAGACCACACAGTATACTCCTCCCTCGGTGCCGCAGCAGTCCCGCCCCAATCCGCAGTACGATTACAGCTCGGCTCCTCCACCACAGTGGAGTGGTAATCAATATTTCCGGTAATTCATTGTTTGTAAGTTATGAAAAAAAATGTAGTTATCTACATTAAAAATTTGTAGAGTTAAGCCCGTAAAATATGATTGTAAATACTGTAATTTTAAATCAAGTGTGTTGAGCAAATCATCTATTGTTCCCGTTTAGAAATGTAATTTGTAGGTTTCTGATAAATATATACAGTAATTGGAAGATGTTGCAATTCTTTGTTTGTCAATATCCAATTTAATATGTGGAAAATAATTGATTTAAAAACTTTTCTGGAATTTTCTAAATCAAAAAATGTGGCATTTTTGTAGTTGCATAAAATTATACAAACCCTACAACCAGCTTTGATAAAAATTTAAACTACTGCTGGTACACAAACTAATTTAGGGCCGGTTGTTCAATAGCGGCTTTAACCAGGCTTATCCTTAAACTCGGTATAAGGTATTTTTGGGTGTTTTTTAACCATGGTTTATCGATAAACCTAGCTTAAAGTACGGCTTTCGTAAGCGGCCGGCGACGACCGCTTAGCGGGTAAAGCGGCAGTTTATAACCTTCAAAATGGACAATACAAATATGATGTAGATTGATATATTGCATGAACTAACCGATGATGGTTTATTACAATAATTTATGGACTTCCGCGTCTGCCAAAAAAGTGGTTTGATCATTTTAATCTATGGAGAGAAGCATGTGTATGGGTGCTCGAAACAATGATTTTTATTACCTGAATGGTAAATACATATTTTCTGAAAAGGTATGAAGGGATATAATGTGCTGCTTGTAACAAAAATAACCGAAATTAAAGCAAGTGTTAAAAGGAAATCAATAATTAAGGAAGCATGTACGATAATCAGCTGTTTATGACAGGAATTATGAGAGAAAATGTTAGGCACGAATATAGTCGCAATAGTCACATTTCAATACCAACTCAAAAATATGTAGTAATATTGTATTGCCAACACAATTTTTGATAGGATAAGTAAACTTGGTTTATGTAATGCTTGAAAAACGCAATCATAAATAAACTGGAGCTTAACATAAACTTCAGCTTACGTAATCTACAGCTTAAGCCGATATTGAAATACCGGCCCTTAGTGTACCTTCGGAAATTAGAGTATGCATACTTCACATTTCACATTTTATTCCCAGCGCAGTAGGCTTATTAGGGTGACATTTTTGTTGGTAGTAAAAAAGTTACTAATAATTTGGTTATGTCATGGCATTTTTTTGGTTATGTGAAGTGCAATGTTGAATTTTATATCCCTCATTCACTTGTAAAAATATTGTTTGACAACGTTTTATTGAAATTATAGGTTAACAACATACTGGCGAAAATAAAATGAGTATAGTGTCCAAACACTTAATTCTGAAAGGTGCTCATGGATTACATGGTATTTAAACTTCTAAATTTTTACATAAAGCATCTTTGTACAAATACTCTTTGTTTACTATAACAAAAATGATGTTGGTCAACCAGAATAAACTTTTTCTAGGAAAATCATTTGCCATCCTATAGGCAATTTGATATATCATTAAAAATTTAAAAGATTAATCTTATATACAGGGTGTAGAAATGTTTCAAGCACCATAGGGATTTCCATGTTAAATTTTTAAAGTTCAGATATTGGCTCTCCAAATTATTTTAGAGAAAAAGTGTACATATGTTTCTTGTAGAGAAATAAGTACTGTATACAACCATGTCATTACTTATTTTTTTAACTTTCTATACGAAGGGGAAATCGAGGAAATTAAAACTGCTATTTTAGCAAAAATTTGTAGTGCCTTGGAATTCTTAAAACAAAAAAGTACTCTTCTGGTAATAGTGCACGTGCAGGAAGTAATATGTTTGGTGTAGAATATCCGAATCGACCAATTCCAAACCACAGTATTGTTAACAGAATGATCCGCAAATTTCGGAACGTTCAATGATTTTTGATTGAGCAATTCCAAGGCACCACCTATTTTTGCTAAAATAGTTGTTTTAATTTCCTAGTTAGTAATGTTAATTGTCATTATTATTTTTTTCCGCTACCGGAAATATTATACTTAACAAAGATCAGAAAATATTCTAAAATACAGCTTGTAACGTTTGGGATTAAAATTTTTATAGTCACCTATGCATCCTATGGCAACCCAGCAACTGAGAAAACAATGTCAAATTTTGTTTGTTTGTGTCAATCCAGTGACAGTTGTTGCGGGCATGGATACAAACGAAGCTGCGAATATTGTGTGTAGAACCTGTTACCGACAAAATAAAAAAAAGGTATGCATCGGGTTATGACGCTTTTAAGCAGTGGGTATGTAGAAAGAATGACTATGCTATAGATGAAAATGTGTTGCTCATCTATATGTTGGAGTATTACGTTTCTGTTATTTTATTATTTTCCTAGGTCCGTAAGTAAAAAATTAAGTTCCGTCATCAAGGACAACAAACACCACGAATGTTATCAGCCACTTACAGTACCTATAACCATAGATGCAATGCTTATTTACGTTGTCGGTAGCGGAAAAATGTATAATACTCTCCTGGTTGGATATTTTTTTGATGTTCCCATGATTGGCAACAATTTTTTTGATCAATGAGAGCATACAGGTTGGCAAACATAACTTGCTGTTGCGCAGTGGCAAAATTGTGGGCGGTACCTTCGAAGGGCGCTCTCGATAGATTTCGTGAACAGTTCGCGCGCCGGGTACATTCTTTTTCAATGTGGAGGAGAGCGCCCGATTGAGTTTTAAATGAATAGCGCACGCGAAAAATATGTGCTTGCTTATTACAGAGACTGTACTCGGCCGGCAGCGGAGAGAGAGCTTTCACTTCCTCTCTGCGCGTCTGGCCAACTTACATTTGCCGCCCTGTACTCCAAATACATCACTAACTGAGTAATAAACAATGTACAGTCATATGTCGGCTATTTCCTGTGAGTGATTTATTTATAAATAGGAATGTGTAATTCATATAGAAACTAAATATTTATTCAGTTAAATTTTTGTTAAACATATTTTACAAAATAAAGTAACAATATTATTAAACTCTATATAAGTTATTATAAATCTATGTATTTCTTTAAAATTACGTTTTAGTAGGTAAAGAGGGTGTTATCACTGGTTGCTGATGAGTCTGCACGCCGCTGCCCGACGGAGCCGGCACTGTCTGCATCGTTTTTGGTACGGGGATTTGCACTTTTGGATTCGGTTTTGGTATCAGCGGCTGTCTGTCCTGGTGGGATTTTGATAGTCGTTCGCTCAGTGCTTTCAATGCAATTTGTCTGTAAATAGCATTTAACAAATTCATTTTTTTTTAATCTTACTTTTCAATTACGATAAGTGGTATTAACCCGCCAATAGTGACCCACTGGTCTGTGAGACCGGGTTTGTCGAATAACTTTATTCTCTGTTATTGTTTTTTGTTGCAATTTCGAGTAGCTGCCCAGTGCAGAGATTAAGTTGATTAAATATCTTTGTTTTATTATCAAAGAGTATAAACTTTAAAAAAAAACATGAAGTAACACGTTTCGAAAAATCTTCAGTTGAAAATCCCGGTGCGTGAGACCGGCGTCACCAATGGCGGGTTAAAGGTTATGTCCTACATTTATTAAGAATACAAAAAAACACATTACAATAGTTTTAATGTTAAGAGAAACTTTGTGTGAATGGGCTCTTAAAGTTTGTACTGGTCAAGGGAAGATGGTATTTCTGTTCCAAAAAAGTGCTGATGGTATTGATGAATGGAGTACGACAATATTAACGAGCACTCGAGACATGTTGGAGTATAGTTTGCACAGAGTGAGAAGGTATTCAGAGAACACAACAACAAATCTTCGGAAATAATTGAGTTTAAGATAGTCACTGCGCAACACGTGTCGAGTGCTTGGTATAATTCTACCTACTAAACAAAAGCATTATATCAGTGACGGTTCGCGGGGTGTTTTCTGGTACGGCCGAGGAACTAGAGGTGGTAATACAGATACGTAGGGTCAGTTGCAGAGACGGCTGGCTGCGTGACCGCACCTATCTGTATTACCACCTCTTGTTCCTCGGCTATACCAGAAAAAACCCCGCGAACCGTCACTGCATTATACTAAGAACTGTCGTACCTGCATTTAATTAGCTAAAAAAACTATCATTTAGTTCTTTAAACAACGACGAAGAAAAACAATCCAGTTGATATGATTACAAAATAATACAAGGACGATAACGGAATATCCAAGCAAAATGAAGATAATTGTACAATTGCGGACAAAAAAATAATAAGAGATCAGTTTTTTCTAGTTCTCTATTTACTCTATAATTTTTGACATTTACCAGAACTTAATTTGTTTCTAACTTTTGAAGGGATAGTGACCACAGTTTAAAATCACTTGTGGCTGGGGAGGGTGTCCTTGGCACCAGGTCAAATTCAAGGTCAGCGGAAGTGCTACATTTTTACCATGAAAGTTAATAAATACAGATTTAAATAATGCCAGTTAGTGCTCAAAGAGTATCTCAAGCGTGAACTGTACAAATTGCTGCAGAAGTGAAGCCATGGCATAATTATAACAGTAATTGATAGACATTGGTTTAAGGTATTACTTCCTAAAAATTATTTGCCGTTTTTTGTAAAATTGCCATTACAGAGTTCAGCAAAATTTTATCAGCTGTCATTCACTGAAAAAATGATATAAGATTTGAATTTACTCTATTCCAACTTTTATTTTTAACATGAACATTATTTGTTATATAATTAATGCACCATTAAAATGTCAAATTAAATCACGGGTGTGAAGTTAGCAATACATTTTAAAAATCCATATCTCTGAAAAAAAAAAGCGAATCGAAAAAAAGTATATTAGTGATAAGAATATAGCTATTATTACAACTAGGGAAATATGAATAGTATATTTCCCGAGGTTGGCTAGTTACATGTACAGACAACCAAGGGAAATATATTCATATTTCCCGTGTTGTAATCAATAGTTTTTTTCTGATTGAAAGAATATTGTTCTGTAAATGGGAAAATATTGGATTGTAAATTTTTCAATTTATCGGATTGGTAACGTTGCTAAGGGCCTTGTTTGTAAATATCATAGTTTTTGCGTTGTTTCATAAATTGGTGAAATGTCAAATTGTGTTAACGCAAGCGACGAAAGACCGTGAATGTTTGGTTCCCGTAAAATCCAAAGCTGTAAAATCCATAAAGGATACCTTCCCAAGAAATCGGAGGTGTTGTCCCGAGAGCAATTAAAACAATTCTTGCGAGAAGCTCCTAATGACATTTTTTGATGTTTATATTTTCCTAGGGAAATATGACCACTTCATATTTTCCTAGGAAAATATAAGTGTGTTATGACATATCGTAACTAAGGCAATATTACAATACAATACAATACAATTTATTTATTATGCTGGTTGCTGCATTTAAAACAGATACATTCGTCATATTACTCGATATTGTTTCAATCAGAATAAAAGAATTTTTATTTAGTTATGGCTGATTCTAAACTTAAAACAAAAATCTTTTTTGAAAGGGGTGAAAAAATATAAAGGGTCAAAATTAAGGGTTGATTTTTTTGTGCTATTCATTTAGACCTTTCGTAATGGTATGGCATACTTTTCTTTCCATTTGCTTTTCTTTTCTCAAAGATATGTATTTTTAAAATCTATTGCTGGATCTATTCCTAACTTCACACCCGTAATTCAATCAGAGTTATTATGTGGATGGACTTATTTATTTATATAAATGTTTTAACTTTATAAGGTCAAGCGCTAATGTATATGGAACAATTCATAGCATATAATTGGCTGATTTCCTCTTTGAAAACAAAATTCAAATCCGGGTGAGTGGGAATTATTCAGTTTCTTTAAACCGGGTATACACGGCTGACTGCATTAACCACTTCGCGCCTATGCTGCTCTGATTGGGTTATAGCAAAATCCCAGGTTTATTGAAAAATTAGTGTTTGTTATTGTTACATTTTTCTACAAAATATTATTCCACTGTCCTACTCATTTATGCAAAAAATATGAACAAATATTCCATAGATGGCGCTAAAGGGGTAATTTTTTTTATAAAATATTTTTGTTTTCTTTTTTTACTTGTCACCCACCTGGGCGTGAAGAAGTTAATCTGTTAAATATTGAATATTTAATATTGGCCAGGAAAGTGGTTTCAATAAATAATTTAATTTTTTATTGTAGTCTGTATGACTCAAATTGTAGAAGACAAAAAGTATTCATTGTCTACAATCAAGTAATTTATTACATTCCAAACAGAAATTTTCTGTTTCATGGACAGTGAATACAATTAAAACCAAAATAATCTCAAGTCTGTTACCTTCTTCTCTCCATGTCGTGCTGATCCGCCCCCGGGACAGTTATAGTAACTCCGGTCGGATTCGCTATGTCGAATCTCCGGACCACCTTCCTGCAAATCCCCACTCTCACCAGGGCCCCGTGCACGGTATTGCTCACGACGGCAATCGGCGGCTGAATAACGTTCGGAAAGAAGCTGGCGAAAGTGAAGTAGTCCGCCATGTCCCCTCTGCTCCCGTTGCTGTGCCTCTGATAGAACCTCAAATACACCCAACTCACCAACAAACCACTTAAAAACATAGTAGGATAAGTCCCCTCCAACAGCCCCACCAGCCAAATAATTAACGACAAGAAAAACACAATCAACGGAACATTTCTATTGCTTAATTTACCCAACGGGGTTTTTATTAATACTAGATCCGGCATTATCTGTTTAACGGCCACCGAAACCCCGGCTATGTACCCGGCCAGCCCGTGAATGTGCACGGTGAACAGTAAATCCGTGTTGAACGTGCACATGTACAGCAGGAAGTAAAACGTGGTGCTGATTACGGCTACCCCCAGGTTAACGATCGCGAAGAACGTCAACATCTCCTGTTGACCCCATAACGGTTCGATCAGCTTTCCGCACAGTCCGACGGTGACGATGTCAACGAGCACCTCCCAGAAGTGCACCTCCAGGAAGCAAAATGTGAAGGCTGTCCATAGCCAGAAGGCAGGGGGCATTAGGAAGCCCGGTGTCACCGATAGAACATCAGTTGCTGCTTCTGAATATGATAAACAGTAGCTGAATATTACTACTGCACAAATGAACTTTACTGAGTTGCTCGTGTTTCCTAGTAATGCGGCGAACTGTTGCCTCAAGTAGGGGAAATTCCTACTAAAGGCTCTAAATATTGACATTTTTACGACCGTCAATACATTTAGGTTATGTTTTGAACGTTCACACAGCTGAACTTTGCCGTTGTTAACTGTCAATATTTAAGTGGATCACTTCATGTCTGTATAATATAGGGTGTTCATTGAAAATAATGATTTCTTCAGTAACGAACATCAAAATGAGTTTAACTTAAGGTCAGCTGAACCATTGTGCAAAGAATTCATGCATAGAAAAGATATATAAATAAGAATACAACTCCTGCGCCACGCCCCTTTTTACACGAGAATCTTCTTTGATGCCCATTATAACCAACCATAAAAAAATGAAACAATAAAACTCAATGAGTGGATAGTTCCGGTTTGACTGTATTCTTCACCGCACCAACAATGTTTGTCCTTTTCTACGTATTTGAAGTTCTAGCGTGTTGGTAAAAGTTTGCAAATTGTTATAACAGCTTATTATATTGACTTTTCAAATCTAATCAAGTAATTTTACAAGGTTGGCCTCAGTGGACATCAACCAACAATAGAGGGGGAGATTTTAGAGAGAGATGTGACCATCTAGGCACATGTAATCTTTGCACTAGAGATGGGCAAAACGGTTCACTATTGGGTACGGTTCCGAACCAGTTCACTGGCTGGAGTGAATCGGTTCCTTGGAGCGGTTCACGGGTCTTTTCTGGTTATATACCAGATTGTTAGAAATTTCAAATTTCCCGCCAAACACACATTATACGTAACGGTTGTGTGCATGTGTTGGTGTTAGTTCGCACCGCTAATCATAGATGGCGCATATCTGTTCCAATTTAGCAACAAGCCTTGTCGCTTCCTGTTATTCCATGATTAAAGAGCAGAGGAACCTCGGTTCCTTTTGTCCGAACCGGTTCCTCAGCGCTCTTTGCTTTATTGAGCCGGTTCCTGAACTGTCTGCCCATCTCTAGTGGCAACATTACTCGTTATGCCGCACATCATGCTCCTCGTCATGCCCACTGTTGCCTGTTTTGTCGGTTTTTGGGCGCGAGTCAAAGCACTGGCAATATGAACGCTTACGTTTGTTTGAAAAGATTAAAGGATTGTAAGTTTGGCGGTGATTTAACGTTCAAATTATCAAAATCATCCCTCCGAATTACTATTTAACAACTTTTAAACATTTTACGTTCGCATTTCCACGCCTCATCGCCATCTATTCGACGATAGCCGAACTACTAAGTGATGTTTTTGAACAGCGCCAAAATGCTCGAACTTTATCCTTATAATCAAAGTGTTAATATTCAGCAATGCGCTGCACACAAAACGATAGACTATTTAATTCCGAATCGAATGGTGTATAAAATAGCTAAGGCAATTTAGCGGTTTTCTTGTAATTTGCGAATGAAAATTAAGCACGGCACACTTACCGACATTTACAGTTCACTGTAACTTTGAAATTATATGCACTACAATTTGCTAAATTCTTCAATGAAATACGGGTCCCAATACTTATTACTGATCATTCAATTAAATTTTTATATTATTAGTGCATTACAATAAGAGAAATATATGAGGAATCCTAATCTTCATAGAGCGTACCCTCTGTTATCGTGGGGATAAACTACGTTTTCATTTGTGGATTTAATAATTGTTTTAATGATGAAAGAATATTTAAAAACTTAAAAAGAATATAATCTTATAATAAAATAAATTTAATTGTATATATTTTTGTATTTAAATTGCAGAAACAATACATTGTAATATATCCGCCTAATCACAGGCAACCCGATATACGCATAACTACTATTAATTTATTATTAAAAACTTCCAATTTTCAACGTGACAGTAACAAAACCATAAGTGTAATCCTCAGTAAAGCTTCAAAAATAGTGCGAATATTTAAGTATTTAAATTGCAGAAATAATTATATTACATAAACGCCAACTTACAGACAACGCAATACAGGCATTCATAATATTAACTTATTATTAAAAACTTCCAATTTTAAACATGTCAGGGACAAAATCGGAAGTGTAATCCTTCGCAAAGCTTAAAATATAATGTGAATATTAAAGTATTTAAATTGCAGAAATAATTAAATTATATAAACGCCTACTTACAGGCAACCCAATATACGTGTAACTAAAAATGATTTATTATTTAAAACTTCCAATTTTAATCGTAACACGTATAAAACCATAAGTGTAATATTTTTAAAGCATTGCTAAGGATTACACTCATGCTTGTGTGCCTATTATGTTTAAAATTGGAAGTTTTTAATAATAAATTAATATTAGTTATTCTATATTGGGTTGCCTGTATGTAGGCGTTTACATAATACCATTGTTTCCGCAATTTAAATACTTAAGTATTCGCACTATTTCTGAAGCTTTACTCAGGATTACACTTATGGTTTTGTCCCTGTTACGTATAAAATTAGAAGTTTTTAATAATAAATTAATTGTAGTTATGCGTATATCGGGTTGCTTGCGATTAGGCGAGTATATTATGAAATATTGTGTCTGCAATTTAAATACGTAAATATCCACAAGTGAATTTGATTTTATGACAAGATAACATTCCTTTTAAGTTTTTTAATGTTCTTTAATTATTACAACAATTATTACATCCACACATGATTAAGTAGTTTCTCCCCACGATAACAGGGAGAGCCCTCTACGTAGATAATGATTTCTCGTATAATTCTTTTATTATAATGCATTAACAAAATAAATAGTTGAATGATTAATCTGGAATAAGTATTGGAACCCGTATTTGATTGAAGAATATAGCAAATTTTCCTTTATTGAATTTTTATGTTACAGTGAACTGTAAATGTCGGTAAGTGCGTCGTGCTTAATTTTCATTTGCAAATTACAGGAAAACCGCTGAATTTCCTCAGCTATTTTATACACCATTCGATTCAGAATTAAATCGTCTACCCTATCATGCACAGCCCATTGCTAAATATTACCACTTTGATAATAAGTATAAAGTTCGAGCATTTTGGCGCTGTTCAAAAACATCACTTAGCAGTTCAGCCACCGTCCAATAGATGGCGACGAGGCGCGGAAATCCGAACGTAAAATGTTTAAAACCTTCTAAATAGCAATTCTAAGGGATGATTTTGATAATTTAAGCATTAAATCACCGACAAACATATAATCCTTTAATCTTTTGAAATAAAAGTGCTGTAAAAATCCTGCAATAATAAATATTGCCGCAGCAATTTTTTAATGGTTGAATTCATTTTAATGATTTAAATTGTAATTCACAGAGGTATTAATGGTTTATTAATAAACAATAAAGTAAGATTTGTTGTTGTTGGGAAATTAACATTTACTTACAAAGTTATTTTAAACGCAAACAACTTCTAAACGTTTATTGATTAATGTCCTTGTTAGCTCAATTGTAATATTTGCTAAATAAAACTTTGTCAACTTCACGGTAAGAAAAATGGCGTTGGTCAAAACTGAAATTTTATGATCAAAAAACGACTTTCTGCAGTAACACGATCAATAATATGATATAGTTGAATTTGTCTTTCAATTGCCCTCAGAACAATGCGTTAATATATAGGGTGTCTCATTTGAAATTACGAAGTTGATGTCATTTTTTCGAAAATGGAGAAACGAAAATTAAATGTAAGTATTCAGAAAGAGGCATCATTTTCGAACTATTTAAATACACCAAATTTCAGTTTCGTACCAATAACCATTTTCAAGATATTGCCTGTCTACTAGCTCGTGGGACACCCTGTATAAGTACAATTTTTGCTACAAAATGAAGCAAAAACACACCCGCTGCATTTCTTATCTCATTTACCACGTATCACTGCCAGTCAACTTGGGAGTAATAGTTTGAATATTTGAATATTTGATTTGTTGAATAGTTTTCACCTGTAAATTTTTTTGAGTTGAGACGCTGCACAAAAAAAAATATGAGCAACCTCAGTTTATCAAATCAAAATTTATTCGAATTATATGTAACTGTAAAAACTACGAAATATTATAAAGTAATGTAATATACAAATGAATAAAAATACATCCGTTCACAACATAAACTTATCCTTGTGCTGAGTCAAAATCTTAGCGGACGATTTAGCATCCAAAAACAACGAACTAACTTCCGAAACATCAGCCCTGGTGATGTTACTCCTACCGTTAGTCTTCGCGGTCAGGGAAGCAGGAGTCAACAGCTGAACGGCATATCGAAGGGTGGACCTGCTTCCAACTTCGCTCAAATTCGACAAAGCGTCAGTTTCTATTTCCAAACCTTCGGTGTTCGCCCGCAATTTCAAAATTTGCTCCAAATCTGGCCTGTCGTAAGGAAGCGTTCTGATTATCAGTAACCTATCCAGCAGATCCAAGGGGACTCCGTGTGCCGATATAATATCGTCGGTGCCTCTAATCACGCACCGTCCGCGATTAGTTGCAAAAATTACTATCGGAGCGATGGCGCTTTCAAGTGCTCTGTGCAAGTAGGTGAAGGTTTCGATGTCCAGCATGTGGACTTCGTCTATGAACAGGACTCCGGGGACCAGTTCAGCGATGCCTTGGTCGATGTACTTGTCGACGACTTTGTTGATTTCCTTGCGGAGTTTATCTGTGATTTCAGTTTTTTTGGGTTTCAACAGTTGGCTCATCATGGACAACACGTCTTGACCGCCCTGGGGTTTTGAATTAGCTGCGTCTAAATCGTGAAGGGTAACATCCTGGGAAAAAAGTATGGAACCAAATTTATTTTTTAGTAACATGATGTTGTTTGTTTTCGTTATGGATGCAATATAATACATGAAAAGCTACTCATATCTCCATACGAGGTGTTAAAATATATCTTCCTCAAGAGTTCAGTTATTCACCAGACAAATGTGAAAATAAAAACATTGAGTAACATAAACTCTAGATTTAAGTATTTTCGAGATATTTGATGATTTTTAAAAATTTAGTTCTTTTTCATAATTTACTTTAACCCTTTTTTCCCAAATTATTTCACCCGGTCATATGCACCTGTTCGTCAAGTCACTTGAATTTCAATAACACACACACTCCAAGACAAATGTATAACTACTAGTGCCATCTAGATACAATAGATGAAATTTTCGCGCACACATCTTTTTCAAGAGCGGCATCACCACATAAAAATCATTAATGTTGTGTTGTCATTAGCGTCACTGGGAAAGAAAGGGTTGAAAATACGTATCTCTGAACAAAAGAAAATCAGCGGAATGTTGGCTTTACCCGAAGGTACCAACTGTTGAAAAGTCGGTAATTATTCCACCGATTAACAAGCTAAATAATTTGATATCATAGTGGGTGTGTGATTGATTGCATTTGTTATACAAATGCGATAGTTACCTGAACGACTTCTTTCTTTTTGTGCACGTCACCTTTGGGTATGGGCACATACTCCTCTGCTTCCAAGTCAAATTCTGTGGCGTACGAATCGCACCTGCCCTGTCTTTTAACCGCTCCACTATTGGCTTCAATATAGATTACGTCGCCCACTTCGACTTTTTCCTTCTGCAGCGCTTCGTATATGCTCGGATCCAATTTCAACTGTTTGCTACCTCGTGCCGTCCTCAGACCGATGATTACGTGGCTCACAGTTTTTCCATAACCTTAAAATGCAGAACAAAATTGCTGATCAGTTACAATTAATTTTAAATTCCTGGCAATTGCCCCTTTGCTTGTAGGTTAACGTACGTGAAGAAAAACTCTATGGAAATTTGATAAAACGTTGATCGGTGAGATATTGGAAATAGTCACAATATGGCCAAAATGTACACATAGGGTTCAATAAAAATTCTCTAAACGTGATCAACATTTTTCTTTAGTTTTAGAAGAAATACTTAAAACCTAAGATCATATTATTACTCTATCGGTGGATTTCATAAACATTTATTTTAGCCAGGTTTTTAGTAAGCCAGTATTATATTTTCAGCTGTGTAAACGTTCCTTATGCGTCATTGACTGTCACTGTTAGTCACTGAATACATTTTTGAATCGTTGTTTAAATTACAAATGAAGCATGAGATGACAATTTAAGGTAAACAATGCATCGAAATAGAAAAGAATTTGTTAATAAACATTGTGAGAGTAAGAATCAACCTAACCTCAAATTATGCATTCTGTTTACAGGACGGCAAATGTAAGTTGGCCAGACGCGCAGAGAGCAAGTGAAAGCTCTCTCTCTCTCTCTCTACAGCCGGCCGAGTACAGTCTCTGTAATAAGCAAGCACATATTCTTCGAGTGCGCTATTCATTTACAACTCTATCGGGCGCTCTCCACATAATTAATGCACTGTCACTTTTAAAAATGAATGTACCAGGTGCGCGAACTCTTCACGAAATCTATCGAGAGCGCCCTTCGAAGGTTCCGCCCACAATTTTGCCACTGCAAGTTACGTTTGCCGTCCTGTACCATTTGAAAGATCGTTTACACAGCTGAAAATATAATACCAGTGTATGTCAATTTAAACCAGAATTATATTTAATACCACCAAAGTACCTAACCTCAAATTATGCATTCTGTTTCCCATTTGAAAGATCATTTACACAGCTGAAAATATAATACCAATGTTATGTCAATTTAAACCAGAATTATATTTATTACCAGGGAACCAAAGGGAGTGAGGGAGGGGGAATGAGAAGGGGATTTTAAACATAGGATTCTGGAATGTAGCAGCAATTAAATTGAAGAGTAATGGAGGCCGATGGCAAAAGGAATTCGAAGAATGGTTAAATAAATTGGATGTAGTGGGTTTAGTAGAAACATGGATTATGAAGGAGGAATGGGAGGATATTAAAGCAGAGCTACCGACGAATTACGAATGGATGAAGAAAGATGCGTTGAAATATCCGGCAAAAGGAAGGGCGAAGGACGGAATGATAGTGGGATGGAAGAAGATGGGGACGGCCGTAACGGGACACATGGGGGAAGGGGAAGACATGGCATGGGTAAATTATCGACAAGGAAGACAGAGGATAAGTGTAGGGGTGGTATATGTAAACAAAAATTGGAAGGAAATAAGTCAGGAAATTGAAGAAAGAACGGAAGAAGAAGGAAAATGGGTAGTAAATTATCGACAAGGAAGACAGAGGATAAACGTAGGGGTGGTATATGTAAACAAAAATTGGAAGGAAATAAGTCAGGAAATTGAAGAAAGGACGGAAGAAGAAGCAAAATGGGTAGTAAATTATCGACAAGGAAGACAGAGGATAAATATAGGGATGGTATATGTAAACAAAAATTGGAAGGAAATAAGTCAGGAAATTGGAGAAAGAACGAAAGAAGGAGGAAAATGGGTAGTAGGAGGGGACTTCAATGCCAGAAAAGGAGAATTGGGAGGAGGGCTCAACGAGGAAGGAAAGGCGGTAAGGAGAAGATCACAGGACAAATGGGTAAAAGAAGAAGGAAGGAGATTGAAGGAGTGGGCGACAGAAGAGGGATGGGGAATTCTAAACGGATGCACAGAGGATGACTGGGAAGGGAAAAAGACTTACATTGGACCAAGAGGAGCCTCGGTAATCGACTACGCACTGATAAAAGGGATCAACAGGGAGGAAATAAAATGCATGGAGATGGAGGAAATATTAGGATCAACTCATCTACCACTGAAGGTAGAGATAAGGACATGGAAGGAGAAAGGAACAGAGAAAGAGGGAGAGGACTGGTGCCTGGAGAGTGGATTAAAGGCAGTTGAAGAAATGGGCAGGAAGCTGAAAAGGATGTAAGGACAATAGAAGAGATGGAGGGGAAGATGGTGGAATGTGGGAGAAAAGCAAAGGAAGACAGAAGGTGTATTCTTAACTATAATTTTTAATTTGTATTTTTAATCTTGACCTGTCCAATATTGTGTTCACAATGAGAAAGACCAATAAATTCTTATTCTTATTCTAAGGAAAAGGAATGCATGGTTCGACGAGGAACGAAAAGGAATGCATGGCAGTACGAAAGATGCTAAAAGAATACTTAAGATATGGAGGGGAAGAGAGAATAAAGGTAGCGGCAAGAAAGAAATACAAGGAAATATGCGAAAGGAAGAAGATAATGGCAGTTGAAAAAGTAGAGGACGAACTGAGAGGATGTAAAAATGAGAGGAAGATGTGGAACGTACTAGGGAGAGGAGAGGAAAGGAGCAGAATACGGGTAACACTTGAGGACTGGACCTGAAAATGCAAGGAAAGCAGCGGAGAACCAAAGAGGGTTGGAGAAGAAAAGAGAGGTGATCGGAGGGAAGAGTTTTCGGAGGAGGAAGTAGAAAGAGCTTGTAAGGAACTAAGAGGAGGGAAGGCAGCCGGAAAAGATAAGCTGAAGGCTGAAATGTGGAAAGAAATCGGAATAAAGGGGAAAGAAAAATTTAAGGAGTTGATGAATTTAATGTGGAGAAGGACAGGTGAACATCCCAGCATCGTAGAGGTTGGCAGAATGTGCCCCATCCACAAAGGAGGAGGTAGAGGAAAGGCAGAGAATGACAGGGGTATTACAATTATGGGGGTTGGATACAAAATAGCCATGTCACTAATAAAGAACAGATTGGAGGAAGAGGTAGAGGATAAGGGGCTGATTCCAGGCTTCAGCAAAGGGAGGTACCAGAGACCAGATCGTTACCCTGGCAAGGATGACCGAAAGAATGAGAGAAGAGAGAGCGTGTTTACAGTATTCCTGGACCTAAAAGCGGTGTATGATACGATCCCAAGAGAGAATATGGTTGAATGTTTGAGGAGGAGAGGGGTGAGCGAGGGAATAGTCGAATGGGTGAGAAGAGTGCATAAGGAAACGTGGGTCGAGGCGAAAGTAAGTGAGGATATATCGGAGAGTTTCAGAATGTGGACAGGATTAAGGCATTAAGTCTGCGGAGTCAAGTTCTATTCAACATATTTATCAGTGAGCTAGAAGAGTAAGAAAAGGACAGAAGGGAGTAGTGATTGGAAAGTGTAAAGTATGGATGTTAGCATATTAAGTATGGTATGTTAAAAAGAATTGAAAGATTTATGGATAAAAGAGGGCTGTGCTTAACACGTTCGCTGCCGACCACGAGATAACTCGTGATGGGAGTTTGGCGCCCACCACGAGTTTTCTCGTTCTTAGAGATTCTATTTTTCGGTGCCCAGTACGACTTAGCTCGTTGTAAATACGTGTTTATTCCGTTTGATTGGCGTGTTTGAAAGGTTGAAAAATAAGAAATTTATTTTTTATTTTTTTAAAGGGTGATATAAACAAAGTCAAAATAGGAAAGAGTGATACAAACAAAGTAATAAGAACAAATTTCACTCATGATATCCTTTGAAACACTTATCTACGCATAATGGAGGTTTTTCTGGACATACTGGGCAATAATATCATGTTTCCCGAAGTTGTTTCTGGCTGGTGCAAACACGGCAGGCTCTTGTTGGTAGCAATTTTTTTTCTGTGGGAGGTATGATCTCCAAGTAATGAAAATCAGTTTTTTTTGCCTTTTGCATCTCTCTGGCATTTTATCTCCAATTAGTGTTTTGATTTGGAAAATGGAGACAGGAGAGAAAGAGAATGAATGAGAGGGTAGGTTTAGGGGAGCTGAAGGTAAGAGAGTGGTTTGGAAGAGGTGTAGATGTGGCGTCATGGGTGAAAGAGAAGGTAAAAGAAGTAGACGCACAAGAGAGGCGGGGAAGAATAGATAGAAGTGAGTACAATGACATGTTCAGAAGATGGCAGTTGTTTGGGAGGACACCAAGTTACTTAGAGGATGGGAGAAAGAAGAAAAGGGAATAATAGCAACGGCAAGTTGTAGCTCCGGAGAGAAGGGGAGGAAGAAATGGATGGGAGAAGAGTACATGAGATGTGGACTGTGTGAATGGGGAAGAGATACATGGAAGCATCTAGCAGAGGAATGTGAAGGGGTAAAAGAGGAGCGGGTGTGTATGAAAGAAAACAGAAAGGTAACGGAGTGTATGAGAGAGGATGGGGCTGGGGTAAGGACACTAGAGAAAATCGGGCGAGAAAAGGAATGCAGTACAGGTAGGGAGATGAGGGTGAAGCATGTAGTATAATATTGAAGTGTACAGTTAAATTATATGCCAATAAAGGTTCTTTTTTTCTTTATTTATTACCACCTTTGTGAAACCCACTATATAAGTAAAAAAAAAAAAACCTTTACTTGGCATAACCTCGTATAACTCAAAAAAAAACCTCAAAACAACCTCCATATATACATGTACACATATCTCCCTTACCTACCTGCCCCCATCTCTTCTCACAGTCCTCTGGACCTCCAGTTAGCTACACTTCTCTGTCCTCAATCTCACCAATAACTTACACACCTCCCGCTGCCGCTTTCACACAGACACATTCCTACTTCTTTCTTTCACTCTCGTCCTTATCGCCTCCCTCACTTTTTCACATCCATTCATCCAGTGCTCCTATTCATCTCTTTCTTCCCCGCAAAATCCACACCTCGTATATTACGTGTATAAGTATGAAATGACTTTTTTCTTTGTTTATAAATCCGTTTCTCTTATACTCTTATTGGATGATGAGGAGCACTATATAACAATTTTTTTCTTTTAATGGCTGATGATCAAAACATCGTTTAGTCAATAGCAAATAAAACCATCGAAGCAAACATTTTAATAATCATAGGAATCGTAAATGATTTCCTTACCACCAGCAGGATTTTCTGTTTCGACTGGTGTCAGTTCAACCACTTCACCCTCGTAGACTTCCTTAGTTTCCCGAATCCTCAACCCAATGGCGCGCCTAAAGTTTTCCATTAACACTTCCGTCTTCTTAATCTCCGAACTGTAGACCTCGGAGCCGACCATCGGGCAAAATGGAACTTTATTTCCCAGCTCTTGCGCAATGGCTAAGGCGATGGCCGTTTTACCGGTACCTGGAGGACCTGCCAACAGTACGGCACGGCCGGCCATTTTTTTGCTTCTTATCATATCAACGACAACTCCCGCTGCCTGTTAAATATAAAATAAACATATTGTTACAACTGTGCAATGGGTTTGTATAGAATGTGACGTACTACTGAAACTTCTATCAACTGAGCATGAGTCTGAAAATGGAAGTATTTGTCATTGTAAGATACAATTTTTGCAGATTAACAAAGTTGAATATCAGTTATTATTCAGACTATATTTTGTTTTTATTAAATTTATCACAAACAATAAAACAGGTAATAGTAATTTACGATACAAGTAATGTTATGAAGGTTTTTGCATTACGAGAGAAAAGTTTGAAAGCACGAGCGACATGGGAGCATATAATGTTACGTGTGTCATAACACGGTTTATTTTATGCTATTACTATTTTTTTTTTTATTAAAAAAGTGAAATAATGTTTGTATGCCAATATCACCATAGCAACGAGTTGCATTAAGATACATATAACAACACTAGTGTTGTTAAAGGCATCTTAACATGACTAGTTGCTAAGGAGTTATTGGCATGATAACATTATAGGGTAAAATAAAGCAATTAATAAATAGTGATTTAAAATTGAGCTCGTCCTTGTAATTTAAGTAAACGCTGCAAAATGGATAATCGAGAGTTTACTGTACTTACCATGAAATTAAAGTAAAACGAATTGATTTAATTTGAAATAAATTTAGAATTCATAAGCGATGTATTTTATTGTATGGCATGGAGGCGTGCACTCTCAAAATAGAAACAATGAATTGCATAGAAGCATTCGAGATGTGGCTGCCTAGAAGAATGCTTTGTGGGTACACAAAACGACTAACAATGAAGTGCTACAAAAAGCAAATGCAAACCGTGAACTTCTATCTAACATCAAAGGTAGGAAAATCAGCCACTACTGCATCTCGTATTAAAGGGGAAAATCGTGTAGCCAACACAGGAAAATCAGCCACCTTGGACATACCATCTACTCCATCTCATATTAAAGGGGAAAATCGTGGAATCGGCAGAAGGAAATATCTTGGTTGATGAACATTCGTGAACGGACAGGAATCCAGAGCGTGGAACACATTTTTAAACAGGCAGAAGACCGATACGAATTCGCCAACGTTACTGAGACCGAACACAGTACATAAAAGATGAAGAAGCGATATACGATAACAATCATGTTTGATGCTGGGGGTTTTTACTTTATAATAGCGGTGACGCATGAAAGTTAGGCAGAAAAAACAGTAGCCTAGTACTCGCTTCCTGCATAATAGTAAGTAGTGCATCCTAAGCTGACGCGTTAACATCTCTACGATACTTCACGAACCGCCACCGCTTAGTAATAATCATTTGTAAAGAAATAGTGGTGTACATATCAAACTTAAAAGAGTGTTCAATTCCAAATTCTTAACAACTATTTTTGATGTGATTAAACATGAACATGTTTTTCCTAACCTCTCTGGCCTGTTCCTGGCCGACCAAACCGGCGGCCATTTGGATGGCATAGCCCTTGTCGTCCAACCCAAGACCTTTTATGTGGCTGTGTGCACTGATCCTCTGCGTTTTCGCAGTACTTTTCACTTCTTCAACCTTCATTTTCACGGAGTTTCTTCATAAACTGCACCCGCTGTTTGATCAATCAAACTTTGCGGTCGTTTGTTCGATTTGTTGTGTTGGTATGGAAACAATCCCGCGTGTTTTCGAGGTACCAACCAGGCAAAAACGAATTACTCCAATTTGTACCAACTTTTACATCTATGCTTTGAATGCACGGGTATGAAGCCACAGAACCTTTGACTATATACTATATATAGTATATAGTCAAAGCCTTTATCACTTACCCTGCGTTTTGCAACGCCACATTCTATCGGTGGCCCTGGGGTGAAAAAATGCTTAAAATGTGTACATAGAGTTGCCTATCTATTTAAATTTTTCTTTGTTGGCGTTAGCAGTCCATATTTTCGAAGGCAATACTTAGCAAAAGTATAAGAACTGTAGCAAATCATTCAGCTGAATAAACTTTAAAAATGACGTGAGAAGACCGATACTGTTGAATAATTAGGAGAGCCAATATTACCACATTTCGAATTTTACATGTATAGTCAAATTTTGTGGAGCAAATCAACTGATTTTTGATTATTATGTATGGAGACGCTGAAATATTCCTTCGCACATACCACCACGCCACTATTCTTCCGTTGAAATCACTGAACTTGTATTATCTATAATCAAGAAATTTATTATTAATTAAAAGGTTAAGTTATACAACCCAACTTGCCGAATCCCACAATCCGTTCCATCCTTATCTCACCCATTGAGCGACTATAAATCTGTCGCATGCTATGCTAATCCTCACCATGTTCATGGTTTTATAAAACCACTTCGACGAACGAGCGAACGTCAGTTTCACGTCTCATTCGTCTGTGGTCTCGTGTTCGGTGCGCCGCTCCAAAAATCAGCTTAGCGTGTGGTTACCGTGCGATGAAATTGATTTAATCGAGTGCCCCGCAACACGACTAAACATGGCCCCAAATTACAGCAAATTCGTGACGAGGAATAACGCGATCGCGGCTGCCGGAGTGGCGGCCGCCCTTTGCCTGTATTCCATCAAAAAACGCACCAAGAAAAATCCCACCGACCAAAGGTTAGTGTTTACACAACCCAAATTGAGAATTTAACAAAAACAAGATTCCACTTGTTTTGAGAAAACCACAAACGAGTCTGCTGCCTTCCCAAGTTATTTATTAGCACGTTCAGTGCTAATGTAAAAGTTCGTGGGGTCAGGGCTTTTCTACACCAGCAGTAGTAGAAATATGCATTCCTGTTATACGTGGGAATTTGATTTCACGGTATTGCTTTGTTTCGATAGGAATTAATAATATAGTGACAGCAAATTTGCACGTGCGATAAAAAGTGAATTATGTAATTTAGTTATTTGCTCGTATATCGTTAACAAATAGTGTCGTGAAGTATTTTTGAGTGCAAAATTTAATTGTTGATAATGAATAATAATAATGCAAATGAACCGGTCACATTCTGCAAATCATTATTTGACGCCAATCAATATGTATAATATGA
This sequence comes from Ocypus olens, assembly GCA_910593695.2. Taxonomy (NCBI): domain Eukaryota; kingdom Metazoa; phylum Arthropoda; class Insecta; order Coleoptera; family Staphylinidae; genus Ocypus; species Ocypus olens. The sequence goes on along the minus strand of OU343053.1, from coordinate 8,664,978 downwards.
GAGCACGTCTGAAAAACATGGAATCAATCAATCAGTAGAATACTGAATTAGTCTAATTTTCCAGGAAGCGATAAATCAATCAAATCTGCACCATGAGGTTTGTTTCGTCTAAACGAAATGCTAACTTGGGATATATTTGTAAATTCTCTTGGTTATCTCTCCTCGAATACACACGGCTTCTTCACTATTCAATTGTTGTATGATGAAATAATTTTTGTTAACCTTCCGAGCCGGGCGCCAAGTCTGTGAGACCCTGTGCGCAAATAAACGTTCGTCAATTTTCATCAAACTGTTTTTTCGAGTTGTCTAGCCGAGTACCTTAATAATTCCTTTTTAGTTCACATTTGGAAAGCGAAGAGTTTGGATGATATTTTAGTTATTTCAAATGAAAAAATAAAGTTTACTTAAATTTTATGCTGGGGATTGTTTTTTTGCTTGGGTCTCTGAGACCCAGCGCCCGCTACGGTGTCAAGATTTAGGACGCCCTGCCCGGAAGGTTAAAACCTGTTGATAATATTTGATAATACTCACTGTATTATAAATGACGAGAAGTGTCTGATGTATTTATACTCTGTTCACATTTGATTCTCGCCACAATCGGAGTGTTTTTTGTCCTTATATTGGCATGTTGTATTTTTGATAGTAATGAACCTATAATTTCAATAAACAATAATTATAATAATGGTAATATTGCACCCCCTCTAGAAGAGCATTTTACATCTCAAAATGAATTTTGGCAATCGATGTTTGATATTTAATAGCCCATTCCCCCACCTATTTATACTAACGCAATATTTTTACAAGCGAATGAGGTATATTATAAAATGCAAGATTGCACTACACATAACCTAAAAAATGCAATGACATAACCAAATTGTTAGTAACTTTTTACTACCAACAAAAATGTCACCCTAACAAAGCCTACTGCGGCAAGAATAAAATGTGAACAGAGAATATGTATTGGCTACAAACAATATCTGCCATAATTGATTGCCTAGATCTCTTGAAGTTGTGGTGGAAAACGCCAGTATTGCTTACCGAATATTCGGGTTTTGGAGTGAGTTTTGGCACTTCATCTTTGTGCCGAACATTTGTGATTGTCGAAAACAAGATATCTCTTCTGATGCTCGTTTAATTAATGCGAAAGACTTAGTGCTAATGCCTTTATGCGATGTTTAAGGATTTTAAGACTTAAGGTTTAGTGTTTAAAGCTTGAATTACATTATCCTTTTTCCGTCGTTTTTCGTCTAGATTCTCGTACGATTTTGCTTCGAGACAATCTAGTATGAATGTAATTCAGAAAATTCCATCCAATTTCCGTTCATGTTTCTTGAATATAAATATGCAGCCGGTCCTATTTTCCGTTCGATATTGGTCCAAGTTCGGTACTGCCAACGACGAAAACAAAAACCAAGAAGCATGAGTTGTTTGTGCAAGCAATATTCCAGTCGCTGTATTGTTATAAGTCAATTATTTTTGTCGCGGGTTTCAAGTTGATATTTTTATTATGGTATGTAAGTGGAGTTCAGACTTACACAAATTACTTTTTATTTAGTGGATTGGTAATTACGTCGTCCGCTAGCGGCGCCCTCTATATCGTATGCAATGAACTATAAATCGAACGAAAATCGAAAGCAAAACTTGAACGAGAATCTAGACGAAAAAAGACGGAAAAAGTATAATGTAATTCAAGCTTAAAAGTTCGCTACTTTCTACTTTTCTCTTAATCCTTAAACATAAATTAAACATTAATTTTTGCGCTGATAAACAGCCGATATATAAACAGCACTGTGATATCAGATTAACACATTAATCCTGAATCATCTGTTAAAATATACAATTGAATTTTGCCCATCTCTACTTCACACCCGTAAAAAATTCTTAGTTAGAAAAACAGACAGATCTAATAATTCCATTATTTATTGCCCTTTCTCAATTTTAGATATTTTTGTCTCAAATATTTGAATTTTAGGCGCTAGATTTTTAGTCTTAACCCGTCACATCCCATGATATACATTTTTTTCCAAAGATTTTAAATTCTCAGAAATCTGTTAAAAATCAATTTGGAAAAACTGAATAGAATCACTGCTAAATATTGCTCTATCATTAATAAAGAAGAGTTTGTATCACAGATACGTTATCTAAAGTAAGTAACATTGCCACTAGGTGTCACTAAAGCCCATGATGTTGGTTGTACTCGTTTGAGTACAATGGGAAGTAATGGGTTAATGTTTGATTTCCTAGTCTCAAATTTCCGATTTTAGTCCTATGGGAATAAAATTATATAATATGTTACCGGTTGCAATCTCTAACTCTCCAACAAACAAGGTATTTATATCAAAACTAAAACAAATATCCATGAATGTATCCCTGTTGATATTTCATCACTCATTGTTAGCCAAGTACAAATACAACAACTGATGTGACTGAAGGATACCTGCCAAAGTAAAAAAAAAAAAAATTATTGAAAGCCAAAAATTACTACACAGTCAAAGAATACTCTGACGATATGCCCACGACCAGATAACATAATATTTGCTTTATTTTGGTGTTTCGTCTGTTTTTAAAATTATTTTTATTGTACACACTTTATTTGTACAACTTTTGACAAAATTTATATTCCGGAATTTTAATTTTGAATTTGTTGGTCTCAAATATTGAATTATAACTCCAAATTTCGAAATTTTGGCTGTAAATACTGATTTTTCTCCGTTACGAAGTACGAGAAAGTATTGTGATCGTGAAAAAAATTTAAATTTTTTTTTTTACGGGTTTCCTTGATGGCATTTCAACAATTTCTGGAAAAAAACATTTGTGTGTTACTGTGTGTGTGTGTGCCTGCGTGTGCGTCAGCATGCACAGGCTGTATCTCAAAAACTAATAGAGTAATTAATATTTTGAGAATGCTAAAATGAACAACTTATAAAGAATAAGTTTTTTTTTGAAATCGCTTTAGTATTTGAGTAAACTGAGTTTTTGAATTTGAAGTATAATTTTTTCATCTTTCATAATTTTGACATTTTAAACATCAGTTTCTGTCTACAAAACGCTTGATGTACATTTAAAATATGATTGAAAATAAACCAAGAAAAGCGTAAATATAAATGACTATGATACCATCAAGTCGGAGTAACATGATGGCCACATCACCATTTTTTTTATCTAAATTTTTAGTTCAGATCTCCATTTTGGATGTTTTGTACCAAATTTTTTGCTCCAGATAATGGGTTTTGGTTCCAATTAGAGATTTTTATGCTAACATTTTAATTTTGGTATGGAATTCTTTACTTTTTTTTGTTAAAATTTTGGATTTTTTATCCCAATTTTGGTTATTTTGGCCCCACTTGGGTTCAATTTTCGTTTTTTTTTGGTAGGTCATATAAAATATTGGATTTTTTACCCTAAATTTTGAATTTTAGTCTTCATGTTTTATTTGTTTAACTTTCTGATTTTGGCCCTAAATGTCGAGTATTTTAATCACAAAATTTTGCATTTTTGATTTTCATTTTGGATTTTTTTTGTCCCAAATTCTGGTTTTTGGCACCGAATTTCGAAATTTGGACGGTAAATTTCTGATTTTCTCCCTCTAAATTTCACATTTATGGTCTCAATGTTCAATTTTTCATTGCATATTTTGTTAAGATCAAGACTATTACAGTGTTTGTTGGCTTGGACTTGAATTTTAGTTGTGAACCAGAAAACAGGCACATATAGTAATTTAATTATTTATTGTCCTTTCTCAATTTTATATATTTTTGTCTGAAATATTTGAATTTTTGGCGCTAAATTGCGGATTTTTAGTCTTCATTTTTATATCTTTTTCTCAAATTTTTGATTTTGGCCATAAATTGTCGCAAATTCCAAATTTTTGGTCCCAATTTTATATTTGCATCTCGTATTTTGGCCCTAAATTTGCATTTTTTGACCATAAATTTCGGAATTTTAATCTTAATTTTGGATTTGTTGGTCCCAAACATGGAAATTTTGGCTGTAAATATCTGATTTTTTCATCTAGATTTCTACTGTTGGTCTCCATTTTGGTTATTTTTTATTTTATCCCCTAGATATTGGGATTTTGGTCAAAATTATGGACTTTTATACCAAAATTTTGATTTTAGAATCGAATTCTCTAATTTTGGATTTTTTTCCCCCAATTTTGGTTATTTTGGCCCTAATTGGGTTCAGATTTTTAAACTCGATTTTCGTTTTTTTGAATTTTTTTAGTCTCACTTTTTGATTTCTTTGTCTCAAATTTCAGATTTTGGCCCTAAATTATCGTAAAATCTGAATTTTTGGTTATTTTTATCTTGTATTTTGGCCCCAAATTTGCATTTTTTAACCCTAAAATTCGAAATTTTAATCCTGATTTTGAATTTGTTGATCCCAAATTTTGGCTGTAAATATCTTTTTAAATTACTAGCGTTGGTCTCCATTTTGGCTATTTTGTGCCAATTTTTTTGCATAGGGTTTTTGATTCCAATTATGGATTTTTATACCAAAATTTGGATTTTGTCATTGAATTCTCTCAATTTTTGTTACAATTTTTGATTTTTAACATTTGTTTTTGAGAAACTCTTTTAAAAGTTTTAAAAATGTTTCAATGCACTGATCTCATTTAATTTCGACAGGCAGTTTATTAAAAATTAGTAGGAATATTTCGGTGATTTATCATACAAAGTGCTATTATGGCGTGTAATAGATTTTTGATCTCAATTTATTTTGTCTCAAATATTGGATTTTTTACCGTAAATTTTAAATTTCTGGTCTTTATTTTTTATTTGTTTAAATTTCCAATTTTGTCCCGAAATTCTAAATTTTGGCCCTAATTTCGAAATTTTGACAGTAAATTTCTGATCCTCTAAATTTATTTATGGATATTTTTCATTCGATATTTTGTTAAAATGTTTGTTGGCTTGGACTTGAATTTATGTTGTGTAGTGAGTAGAGATGGATAAAAAAAGGTCCTCGCTTCCAAAATTTTTCCTACACCTTTTCGAAATCTTTCCAACCATACATTCTGTAGAGACTCATGATTCATAAAGACCCTCATATTTTCAATGTGATTCGATTGCAAATATGAAGGTCTTTTTGATTATCCGACTCACTTCACCGACTTTGACTTTGAGTCGGCTCATCGGCTCACTCAAGAGTTATCAATCTCCCGTGGTGAGTGAGAAAAAATCTTAGATAGAAAAATAGATTCATCTACTATATACTGTGTGTTCGATAAAAAACGCCCAACGCCATAACTCTGTTATTTATGGACCGATATGAATGAACTAAAAACCAAAATCAATGGTGGTTTAAATACCAACAAATGACATCAATATTGATTTTTTTCAATAATAACTTCATTGTTAAAAATTTTTTAAATGGCAGCATATAATGTTTTAATTTTTTTACATTCGACATTATTTTTCTGAATCCAATAATGCCCAATATGTTGTTTTTCGTTCAATATTTTGGTCGAAAAAAATTAAAAGAAATGTAAAATCATATTTTTCAAAATTTATAATTAGCGTGCCTTGGAAAAAAATGACAAATGTCATTAGTTGTAAGGTTATGTCAAACATGAATAATAAGGACGCGATAAATAAGTACCTATGTTACAAATCAATGTAGAATAGAATAAATAAGTAGCGCAAATATAAATTCACTTGCGATTTACATGTTCTGTGATTATTGTAAACACTAAGTAGAACGTCTAACTCTGCAAGTCCACGAAATTGTCGATCCACTCTCTTGGACTTTTTGAAGGCTCCATATCGTCTCAAATTTCCTTCTAACCTTCTAAATTTAGGTTCTGGTATTGTTTTTTTTTTGCAAATTTTGGTAATAGTGCTTTAATGTTTTTTTCATTATTTTTAGAAAACGTACGACAGTCGAAGAGGACGTGAAGTACATGATAGCTGAGAAGAAGGGCCCCACCACAAAAGCGCACGTGGACCGGCAGTTTTTCAAGCAGCTCGGATACCTCTTGAAGATAATAGTGCCGGGATGGACGTCGACGGAGGCTGGCCTTTTAGTGATGGTCGCCGGAAGTTTGGTTGCCCGTTCGTTATGCGACTTGTGGATGATAAATAACGGCACCAAGATTGAAAGGTATTTATCCATTTTGAATATTATTCTTGTTATCAACTGTGTTAAAGTTCAAGTGTTCAATTTTATCTAGTTAACGCTGGTTAGTTTTTTTTTCCGTTGGACTTTATCACATCATATGATTGAGTATTTCTTTCTGAATTTTTATTATAAAATGACATGTTACTTAATAAAAGTACGTCGTTTTTTGAAGGCATGATTTTCGTCTATTGCATTTTTTAACACGAGCAAATAAGTTCTAAAATGAAGACAATTTTCGATAATACTATTCACGAGTTTTTGAGATGTAAGAGCATATAGTGTGGATGCTTAAAGTTGTAGTTACCATTCAAATATGTAACAACACTACAATTTGTCAGTTTCAACATGTCATACATTTTGGCTTTTGCTAACAAATAAAACTATCTTTTGGCGATGAATAAAACGTTTCCAAATACTGTGACGTTTTTATGCAAATTTTAACATTATCTGCCGGCGAGGACGACTTACTTTCTACGAAAATATTTGTACCATCAAAATTGCGAGAATTTTAGAATACTTGAGAATTTTAAACATTCCGATTTTAATTGGGAATTTTAGTATTGATATATTACAGTTCTTGACAATATAAACTCCCACATCAATATTAAAACAATTAATTATAGATCAGAACTATTTATTAATTTATTTCAAATAATAATAATAATAGATGTTTATTCCCCAAAAGGAAACATGTCCCAATTACAAACACAATAATACATTATAATTACAAATATAAATAATTATCTTACATATACAAATACATACACTTCGTACATGTATAACAACTACATTTTAAGCTCTTTTGATTTTTAGTGCTTTGTAAAGCACCATCAACTATTGGGTATTGTCTGATTGTTTTTCTGCATCCATCCGATTTGTACTTGTTTTCTGAATCTCTAGCACCCGGAAACTTTTTACATTTTTACCCCAATTTTTAATAGATTGCCTTAAATTATAGTTTTTTAGCCCTCAATTTTGCATTTCTATTAAACATTTTTTACTTTTAGTCATGTTCGTATTTTTGGTATTTCTTTCTCATTGTTAGTTTTACTTTTGTCCTAAATTTCAGATTTGGGCCCTAAATGTCGAATTTTTTACCATAGATTTCGGTTTTTTTCTCCTAAATATCGTTTTTTGTTCTCGATTTTGGATATTGGCATTGGTCTATCTAAACATTGGTATCAATTTTTAATTTTTATCTCAAAATTTGTCATCGAATTCTCTAAATTTTTGTCTTGATTTCAGATTTTGGTATTGAATTTTCTAAATTTTCGTCTCAATTTTAAATTTTTATCTCAAATTTTGGATTTTGGCATTTCATTCTCTAATTTTGGTCTCGATTTTGGATTTTGGCATTGAATTCTCTAAATTTTGGTCTCAATTTTAAATTTTAATCTCAAATTTTGGACTCAATTTTAATTGTTTATCTCAAATTTTGAATTTTGGCATTTCATTCTCTAATTTTGGTCTCAGTTTTGGATTTTGGCATTGAATTCTCTAAATTTTGGTCTCAATTATGAATTTTGACGTTGAATTAACTAAACTTTGCTGTCAATTTCTCATTTTTATCTCAAATTTTGGCAATGAATTCTCTAAATTTTTGTCTCAATTTCAGGTTTTGGCATTGAATTTTCTAAATTTTCGTCTCAATTTAAAATTTTTACTTCAAATTTTGGTCTTAATTTTAAATTTTTATCTCAAATTTTGGATTTTGGCATTTCATTCTCTAATTTTGGTCTCAGTTTTGGATTTTGGCATTGAATTCTCTAAATTTTGGTCCCCATGATGAATTTTGGCATTGAATTATCTAAACTTTGCTCCCAATTTCTCATTTTTATCTCAAATTTTGGCAAAGAATTCTCTAAATTTGTCTCGATTTCGGATTGAGGCATTGAATTTCCTAAATTTCGTTCTCAATTTTAAATTTTTATGTCAAATTTTGGTCTGAATTTTAAATTTTTATCTGTAATTTTGGATTTTGGCATTTTATTCTCTAATTTTGGTCTGTTTTGGATTTTGGCATTGAATTCTTTAAATTTTGGTCTCAATTATGAATTTTTTGTCTCAATTTTAGATTTTCTGTCTTCATTTTGGATTTTAGTTTTGAATGTTCTAATTTTTGATTTGATTAAATTTCAGGTGGCCACAAATGTCAATTTTTTTGACTAGTAAATGCTGTATTTTACTAAATGTTTAATCTTGTGTCCCATTTTTTTTCTCAAATTTTACGATTTTAGGTCTCAATTTTGGATTTTTGTTCCAAATTTTTTATTTTTGTCCAAAATATTGGACTTTTGGGGTGTTCAATTTCGGAGTTTTGATCTTTTTTGTAACAAATTTTGGACTTTTATTTTTAACACTAAATTTTGGATTTTTAGTTTTACCTTTGGATGTTATTGCCCTACCTCTCAGATTTTGGTCGTAGGTTGACCGTAAATTTAAGAGCCCGTGAATTTAATTTATTTGTCTCAGTTTTTGATTTTTATCCCAAATTTTGGATTTTGACGTTAAATTATGATAATTTTGATGTCAATTTTAACATCCATGTTAAATTTTGGATTTTTGTTCCAAATTTTGGATTTTTGTCCGAAATGTTGGGCTTTTGGGGTGTTAAATTTCGGAGTTTTGATCTTAATTTTTGTTTTCTGTACCAAATTTTCGACTTTTATTTTTAATTCTAAATTTTGGATTTTTTGTTTTATTTTTGTATTTTATTGCCCTACCTTTCAGATTTTGGTCGTAGGTTGACCATAAATTTCAGAACCTTTGAATTTACTTTTTTTGTCTCGGTTTTGGATTTTTATCCCAAATTTTGGATTTTGACGTTAAATTATCTAATTTTTGATGTCAATTTTAACATCAATGTTTGATTTTTTTCTCTCAATTTTCAATTTTGGTCTTAATTTTTGATATTTTGGCCCTACATTTGGAATTGGTGCAGATTTTGTATCTTAATTTTTGGTAATTTGGTCTAAAATGTTTGATTATTTCCCTCCATTTTGGATTTTTCCTCAATTTTGGATTTTTGTCTCAATTTTGGATAATTGTCTTAATTTTGAATTTTTGTCTCAATTTTGGATTTTTGTCTTAATTTTTGATATTTTGGCCCTACATTTGGAATTTTAAGCCTTGATGCGGATTTTTTTATCTCAATTTTTGTTGTTTTCGTCTCAAAAATTTTGCCTCAATTTTGGATTTGTCTCAATTTTGGATTATTGTCTTCATTTTTGATATTTTGGCCCGACATTTAGAATTTTAAGCCTTGGTGTGGATTTTTTATCTCAATTTTTGATATTTTTGTCTCAAATATTTGAATTTTTGGCGTTAAACTGCGAATTTTTTCGCTTCATTTTTGACTTATTTGTCTCAAATTTCTGATTTTTGCTCTACATTTGAAATTTTAAGCCTTGGTGCGGATTTTTTTATATCTTTTTTTTTATTTTCGTCTCAAAAATGTTGCCTCAATTTTGAATTTTTGTCTCAAATTTGGATTATTGTTTCAATTTTCGATATTTGACCCTACATTTGGAATTTTAAGCCTTGGTGTGCATTTTTTTATCTCAATTTTTGATATTTTTGTCTCAAATATCTGATTTGTGCCCTAAATTATCATAAATTTTGGACTTTTTTTCGTAAATTTATATTTCCATCTCGTAATTTGGTCCCAAACTTGCAATTTTTTATCCTACATTTCGGAATTTGAATCCTGATTTTGGATTTTAGAACCAAATTTCGGAATTTTGGCCGTAAATATTTGCTTTTTTCACCTAAATTTCTAGTTTTGGTCTAAATTTTGGATATTTTGTACCAAATTTTTGATTTTTTCTCTCCAGATATCGGGTTTTTGGTCCCAAATACAGATTTTTATTAAAAAAAATGAATTTTGGCATTGAATTCTCTGTTTTGCTAAAATTTTGGATTTTTTGTCTCGATTTTGATTATTTTGGCCCTACTTGGGTAGGACTCACAGTCCCTATTAATTTTATGTACATATTTTTTTGAGAGTGACCAAAGGTTGAAACTAGTCTAGAGACAAATAAAAATAGTGAAACAAAACCAAGTGTTTTAACCTCCTTCACGCCCAAGTCGCCAATGCAAAAAAAGAGTATTTTATAAATAAAAAAATTTACCGCTTTAGCGCCATCTATGGATTTGCATAAATGAGTTTATGACAGTGGAATAATATTTCGTAGAAAACAGTAACAACAACAAAAAAGTGATTTTTTAATAAACCTGGGATTACGCTATAACCCAATCAAAGGAGCATGGGCACGAAGTAGTTAATTAATCAAAATTGTATTTAACCTTCGTGACTGCAAAATTGAATATTGAATATTCACATATTAAGGCTATATTTCGTCCTTATTACATTTATTTAATGCATCTGCAACAAGCAAGGTTGTCTCAATTGCTTAATTGATACTTAAAAGTATTAACAACAATGACAAATGAGTCATACTAACTGACGGTGCAATAAAAATCTCCGATCCCATTTGGAGATTGTGGCAGGTAATGGGTTAGTAATGTCCTCAAGTTCTTTATTTCTACACAATGAATGTGTATAGAATCCACTATAGTAAATATTATGGTTGCTACCTTTTTTTATTGTACGATGCCCTCAAGACACATATAAATTATAGTGACGAGGTTGAATAACAGCATAATTATTAATCATGAGGAAGCAATAATTAGTCGACCTTGTGATGCTTACTTGAACTTTAATTGGACCTGTATAATGTGACGATGAAAATGAGTTTTTTTCTTATCTATGATTTTTACCTGTGATAAGTTGTCTATAATAAATAACAAATCTTATCTCTGGAAGAAAAGTGATGTGGGAAAGTGCAAAAAATGCGGTGAATTAAATTTTTTTTGTTGTGATATTACGAAAAAAATTGTTTTAATTTACATCATTGACTTGAAAATGTCCTTTGCATAATTCTGTATTTGCTAGGAATATAGTTGTTTTTAGTTCTTTAATCTTTGTAAGACTTATGCCCGTATACTAGAGGCAAAAAGAGTCGACTTCGGGAGTCGGGTTTTAGTGATTGCAAATTTTAACAAATTTAATCACACGACTCTGTTACTTCGGGGAGTTGCCTCGCACCCGGTTAATCCGTTGGCCATTGGTTATAAGTTAATCCGTATGCACCGCCATGTAATCTTTGATTAAAGTCAGGTTAAAGACCCAATTTTTAACCGGAAAATGGCCAAGGTAATGGACCAAATCTACCTATCCATCGATCAGGAAGTAATTCACTTAAATAATTATTAATGGCAGTTGTAGAATGTGGAGGCGCTCCATCCATCTGATAATAAGGAGCAGCAATGTTTAGTGTATGAGTTTCTGGCATTATACGAGTTCGCAGAAGATCTAAGTAAACATTACTGTTTAGATTTCCATTAATAAAAAAAGGACCAATAAGGGTCAATAATCATTAATTAGTCCAGCCCACATATTAACTCTTGCACTGTATTGTGTGTGCGTCAAATTTTGTAAGCGAGGATTATTGCACGCCCAAAATCTAAAAGGTGAAGGAATGGGTGTAAGGAATGAACAATACCAACCTATAATTTTGTGGATTAACTTCACCATTTAAGGAAAATGATTGCCTCATCAGTAAATATTATTCTGTGTAAAATTTCTTGATCATTATTAATTAAATTGAATACGGTTTCACAGAATTCTGTTCGTTTGCCTTTGTCCTCATTTGATAGTTGCTGATGATTTGAAAACTTGTAAGCATTGTATTTAAATTCTTTTAAGTCTTGTAAACAGAAGCTGAACTTATTTGAAACTGTGCTGCTTTTTTTTAGTACATGGATTTTAATATCATTTTATAGTTACTTTGTTTTTGTCCTATGTAAGACTTTTATATCATAAACATTCATTTAAAAAGAGCCAATTTTGTTAATCGTAACTTTCGATTTTTTTTAAATGTTGGGTAACTTGTCCCAATTTGTTTGACCTAAATTTTCGATTTTTGGTGTCAATTTTTCTGTTCCAAATTTCGGGTTTGGTCAATTTTACTTTTGGATTTTTTTGTCCAAAATTTCAGATTTTGGCCCCAAATGTCGAATTTTTTTACCATAGATTTAAGATTTTTTTCGTCTCAATTTTGGATTTTTAGTTTCGATTTTATATTTTAAAGTCGTATATTTCAGATTTTGGCCCTAAATATCAAATTTTTTACCATAAATTTCTGATTTTTTCCTTTAGTGTTTTTTGTCTCAATTTTGGAGTTTTATCCCAAATTTTGGATTTTGACGTTGAATTATCTAATTTTGCTCTCAGTTTTGGATATTTGATTTTTCGTCTCAATTTTGGATTATTGTCTCACTTTTTGATATCTTGGCTCTTCATTTGGAATTTTAACCGTAGGCGCGGGTTTTTATCCTAATTTTAGATTTTTTTTGTTCAAACTTTTGTATTTCGCTCTAAATTATCGTAAATTTTGGATTTTCGGTCGTAATTTTATATTTTCATCTCGTGTTTTGGCCCTAATTTTGCATTTCTTGGCCCTAAATTTCGGAATTTTATTCCTGATTTTGGATTTGCTGGTCAAAAATGTTGGATTTTAGCCCCAAACTTCGAAATTTTCGCAGTAAACATCTATTTTTTTCCATAAAATTTCTTGTTTTGGTCTCCACTTTGGATGTTTTGTACCAGGGTTATGCAATTGTAGCAGCCACTAAATTTATCTAAATCTATTTACTAAAATAATAATAATTTAGTTTCATCTGTTTGGGCTGGCGTCTCTGATGACGGGTCGGACGGCCTTGAGCTGCATATTCGTAATACTCTTATTTGGGGAATTTGTTTTTTCACGTCGTAAATAGCCGTGACGCATGTTACTGCATGCACATACATGTTCGTATTTCACTAGAATGTAAAGGGGTTCTCGATCTTGATGTCTGCAGCGCCATGTGTGGGAAAATTTAATATCAACAATAAAGTCAAAGGATTTTGTCTTGGAAAGTCAGGATTTGCCATAAAAAAATGTATTTTCCAAGCACGATTTTGAAGCAACTTCCATTTTCACCCCAATGGTGTAGGGGGAGAGTGCATCGAGTTTCGTATCGTTGAATAGCTTTTTTGAAAAATTTAACATAAAAACACAAACTTTTTTAATCCTATGTATTTATACTGTATTTTTTTTAAATAACTGACGGTATATTTTATGTTTTCCCTGGTTACCATCCATCGCTGCCTCGGATTTCCATTGCAATGTATAAGGTGTCCCCACACATCTATTAAATGTATCTGTGCATTCTAAATGATAGCTAGGCATGTAAATAAATAAATATGCGTAATTTCTCGAGATATTTGCAAAAATCAAGTTTCTTGCGATTACAGCGCCATCTATCACGAATCGAAAAAAATGTTTCAGTTAAAAGTCATTTATTTTTTATGGGGAATCCGAATCTGCAATAAAAAATAGGGGTTCCCATTTAAGATTTCTCTTCCATGCGAATAAATTTAATTCAGAACTTTTTTGATCTGATGCGTAGTTTTCAAGATGTTTCAATGTCTTCAGATAAATCGGCCACCCATTATATATAACAAATTTTTATTGAAAGGACATACAGAGTAAAAAATATATAAATACGAAATAACTGTTTTCCCTGGTTCTTAAAACTAGCTATCAAAGTGAGGTCTTTCTGTCTAAGTTTCGTATGTTTGTCTGTTGTTAGTGGTCGTTAATTATTTTCGGATAAGTGCGATAAGGAAATTGATTTAAATAATGCGGTTAAATTCTGGTGAAATGTTATGATTTCTGTGAATGCAAAATTGGGATAGGAGGTCATAATTGAAAGGATTTTTGGATTGGAGAATTATCGTAATGTATATTGTTACATAAATATCGTAATTATCTGAATGATTATATTTCATTTCTTTTTTGGTTTATTTTGAATTAATGTTTTTAATTATGTGAAAGAAACATTCTATTTTTCATTCTATTTTAAAATAAAACCTGACTAAAAAAAAAATTGACTATAGCTTTGGCAACGGTTATATCGAGACAACCACAAAATTTTGTTTCAGAGTTGGATGTGAGATAAATGAGGTATGTCTCATACGTCATGAGACTAGATTAGTTCAATTGAATTAGATTTAGAAACAATGAATTAATCTCAGACATAACTGCTATGTTTCTCTCTCTCTGGCATGGCTAACTCAACAAACAAAATTACATGGCTCACACTTTTTTTTTAATATTCTACGGTTGGATAATTATTTAAGTGTTCTGGTAATTTTGACGAACCCTGTATAATTAATGAACACTGCATCATCTAACAAGTCACAGGTGGCGGGTAACAGATAGTACACTTTGATTGCTCTGTAAATACTGGAAGATTTGGGTATTGTTTAGCGGCTTGACTTTTTTTAACTATTTGGAGGTTATAACGGACACTCAATCAATTTTAATTGGGTATTTAAGTCGTTATTTAATGATTATAGACAATCACTTTTATTTCTACTATAGTTGTTTAAATACTCGTGTTATTCAAATGAAGTGCAAGTCAGCCTTTCGGAATACAATTATGGGTCGACGTTGAAACCTGGGTTCGTTCAACTGCCCAAGTAACCATCATGCGCGCATGAAAAAGTGCACACCGTTGCATTATTCTTGTACTTAATTTAATGCTCTTGTGGTGTCTCAATGCGACCGTACATTTTCTCTCGTGAAAAGTGAAAGTTGTGCCATTGTGCAATGCCTGTTACCTCACATGAATCTTTCAAATTTCTCTCTGTATTTATGGAAATTTTTATTGAGTTTAAGAAATCAATTGAATAAATTATTGTTATTGTAGAATTTCTCTTATGTTTGTAGAGATACTGCTACAATTTTTTTACCATGCACTGGCTTCAACACTCATATTTATTATGTCATAAATAACTTTGAGACAACCTCACCTGTTACAGGTGCATTAAATAAATTTAATAAATATGAAAATAGAATAAATAGGATACGACTTAATTTTGCAGTTACAAACATATTCAGCCTATTTTCGTCTTATTATTACTATTATTCATGTTATGTAATCGCTGACAATATAGCACCATTGTACTATTATACTCTTTCTAGCGTACTACCTTGACGACCTTGCTAACAACGTGCTCACTTATGTTTTTGCCATCCTACAAAAAATACACAATATCTACAGTGTGATGTATTGAATAAAATAAAATATTTTTCATTAGCTCAAGTGTGTTTTTGTAATTTTCTCAGCTGCAAAGAATATTTAGATTTTTATTTCAGAATTGGCATTTTTGAGACGGGCAAAAAATTTGATTCGTTAAGTTACTAATAAAAAAAAATTTCCCTCGTTCAGTCCATCCGGGGACACACTGTATATACTGTGTGTTTGATAAAAAAACACCCAACATCATAACTCTGTTATTTATTGACCGATATGAATGAACTAAAAAAAGTCAATGGTGGTTTAAATACTAACAAATGACTTCAATATTGATTTTTTTCAATAATAATTTCATTGTCAAAAGATAGCCCACTTAAAATTTTTAAATGGCAGCATATGTTTTAATTTTTTAGCATTCGACATTATTTTTCTGAATCCAATAATGCCCAATATGTTGTTTTTCGTTCAATATTTTGGTCGAAAAGAATTAAAATAAATCTTCCATTTTAAATTATATTTTTCAAAAATTATAATTAGCGTGCCTTGGAAAAAAATGACAAATGTCATTTGTTGTAAGGTTATGTCAAACATGAAGAATAAGGACCCAATAAATAAGTACCCAGGTTACAACTCAATGCAGAATAGAATAAATTAGTAGTGCAAATATTAATTCACTTGCGATTTAGATGTCCTGTGATTATTGTAAACAGTAAGTAGAACGTCGAATTCTGCAAGTCCACGAAATTGTCGATCCACTGTCTTCGACTTTTTAAAGGCTCCATATCATCTCAAATTTACTTCTAACCTTCTAAATTTAGGTTCTGGTATTTGTCGCTCTGGAAACCGTAGATGATAAATTCGTGCCGCAGCTCTTCGATTTCTATTACATAGAAAATAAATTTGCAACATGTCTGTTAATTCGCTATTATTCTTGATTATGTCTGAAACACTCACTAATAACAAATGGTTGACATTACTTATACAATAAATGACATTTGTCGATTCGAATTTTTTTCAAGGCACACTACATTTATTACCAAAAAAATCATGTGAACAAGATTTATTATTATCTTTTTCTGGCATAAATATTAACTTAAAACCAACATAACGGGCATAATTGAATTTAGAAAAACAATGTCTAATATTATAAAATTAGAAAAGTATGTGCAGCCATTTAAAAATTTAAAGTTGACCATCATTTGGCAATGAAGTTGATTTTGAAAAAATATATAATTACCGTCATTTTATAGTATTTAAACAGCCATTGACTTTATTTTTTAGTTCATTCAAATCGGTCAATAAATAATAGAGTTATGGCGTTGGGCGTTTTTTATCAAACACACGGTGTAAATAAATACATATTCACATACATTACAATTAACATACTGCTAAGCCTTGTTTTATTATTCACTACTATCTTGTTTTTCAGTAATTATACTTTCGGTAATTAAATGTATTGTTGTTGTTATTTTTTTAACATGTGTAAACAATTTAATTTACATTATAGTAAACCTTTGTAGCCGTAGTCATTTACATATACATATCTTGAATTGTTTAAAACATATTGTAAAAAACCTTTGTAACTATGTACTTATTTATGAAACGAATAGTTTTCAATCGGCTATTGAATCGTTGTGAAAAATACTTTCACTGGTATATTCCATTAATTATGAATGTAACCAAAAATTGTCTTTAAGAGGCCATTAAATAATTATTACTGGAAATAATGACGCACAAGAATGAATCAATTAACCAGTTGAAATTTGAACATACATTAGTCTAAAATTAGTGGAATATTCCGTTAAAATTTAGTAACTGAAAAATGGAAGCTATATTAACACATTAAACCCGGGTATAGAGTGCTAAAATTGGGTCCTAGTGCCCAAATTAATTTCGTATGATAAAAAGAAAATCGGCCTAGAAAATGTCGACTCAAAGCATAAAATGGTCTCTGAGACGGCTGCGTATCATATGTCATATATTTAGCATTAAACAGTGACCCCAAGCAATGCGCCATCCGAATAGATTAAACTAGCGTGACACCGCGTTGATGTCACGCCGTCCGGAGGGCCGATGAAAGTGAGACACCCCGTAGATGTCACGCCGGCCTTAACGTGTTAAGAGTTAAATTAGAGATAAGAAAAATGAATTACAGTGTGTCAAATTATTCGTACACTCAGTAATTTTATGAAAAATGTAAGAACCAAAATGTACACGTGATTTTAATTCCATATATTTGTCTATTTATGCATAATAATACGGTTATTCACACTATACGGCATGGAATATTGTTGCCAAAATACGTGGCTTTCAAAAAGTTTCACTTTTGGTATATACAGGGTGTCTCGTTTTGAGTGTGCCAAACGAAAACGGGAAGTAGATAATGCTATTCTAAGCAGAAAAGTTCAAATAAACATATGTCCGGTTTCCCACCGTTAATTCGAACATGAATTGCACATGCTATTGTTTCTGTTTTATGAATAATAATCTAGCATTCGTATACAATGACATTGCAAGTGACACGTAGATTTTCCGTGCGTTTATATCAATTACCATGTCCACTTGTGCGAAAACTGGATTCATCACCAAATTCTATCTGGTTGCATATTTAACATTTCGGCTAGAATCTGTCAGCATTTCACAAAAAACAAACTTTCCCCACATTGTCAAGATACAGTCATATTCCAAGTTCGCCACTCTGTCATCTATCAAATCCCTGTTTCCAAACTGCAGCCTCTCTATCCCATTAGAATGCCAGAGGAAAAGAGACGGTAAAACTACGTCTGCTGTTCGTTTCATATGGAATCAGTGAAAGCATATGTCCTCATTGTTCATTGTCAGTATCGTAACATTTGAATAATCTAATAATCTAGAATTATTCATTAAAATGAGTTGCTACTTGCAAATCGTTTTAATGAATGTTCATAATTAAAATGAAGTGGAATGGCTGGACAGACAGAATATATAAATCGGAGGTCAATTTTTAGGTTGATTGAACTACTTGCATACCGTTTTTGCAATATTGACATTAGTCTCATTTTATTTGCCGGCTGGTTGAATTGGGTCATAAATCAGTATACCTTTTTGAATAACGGCTAACAAATGTGGCATTTGCAATCAAGGGGTTACAACTAATACTCCATATACAGTGAGATCAGAAAGTTGAAAATAGTTGGCAGCCCATTTTCTGAAAATAGGAATAATAATTCACGTAATATTATGTTGAATGCCTCATTTTGGTCAATTTGTTCAGATTATGTGAACAATATGGTGCTGGTAGGAGAGAGTCATTGTATGACTTCAGCTTTTTAATAATACACGGGCTACTTCCAGACAAATTATTACCTCGTGCAATTACCGAGCCATCTGCTTCTTCAAAAAGCAAATATAAGTATTATATCAGAAAAAGCAAAGATAAAGGAGCTACTGAAAGAGTAAAACAAAAGAGATGCAGGATGTGTACAAACAATATATTATTGCCTGGACTGCACAAATAAACCAGGACTTTGTGTAGCATGTTTCGATGAATACCTTGAACTTTAAAATGTATTTCTGATATTTTGGTAATTAAGAAATAATTTGAAAAGTGTACATAAAAAGTGATTATCATTATTGTTTTTACTTTTTTCTGGGTTTTACTTATTAATTGCAATAAAGTTATTGATTTGGCACTTTACTTAAATGATAAAATAATAATTTTGCATAATTGAAATTTGGTTTCTGAGTGCAATCCAAATTAAACTGGCAGCGGATGTGTTAAGGATCTTGGAGTGGCTGGATACTCAATTTTGAATATTATTAATATAATCCTGTTTCATAAAAATAAATTGTCACGCACCGCACATCTCTGTTTTACATATTTAATTTAAAAATAAAAGCTATTGACAACTATCATGCTATCACTTTTAAAGTGTTCCAGTGCGTAAAGGAGAAAGTATGTACCAATTAGAAATCACGTGATATCTGCCATCTCATTAGTACATGTTTTCACCTCATTATTTACTTACTTCTTAATTACTATATTACTTCATTTTAATAGGTTAACATTTATCATAAGTGAGTTTGGGTACTTTACTCTTCATCAAGACATGATTGACTACTTTAAATTTTATATTATAGTAGACGATAGGTTTAATATATGCAAACAAATTTTCAATTAATGATGTCAGTTTGATAATATTTTGCAGTTACTAATTACAAACGGGGGATGATAATTAATTAGCACAATTGTAAGTGTCAAAATTGTTTGTGCGCTTTTGTATACAATCTCTTAAACATTAAATACATTTCGTCTAGCGATGTTCTAAGGCAGAAGTGTTCTGTGATACAATGAAAGATTGTCGGTAAAATAAAAAAATTATGGTGGAGGAATAACGCCGAAATCAAGTTTAACATCTAAAATAGAAATTTTTTGGTAAATTCTTCAATAAATTACAATTAATGGAAAATATTGGCTCTATATGTAGTTATACAGGGTGTAGTGGAACAAAACGGAACATAGGATTTTCAATGTTAATTTCTTTATACTGGAATATTATCTTCCCTGATCATTTTAGAAGAAACATGTAAATAAATGTTTTGTAGAGTAAAAATTCCTGCATACAGTTATGCTATTATTTATTTTTTAGCATTCATAAAAAGCCTAAAAAATGATAAAATAAAAATGATCATTTTCACGAAAATAATAGTTGCCATGAAATTCAACAAAAACGGTGCACTGTTGATTTGTTGGCTTCTGTCAAATTGATTGAATATTTCATAAGTTTTTTCATTAAAAATGTATTCTATTCAAGAAAAAGTTCAAATTGTGAAGTGGTGCTATGCTAGTAGCTGTTTTATAAAGTTATATGCAAAATAAAATTTGGTACTTTGATTTATTTCTGAGATAAATGTATAGATACAATGTGCCAGTTCCATACGGATGAGAAAATAAAACATGTAAAAAATATAAATCTGGGCTTTAGTTATAACTATGCACACCCGTCTTTTGAGATGTTGGAACATTAGATGTTTTGCACAATTTCAGTGTGTTAACATTTCTTCATGAATTTCTATTATACGTGCCCCAACAACTAAGGGTTCTTACACTTGATTTTTACACAATTTACTAATCTCTTCAGGGACAGAAGTATATTTGTGCATGTTTAAAAAAATGCCTTATGAATTCTAAACGAATAGAATTTAGCGTTTTAACGCAATCTTGTCTCGTGTGCGAGAAACTGCCACAGTTGTGCATTCTCAGGGTTCGACCTGTTCTCTGATTAGAGTGGTGTAAAGCAGCCCGCGGAGAATTATAAATTTAATAACACCCAGTAACAATTATTATTTTATGATAATAATGGAAATTAAAAAAAATAACCAACAGTTTTACAAGTGTATTTAATTATTTAAGGGAAATCTATAGTACACACGTGTGAAGAATACACGGAAATTTGAGGTCAGATCTGTAGGCATTGCAGTTTCACTCTCTCTTTAAGTATACACTATTAGAGAAAGAATCATAAACATATAAATTACATCATGCTTTTGTTTGAATTTGACAACTTTCAGTTAAGAGATTTTATCTTGTGAATGATGCTACTTAACCTGCATTCCAAAGAAGTAGTCAGAATGATCAAAGCCAAGAATTTCAAATATGAAATTTGCCGAAGACAATGTAATTATCACAAATATGTTCGAAGGTTTGTGATAGTTGATAAACTAAATACCATAAAGTAACCAAAAAAATTTGAGCTAAATTTGGCTCTCATTTTTGAACGAAAAACATAATTTCATTTGCAACTGCCTTGGTTGGTTTGATGTTCTCAAAATTCAAAAATTCCGATAACTTCTACAGGTATAAGAATAACAATAATTTATAATATTTGAATTTTGGTTTATTTATATTTTATGTACAAGTTATGAAAATAAAGGCCTATTATTATTATTATTATTAATAATAATTAAAACAAAGAAAATGAAATATTTAGAGTAGAATACTTTATTGTCTTAAACTACATTTTTAAAAACAAATTTACTTCTGTGTGAGTACTTGAATAACTAGTAGTAAGTAGTTAATTGTTTTAGTATTTACATATTGGTAGTTCATATTATTATTATTAAGGATAGTAATATGAAATAATAATATAGTTGTAATAATCCATTCTATTTGGTGTTTTGCTAGTGTTGAAAAAATAGAGTACTTCCAATTAGTAGGTTTAAACCTGTTA
The DNA here is from genome assembly GCA_910593695.2 of Ocypus olens. Lineage (NCBI taxonomy): Eukaryota > Metazoa > Arthropoda > Insecta > Coleoptera > Staphylinidae > Ocypus > Ocypus olens. The sequence continues at coordinate 8,643,502 of OU343053.1, read as the reverse complement.
GAAGTATGTCTACTACATTTTTCAACACTGAAATAATAATAACAAACCGTTTATTTTGCATATGTAGGTGCAATTTGTTTTTGACAATATAACATTAGGCATTAGCGTCACCTGATGTACACCAACCACGTAGAGGTTGCCGATGGGATTTTGCACATCATTGACCCTGAAAAGGGCCGATGGTTCCAGTGGCTGGAGGTTCAATCTCGTTCTTAGATCAAATGCTCGATCAAGTGTCCATCCTCGTAAATGCATTTCTGTACCCACTGGCGAAAGTTTACTTGAACATTTGAAATTGCTCGAAATGCAGCCCTAATCCTCTCCTTCATGTTCTGCACTGTTGTCGGAGCTTCAGCAAATACTTTCTCCTTGACTAGACCCCAGGGGAAAATTTTTCCCGTAGAATATGATCCCACAATCAAAAATAGGGGGTTCCATTTGAAAAATCGAAGTTGTCCTTTGTTTGACCTTGAAAATTACCGCCAAGGTAATTTTCAACGTTACCAGCATATGTCCCCTTCCGAACTACAACTTTTATCTGAAACATTTTTTGCCACGTTCAGGTTTCGACACATTTGGGGTGGCAGGGACACCCTGTATAACGAATAGAAGCTTCCTACTTGTAAATTTGTGTCTATAATGAATTAAAGTTTCCCATTCTCGAAGCTACAAGCTTGTGGAAAATAAAAACCTTAATATTTTCATATACATGTTTGTAAAGGGTGGGCCATCTCTTGGAATCTTTTTAAACTACCACTTTATTTTTACTTTCATGATATTTGACATCTAATGTATGACAGTTCTTCAGTATACAACACCCGGTTAACGAAATGGCACGCTATACGCTTGATGAACATTGGGAAATGTTAAAAATTTACTTTGAATGTAATTCGTGTATTGCAGAATTAGTGCGAAAATTGCGTACAAAATTCGGTTGCGAATATGCACCAACTGCAAGTGTTCTGAAGAAATTTGTGCACAAAGTTCATGAAACTGGTATGCTGGTGGACTGTACTAAAGCTCCATAAGCTCGTCCGGTTCGTACACCCGAGAATATTGCTGCTGTAGCCCGTAGTGTGCAAGCCAACCTGAGAACATCGACTCGTCATCGCTCTCAGCAATTGAACATTAGTCGCACTACCATGAGGCGTATTTTGCATAAAGACATCGGTTTATTTGCCTATAAGGTCCAAATAACACAGCAGTTGAAAAGAGTTGACCATCCACTTCGATACAACTTCACTAATTGGGCCTTAGAGCAGCTGGAAGCCGATGGTGAATTTTGGCGAAAAATTATCTCTTCAGATGAAGCGCATTTTCACCTCGGGGGCTATGTAAACAAGCAGAACTGCAGGATTTGGGCATCGGAAAACTCACTCGTGATCGTTGAGCAGCGAATACATCCCGAACGAGTGACTGTATGGTGCGGATTATGGGCCGGCGGCATCATCGGCCCATTTTTCTTTGAATCTGTTGAAACGGTCAACGGAAACTGCTATAGGACCATGATAGCAAACTTTTTTTGGTAGCAAATTGCTGGTTTGGATGTGGGCAACATCTGGTTCCAACAAGATGGGGTGACATGCCACACTAGCAACGAAACTATCGACTTATTGCGGTCAAAGTTCAAAAATACACGTCGTGGAGATGTGAATTGGCCAGCAAGGAGCTGCAATTTGACGCCCATGGACTTTTATCTCTGGGGTGCCGTTAAAGAACGTTGTTATGTCAATAATCCAGCAATGATTGACGATCTTAAAGTCAATATCCAAAATGCCATTGTTGAGATAGAGCCACAGCCGTTGGAAAAAGTTATGAAAAATTGGGTCGAGAGAATGGACTATTGTAAGGCCAGCCGTGGCAGCCATTTGACTGATGTCATATTCCATGTATAACCGGATACTCTTGGCTACAAAATAAATGCAAGATCATGAAGTTCCATCTAGCCGTTTGTGTTCTATTGAGATTTTGAAAAGATTCCTTGCGATGGCCCACTCTTTATATGCCTCATATAAAAACAAGCAATAATTATATGAATTAGTGAATATTAATTCACAGTTTAGATACTGAATGTTTAAATTTCTCGACTAATTTCACCTTATCATAATAAAAGGCTTTATTAGATGAACCAATGTTTATTAATACATTCGGAGAGTCAATAAACCCTTATTAAGCAAACAATGATGTTTGTCCAGCAATTTTGTTTTCTCAAAATTATGTTAATATATTTAAATATCTTAATAGAATTTCAGTGGGTGTTTTGCTGTTGCTTGGTTAATCATGTTATTTACATAAAAATTTATTCAAACATCCATTTGCATTTATTACATTTTAAAATTGCAAAGTGATTCCAAAATTAGCTCGAAAATTAAAAACATCACTGCTAATATTAATGTAACATGCAAAGATAACAGCTTATTTTAACAGCGACCTTTCAGAGTATAAAAATTCCTCGCTATTTGCTTTTATTTTCTCATTGACATTTAATTGATTGTTTATATCACAAGTGGATAATGTATCACTTTATTTAACTTCATTGACAGAAAAATAATTTAACATGTAGAATACTAGATTTAGTTGCCTTAATAATAATATAGAGTTTACGAAGCGAGAAGGAAATGTCAAATAGGATTTGAGATGTAGAATTGCAAGTGAGGCAAGATTGGATAATTATATGTAAGTCCAACCTGAACGATCATGAAGTGCAAGTGTTAGCGGGCCCATCACACTTCCTTAAAAAGTTAAGGGGAGAAGAAGTACAGTTACTGGTGTAACTGGTGAGGACTGTGTGTGAAGCGTGGAAAGTTTTATAAGAAAGAATGGTCTGAGAAAGTGGTGAAGGGATAGAGTAGCGTAAGCTGTTGGTGCAATTCAGGACAGGAAGGTAGTTAATAAAGAGCAAATACTAAGGCTAATGATAGTGTTTTCTCTCTATCAGAGAGATTCGTAATCAGCTTCCATGTGGTCACACCTTGAACTGAATTCTCTCATTGCACGGATCAAAATTTCAAAATCGGAATCTCCTCCCAGCGTGATCTACATCACTTTGAGATTATTTTTTATTACATTACTAGCGTTACCCGGCATGCATTGCACTGCCACTCAAATATAGAGATAAAGATTAAATTTGTTTTTTGGAGTGCTTTAGCATACACAATATTTTTAGTTTTTCCGTCTGGTGCGCACACGAATAAATCAGATGGTTTTCCAACACGTGAGCAGGCCACATATAGTTGTCCATGTGAGAAGCATGGATTCTCCAAATTTAGTCCACACACTTGTAGCGATTGGCCCTCTGCTTTGTTGATTGTCATTGCAAAAGCGAGTCGCACAGAAAACTGCAAACGTTTAAATTGAAATGGCATATCTGTCGGTATCATTGGGATGCGTGGTAATAGTATATCTTCCCCTTTAAATTTTCCATTCAAAATGGTAGCTTGGATGATATTGTTCATCATCTTTTTCACTGAAAGCCTGGTACCGTTGCAAAGTTTTGGTGGATTGATGTTGCGAAGAAGAATTATAGGCACGCCAAGTTTCAATGTTAAAATGTGCGGCGGCATGCCTGGCAAATCAAGTTAATTCAGGTCGCACCAATTTCAATTGGTAATGCCTGACGTACATTATTCCATCCTCCTGACATTCGGTAAATACAACAAATACTATTAGTTAGGTTATGTACATTGAAAACCAAGAAATGGTAGACAAACATATTCTATTTTACACAGAAACCTTCCCCCGCATGATTACATTAACCCCTGAAAATTTCATCCAAATCCGACGAATGGTTTAGGTGTCCATAACCGACAAACAAACCAACAAACAAACATTCATTTTTATATATATATATAGATAACCGGCTACAAATACGTCCTTCCTCCTAACGCTCAAGTTATCTATATAATAACCGCATTTTTTTCCTCTGCTCTGTCACCTCGCCCAATTCCTTAGTTCTGCTAATGTACACTTGTGTTTTCTTATGCCTCAGCCACACTATGCTTCTCGCTCTACTCCTCGTGCTGCCGCGATGTTGCCCTCTCTGCCTACGCACTGCTCTACTCGCGCAATTAATCGCAGAGCTCCGCATTAGGTCGTACGCGTTCATATTGCCAGTCCTTTGACTCGCGCTCAAAAAACCGAGAAAACGGGGAGCAGTGAAAATGACGAGGAGCATGATGTGCGGCATGACGAGTATTGTTGCCACACTGCGTCTCTGTCTCCTTTCCACGCTACTTCCCTTGCCATTCGAGGAGTGTGTGGCAGGGGTATTAGAATATTCAATGATGGCATTCATGTTGGGCTGTACAGTTTTGTACTCCTCTTCATATGCTTGCAATTCTCATTGAACACTGCATATCACGGTCTTCCAGTTCTTCTTTTGTATGTCTTTAGTTCTTCTACCTTTTCATTGGGGATAACTTGTAATTTTAAATCATTGACCTTTCGTTGCCCCTGATTAATTCTTCCTTTAGTATCATTACGTTTCTCATTCATTGTTTTAACCTTTACTTCGACTTCAATCATTTCAACTTTAAGTTTTTTCATGGGGCCGCGGTGGTCTAGTGAGTAGAGCTTCTGCTCACAGGCCTCGTGGTCGTGGGTTCGAATACCATCCGAGCGGTCACTTTTTTGGAATGAAGAAGTGGCCGTTAGGGTTCAGTGTATGTCTCCCCACTCAAAAAAAAAAAGTTTTTTCATCTGTTTGGTTAGTTCTCGACAAGTTCTTTTATTTCAGCCAGTGGTTCTTCATTTCCCAGCTCACCAGAAATTTCTTCAATGCATTCGAGCAATTTCTGTGCATCTACTTTTATTTCTTGTCATTGTGCTTTCATCTTCCGCAGAGTGTTTTCAGCCGTTGCTATGTCCTGCTCCATCGTTTCAATGTTCTCCTGAGATGTAATTGCATTTCAATTTTGTAATGTCAGTTTTTGCCTTGTCTATGGCCTTAACACGTTCGCTGCCACTACAATTGGGATTGCACATACACAAGTATAAAGTTGGACGCACTAGCACGTCGGTGGCAGCGAACGTGTTAAGTGTATCGTCTAACTTCTTCATTTTGTCTCGAGATTTTTCATGAATTTGCTGCGTAAGGACGTCCACTTTCTTTTGCAACGTATCAGAATTCCCGAAAGCCTCATCGTATTTTGTTTCCGCTCTGTTCACGATATCTGTCAGCTGTTTTACTTTAGCAGCATCGACTTTTGTCGACTTCATCTTACCTTGTTGCATTTTTAATTGTGCCAACAAATTCGGCTATTGTGGCTTCAATGATTTACATTCCATTGTGAACTTCTCATCGGTGATTTCCATCTGCCTACACTGAGGAGTCAATTCTGCAATATCAGATTCCAACTTGAACTGACGCTGCGTAATACCTCCAAGTTTCCTCTCTAATCTTTCAACATCAACTTCCGTATACTCGAGATCTCTGGGGTTTACATGAGTAGTACTGACACATTGACCCATTCGCCCTCTACTGACCTGTTTTCCACCACCACTCATTGTAACAGTTGTTTCTATGAGCTGTCCACCGAGTGTCACCACGCGTTGCCTTTGTGCTTCATTCGCAATTCTGGAACCTTGATCAAAATCATCGGCGACAAGAATATCTCGCAAGGCATAATAAAATGCAGGTCGAACACGTTCGTCTTATATAGTTATTATTACTAGGTAATAATGCTAAAGCTACATTTTTTGAAAACGGATAAGGACATGTTAATATTTTGTTCAGGAATTGAATTAAAGGATCACGTTGCATGACAAATGGACTATTGGGCCATAATTTGTAGAATTAAATTTACAGATGGAGCTGGACTGGCATTAAAGTTGAATAATTTAAGTAATTACTTTAATCAATCCGGCGTTACAAGTTTTATTTTGAAATAATATCGTATGTTCAAAAAAAAAAAACTCAAGTGTGCTATGATTTTTTTTTTTAATTTAAATTGGCACACATGTTAGGATTTGACATAGAAAACGTCAGATCATTCTAAAAGTCTCAATTATTCTGTGGTCACAATGGTTTACAGCAATTGGCAAAAACATTTCTAGTTGAAAGTTATTTCCAAAATGGGACTAAAGTGGACGGAAATTGGGTGTATTCATTCGACGCACCTATGGCAGAGTTTCAGAAAGAATTTCCTAACGTTCTCATTATTTATGATGAATTTAAAAATACCTTATCACGATCTGTTGCATTTTTCGTGAAACGGGTAGTATTCTCCGTACACCAGGAAGTGGTGGACCAGTCGTTTATCCCAGCAAATTAATTTATCGGTAGGAACATGCCGCAAGTAACATAACCTCAATTTGTGTTACCAACTTGAATTTTTTTAGATAAAAAATCATGACACACTTGAGGTTTTTTTTTATGAACATTACGACTTTTTAGCAGATTTTATGACTTGTTTTCTATGAGCAAATAAGTAGATTAGATGTGAAAAATTTGGTCCGATAAATGGGTAGCTCAACTTGCACATAAACCTTAGCGCTCTCTTGACAAAATGCAGATCAATTAAGATTATGTGGTAAATGAAACACGTGTGTTGAAAATTTTCACAATTTTTAATGTCGAAACACTGCGACATATGTTTCGCCACACAGTGGCTTCATCAGGCAGATGATTAAAGTTCTCTAATTAAGATTCTGATCAAACTCTACTTTGATATGAAAGAGTGGCAAAGTAACATTTTCTGAATCCACTGAAGTTGAATGTAAAACACTTTTTTCCACTACCGACAACCTAAATAAGCATTGCATCCATAGTTACAGATACTGTAAGTGGCTGATGACATTCGTGGTGTTTGTTTTCCTTGACGACGGAACTTAATTTTTACTTACGGACCTAGGAAAAAAATAAACAGAAACGTAATGCTCCAACATATAGGCGAGCAACACATTTTTGTCTATACCTATAGCATCGGCATCCTTTTTACATAACCAGTGCTTAAAAGAGTTGTAACAGGGCACATACCTTTTTCGATTTCGTCGGTAACAGGTTCTAACACGCAATATTCGCAGCTTCGTTTGCATCCATGCCTGCAAAAACTGTCACTGGATTGACACAAACAAACAAAATTCGACATTGTTTTCTCGGTTGCTGGGTTGCCATAGGACGCATAGGTGACTATAAAAATTTGAATCCCAAATGTCACAAGTCGTATTTTAGAATATTTTCTGATCTTTTTTAAATATTATATTTCCGGTAGCGGAAAAAAATTAATAAGCAACACGGAACGTAATGACAATTAATACATTCCTTGTTCCTTAAATAACTATTGTATCCCAGTACTAGTTCTCATTTGCCAGACCTTTTTGCTCTCCTATCCTACTCATGTAAGAAGCATTAGTTTATAGTAAAACCCGGTTGCATATCTTGCATCATTCATAATGTATTAATTAATTCCTATCTTTTGTTTTCAGCGCTATCGTTTCGATGGACAAGGAACTATTCAGGCAACGCTTGCTGACCTTCCTCCTAGCGATGCCATGCGTCGCCGTTGTGAACAACGTACTGAAATACTCGATAGGGGAACTGAAAATCCGCCTGAGGACCAACATGACGAGACGACTCTACGACGACTATTTAAAGAACTACACCTACTACAGAATGTCGAACTTGGACAACCGGATAGCGAACGCCGATCAGCTGCTGACGACCGATGTGGACAAATTCTGCGAAAGCGTGGCGGACCTGTATTGTAATTTGGCCAAGCCTGCGTTGGACATAGGGATTTATGTTTATAAGTTGACGTCAACGCTGGGAGGTGGAACGCCGGTTATCATGTTGGGCTATTTGTTGGTTTCCGGTATGTTGCTGACGCATTTGAGGAGGCCCACGGGTAGGCTGACGGTGAACGAGCAGAAATTGGAGGGGGAGTTTAGGCATATTAACGCTAGGCTGATAACGCATTCAGAAGAGATCGCGTTTTATAATGGGAACTCTAGGGAGAAGGCGACTTTATTGTCGAGTTATAATAAATTGTTAGCACATATGAGGAAGTTTTTGCGGTTTAAGGTTATCATGGGTGTTGTGGATAATTTGGTGGCTAAATATTTCGCTACCACTATTGGCTTTTGGGCTGTCGCTATACCGTTCATGTCAGCGACGCATAGCCTGGGCTCCGCCTCGCAAGCCGAACGGTCTCGTCTGTATTACACTTACGGGCGGATGCTGATTAAGTTAGCCGAGGCCATCGGTAGGGTGGTTCTAGCCGGAAGGGAGTTGACACGTCTAGCCGGATTTACAGCTCGTGTAACGCAATTACGCGAAGTGATGGATGATTTAAATTCTGGTCAATACCAGCGCACCATGGTGGCCGGTTCTGAACACTTCAAATCGGGCAGTGGGCGTCTTATTTTTAGGGATAAGATCATCAAATTTGATAAAGTGCCTCTCGTTACTCCGAACGGTGATATTTTGATTAAAGAGTTGTCTTTCGAAATCAAATCCGGGATGAATGTGCTTGTTTGCGGGCCAAACGGCGCTGGTAAGTCGTCCCTCTTTAGGCAGCTAGGTGAGCTGTGGCCTATTTTCGATGGGGAATTAGTGAAACCGCCCACCGGTAAACTATTTTACATTCCACAAAAGCCTTATATGACCTTAGGATGCCTTCGCGATCAACTGACTTACCCGCATTCGACTTTAGAAGCGAGACGCCGGGGAACGACGGATCAAATATTAATCGAACACTTAAATAGGGTGCAATTAACTTATTTGTTGGAAAGGGAGGGCGGTCTGGATGCTATAGCTGATTGGTTAGACGTATTAAGTGGTGGGGAGAAACAACGGATAGCCATGGCTAGGCTTTTCTACCATGCGCCCCAATTTGCCATCCTTGATGAGTGCACCAGTGCCGTGTCGGTTGACGTGGAGGGTAGCATGTACCGTTATTGCAGGGAAGTCGGAATCACTCTTCTAACCGTCTCCCACAGAAAATCCCTCTGGCAACACCACGAATATGTCTTGCACCTCGACGGTCGTGGTGAATACTCCTTCAAACAAATCAACGCCCAAACGGAGGAGTTTGGCTCTTAGATGTTGTTTTATTACCTAATTTGTTACTGTCATCACGTCTTATCAGTATTTGAAGATTCGGTTTTTATGCATTGTAGACCACGGTAAGTTTTAATAGGGAAAATTATGTGAATATGTTGTTATTTATATTTGATATATATTTTATTGATGCTTGTAAAATATATTTTTAATACCATTATTTTTCTGTGACAATTTTTTTATCAACCTTGAAATTAAATTTATAGTTTTTTTATATTTATTTAAGGAGTCATGTCTAGTCTGAAAGCCGAAAAATAGGTGATTTTTAGGATTTTTTTTTGCATAAAATATAAAACTTGTTTAAAATTGAGTTGATCTATGTGGTAGCATGTATTTTCAAAAATGTAACATAAATTTTATAAGAAAAAATATTAGCAATAAAAAAAGATATGGTCATCCTGAAGGCCGTTGAAAAAAAAACAGGTTTTGCGGTGACCACTGCTACTCGGATTTGAATTGTCAGAAATCAAAGACAAAAGAAAATTTCTCTAGTGTATTAAAGTAACTGGTGATTGAACAAACAGTTTGTCAATATATTGATCAGGGACAAAATGCCGGACTTGAAAGTCCGCTATTTTGTTAATAATTTTTCCTAGATTTTAATGAAATTACAAATACAATCCCCATATGCTATATCGAGTGCGTATAAATTGGCAGATAATCTAATAAAATAGGCCAAAGCCGACTATAGGTTATAATAAAAAAAACACAACTTTACGTTATAACTCTCATATTAATGAAGATATCAGAATGCTGTTAAGCTTATTTTATTCTTTTCAAAAAAGTGCCTGAAAAACATATAACTTTCGTTATTGTCAAATGATAAACAATTGAGATATTGCAATATATCGAAAATGGAAAAAATTAACTTTTTGGCTATAACTCGAAAACAGAAGATAAATAAATTTAGTTTTCACCATTGAGTTTTTCTCCCAAAGAGATCGAGGATGCGCCATTCGTTTTTCCCTATCTATTATGGTTATGAGATCCCCCATAGAAACGTTGAATTTTGCCCACCCTGAATTTACTGAAAATGTCAAAACCCAAAAATCGATATTTTGAAATTTCTGACCCCTTAATGCAATTTAAGAAACATAGCTTGTATACAGGGTGGCCGTTTTTCGAGCTTAATCATGGGACTTTGATAACCTTAATATTTCCGGGAAAAGGAAATTTATAGTTTTGAACTATTTAGAAAAACTGAATAAAACACTTACTAAGTTTTTACTTACATAAATTGTGGTAAAAAATTTAATAAGTGTTTTATTCAGTATTTCTATAATGAATTACCACGTAGTAACGGTCGCAACCATCAACATGTTTGAAGTATTTTTTTAAAGTTATTCAATACAAAAACTAAATTAGATAATTTTATTTCCGACATTATTATATTATTCTTCTATACAAGAAATGTTTACAAAAATATGCATTCATTATAAGACGCAACAATTGAAAGTTAAAACTCAAACCCACTAGTGATAATTTTTATGTCAATTGAATAAGTTCTCCAATGCATATTATTTAAAGTAAAAATGATTTCTTTATTATTTTAAATATTAACCCTTTGCACTTGAGCCGCGCCCAGGCGGTTTGATGCGTCCACTCGAGTGGACTTATTTTGTAGTTTTAGAATTTTCTTAAAGCGTAAAGGGCTTGAAATTTGCCAAAGCATTTTCTGATAGATACCAATGAGATTTTTAATATTAATTGTAGATTGTCCGAATCACATCAGTGATCGTTTCACAAAAATGTTTTAAATGTCAGTTTCAAAAGTTCACAGGAGCAAATTTAGAATTGCCAATTTTGATTTAATCTTTGTGAATAATACGGATTTCTTTACCATTTTTAATGTTGAATCTTAGTTTGGCAGCTATGGTCACTTAAAGTTTTTTTTTTGGGGGAATAATTTCAACTCGCTAACTTTTTTCCTGTTAAAATTTTCATAATTCAGATTTACCTATAGATAGAGCTTTGAGTTTATTCATGACCAAAAAAATATTTCACACAATTATAAAAAGTTGATTCCATAAATAACAATATAATAAAAATAAAAAAAATAAAGTCAGTGTTTAGAAAAGAATTGATTGTATACATTACCAGGTGGCCAAAGTAGCCTAACTATTGTTTCACACTTTTGATCGAATTTTTTTTACAGGTATCACCAGTGCCAAACAATTTAAACCAAGAGCAAACAAAGTGGATACTAAAGCAGTATTGGAATTGTGAAAATTTGTAGCAGTATGGCGAGGAGTTTTTAACATTCTTCACGCACATATAAGAAAGCACAGGTTTGGTGGTTAATTTACCGAAACCTGATCTGTCTTCTATGACCGAAGAAAATCAGCTGAATGTTGCTCAAACATTTGCTAATGGTACAAAGGAGACTAGGCGACATGCTTGACTATCAATACCAAAAACATCCTTGCGATGCCTAATGTGTAAGCGGTCTTCCTTTTGGCAGACGACTCTGAATCTAATAACATGTTAGTGGAAAATTTGAATTTAAAATAAGTGAGATGTCTTATGTATGAGTACAGATTTCTACGTTTAATGTGTCTTGAAAATATTCTTTCCAGCTAAAGTAGGCCTTACTATTTAGATCAGGGGTCTCCAAACTACGGTCCGCGGGCCAAATGCGGCCCGCGATCTCAACGAGTCCGGCCCGCGACAAGCAGTTACATTTTCCGTAAATGTCACATTTGAAACTTCTATAACGATTTTTTGTTATAGGTTTTGAAATTAGTTATAAAACTGATTATATCATGGCATACTAGGTTATGAAGAATTGTATGTATGGCCCGCGATGGAAAAAGTTTGGAGACCCCTGATTTAGATGATGCCTCATTTTGTTCAAATAAGTTGTTGGGTAAACATCTAATGTCTGATGACAGCTTTAAGAAAAATATTTCGCCAGTATTTAAGACTAGTCATTTGCTAGTTGTACATATATTTTCTATCTTTAGAATGCAGAATTGTTTTCACTGTTTAATGTGTAGTATAATTTGATCAATGGATCTTTGCGTGTGCGTCATTGCGGCAGACTGAATTTTCTCGCCTCGAACGACATATGTGCACACATTTAAATTAATGTAGAGAGAGTAAACGCACGAAAATGTCGGAACTTGGTTCGGCTATCTATGACGTGCATGCAAAGATCCATTGATCAAAGCATAAGGATTCAAAATAGCTTGGTGGTGTTATTATGTGCAGAAGTTTAAACAAACATCTACAATGATCGTGACGGTCGACCCCAGCGACTATTCTGCTAGCTATTCTCTGTGACACAAAATCTATGTCCAGAGTGACCGCAGATTAGCAATCCATAGACCAATAAGGAGTGGCATATTTCATGATATGCAGTTCGTAATACACTAGTAGAGATCTGATCAAAAAGATTTCGAAGTAAAACTATATTTTTATGCTGGTACATTACTATTTTCAGACCAGTTTAGTGAATTATTAATGTGTGCTCCTAAATACCTGTTAGATGTTACGTAATTACCTGCGATTGAATTTATCGGAGACTTTGTAACGTTACTTGAATTTAGCTGAAGAATATCGTCTTGGAACATTTTTTTAGGTAATTCTCTTGCATTTACCATGGCTAATTATCCAGTTTATACATTTTGTTTTCATAAAAAATGACCTCAGATTGTGTTTTGTGAATAAGGAAGGCACTAATATACAGTATGAACAATAACGGTCCAAGAATTAAAACCTGGGGGACATCACGCTTTACCAGTGGTAGCTTAGATATGCTACTATCAACGTTTACTGTCTGCAATCTATCGATATTCAAGAAAAATGTTAAGTAATTACCTTCAGTTGAAGTTATCGGAGACTTTTTAACATTACTTGAATTTTAGCCGAAGAATGTTGTCTTGAAATGATTTGATTTAGATAATTGCCCTCATTTACTTTTTAACCAATGAAATCGAATAATGTTGATGACATGATCCAATAAAATTCTAATTACGATGCGTAACAGACCACGCTGCATGTTATGCATGGCAATTCACCCTGGGTGGTATCTAATCAGATGATCCATCATGTTGGTATTGCGTAGCAACGCGTTACTACATTTTGTATAATGTATAAAACGTCAGTTATTGCCGGACTTTTAAACAGTTTGCTCCTGAATTCGATCTGTTTGTATTTTCGCATAATGAGTTAGTGCTTTCATCAGTAATAGTATTCATGGTCATTTCTCAAAATCTGGTAAGTTCATTTTTACTACAATTATTGTGGTGCAGATTAATACACGTCTAACACTACATTTAACTTTCTGTTCGGCCAATTGTGTTCTCGAATCTAACTCGTAAAAGACTTCTAGAAAATCTTCGCAGTCGTGCCGATTTTCTCCGCAACAAGCAATCGTGATCCTGACGCTAATAATTGCGGGCAAAATCATAGGTACTCGTTAGATTACTGTTGATAATTCTTTTGCATTTGGCATGGCTAATTATACTGGTGTCATGTTTTCATAAAAAAAAAACATACCTTGGATTGTGTAATGTGAATAGGGAAAGCTCTAATATACCGAGTGTCTGGGATAAGGGGCGAACATAGGGATTTAACATGTAAAATTAAATATGTGTAATTATTAGCTCCCCTATTCATTTTAGAGAAAAATCGTAAAAGAATATTTTTTAGAGAATTAAAAATTGTAAATGTATCATCCATTTAATTTACGTTTGTACTAGAATCCACCTCAGAAATAATAAAAATAAGTTTAACCATTTACCATTTAATAAAAACCCTTGCCTTGACTTTGACAAATGTCATGTTATGGTGAGAATAATTTTACTAGTCAAATATTAATTCACGCATTGTAATTACTATGAACAATAATCTGAGTTATTCCAATGAAGAGAGCGTATTCACTTGTGAAAATAAATATCATTAAACTGATAATACTCGGTCTTATTAGAATATAACGCGTACAATGTATACCGTGAGATCAAGAAGTCAAAAATAGTTAAAACATATCCTAACTAACAGAAGTTCAGGGGCGTCATTAAGAATGGGAATTTTGGCATAAAACAGTTAGATAATTAATCTTAAATGTATTATTAATAGTGATGATCAGTTCTAGAAATAACTGCTAATGTTTAAAATAAGCAAAATCGGCAGATAAAAACACCCAAAACTACTTTTAAAACGAGCAACCTTAAAAAATCACAAGATGTAAAAATTATCAAAATGTACACTGAACTTATGGAATAAAAAGAAGCGACAAGACATGTTGATAAATTGGAATCGATAAGCGCCATCTGTGAATAGCGGCGAAAACTAACACCAACACATGCACACGATACGTGTGTGTGTGTATATCTTTGACTATATGCTTATAGATTGCTAGCGCCACTCAAGTGTGTCTCCAAGCAACGGTGGCGCGGCGGGACCCTAAATGGTTGCAGTATGTTACTAAATTGGTATTTTATGACATATGACTCTATGAGCTCGCATTGCATATGGTCATACCCTCCAATTTATTCACACCTTTGAATATATAAACACTTATATTGTCAAATATTCACACCATGTCAAAATATTGCTATGCGAAAGGCTCCAAACGTCCACGTATATGCCAACGTGGTTATAATACTCGTCAGCCGATGTGCACGTCAGATGACTTTTGACTTATAACCTAAAATTCTGTATTAGATTTCCATCAAATCCGGAACTTCGCAAATTATGGGTTGATGCTTTGCTTGTAAAGAACAGGCAGGAAAGTGGACCCGAGTTGCCGAAATATGCTCGCATTTGCATTCTCCACGTTGCTGATGAATACATCGAGAATTTTTTTTTTGCTTTCCGGTTTTTAAATTACGCTCAATTCTCGGCTTATATCGGGCTCCAGCTCGCGGACAACTTTTGGAGCAGTGATCATATGGGAAATGGAGGGGGAATAGCAGTCCATTAGTATATAGTCAAAGGTACACAGTGTATAGTATGAACAATAACGGTCCAAGAATTGAACCTTGGGGGACATTGTGCTTCACCGGTGGTAGCTTAGAGATGCCATCATTAACTTTTACTGTCTGCAATCTATCGATATTCAATTTTTTTCCGACTACCTGTTCTGAATGCTCATTTTTCCGCCCCAAAACGCGGGAAGAAAACGAGATTTAGGACCCCGAGGGAGTAAAAATGTTTCCTAAATTTTCCAATAGAGGGCGGTACACTTTACGCAAGTATAAAGTCGGACGCACTAGAGCGTCGGTGGCAGCGAACGTGTTAAAAAATCACAAGATGTAAAAATTATCAAAATGTACACTGAACTTATGGTATAATAGGAAACGACAAGGCATGTTGATAAATTGGAATCGATAAGCACCATCTGTGAATAGCGGCGTGAACTAACACCAACGCATGCACACAATCGATACGTGTGTGTGTATTTATATTCTTTCGTACTACACTAAAATAAGGTAAATATTGGTAATCAAAAACACTTGGTTTTACTTGTTTTACAATTTATATTAATTAAACATTATACGTCCACAAGTTTTGTGAATTTTCCTTTCGAGAATGTTCGTGTGAACAAAACTACTTGGGCAAGTTGTACAATATTTATTCTACTTAATATAAATAGTAAAACATGATGGTTTTGTTTACCAATATTTATCTTGTTAATAACGTTTCATCGGGTGATGTACACATATATTTTGTACATATTGTGCTGTGAGGCTAACACAAGAAATGATGGTTTTATTCGTCCTCGATTTCCGCACTGTTTGACATTCTACGTTTCAAATAACACGGGGAATTACAAGGCGTGTAGATAAATTTTACCGGAAAAGCGTCCTCTAGTATTAGCAACAAACATAATTTACAGAAATCCTTCGAATTTCTATTGTGGCGCTATCCAATATTAGCGGCGTAAAGCTCGATTTCTTATGCCTTGTTTCCCATATCTCTTGTCATACCCCTGACTCAGTTCTTTTGAAAAAAATATGGAATTATGAGGACATTATAATAAATAAAAATGTTTTTAATTTAAATTTTATAGCAAGTACTTTCAAAGTGCCAAAGGAACGCCATGATGTAACGAGCTTATATAAACAGATGAATGTTAACATCATCAGTTTTAGATAAAGCATTCAAAGTGTCTATTTCCTTTGTATTTGTTTTACAGTTAGCTTTGCAATTTGTAATTAAAACAAAATGAATTTTTCATTTAAGCTTAATTATGTATTATCACGAAGTGAATGTTGCAACCATCCTTCTAATAGTATGAGCATTGTTTGTATGTTGAATTATGTGCATTAGACATCCTGTATTGCCTAATGTACATAATTAAACATATAATATACAATGCCTATACTTAATTTCACAAATAACATTTTCTTAAACATAATTTCCGAAACCCTATTGATCGATCACGTAAAATGTAGGTCGTATTAACACGTTCCATGCCACGCTAATTTTACATGGCTTCGTTGCATATTATGGTGAAATATTATTTACAACAGACAGGTTAAAGTGTTTAATCATGTGTGACGCCTTTGACTTGATGGTGGTCACCGGTGACCACCGCGGCGCTGAAATGTATTTCTTTATTTTCGCAATATCTATTATTTTTTTGGTCATGCAAAAAATTCAATATCTGAAAAGTTAAAAAAAAAACAGGGTAGGTTGCTATTTGAAAAAAAAGTTGTTGCCATGACAACTAAACAATAAAGGCTACACAGTATTAAATGCCATTCATGGTACTATAGTCTGTCCACGGTACACATAGAGTTGTAAAAACGCCCACAATCGCCAACGCATCATTGTTACTGGCCGATTCGAAAAATTGCGGGAAATCCGCACGTCCAAATCACGCAATGCAAATGGTTGACGCGATCGTCAGCTGATTGCGTCATTGTATTGTGTTAGCTGTTAGCGTCTGTTTGCGATCGAGTACCTTTCTGATTGTTTCATTATAATGGCTCTATCTCCATCAAAACGACGCCGTGCGAAGCATTTTTCAGTGTCCACCAAGGAATCTATACTTAATATTTTTAAGGTGTGTCAGGAAAATTATCCTGAACGCACCAACGTTGAAAATGTGGTATTCACCGCAAATGCAGGAGATACGTTCTTAATTTCTAAATGTACTGGTTCCATGGGCTATATTAATATATTTGTAGGTGTTGTGTGGCCAGCGTTTATAACATACTTAGGGAACATCAATCGGCAAATAAATTTCAGCCTCCTAAAAACGTTCTACGAAACAATATACTAAGCAACATGCAGAGCACGACCAAGACAAAAACTGAACTTTTACAGTTTGGACTGTTCCTAACAGGTGGCGCCACTAGCTCTGTTTAAATAAATTTACATAGTGTAAATCAGACTGTTGCTCAGAACAAATGGCGATTGTGGGCGTTTTTACAACTCTGTGTGTACCGTGGACAGACTATAGATGTATTTTAAATTACCAAGCAACTTTTATACAGATCCTAATCTTAAAATACTGAAACAAAATCATTATTAGTACTATGTAATATAAATAAAACTATTTTTATTTGTTCTATATTGCGTACACTTTGTAGCGATTCCTGTGCTTCCAAAAAACATTGATTTTTATTTTTACGACCATTAAAATTAAAAAGGAAATGTAAAGAATAAGGCCGACGGCCTCTAATATAATAATTTAGTACTCGTAATTATCAGTCACTAATATATGTATGTTTATCCAGCATGTTCACTATTCAAAAGTGGATAATTTAATGTAATAATGAACATTAGGGGCAAACAACAATTTCACATTCACCCATTAAAGCCGGCTCTTATCGTCGAGATTAGTGAAATCGCATCAGCACAATTACTCTCGAGTGATACCTAATTATACCGGCATCATAATGCACGTGTTCCTGATTGATGTTCAATAATATATCAAAGATACAATTTTTTCACTTTCTCCTCGGCGAACGCCAGCAATAAATAAATATTTACGGCGACTTTCGACGTTCGAAAAGAATCCGGCGGAGAAATGCGACGGAGGAGAAAGAAGATTTCTGAGGCTCCTACTTTTTCCGGTTAGCTGGATTCTGATCCGGATTGTGTAACATTTCGACGCTCTAATTAATCCGCGATGGTATATTACATACTATATTTTTACACGCAATATTTTTTTATATTTATTAAACACGAAATGTATGAATTTATTTATTAGGAAGTGCAATAAGTGAGTGAGGGTTTTCATTTTCAGTCAATACTTTTCTGCTGGTTCACTAGTTAAAATTAAAATGATCGCTTGGGTGTAATTAAATTTAGCTATTCTCGCGGTTTGTGTGTACATTTTCGAAATTGTTACATTACTTGAATACAGACATTTTACATTAAGGATACATTAACTCACAACTTAGTATTCCGGACGTTTGGGGAATGTTTACAGCTTATAATATACACTTTCTACACTGTACATATGAGGAGAAAGACATTATTTTTAATAATTCAATGAATAACCTTTAATTAAACTGAATTGAAAAATTCACTATGTTTTAACTACAACTTTAAGCAGATATTAACTAAATGTAAATTACTTTTGTATAATTTGCAATATCAGCAATACAGCAAATCACCCTGGAACAACGAATGTAAATTTCATAGAGGGAGTGGATGTTTGATATTAACCATTAAAGTGTACATTCTTTTTCATCAAAAGAATGAAAAAAAATCGATTGACGTTATGAAAATTTTAGCTAGCTAAACTGCATGCCAGTTTAAAAATTTTAGAAAAAAAACGAATTTTGAGACTTTCCAAATCCAACGCGGTTTGCAGATCTGTGTTCCTTGTGTGTAAATTAGTTGAATTGAATTAAAATTGCAAATTTTAAATGTTTGACGAAAACACAAAAAAAAAACATGTTTTGCTCAAAAATTGCATTTTAAGTGATTTCAACACTGGTTGGATACGAAGTTTCTACTCTTCACTGTAAAGATCTCATTAAGACCCATCAGAAAAGGTTATTACGCAAGAACAAATGTCAATTAGAAGCCACGTTTGCCACGTACGCAAAGAAATCTCGAAAATGTAAAATATCGGAAAAATCACCTTTTTCAATCACCATAGACCATTAAAGTGTGCATTCTTTTTATCAGAAGAACTAGAAAACCTGAGTGGTGTTATCAAATTTCAGCTAGAAAAAATAGCAAAAAGGTTTGTCAGTTTGAAAATTTTAGATTTTGCAATTATTTGAGCCGTTTCTTTTGAAAGTGGTTAAGTCACTATTTCAAAAAGATCAAGTTAATGATAATAATAATTACAATTTAACGATCTCTCTATTAACCAAATTGCAATAATTATGTTAAGAACTATTGAGATTTAGTTCAAGAGAGTTTTACTAATTAACTGAATAACAAACATGATTATAGAGATAACTGTGTGGGATGTGTTGTTTTGATTTATTTCCAATATTTTTGCTTTCTCTGTTTCGAAGTTCAGGAAAGTATTGTGATCCTCAAATTTATTTAACGAAAATATCCTATTTTGACAAAATAGTCTATTGTCACTTTGTTAAATTGTAATGTCAATAAATTGTTTTTCAAAGCCACCTTCGATTTTTATTCAATAAAATGGTTATTGGAATAGTTGATAAAACTAGTTTTATGCGAATAACTTTTAATGTGTTAGGAATTTTGATAGGGTTGT
The DNA here is from genome assembly GCA_910593695.2 of Ocypus olens. Taxonomy (NCBI): domain Eukaryota; kingdom Metazoa; phylum Arthropoda; class Insecta; order Coleoptera; family Staphylinidae; genus Ocypus; species Ocypus olens. The sequence goes on along the minus strand of OU343053.1, from coordinate 8,623,799 downwards.
AATAAGGAAAAATGTTTGTTTTTTAATTCCGCATGGAATGACATAAAAATATACAGGGGCTCCAATTTAAAATAAGAAAAATAAAGTGCTTTAAAGTTTTGAATGTTTGACACTAAATTTTAGACACCCTGTATAAATCATATCAAACAAACTTGGTTAACGGGACTACCAGACCTTATTTAATAAGCACCTTGTTTGATTTTAATAACGAGACACTCTTTTTATTTTTTATTTATTTTTTAAACCAATAGTGCAAAACTGTTTTTTTCTAGTTTTGATTTTTTTTTTGCTGATATCACTGAATCGATTTCAATAAAATTATAGGAGCATGTAGGCAACCATAAAAGGTACCCAAATAAGCGATAAAATATATTGCATGTAATTTAAAAATATATATTATCATGACGTCACACTTTTTTGGAACACCCTGTATAATCAAAAATATTTTCGTGAAATGAATCCTAGGATACAAATATATTCTGCAAAATATCGATTTCCTAATATTGGTAACTGAGCTATAGAAGACGGGAGGTGAGAGGCAGGACCCTGTATATCAGTGGCGGCTCGTCAGGGGAGGCACTATTAATTTTCTATATTATAAAAATATAAATTTATTCAATAAATTTCTTCCGTGTTGGCTTTAATATTGATCATTAATAACTATACAGTAATTATAAATTGTTGTGTTAACGGAATGTTCCCGATTTTTAATGATTAGAATTAGCGCGCCCGCACAGGCCGGACTTGAGGCAAATGTAAAGCAGCGCGATCGGAATTTATGCAACTTAATATGCCTCCGTACAGTTTACATACCGGGTGACCCAGGGATCTGTAAAAGCCCCATAACTTATTTGCTATTTGAGATATCGACTTCTAGTTTTCTTGAACTGGTACCTACACTTATTCTACATATTTTAAAAATATGTATGTTTTTTTACAGGGTGTCCCAATATACATAACAGAACAAAGTTATGTTTTTTTAAATGGAACACCCTATATTTTATACTTTATTTTTAACCCTCTTAAGAAGCTGATAAAAATAGTATCAGATAGTATGGGTCTATTATGGACGGTTGGTTAGTTATGGGCAAATTTGTGGCAAAAACATCTACACATTGAAAACATTGCAGAAGCGTTTCTAGTAAAGATAGCATCATTATTTATACACTAGAAAATTTCCCACATCATAAAGAATAATACACATCGGCGTTGGTTTTTTTTTGTTCATACTGCTATACAGGGTGTCAACATAGGCAAAATAATGGATAACTATTTTTTTTTCAGATGGAACACCCTATATAAGTTGCCACCAATCTATGGCATTTTTAATAAGCTTTCCAATTATATACAGTTTGTATAACAAAATATTACGGATTCTTGAGATTTATCAATAAAAACATATTTCTTTTGCCACCTTCTGCTGATTTTTGGATTATTCAGCCAAAACTATGCATTTTTAGGAAAAATTATATGAGATCAAAGTTGTAGAGCGAAAAATTTCCGATCGATATAGGTCTTTCAACTTTTAAGATAATGCGTGCATTGCCTGCCAGAGCGCACAAAATCGTGACCGTATATGCATTTTAGCGTTTTCTTTTCAATTTTTTTTATTAATAAATTGCACTATACTTTATTTTCCGCACCCTCTAGCGGAAAAACGGGAAATTAAAAGGTAATTAAAATGGCCCATATCGATTGAAAATGTTCCGCTTTACAACTCTTAATAGAAGCAATTTTTGCCAAAAATGCATAGTTTTCCCAAAAATGCAAATTGAAAATGTATGTATCAATTTTTGCGTTTTTCAATGGTTTTTTGCATTTTTAGCGAAAACTGCATTTTGGGCAAAAATTGCTTCTTTTAAGAGTTGTAGAGCAGAATATTTTCAATCGACGTAGGTCATTTGAATAATTCTATACTTACCCGTCTTTCTGCTAGAGGACGTGAAAAATAAAGTATAGTGCAATTAATTAACAAAAAAATTTAGAAAAACGCTGAAATGCATATACGGTCACGATTTTGAGCACTCTGGCGGGCAATGCACGCATAATTGGAAAAGTCGAAAGACTTATATCGATCGAAAATTTTCCGCTCTACAACTTCGTCGTCTTATTATTTTTTCAGAAAATGCATAATTTTGGCTGAAAATCCAAAAATGAGCAGTAGGTGACAAAAGAAAAATGTTTTTATGGATAAATCTCAAGAATCCTTAATATTTCATTATACAAATTGTACATCATTGGAAAGCTTATTAAAAATTCCATGTATAGGTGGCAAGTTATAGGGTGTTCCATTAAAAAAAAATAGTTATCCATTATTTTGCGTATGTTGACACCCTGTATAGCAGTACGAACAAAAAAGAACCAAAGCCGATTTGTATTATTCTTCATGATGTGGAAAATTCTTTAGTGTATAAAAAATGACGCTAGCTTTGCTAGGAGAGCTTCTGCAATTTTTTCAATGTGTACATGTTTTTGCCACAAATTTGCCCATAACTAACCAACCGTCCATAATAGACCCATAGTATCTCATACTATTTTTATCAGCTTCTCAAGAGGGTTGAAAATAAAGTATAAAATATAGGGTGTTCCATAAAAAAAAACATAACTTTGTTCTGTTATGTATACTGGGACACCCTGTATAAAAACATACATATTTTTAAAATATGTAGAATAAGTGAGGGTACCAGTTCAAGAAAACTAGAAGTCGATATCTCAAATAGCAAATAAGTTATAGGGCTTTTACAGATCCCTGGGTCACCCGGTATATAAAAGACAATCAAGAAATGAACATCTTTTGATTGAAAATATTTTCCATAAAATAATTTTTTTCGAAAAATAAAATAAAATCCCAAAAAAGAAAAAAATATGAAAAACATTTTCTAACAAAAGATGTTCATTTTTTGTTGTCTTTAATAGTCATTTAAACGTTTGTGTAATATTTTTCATAATAAAAAAATTATCGAAAAGAAACAAAAAACGGTTAAGGTAAATAGGTTTTTTTTTTTAATGCAGTAATGTATCACTGATATGGAAACTTTTTCAAAATCATGTATGCCGGAATAACAATGGATAGTAATAAAACAAAATTTAGCGAACTCATACAAACTCAACTACAAAAACGATAAACGATAAATTACTCAAATAATCCACCATTGTTTGCAATGCAAAGTTGGCACCGTTTCTGAACACTATTAATTACTTTGCTTCCAGCACTGATTCCTGCAATTCCTCAACGTTGTTATATGTAAGACCATAGACTTTATTTTTAATAGTACCCCTAAAGAAAGTATCAGGTGATCTTGCAGGCCAACGTACCGTTCCATTAGTTGTAATTCCCTATCATTAAGTCGCTCTTTTAAATAGTACATAACGACACGAGCAATATGCGAAGGACACCCATCCTGTTGAAACCACAACTGTCTAGTAGTCTCTAGTGACAAGTCTTCTATTAAATCCTCGATATCCTCTTGTAAAAAAGAGAGATACATTTGTCCCGTTAAACTACCTTAAAAAATAATGGGGCCTATTAATCTATTATTTATTATGTCACACCAAACATTGAAACCGAATCTAAGTTGTTGCACAGTTTTTTAATGTCTTACCAAGGCATATGAAGGAATTGTCATATTTTTAAAAATGGAATTAAAACGTTTTTATTTAATTGCACATTTTATGATTTTAATGATTTTCTAACTGCTGATTTTACCGTGTTTTAATCGTGTTGTCAAACTGTACTGTGTTTACAATTTTAAGATTTTATACTTTAACCACTTCCATTTTATCCTGACTTGTGTAAATACTTTTGTTCACGAAAATGTTATAATGGGCACATTATTTAATTCTACGCGCAGCATTAATGGGGTACATTTAACACTCAATTTCTTAAACACGCATTTGCGTGTCTAATACGCTTATTAAATACGCACACGCACACGCATTTGCGTGTTTAATATGGTTATTAAACACGCAAATTCGCGCTTTAATTCACAGAACGCGATTTATGATAATATTTTGTTTACCCTGTTTAATACTGATTTTAATTTTTTTTCAATTGTAATTGTAATTACAACTTTAATTTCGATTTTAATTTTGATTTTGTTTTTGCTTTTTTTTTATTTTGATTTTGATTTTAATTTTCGTAAACAAAGTATAGTGTACAACTCGCATATAATGGCTATTAATCACTCAAACGATTTGCTCCACTCGCCTACGGCTCGTTCCGCAAACATCGTTCTCGTGATTAATAGCCATCATTATATGCTCGTTGTACAATATACTATTATAACAGCACCAATAAGCATGATTATTAAACATTATTATTAAGTTGGTTTCGAACTGGAAGAGTTAGTTTGCTTATTATGTATATTAAACATACCACACTTGGTAAACATAGTTTCATCTGTCCACAAAACAATATTCTTGAAATTGGGATTTGTGTTTATTTATCCCAAATACCAGTTGCAAAAGTGCAGTCTTCTTTCTGCATCTCCAGGCTTTAATCTTTGAGATGGTTTAAATTTCTAACTTGTACTTGTGTTTCTTCAAAATCTCTTATATTTTTCAAAATTTTCCGTTATAAGTTGAAGTATAACACCGACACTATTGAGAGGCACAAAACATAATTTGACAAATAACGTGATAAACAAAAAACAAAGTTATTGTGATCATAGCACTAGTGATTTTTGCCCGTAAAAACAATTAGCTCAGTTTTTCAAAATTTTGAAGAAGTTTCCATATCATGAGATATATCATTGCATTTAGAAAAAAAAATTATAAATACATTTGTCGGTTTCTTTTATAATTCACTCTTGAAAATGCAGTAACAAGCGAAACTAGTCGAGTAAATAAGCAACAAATTTGTGAAACAAACTAAGTATTCATTTTTTATTTATCTTTTATTATTTTCAAAATGTTTCACCAAGTGATAAGTGAGAAAGTTATTTAAGAAATAAAAAATATTGCCTGGTACCAATTTAAAATTTGCAGGTTAGGTTAGATTACTAAAAATTTGCACAAATTAAATTGGTTGTATGAAGTGCCAATGAAACTGTTCAAGCTGCATCTCCATATTTTGGATAGCAGGGAAGTTGTGGAAGAAATTGGGAGATTTTGTTTTTATTTTTATTTTGAACAAGTGGGCCATGAAAAGTGGAATTTTGGGGTGGATTCTCGAACCTGCACCTTTTTGCTAACTCGACCATATCTCTATCTCTTCAAATGCAGAAGTTGCCCATGTTGTCCCTACGAAATCCGAGCACCCTGTATAAATTCGAAAGTAATTCTGCCTAATAGTTTTAACTGAAATAAACATGCAATGATGATTAAAAGCAGCTAAAGAGATTGCTTATAATTCATTTCTAGGAATTAACCAGAATTGTAAAAAATAGTTATGACATTTCTCGAGTTTATTATTCCTATTTCAAGGAAAGGCTACTTTTTCAAATAATAGGATTTTTCTGACATTATGTTTATTTTTACTTTCTCCGTTACGAAGTACGAGAAAGCATTGTGATCGTGATTTTTTTTTCAAAATTTTTTTTTACGGAAATATCCGTTTTGGGGTTCCTAGAAGCCATTTCAACAATTTCTGGAAAAAAAAAATTGTGTCTGTGTGTGTGTGTGTGTGTGTGTGTGTGTGTGTGTCTGTGTGTGTGTGTGTGTGTCTGTGCGCGCTGTATCTCAAAAACTAATAGACCAATTGAAATGAAACTTTGAACATAAGTTTTATTTGATAATCCGAAGAACTGAAAAGCTTTTGGTAAAATTTCATACACCGGAAATGGGTGTTTACCTTAACTGTTTTTTATTTTTTGCCAATATTTTCTTAAATATAAAAAATATTACAAAAACATTTTATTAAAAATATTGAAGACAATAAAGAAATTCAATTATTTTGTTTGAAAACATTTTTCATAAAATCATTGTTATTCGAGAAAAAAAATTATTATTTTTTTTTTCATTTTTGGTATACAATTATGAAACGCTAATAGTTACAGCAAATTTATGTTAATAATAATTGTAGAGAATACCAAAATAAACAATTTATGAAGAATAAGTTTTTTTTGAAATCCCTTTAGTTTTTGAGTAAACTGAGTTTTTTAATTTGAAGTACATTTTTCCATCTTTCATAATTTTGTGTTTACCTTAACTGTTTTTTTGTTTTTTGCCAATATTTTCTTAAATATAAAAAATATTACAAAAACATTTAAACAAATATTGAAGCCAATAAAGAAATGAGATTATTTTGTTTGAAAACAATTTTCATAAAATCATTGTTATTCGAGAAATTTTTTTTTTTTTTAAATTTTTCATTTATAATTTTAAAACGATAATAGTTACAGCAAATTTATGTTAATGATAATTGTAGAGAATGCCAAAATGAACAACTTATAAAGAATAAATTTTTGTCGAAATCTTTTTAGTTTTTGAGTAAGCTGAGTTTTTAAATTTGAAGTATAATTTTTCCATCTTTTATAATTTTGACGTTTTAAACGTCAGTTTCATCCGAGTCTACAAAATGCTCGATGTACATTTAAAATATGATTTAAATAGAAAATAAACCATGAAAACGTAAGTATAAATGATACCATAAGTCGGAGAAAGTAACATGATGGCCACATCACCATTTTTATTTGCATGTAAAATTTCACATAATTTGAATCAGAATTAGAAGTGGTTTAGGATTCTGGATCAGAACTTGCTTCTGCTTCACTTCAAGAAGAGTCTTAAAGTTTATTTCTTGTGGTGGGTAATTTTTCAGTCAAAAGAGGATCTGATCCCAAGAGAAGTCTGTTAGTAGAGTAAATGTGAGAGATAGTGTAAAATGTGTAAATCTTGACAGACGCTTTTTAAGTGAGAGACATTCGAGAGGCGATTTAAAAGGCACGCTGAGAGACCGAGAAAGGTTCGCTTTGGCATTCAAATTATCAATATCAAATAACGAATTCCGATTGCCCTTATAAAACAATCAAGTAACCGTTAGGGTAGAAAAATAATCAGGCCGACATCTATCGTCGAAAATGTCACAACGTTCTGAAACTATTTATACAGGGTGTCCGAAAAGTATGGAATATCCCGTATAGCTCAGTAAATATCCACTTTAGAGAAAAATGTTTTAAATAGAAGTTATTTAACACTTTGTAATCCACCACCTTGGATATATCAATTTTATTTTTTGCTATAAACAAAAGAGCAACGAATAACACTTACATTTTTTTAAATGATATGGCACATCTTTATTATACTCATTTGATAGAGTTTTTTTTTTCACTTTTCAACGATATAAAACTTGATTACCTTGACATAAGAAACATTTCAAGAAAAATAATAATAATTTATTTTATAATTTATAAAAAAAAATTAAGTTTCGAGGATTGAAGTGGGTTTTCGGGGTTCTCTGCGTTACTTTTGAGGAATGTTTTCAAAGGGAAATAACCTCGGAAACATCCGGGATACATGTTGCATTGTCATGTTTTATTTTTCCAGAATTATTCAATTTTTTGCCTCTTTTTTATGGCTATTTTTGATGTTGCGTCTGATGCTTGTCGAGAACCACTCTGAAAATTTGTCAGGTTATTCCCGACACATTTATCCAAGTTTTCGGACCAAGGTGAGCCATTTTTGAATGGGCGAAAATAGGATTTTCCCGAATTTTCCGGAAAACGCAATTTTTAGGTTAGGTTTTCGGCCCCAAAAAAAATTCCACCTCGGGATCCTATTTCCCTATCCAAGCCGAGCAACTTTGGTCCTTTTAAATTTATCATGAAAACGCGTCTATTCAAAGTTATTTTCACATGAAGGTCTGAGAAAAATGGATTTGCTATATTGAATCGTGGATATCTCGGGAACGCGGGTGAAAAAAAATCTGAAAAAATTCAAGATGATTAGGGACAAGTAGACGAACATTTTGACGTAGTCAGGAGGCCAACTTCCATTTAGAAAAAAAATCTTTGGCGGAATGCCCCGTATATATTATTATATTCCCTGTTACTGGAACGTTGTTCTGTTGGGATTAAATAAATAAATACATAAATAAATAAATAATATAAAAGTAGAAAGAAAGAAAAAGTATAATAGAACAAAGTGACAGAGATTATAACAAAAAATCTTATAAGTTTTACCTTCAACTTCGAACAAAGCCAAACAATGCGTTCAAGCGAAACCAGATACGTCCATTTATTTTTTCTTGTTTTTATGACAACCATTAACATTTTTTTCATAAGAATGAATCACAAGTTTAGCAGCCTATTGTCGTATATATTGCCTAATGTTCGAGAAAACAGTTTCTCGCATTTAATTCAAAACTAGAAGTTTGAATGAACGCTCCGCTCCTCATATAGTCGGCGACATTGCAATAAATTATCCATGAAATGAATCATTTTTGAGTGTTGATCTAATATACAAAAAAAAAAACAAGAAAATCTAGCTTATTCAATAACATCCAAAACAAGATAAACAACCTTATTATCGCCTATAAACCAGTTTACTTTTTCGCCCATATATACCATGCACCCATTTATAAAATTTCAAGTTACCCGAAACGAATTTAATAGAAACAATTTCACTTTCTATTATTTGTCATTCTATTCTTGACCTTACGATTGCATAAACTTTGCTCTCCGCACATGTCCGTTCCTTTCGCACAACATCTGATACACATATACACGACCAATTAAATTTCTAAAAACACCTCGAAGGAGATAGGCAAGAACGGATTGAAGAAAATGAGGAATAACATTGTACCGACCGTTTAATAACGTTCCCACAGACCGAAATCTGCCCACAATACCTGGTTTCACGATCGCACGCCGCCGTTATTATTTCTTGTAATCGAGAATAATGGGCTCGGCTTTGCGCAAGTTTCTTCGGCCGAATAATTAAGTTGGTTCGTCGCAGCGATGCAAACTTCGGCTTCTACTTGATCAATTAAAAAATGCAAATGCGCCGATGTTGATTATCGAGGGTATTTGCATGAGGGATTTAGTGGGGCAAAGTGTAATTGTGTTTTTGTAATAGAGTGTGTGACTCATCGCTTAGTGTAACACGAATAAGGCGCAAGTTTCCATAGTGTTGCATTTACCTTAGGACAATGAGGCACGAAGTGGATATTTGTTGAAGTGAAATGAAAATGAATGGGTCATTAGCAACTCTTGTATGGACGATTATAGTTGTAGTTGTGTGTTTGAATTAACCCAATTGTTTCATTCATTGTGTTTTTTAAGGTGAAGCAATGTGTTAAAATGCAACTTTCAATAGTTTCCTTATCTTGCCCGAAATGTTGAATCCGGGGTTTACGAGACGGTATTTGGCTAGAAGATTTCTTTACTGGATGCACAACGGCTTATCAGAAGTAGTTTTTCCTATTTAAGGCTGGAATTGTAATTTTGTTGAATTTGTTCATATTTACCTTCATATGATGGTGATTTCAGATTATCCCAAATAGAGCCATCCCAAAATGCTACCTATCCGTATTGTCACCTCGAAAGTACACATAAATCATATTTTCAGGTTGTTTGAATTCGGCTGTTTAAAATTATGAATCTTTACTTTACAACTCAAAATAACCTTGGACCATGAAGATGAATCGTTCTTTTTTTTTCTTCCAAAAAGGGCGGGGGCCTCCGCATATTGTATAAGTACTATTAACATATTCCACGAGCCGCTACTGAGAGTCATACTAACCAAGTGAATTGTTTTATTTGAATTATTCAAAATGTATCTACTAAATCTAAAGTTGTCGAAACTGCCGGCACAAAAGGTGAAACAATGAGGTGATCCCAACAAAGTTAATGGTTTTATTTTAATTCTTTTTCAAAGTAGTTTCTCATTTCTGAACAATTAAAGCGAAAATAAAAAAAAATATTTTGGTATTAAAAAAAAATTGGAAAATCACTTTGAAGTTATTTTTGAGACTAATTACAATAATTATTATAATAATAATTTAAACCATTTTCTTCCTAGAATATTCTGCATTTTTTATTATTAAGCCTGTATTTTCGATTTTTTTTTTGTCTAAATTTTTGATTATTTGGCCTAAATATTCTTTATTTTGACCTAAATTTTCGATTGAATTGTCTAAATTTTCGACTATTTGGTCCGCATTTTTATGGTTCCCGACGAATTTTTAAATTTTAAATTTTTGACCTGTATTTTCGATATTTTTGGTCAAAATATTTTAACTTTTGTCCTAAATATCCTTAATTTTGACCTAAATTTGCGATTTAATTGTTTAAATTTTTTACTTTTTGGCCCGCATTTTTGATTTTCCCGCCGAATTTTTATGTTTTAGATTTTTGACCTGTATTTTCTATTATTTTGGGTCTAAATTTTTGCTCTTTTGATCTAAATATTCTTTATTTTGACATAAATTTTCAATTTAATTGTTTAAATTTTCGATTTTTTTGGTCTGTATTTTTGATTTTTCGAGACGAATTTTTAATTTTTAGTTTTTTGACCCGTATATTCGATTTTTTTTGTCTAAATTTTTTATCAATTGGCCCAAACATTATTTATTTTGCCCTAAACTTTCAATTTAATTGTTAATTTTTTAAACAATACGTTCAAGCGAAACCAGATACGTCCATTTATTTTTTCTTGTTTTTATGACAACAATTAACAATTTTTTCATAAGAATGAATCACAAGTTTAGCAGCCTATTGTCGTATATATTGCATAATGTTCGAGAAAACAGTTTCTCGCGTTTAATTCAAAACTAGAAGTTTGAATGAACGCTCCTCATATAGTCGGCGACATTGCAATAAATTATCCATGAAATGAATCATTTTTGAGTGTTGATCTAATATACAAAAAAAAACAAGAAAATCTAGCTTATTCAATAACATCCAAAACAAGATAAACAACCTTATTATCGCCTATAAACCAGTTTACTTTTTCGCCCATATATACCATGCACCCATTTATTTGGCCTAAATATTCTTTATTTTGACCTAAATTTTCGATTGAATTGTCTAAATTTTCGACTATTTGGTCCGCATTTTTACGGTTCCCGACGAATTTTTAAATTTTAAATTTTTGACCTGTATTTTCGATATTTTTGGTCAAAATATTTTAACTTTTGTCCTAAATATCCTTCATTTTGACCTAAATTTGCGATTTAATTGTTTAAATTTTTTACTTTTTGGCCCGCATTTTTGATTTTCCCGCCGAATTTTTATGTTTTAGATTTTTGACCTGTATTTTCTATTATTTTGGGTCTAAATTTTTGCTCTTTTGATCTAAATATTCTTTATTTTGACATAAATTTTCAATTTAATTGTTTAAATTTTCGATTTTTTTGGTCCGTATTTTTGATTTTTCGAGACGAATTTTTAATTTTTAGATTTTTGACCCGTATATTCGATTTTTTTTGTCTAAATTTTTTATCAATTGGCCCAAACATTATTTATTTTGCCCTAAATTTTCGATTTAATTGGTAAAATTTTCGACTGGTCCGCATTTTTTATTTTTCCCGACGAATTTTTAAATTTTTGACCTGTATTTTCGATATTTTTGCTCAAAATATTTTATTATTTGGCCTAAATATTCTTTATTTTGACCTAAACTTTCAATTTAATTGTTAATTTTTTTTATTCTTTGGTTCGCATTTTTGATTTTTCGGGCTGAAATTTTAATTCTAGTTCCAAATTTTTGATTTGATTTTGATTAAAATATCTATAACCTGAATTATTGATTTATATGCGAGATTTTTTAAATTTTTTCCGGTATTTTCGAAGTTTGTTGAAATTTCTTATTTTTTAGCTTACAATGTCTAAATTTTCGACTTTTTGGCCAACATTACAATTTTTGTTTTAGTCTTTTGACCTAAATTTTTCTTTATTTTGACCTAACTTTTCGATTTTACTGTCAAAATTTTCGAGTTTTTGGTTCGCATTTTTGATTTTTCGTTTAGTCTGCATTTATTATCTTTAGGCCCGAGTTTTCGATGTTTTGACTAAACCCTCGACTTTTTGGGAAACATTGTAGATTTTTATTTTCTTTTGCCTACAATTTTCTTTATTTGTCTGTTTTTTTTTCTTATTGGATTATTGATTTCATATCGTGAGTTTTTTTTATTTTTTCTTGCTCATTGTCGACAATTTTACTGTCATATTTTCGCCTTGGCTTGCCTTCTCCTAAATTTCTATGCATCGATAAAAAGGATTTTTTTTCAGTTGCCGCCTTTCCTAATATTTCTGAAGAGTTGTAATAAATTTCTAACATATCGCATTTTTCTCCACTTAAAAATTTCATTTTCACGATAAAGTAAACGACCAGTAAAGTAAATTTCAAGAATGAAGTTTAAATGAAACTCTCACATTTTGTTTTGATTTTGTTTACATGGCACTCTTTACAAAAATAATAAATTTTGACTCTAATGTAAAATTAAAACATAATGTGTGATACATCATCGTAAACAGATAAAAATCTTGCATTAGAAAATGTAAAAATCCAATATGGCGGCCATAAGAAAAACAAAAGTTGTCTATTGTTTCTCCGCCATCTTAAAAGCTACAATAAATCTAATAACATATTTTGATCCTCCATTAAAAAGTGTTCTAACAATGTCTTAGTGCAAAATGCACAATAGTGATAATTTTCGAATAAAAAAGTAAAAAAATGAAAATTGAAATTTTTTATTTTTTTTTTTAAAACAAAAAAAAGGTAACTCAAATTTCTCAACAGATTATTAATCAACGTTATAATACACAACTTTGCCCTAATTTAACTGACCACGTATCTCTTAAGATAACTGAAATTATCTTTATTTTGGGGTAAATGTTTGATTTACTTATTATAATTTTTGATTTTTTTGGTCTGCATTTTAAGTTCGAATTTTGGATTTTTGGTCTAAATCTTTTGTTTTTTGCCTTTGTTTTAGATTTTGTAACTTGAATTATTCGTTTTTATGAGCGAATTTTTGTCCAGATTTTCAAGTTTTTATTTAAAGAACTGTATTTTAGATTTTTTTGGCCTGTATTTTCTACAAGGTTTTTATAATAATTCTTTATTTACGGAAGGCCATTTGACATAATGATATAAATCAGGTTACATAAGATAAATATAACATATTAAACTTTAATCTTAAATCTAAGCCTAAGTTTCTTTAACAAAAAGTTTAAAATGTAAAAAAAATATTTATTTTGATTTTAGATCATTTGTTTAATTTAAAATTTTTTATTTTAATTTAGGCGTTCATTTTTTGTTTAAAGTTAAAATTTGACATTTACTTAGAAAAACATAGTCGCGAGGGAACTATTTGAAGCGACTACTTAACTATTTCATTTTTTTGCCTGATTTTTTTTACTTTCTCGCGTGCGTGCGTGCGTGCGTGTGTGTGTATGTGAGCGCGCGCGTGCTGTATCTCAAAAACTAATAGAGCAATTAGTATGAAACTTTGAACATCCGTCTTATTTGATAATCCGGAGAACTGAAAAGCTTTTGGTAAAATTTCGTACACCGGAAGTGGGTGTTTACCTTAATTTTTTTGCCAATATTTTCTTAAATATGAAAAATATCACAAAAACATTTAAACAAATATTGAAGACAACGTAAAAATGAGCTTATTTTGTTTGAAAACATTTTTCATAAAATCATTATTATTCGAGAAAAGAATTTATTATTATTTTTTTTATTTTTGGTTTATAATTCTGAAACGATAATAGTTACAGCAAATTTATGTTAATAATAATTGTAGAGAATGCCAAAATGAACAACAATTTTTGTCTAAATCTGTTTAGTTTTTGAGTAAACTGAGTTTTTAAATTTGAAGTATAATTTTTCCATCTTTTATAATTTTGACGTTTTAAACGTCAGTTTCATCCGAGTCTACAAAACGTTCGATATACATTTAAAATATGATTTAAATAGAAAATAAACCCTTAACGCGTAAATATAAATGATGCCATAAGTCAGAGAAAGTAACATGATGGCCACATCACCATTTTTATTTTTAGACCTAGATTTTTAATTTTGACCTATATTTTGGATCTTTGGCATGTATTTTCAATTTCTTTGCTCCATTTATTTTTATTTTTGGGCCTAAATATGAATTATTTTAGTCAACATTTTAGGCGCAAATTTTCGAGTTTTTATTTGTAAACCTTTGTTTTAGATTTTTACTTTCTCCGTTACGAAATACGATAAAGTATCGTGATCGTGATTTTTTTTTCAAAATTTTTTTTACGGAAATATCCGTTTTGGGGTCGCTAGATGCCATTTCAACAATTTCTGGAATTTTTTTTTGTGTCTGGGTGTGTGTGTGTCTATGCGCGCGATATCTCAAAAACTAATAGAGCAATTAATATGAAACTTTAAACATACGTCTTATTTGACAATCCGAAGAACTGAAAAGCTTTTGGTAAAATTTCGTACACCGGAAGTGAGTGTTTACCTTAACTGTTTTTGTTTTTTGCCAATATTTTCTTACATATAAAAAATATCACAAAAACATTTAAACAAATATTGAAGACAATAAAGAAATGAGATCATTTTGTTTGAAAATATTTTTCATAAAATCATTGTTATTCGAGAAATTTTATTTTTTTTATTTTTGGTTTATAATTATGAAACGATAATAGTTACATCAAATTTATGTTAATAATAATTGTAGAGAATGCCAAAATGAACAACTTACAACGAATAAATTTTTGTCTAAATCTGTTTAGTTTTTGAGTAAACTGAGTTTTTGAATTTAAAGTATAATTTTTCTATCTTTTATAATTTTGACGTTTTAAACGTCAGTTTCATGCGACTCTACAAAACGCTCGATGAACATTTAAAATATGATTTAAATAGAAAATAAACCATGAAAGTGTAAATATAAATGATACCATCAAGTCGGAGAAAGTAACATGATGGCCACATCACCATTTTTTAATGTTCTGGTCCGTATTTTAATTTTTGGTTATTTACTTGATTTTCAATTTTAATTTAGGTGTTAAATTAAGTTAAGATTTGACATTTACTTAGAAAAATATATTTTAACCAATTAAAAAGAAGATAGGCATAGGGAATGCTCGTACAGATCTATTTAGAATTGAATTCTGCGTTGGAATATGTAAAAATATAAAGGGTGTTCCATTTAAAAAAGTCGAGATTTAATGCTTTTTATTTTCCCAAATATAAATCACCACTGTGTACCTTCGGGTATTGGCTTTTTATGGCCAATATTACATCCCTTCAATTGTGTATTGTTCGGAGATATGTATTTTTATCCAAAATCGGGCGTAATAATCGAATTACAGTGGTCATTTGAGCCATGTAATGTTGCTCATTACCCCCTAGTGAGAGAATAACTTTCTCTCACGGAATGCGTAGATCCTTCATAGGAGTTTTGAAATATTTCAAATTGACACCACGTACGTCAAAATTTCTTATCAAAATTTTATAAACATTATTTCAATATTTAATGCAATTACAGACGATTTTGGATAAATTTTGATATTATACTCATGTGGAATTCCTCATTAGTCCCTTAAGAAAATTAAACTTCTTCTTGCGGGACTAATTACATATGTTCCACATTCGTATAATAAATAACTATTAAAGTAAATTATGAAAAGCACAAAATTTTTTAAAATGTCAAATATTTCGAAAACGCTTAAATTTTGAGGTTATGTTACTTAATAATTTTTTCACAGAATTTTATATGTAATGCAAATATGCAATAAAAAATATAGCATATCATTTAAAATAAGGAAGTTCGAATAATCTTGAAAATATTTTCATTGAAAAGGGCACCTTCAATTACGTAAACGCTGAAAAGTCCATATAGTTTGAATGTACCATCTTGGTGGGACACCCTGTATAAAAAAGTACAACTTGGCGCTGCATCTTTTTGTATAAAGTACTCTTAATAAAGATAGAAAAAAAATAAATTCGTCTCGAACCTAAAGAACATGCATCTGTCTCTTCTAATAGCCAATCCAACCATCCAATTTGGGCCACCCTGTACTGACTGGCCTTGGTAAGGAACATTATGTGGGAACACAAATAAACTTTATTATTATTATTATTATTAAAAACATCAGTGCATTATTACATATCGGTATTATAACAACTATGTCAACAAGTGAATTGAATTATTCGAAAGCATATGTATAAATAATAAGCATAGTTATTATTCTATTGTAAGGAAATGTATAAAAATGCACAAAACAAATAGACGTTATGAAATGTTCCTTATAATAATTAATTACTCAACCGAGAACGACTTATGTATAAAAATGTTGTAATTCGTTATGGTTTCTGTTTTTAGCGCTATTCCTGTAGAAATTATTTTGAACCATTTCGCAAAAAAAAAACTCTCCCTGTTTAGTATTTACAAATTCGGAGCGTGTAATGCGCGATTGTCCGGATTTATTTATTGTCACTAATTTACCAGGTTGTTTTTCAATTCTTATTTACTAGCGGATCCAAGGGGCAATGGGGCAATTGTCCCCCCACCCCATTGATTGTATAGAACTGTCCTGAATCTTTATAAAAGTAGGTAGTGGTGGCATTTGAAAAATAATGTTTTATTTTAAGTTATTTAATTTTTCATTAAATTATTTTCAATATTCGTTTAATTGATTGACACTGGAGGCGTTTACTTCGTGATACATTTTGTTAAGTATTTAACAAAGAAAGTGTTTTATTTATAATATTCGTTTATTCACAGCCAAGCCACCTTGTAAAAATTTGACTTTTAATATAACGGTAATGTTTAACCTCTTCAGGGGTAAATTAATTCAGAAATCATCAAACTTAAAAGTCATTGGTATCTTGTTAGTCAGATTGAACTAAATAGTGGACCGAAAATGCACAACTGTGGCATTGAAAGAGATGGCACTAAATTCTTTTCGTTCGGAATTTTTGCCTCATATTTTGAAAAGTACACAATTGTGCCTGAATGAACAGAATATAAAATATGAAATAATTTTTATGCACATAAACTTATAAACAGTGGTATAAACATGTACGGTCTAGTGAAAGTTGTGCAAAATAGTTAAACACTCTGGAAATGCCGTATTATTGCATCTAATTGGTAACAGCAATTAACATTGATATGCACTTATTACAGTATAAGAAATTGAATTGTTAAAATGAATTAAGTAAATATAGTAGTGTCAAAAGGTGTAATTAAAATGACTTATGGCCGGTTTCACCAACGTCAAATAAAACGTTATTCGGCGATTATATACTGGCCGCCATAAGTAAAAGAAAACCAAGAATTCGCCGCTCAATTTTTATGAAAATTTCAGATAATACGTAAATAATCCACGTTAAGAAATGATTAAAATTTCAACAAAAAATCATTGTAATTTTTTCGTTAATTTCAATAATGAGTTGCTCCTCCACGATTTCTGGAGCACTCGGCAACTCGCCTAGGCATACTAGAAATCGAATTTATAATGTCAGCCTGAGGGACTGCATCCCAAGCTTCTTGAATTCGCATCCTAATATCAGGTAAAGTGAGTGGGAGCGGTTGAAGATGGCCCAGTCTTCTGCCAATTGTATCCGACACGTGTTCAATAGGTGATAGGTCTGGAGAACGAGAAGGTCATGGAAGTAAATCAACATTAGCTAGTTCCAGGAATTCCATGGTAACCCTGGCTGTATTCGGCTTTGCATTATCCTGTTGGAAAATGGGGTTTTCCAACCTTCTCAGATAGGGCATTGATGTTGGTTCTAGAACTGGGTCGGGGAGGGGGTAACTTTGAAATCTTAAACGGGAACCCCTATTTTTTATTGAAGATTTGGATTCTATGCTAAAAAATATTAGATTTTTATCCGAAATTTTTTTTCGATGAGCGACAGATGGCGCTATATTCAGCAAAAATATTTATTGAATTATATTTATTTCTCACATCAAATGATAGATTACGACATTTTTTACGTAGTCATCTCTGAAATAAGACGTTGATTGAAGATATTCGTAATTTTATGCCAGAAATAAGCAAAAAAAAAAAATTCTTTGTAAAAAAAATCGTAGAAACGAATAAAAATCAATTTGATTATCAAATTCCATTCTATTATTTTCTATTGTGGTAATGTATGAATGTTTGTAGCGACAAACAGGATTTTTTTAATTAAAAAGAAAATGAAAAAAAACATTTTTTTTTGCTAATCGAAAAAAATGTTTCGAATAAAAACCTAATATATTTTAGTGTACAAGCCAAATCTGCTATAAAAAATAAGGGTATCTATTTAAGATTACAAAGTTACCCCCCACTTCGCCCCAGGGGCGGAGGGGTGGTGGTTTAGATTTCACACCACATGATAGAGCTCAAAAAAAAATTAGACGTATTTTTTTGTATGTCAATCCGATTTGTATTTCGCGAGATATTTGAGGTGTACGGGTGGTCTGAAACACTCAGTATACATGCATTTCAAACCCCGAAAATATGCAACAAATATGCATTATTATATGCAAATATGCAAGCAATAAATTGAAACATGTCATTAAAAAAATACATTTTTAAGCAAAACATTTTTTTATTAATCTTAATGATTTGCCATATTTGTTGTACTACAGTTAACAAACCACTTTTTGAAACAAATACTTTCCTGGCTGATGCCACGACGAATATTGAATTATACAAAAATCGCAAATCATATTTTGCGAAAATTTGGTTTTCCTCAAATTTTTTTTTTTGAGAGATCTGATAAATGTGAGAATTTCCTAAACTATTTCTTTCTCATTCTACCTCTACCATTCTACATATTTCAAACTGAACCAACAAAAATATGTGAACTTTCTACATGTTTCCTATTATTTTCCTTTCCAACGTCCAATTATAAGAAGTTTGAAAATCAAAATTTTTAAAAATACATAATTCGTTTAAAAAAAAATGGTGATGTGGCCATCATGTTACTTTCTCCGACTTGATGGTATCATAGCCATTTACATTTACGTTTTCATAGTTTATTGAAATCATATTTTAAATGTACGAGCGTTGCGTAAACTCGGCTGAAATTGACGTTTAAAACGTCAAAATTATGAAACATGGAACAATTATACTTCAAATTCAAAAACTCGGTTTCCTCAAAAACTAACGAGATTTCGAAAAAAACTTATTCTTTAGAAGTTGTTCATTTTGGTACTCTCTACAATTATTATTAACACAAATTTGCTGTAACTATTATCGTTTTATAATTATAAACCAAAAATTGAAAAAAAAATAATACATTTTTTTCTCGAATAGCAATGATTTTATGAAAAATGTTTTCAAGCAAAAGATGTTCATTTCTTTGTTGTCTTCAATGGATGTTTAAATGTTTTGTGATATTTTTCATATTTAAGAAAATATTGCCAAAAAACAAAAAACAGTTAAGGTAAACACCCACTTCCGGTGTACGAAATTTTACCAAAAGCTTTCCAGTTCTTCAGATTATCAAATAAGACGTATGTTGAAAGTTTCATATCAATTGCTGTATTAGTTTTTGAGATACAGCGCACACAGCCACAATTTTTTTTTTCCAGAAATTGTTGAAATGGCATCTAGGGAACCCAAAACGGATATTTCCGTAAAAAAAAATTTTCAAAAAAAAATCACGATCACAATACTTTCTCGTACTTCGTAACGGAGAAAGTAATAAATGGATTTTCAAAAACGTAAGTTACTTTAGAAGGCTGATATTTTCTTAATTAGGTATAATTTTTATGATTTTTTTCCTACACGTTTCCTACCTTTTCTCTTTCGATATCTGAATGTTCGACGTCTCGAAAATCAAACATTTGAAACGTCAGCAACTCGCTTGAAAATTGGTGAATTTTCAAACACCAAAGGTATTTTAGAAGACCGAGAATAATTTTTGGAAAAAACACATTTTTACGTTTCCAATTTTTTTAGCCGAATCTCGAAAATCAAAAGTTTCAAAAATCTCTTGAAGAGAGACGGTTTTTAAAACCCCAACTTATTTTAGAAGATTGAAGTTTTGTTAATTAGAACTAATTTTTGTAAAAAAATTCCCACGTGTTTCTTAGATTTTAATTTTTCTTTATTTTCCAACGTCCCAAGTATTAGTTGTTCGAAAATCAAAAATTTAAAAAAAATGTAACTCTCTTGAAAAGATGTGTATTTTCAAAATCTCAACTTATTTTAGAAGAATAATGTTTTGTAAATTAGACTTGATTTTTAAAAATTTCAAAAATTTGTAACTCTCTTGAGAGGAAGTGTATTTTCAAAATCTCAACTTAATTTAGAAGAATAAAGTTTTGTCAATTAGACTGATTTTTTGAGAAATTTTTCCTACACGTTTCCTATTTTTTTTTATATTATTTTCTTTTCCAACGTATTATTTGCTAGAAAATGAATAATAAAAAAAAATGTAATTCGTTTAAAAATAAGTGGATAAAACCAAACTTTTTTGAGATGATATTTTCTTAAGTAGGTTTAATTTTTGTGAAATTGTTTCTACACGTTTCCTATTTTTTCTCTGCCAATGTCCAAATGTTGGACAACTCGAAAATTAAATATTTGAAACATCTGCAACTCACTTGAAAATTAGTGAATTTTCAGAAACCAAAGTTATTTTAGAAGAGGGAGATTAATGTTAAAAAAAAAACATTTTTACGTTTTCAGTTTTTTGTCCGATGACGTTTCAGAAAACAAAATTTTCAAAAATCTGTAACTATCTTGAGAAGAGATGGATTTTCAAAACCCCAACTCATTTTAGAAGAATCTACGCTTTTTTTTCTGTTCCAACGTCCAAGTACTAGTTATCAAAAAATTCAAAAATTTGTAACTCGTTTAAGAAAAAATAAATTTTCAAAATCCAAAGTTTTTTGCGCTCGTCGTGCTGCACTCCTACTCGTGCCAAATATACCCTTTTATTAAACTTGTATAATAATGTACTATTAAACAATCAAAACGTACAATTTTACATAATGGCCAGCCACATCCAATTTTTTATATTATGTTGAAATTTTGTATTATTTCATTTGACTTTTAAAATGTAATTGTTTTATTTATCATGATAATGAATACACTGTAATATATTGAGCATAACGTCCATCCATTATTTGTTCACGTAATACACTGTTTTTTAACACGTGAATTACGTTTAAACGACGACGTGGGTGGATTTTCTAAAAATAGCCGCGTTTGCGTAACTAGTTCTTGAATTCAAACAGGCTGTTATTTTCATTTAATTGCCATTATAAGTTATTCTGTTGGTGATCGATCGGTTGAGATCGAAAGTGTTTCTAGGATATCTGATTCATGCTGTTATTCGAGTAAGAGAAAGAATTACATTTTTCTGTATTAGAACGAGAAAGAGTCGCCAATTGGTTCGCAATAATGGTTCTATTATAGCAATAATCGGAAATTAGTATCGAGGTTTTCTTCATTTCGTATTAATTACTACTATTTGTTGAAAACCTTGAGCGCTAACAATGTTTTTGTATTCAAATTGAAAATTGCGCTTTTAAGTTTTAGTTTGACGGTTATTCGTTTCGTGAATATAATAGTTATTTATGCACCGAGTTCGTAATGATTGCTATTAAAACACTAGGTAGAGAGTTACGAGCAGTGTTGCCAGATTGGGGTTTTTTTTCCCCAAAATGGGGGTAAATTATTGTCTTGGGGAGTATTTTGGGGAACTTCAATCAATGGAGTATTTTTTGGGGTGGGTATTTTATACGAGGGGTATTTTTGGGGAAATTAATGAACATGTTATTACATTTGCTATACTCGGCGCGCCGACCAGGTGGTATGATCACGTTGTGTTCACCCCGCGTCCTCGTGATAGTGCGTCGAGACTTTATAAAAAGCCTGATTCACACAGCCTTGCCACATTTTAGTTATGTGCCGGAAATATAAATCTTTCTACTTTAACCCACAAATACTAACTAGGTATTTACCACTTCCTAATTAATTGTAATTGAAAAAGGCTGATTTAAGGATAGATCGTAATCACTACATTTAAATAAGACAGAAAAACGAGAACACATGGCATACAACGAGCCTGATTAAAAATTTAGGCTGGGTGACACACGCTTCACATACGTTGGCGCTGACCAATCAGCGAACTTCACGCGAAAATCACGCAAACCCATGATACCACCGATTCGGTGCGCTGAGTATAGAAATCATCATTACCATACAGAAGTCAGTCATATTCCTCAGCAATGAGGAAAAACCTGTAATATCATTTATGGAAGTTGTCATAGGGATTCTGTTATTGCCGTTTTCGTAATTTTGTTACCCCCAATGAGATGCTGCACTTTCATTTAAAAAATATGTATATGTGTCGAAAAGAAGACGAATATATTGAGGATGAAGATGATCCCGAATTTTTGATTTTCTGCAGTTTCTGTATAACTGAATAATTTTTCTATATTTTGGTTTAAATTTCCGATTTGTTTGTTAAAATTTTAAATTTTTTGGTCGGCATTTGTTTCTTTTTTAGGGCCAAATTTTTTATTTTCTGCCCTATATTTCAACCTGAAATATTCACTTTTCACGGTATTTTCGAGTTTTGGATTTTTTGTCCTTTATCTTTTTTAAACATTTTCGCGTTTCTAGTTGGCAATTTATTTTGAGTCAGAGTTATTTTTATGACTGAAAATGGCAAATTATTTTTCTTTTGCTTGATTTTTCATATTTTTATTTTTTTAGACCAGAAAATTTATT
Source organism: Ocypus olens (assembly GCA_910593695.2). Taxonomy (NCBI): domain Eukaryota; kingdom Metazoa; phylum Arthropoda; class Insecta; order Coleoptera; family Staphylinidae; genus Ocypus; species Ocypus olens. The sequence continues at coordinate 8,601,183 of OU343053.1, read as the reverse complement.
TTTATTTTTGCTTATAGTTTAGATGTTTGGTCTGCATTTTTGATTTCTTTATTTGTTCTAACTTTTAGAGTTTTTGATTTTGGTCAAAATTTTTTAAATAGTTTATTGAAATTTTCTACATCTTTCATTTTTCGATTTTTTTAGTTTTTTTTTATCTTAATTATTAATTTTAATGTTAATGAGCGAATTTTTGATTGGTTTACACTCTTGTTAATTTTTATGTGCGATTTTTGTTTTGTTTTAAGGGTATTTTCGAGTTTTTTGTACTAAGTTTTTGATTGTTTGTCCTTCATTTTTAATTTTTTTTACCCTAAGTTATTGTTTTTATGGGCGAATTTTTTTTAATTACTTTCGAGTTTTGAGTTTCGGCAATTTATTTTGGGATAAAGTTTCAATTTTTTAGCAAATTTTATTTCTTACATCAGAATATTTGATTGTTTGTTTATATTTCAGATGTTAGGTTTGTGTTTGTCATTTCTTTGTTCCAAATTTTAGAGTTTTTGACCTGTAAACCAAAATTTTCGAATATTTGGTTAATTTTTTTTTCTGGTCTGCATTTTTTATTTTTGCCGAGAGTTTACGATTTTTGGTCTAATTTTTTTGCCTATATTCTTAGTTTTTTTTTACCTTGATTATATATTTTAACGAGCGAATTTTTGATTGGTCTATACTTTAGGTTTTTAACCTGAATTGTTGATTTTTGTGAGAGAACTTTTTGCCGGTATTTTCGAGTTTTGTATTTTTTTTCCTTATCTTTTTTTAAACATTTTCGCGTTTCTGGTTGGCAATTTATTTTGAGCTAGAGTTATTTTTGGTGCCGAAATTGGCAAATTATTATTCTTTTACTTGAATTTGTAATTTTTTGGTCTGCATATTTTTATTTTTTAGACCAGAAATTTTATTTCTTTTATTTATATTTTAGATATTTGGTCTGCATTTTTTATTTCTTTGTTTGTTCTAACTTTTAAAGTTTTTTTATTTCGATTTTGGTCAAAATTTTTTAATGGTTTGTTGAAATTTTCTACATTTTTAATTTTTCGATTTTTTTAGTTTTTGTATCTTAATTATTAATTTTAACGAGCGAATTTTTGATTGTTGATTTTTATGAGCGACTTTTCTTTTGTTTTGAGGGTGTTTTCGAGTTTTTTGTACTAAGTTTTTGATTGTTTGCCCTTCATTTTAGATTTGTTTAACCTGAATTATTATTGTTTTTATGGCCGATTTTTTTTTTAATTACTTTCGAGTTTAGAGTTTCGGTAATTTATTTTGGGATAAAGTTTCAATTTTTTAGTCTGCATTTTTTATTTTTTTACATCAGGATATTTGATTGTTTGCCTATATTTCATATGTTTGGTCTGTGTTTTTAATTTCTTTGTTCCAAATTTTAGTTTCTGGCCTAAAACCAAAATTTTCGAATATTTAGTTAAAATTTTCGTTTTTTTTCTGGTCTTCTTTTTTTATTTTTGCCAAGAGTTTACGATTTTTGGTCTAAATTTTCGATTTTTTGCCTATATTCTTAGTTTTTTTTTTTTACATTGATTATAAATTTTAACGAGTGAATTTTTGATTGGTCTATACTTTAGATTTTTAACTTGAATTGTTGATTTTTGTGTGCGAACTTTTGGCCAGTATTTTCGAGTTTCTTTGACCAAATTTTTTATTTTTTGCCCTTCATTTTGGATGTTTTAACCTGAATTATTGTTTTTACGAGCAAATTTGTTGAATTTCGGCAATTTACTTTGAGGTAAAGAGTTTTGGGGCTGAAAATGGCAAATTATTTTCCTTTTGCTGGAATTTTCAATTTTTAGCCTGCATTTTTATTTTTTAGAGCTGGGTTTTTGATTTTTTTTTGCCTATATTTTAGATGTTTTTGACAACTAAACCAAAATTTTCGATTTAGTTGAAATGTTTTGAATTGTATCTTTGACTGCATTTTTTTTTTCGCAAGAGTTTTCAATTTTCAATTTTTTACCAATGTTTTTAGTTCTGTTACCCTAATTATTAATTTTAATGTTGTTTAATTGTTGATTGTAATGAGTGAATTTTTGGTCGTTATTTTCGAGTATTTTGGTCCAAGTTTTTGTTTTTTGCCCTGTAATTTAGATTTTGCAGACTGAATTTTTGATATTTTTGGCTTATACTTGGTTTTTGTATTAATTTTAGGTTATTTATTTAATTTGAATTTTTTTTTGTTTTAGTGGTTGTTTTAAGATAAAACTAATATACTTTAATGTTTAGATAGAAAATACAAAGTGCGCGATTTGTGTTTAAGGAATTACTTAATTTTCAAATATTTCGATTCGATTATTGATTTTTTTTTCGAAAATTTTAAATCAAAAAAATAATTTTTGCAGTCAATTTAGTTTTTTTTTGGTAATTGTTAAATATAATACTTTGGCCCGGAATTAAACTGATCACCCGGTATTACTAGAACTGTTTGGAAATTATGAAAAAAAAATGCGAACAATTTTAAGTAGTTAATTAGCGATGCTTTCCGAAAAATTAAAGAATTATTTTAATTATTTGGAGGATACCACAGCACGATTAAATATTTTTTTAATTTTGGCCTTTTTGTACTACCTACATATTTTCGGAAAAACGGAGTTCTTCAATCCATGGGGTATTTTTTGGTGAGGGTATTTTATGCGTGGGGTATTCTGGGGGGTTTTTATGAAATATTTGGGGAAAGTTAAAAATTACTCCTGGCAACACTGGTTACGAGGACGAGTCGAACGAGAAACATTAATTTACCATCCGGGATAAATATCTGGTTGATTTTTAAACAGCGGCAATTGAAAAAAAAGCATATCTAGATGTTAGAAATTAAAAAGCAAATCTAGATGTCGTTGGTAATTAAAAAGAAAAATTATTCAAATCTAGATGTCGCTGGCAATTCAAAAGAACAATTATTCATTCGGCATTCACTTCGTGGTACATTTTCAATTTCGATAAAAAGAAAACAAAAAAATAAATCAACTACAATGCACGAGCTTTCAGTGAACATTGGTTCCATCCCGGTGAGGCTGGGAACAATTAAAAATATTATTATTGTTATTAAAAGATTCGCAAATTGCAATTTCAGCACAAACTAATCGACCTAACGATAAACGCTACGAGATTTCTCCTTGACTTGTAAAATAATCCTAATCGTCCGGTGAATCCTCTCTCGCTGGAAAAAGTACCAGCGGCGCCAATCGACAGGACTTTCTTGGGTTTCTCCCGCTAGGAAAAATGTTAAAATTTCAAGTATTTTTACAACTCTTAATTAAGGAATTGTGCGGCGCATTAAAGCCGCTTGCGGTCGCCAATTAAAACGTGTAAACCTTGAAAGTGCGGCATTATTTATTCGGAAAATGATGGCTACGAGAAAGACACGTGAGTTTGCAATCGCTGTTTAATGGTCTCTTAAAAAAAAAATCAGTGCAGAGAAATTTGCATTTGCGCAAGAGAAATTGGATTGTGTGGTGTGTATTATTGGTCGGGAACGTGTTGCGTAGGCCGATTGCAATATGAATGTAGTCCTGAAGAGGCTCTTAAAGTGGTAATCATTCGAGCTTAACGATGTCGAAACGAGAATTTTATTTTTTGTAATTTTTCATTCGTTCTTAATTGTATTATTATAGTTAATGGGCTTGGTTGGATACAATATACAGGGTGATTTGGTTTTTATCTGAAAATACTTTTCTGGACTTTTTGATTTGAAAAAATAAGCGCTTCTAATTCGTCTCAAAATTTGCTAATTGAATAAGTATTACATATTTAAAATTGCCGATTTTATTTTTTTTATAGAACAAATAATGAAGGGTTTGAAATAAAACAGGTATAAGTGCTTTTTTTAAATTTGAGTTAAGTGCAGATTATCATGGTTAAGTGTAGTACAATTCAGATTAAAATAGGTTTTAGTGCCCATTGGCAAGAAATAGCATTTTGAAATTTTGTAGATTTAATTATCTCAAAAACAAGCATTATTGCACTTATACCCGTTTAACCCTTCAGTTATAAACACGCGGTAGTGGCAGATGACCAAAATTTTCGATTTAACTGTTAAAATTTTCGACTGTTTGGTCCATATTTTTTATTTTTCGGGCCGAATCATTCATTTTTTAGATATGTGACCTTTTTTTTTCTCGATTTTTTCGTTTACTTTTTTTATCTTTTAGCCTAAATATCCTTAATTTTTCAATTTCTTCGCCCACATTGTACATTTTACTGTTATTTTCAAATTTCTGGTCAAAAACTTATTTTTGGGGGCTGAAATTATTTTGCTTCTACCTAAATTTTATTTTTTTTTTGTCTGCGTTTTTTATTTTTAGATTAAGATTCTTGATTCTTTGGCCCATATTTTAAATTTTTGGCCTAAATATTCTTTATTTCGATCAAAATTTTCGATTTTGTTGTCTGCATTTTTATCTTTACGGCCGATATATTTTATATTTTCGATTTTTTTCGGTTGAAATTTTTGGTCTTTCGGCCGAAAATTTCTTTATTTTGGCTTAAATTTCCTATTTGTTTGTTGAAATTTTCTATTTGTTGGTCCACCACTTTCATTTCTAGGTACGAATTTTGGATTTTTGGTGTTCATTTTATATTTTTTGTCCCATATTTTAGATTTTCTTAACCTGAATTATTGATTTTATTGTGCGTTTTTATTTTCGAATTTATCGTCCGAACTTATTTTAAGCTAAAAAGAATTATAATGAAAATGCTAAATTATTTTTCTTTTGTTTGTATTTTCAAATACAGTCTGCATTTTTATTTTTAGACCAGGATTTTTGATTTTCACCGATATTTTATATTTGCTCCAAATTTTTGATTATTTTGGCCAAAATATTCGATTCGTTTGTTGAAATTTTCGATTTCTTGGTCGGCATTTTTTTATTTTTAGACCTGAGAATTGAATGCAGACGAAAAAATCGAAAATTTTAACAAACAAAACGCGAAAATACCCGAAAAAAAATTCTGGCATATAAATCAATTATTCTTTATTTTAGCCCACATTTTTGATTGGTTTATTGTAATTTTCGATATTTCAGCATTTTTGATTTTCAAGCCCGATGTTCTGGTCAAAATTTTTGATTTTTTGTCCTACATTTCAGTTTTTTTTTACCTAAAATATTAATTTTTACACGGAAATTTTTGATTTTATCTAAAAATAAACCCCATATTTAAATTAAAACCCACTGAAACAAAGAATATAAAATTAAATAAATAACCTAAAATTAATACAAAACCCTTGAAATTACAGGTCAAAAAATTCAAAAATGTAGGTTGCAAAATGTAAAATAAAGGGCAAAAATTTAAAAAAAATCCGCAAAAAAATCAAAAATTTCCGCGTAAAAATCAATAATTCAGGTTAAAAAATCTAAAATGTAGAACAAAAAGTAAAAAAAATGACCAGAACGTCGGGCTTGAAAATCGAAAATGCTAAAATTTCGAAAATTTCAACAAACCAATCAAAAATGTAGGCCAAAATAAAGAATTATTGAATTATATGCGAGAATTTTTTTTCGGGTATTTTCGAGTTTTGTTTGTTCAAATTTTAGATTTTTTGGTGTGCATTTTTTATCTTTAGGTCCAAGTTTTCGATGTTTTGTCTAAATTCTCAGGTCTAAAAAAAATGCAGACCAAGAAATCCAAAATTTGAACAAATTAGTCGAATATTTAGGCCAAAAAAAATCAAAAATTTGGAACAAATCTAAAATATGGGCAAAAAAATCAAAAATCCTGGTCTAAAAATAAAAATGCAGACCAAATATTTCAAAATACAAGCAAAAGAAAAATAATTTACTATTTTCAGCCCCAAAAATAACTCTTTTTAGCTTATAATAAGTTCCGACGAGAAATTCGAAAATAATAGCAAAAAAATAAAAAAATTCGCGCAATAAAATCAATAATTCAGGTTAAGAAAGTCTAAAATGTGGACAAAAAATACAAAATTAAGACCAAAAAAATCAAAGTGGTGGACCAAAAAATTAAAAATTTTAACAAACAAAGCGAAAATTTCAACAAACAAATCGGAAATTTAAGTCGAAATAAAGAAAATTTCGGTCGAAAGACCAAAAATTTAAACCGAAAAAAATTGAAAATACAAAATATAGGCTAAAAAAATCTACAATATGGCCTAAAAAGGTGGAAAATTAGACAAAACATCGAGAACTCAGGCGTAAAGATAAAAATGCAGACAACAAAATCGAAAATTTTGAAATAAAGAATATTTAGGCAAAAAATTTAAAAAAATCTAAAATATGGGCCAAAGAATTAAGAATTCTAATCTAAAAATAAAAAACGCAGACAAAAAAAAATCGAAAATTTATTTAGAAGCAAAATATTTTACTACTTTCAGCCCCCAAAAATAAGTTTCTGACTTGAAATTTGAAAATATTAGCCAAAAAGTACAAAAAATTCGCACAATAAAATCAATCATTAAAGTTAAAATATCTAAAATATAGGACAAAAAATACAAAATTTAGACCAAAAATCTAAAATTCGGAACTAAAAATCAAAATGGTGGTCTAAGAGGACAAAATTTTTAACAAACAAACAAAACAAAATAATAAATCATAATGATAATAATATATTCGGACTAAAAAATCGAAAAATTCAACGAATAAAACTCGAAAAAATTCTCGCATCAATAATTCAGGTTAAAATATCTAAGAAATCAAAAATTCGGAACTAAAATTAAAAATTCGGCCCGAAAAATCAAAAATGGGAACTAAAAAGTCGAAAATTTTAACAATTAAATCGAAAATTTAGGTCAAAATAATATTCTTTAGGCCAAATGATCAAATGTTTAGATCCAAAAAAATCTAAAATATAAGCTTAATAATAAAAAAGCAAAATATTCTAGTAACAAAATTATTTAAATTAGTCTCAAAAATCACTCTATTGCTCAAAACATTTTTTTAATATATCTAGTGATATATTCATCCATTTATTAACTGGTATATAAATAAGTAGAATAAGGAGATTGTACTTCCAGTTATGTTTTAAACTGGCAGTACAATCTCCTTATTCTACTTATTTTTTTAATAGCAAAACATTTTTTTAAATTTTCTTTTTAAATGATAAAAAAATGAAACTAATCTTAAAAAGAGTTCAAATAAAACAATTCACTTGGTTAGTATCACTGTCAGTAGCGGCTCGTGGAACATGTTTCCCGCCTCCTTTTTTGAAGAAAGAAAGAACGATAAATCTTCATAGTCCAAGATTATTTTGAGTTGTTAAAGTTCATAATTTAAAAAACCTGAAAATATGATTTATGTGTACTTTCGATTTATCGTGCGTTTACATTTTGTCTCAGACATGCATTAAATCTGAGACACGATTCTTCGTCCACGTAACCTCATCACTAAACAATACACTCGGAAAACAAAAATATGCGTTTTTTTTAATTCGCACAGCCAGTTGTTTTTTTTTTCTTAAGTATACCTCTCGATTAAACTTTCTCGTTAAGTCTTTACTAGTTTCGAAATCGACGCACTCGAGCAGGAAGCTGACACCACAGTCTTTATTTCGATAATCAAATCAGGCAGTAGACTAACAGCTGTTTAATTGGCACTATTTTATCAATAGTGCATGAGCGAAAAAACCGTAATGATCCAATTTAAATTTAATATGCTTAACTGAAACCTGGAGCAACTAAAATAATGCACAATTTATAAAATTAGGAAAATATCAACAAATCGCTACTTTTCTTAGAAAACTTCAGGCAGATGGAGGAGTTTCCATCCTAGTTGACAATAAAATTAATTGTGTAATGCGCTAAATATGACCAACAACTGGCTCGTACGCGCGATGACGCACGTCGTCGCGCGTACGAGATGAGCCAGAATTTATTTGGCACCAAATGCACGTTCAGAGAGCGACCGTTCCTGCACCCCTCCAACCGCACACCTCTCCGCGGTACCCTATATCCTAACAAAATGCCGTGCCAGGCGGAAACTGGCACCGTTAACGGCGCGCCGCGGCGTTGCGTTGTGAAACAACTGCATTGCGATTTTTCTCTATTCATTAAAGTTATGCAGGCGTTGTTTAACATTTAAACTGGCGAAAAAGAATTTTTAGAATTACATAAAAATCCTTGCTGCTACTGAAATTAGAGGTAGTGCCATGGCTCCTTGCCTCTACATAACGAGCCACTTCTGGTGTTGTCTTGCTCCTTTAATACGCGCTTCCACAAAGAACACGCTTATCTAAAATTTCTGCAAAGCTGTCTTACTTTTTAATATTTTTTTTAAATAACTTACCACAATCTGTAAATTCTCTCCCTTACCCTAAATTCAATAATATCATGAAAAGTTATTTATTAAGAAAGGCTTTCTTCAGTATTGAGGAGTGCATAAAAAATGATTTTTTAGACTGTGTATAATTTTTTAATTTATTTTGATTTTAGTTTTAACTTTGATTTTAATTAAATTAACGATTTTTAATATGTTTGTACCTTTTATAAAATATTTTATTTTTTACAATATTATTTACAAATATCTATGTATCTTTTCGGGCAGTATGAACTCTGTATAGATGTGCATTGTTTTTTTCTATACACTTTTCTTTGACGTTTGTAAACATTGGTAATAACAATAAATCACTTACTTACTTACTTCTTCAATATTCTGCGATAAAAGTTAACGGTTGTTACTCCTTTATAATTAACATTGAAAGAGCTGATTGCCACAATATTCTACAATTGTGTTCACTTTATAATCAAAATATTTGTTAAAATTAGAGTTCCAGGAGGACTTGTGCATAATATTTAGTTCCCCTATTAAAGTTTGTAGTGCTAAAATTCTTGAGGCATTTCCTGTTCGGCGAAGTTTCAGAGGTGAATTAATTAATTATAATCTATAATCTGATAATTACGGCCACACATTGAACATACCAATTTATCAACAGGTTTTTTTTTCACACGGGGAATACACCTTACATAATTGATGGTCAACCAGTTTCTTCGCCGCTATCATAAAGATTTATGAGAGGAACAGCTGATTATAATTAGGCGGCGCCGGGCAGTTCAGGCGATAATTTACCTAATAATAATGGATGCGATAACAGAAAATCGATAATTAATGGGGTAGCTTGACATTACAACAATGTTTTGCATTGTCATAATCGATAACAGAAAAACGGTAATTAGGTGAGTAGCTTTTAAGGTTATAAAAACATGATGTTCATGACGTTACGTCACTGTCATTAAGTTTTAATTTTTACAATTACTCTTGTAGCAAACCAAACTATTCAGCTTGTAATAAACCATAACTTTTCCTTATCCTTATTATTATTATTTCATTCGATAAATTATCTACCCAAATATACCGCGACCTTGGATGAATTATCAAAAACGCATTTTTTTCGTACCTTTTACCTTTTAGTAATAGGTAACAAGGTACTCAAAAAACTATTTTTTGATAACCTCGATCTAGGTATATTACTACCGATAATTATATTGCAATCAAATGTTACATTACGTTTTGGTTAAAAGAAAAATACAGTTTAACATAATCATAAGTTAACTGAATTAACCCTTTCAGCCCTGGATTTTTAAATTTGAAAAAAAAACATTTTTTGTTAATTATTATTGATGGGGAGCTTCTTAAGATCATAAATACCAAATTTGAACTGATTTGATTAATTAGTATAGGAATTAATTAGTGAGGCTTTGTTGAAGTGACATCTAGTGATAAGCAGCAAAAATATGGATTGTCATAGTAAGTAGAGACATGTAAATGTTGCGGTGGCAATTGCTACCACCAGGGCCGAAAGGGTTAACTCAAAATGACAAATTCAGACCTTTCCTCCACTCGGTTCCACACTGTAAACAGGCAAAATGTTTTCCCCTCCAAGGAAATTACCTACCTTTGGCATCACCCTCAACCCTACTACCGCCGTCCGCCTGGCTCACCACCGACTGTTTAATTTGTTTAATACTTCTCCTAAAAATAAAATTAATATAATTTATTATAAAATTAACATTTTTAATTACTCTTGGGTTTATAAAAATTATAAAAAACGAAAATTTACTAACGTTATTCAACGGGGCTCGATCCACGGACCTTACGATTGCGAACCAGAGACTTTACCAATGCGCCACGGATGGTACATAAAAATACAGCAAATAAAAAAAAACCTTTTTTCTCGAAAACGGCTGAATAGTGCGCCCTATTACTTACACCTGTTACACTCCCAGTCGTGACCTACACGTGTGCCAAAGATGGATCAAATCGGTGAGTCACACATCTGATCCTCCCCTTGTTAGTGCTCCAGTGGTATATGTGATTTTGTGGCGTAATCAGACTCGGTGTTATCTTAACGTTATCCGCCGGTTGACCCCAGTTAGTGACCCCTCCGGCGTGATATCGTTATCCGCTGGTTGACCCCAGTTAGTGACCCCTCCGGCGTGATACCATTATTCGCCGGCTGACCCCAGTTAGTGACCCATGCCTTGACGTGGCACTGGGGCTCAGATAAGTACAAAAACTGTTTAATCGATCCTCTGAGTACTAATCGATTAGGTGCTTTGCCGCGAGCACCTTGCCAGGGACCCCTGTGCCTCGCAAATCGCCTACCCATCGTAAAAGGTCCAGAAAGTAGCAATGCTGTACTTAGTTGCCAACATCGAGTACGTGGAAGTTAATAATAATAATAATAATAATTCTTTATTCTTGTAGTGAGATACAGATTAGTACAAGTTAAATATACAAATCAATGTTCACACAAGTATTGTCAAAAGTGTACTTATAGATGGAGCGAGTGTACTTTTACTGACTAGATTTCTACACATTTGCGATACAACGTGAGATAAAAACTTAAATATATTTATTCTATTGCTACATGATGTTATAGGTCACTTAATGTGTATAATTCCTTATCCAATAAGTATTGTTTTAACATTGATTTGAAGAGTTTCAAACTAGTTATATTTTTTATGTGACTAGGTAATTTATTAAAAAAGTTGTTTACTAATACATGTGTCTCACTGTTACAGAACCCCATTGTCACCTCTGCCTGAGGTAAGCCGGCAATACAGTTTGTGCCGGCAATACAGTAGAGTGCGTTCGTTGATGAGAAAGCTATATCGTCTGTATTTCACTAGAAGCGTTGGTCGGAAATCACTGCTGGGCAATCTTTCTCCTGTGTTTGTTTCTTTTGTTTTTTTTTCTGCTTAAATCTATACCAAGTCTAATATTTACAATTAAATAAATAATGGACGAAGACCCTCCATATATAGCTGAATCAAAACTGTGAACATGCCTCCGACAAGGATCGAACCTGCAACCTCCAGATCTGGAGGTTGCAGGAATACCTATTCAGGTATGAAAATAATCGTCAGACGTCACCAGAATAGTGGAAAGACTGTTGAGCTTCCGAAGTGAAGAGCAGCATTGAGCGCGCGGCATCTTTTGCGGTCCAGCTGACGGACTTTCCACCAGAACAAGAGGTTCTTAAGAAATTCTCGTCCCAGTCCTGGAAATAAAGTCTTGAAAAAAGAGTCCTGATAAAAGCCGCGAAGAAAAGTCCTGAGAAATAGTCTCCATACAAAATATCAGAAATAAATATCCCGAAAAATAGCCGCAAAAAATCCTGAAAGAAAGCTAAAATAAGTCCTGAGGAAAGTTCAGAAAAAGAGTTTATGAAATATCATAAAAAATTGTCCTTGAAAAATTGCCTTGAAAATAACATGTTTAAAAAATAAACAAAAAAAATTCGGCATTGTAAAAAGTCCTGAAAATGGTCCTTAAAAAGATCTGTAGAAATTATCCTGAAAAAGAAATCCCAAAGTGTCTTGAAAAAAATCCTGCAAAATGGCTTAAAATGAGTTCTTAACAAAATTCCTGAAATAGAAAGTTTTCAAAATAGTCTTGAAAAAAAGTACCAAAAATATCTGAAACAGTCCTTAAAAAGGTCATGAAAAGGAGAATTCTAAAAAATGTCATGAAGAAAATTCTGAAAAAAATCTTGAAATATCATAAAAAAATTGTCTTGAAAAATTGACCTGAAAATTTTAAAAAATAAACAAAAAAAGAGTTTTGAAAAAATGTCCTGCAAAAAGGCCTAAAATAAGTCCTTAACAAAATTCCTCAAATAAAAAGTTTTGAAAATAGTGTTGAAAAAAAGCTAAAAATATCTGAAAAAGTCCTTAAAAAGGTCCAAAAAGGTCATGAAGAGTGGAAATTTTTTTTCTAAAAAAAAATCGAAAAGTCCCGAAAACGTTCCGAAAAAAAATCCCGTTTTTGAAAATAAATCCTGAAAGAAAAAGTCCTAAAAATAAGTCTTTAAGTCCTGAAAAAGAATCCTGGCAGAAAGGTCTTTTAAAAATGCCCTTAAAAAAGTTCTGAAAACATTGTCCTGAAGTACCAAAAAGGCTAAAAGAACAAAAACCTGTTAAGGTAAATATTCGGAAATACGAAATTTTACCAAAGGCTTTTTAGTTCTTCAAATTTTAAAATAACACATGCTCAAAGTTTCATGATTTCATTTCTGTTTTGGTTTTTGAGATACAGCGGGCACATACATACAGACGTGTGACACACAGACGTGTGTAAGATGCCGACTGGCGATTAAACTACAAACGCGAAACGTGACTATAGATGGAAATTTTGCAGTTGATATATTTGTATATTATGGCTATTTTAATTAAATTTAATTTACAAAAACTGACGATTTCCATTTTCGAAAAAAAAATCTTTGAAGGTTTTAAACATATGCTCACATAAAACGAATTCTAAAAATTACGAACCCTGATTAAATATTCATATATTGGTCTTTATTTAGTTTATTCAATACAAAGTGATCACTGCTAATCGTTTTAGACTTAATTTTTCTTCTACTTAAAAAAATGTCAATTTACTTTCATTATTGATAGAATTCGAACACTTTCGTTGACACAAATAAACACCATCATTCTTACGACGAACACGTCTAAAGTTTCTGTTCACATAATTGACAAAATTCGGACACAAGAACAATCACCGACTGCATCCGGATGAAAGCGCAGCACTGCTGTGGAAGGAAACTTTTATTTACGTGTTTTTTTTTTCTCAGCGCCGACGATATTCAGGTCGAGAATCAAAAGCGTTTGGTTGAATGTTAAAAAAAAATCTATTATTAACGAGAGAAATTTTACATGGGATCTACAGAATTGTACACAATTTACATTTTCATAAATATTAACGCGACGTTTCGTCGCGTTTTACAAGACATCCATCTCCAAAAATTAATTGGCCAAGTTCACATTTACGCCGCCGTTTTCTAAAACTAAAGCACAAGGTCTCTTTTTTCTTCATTGGAACGGATCACTTTCATCGCGATTGGTAAAAAAAAGATTTTTTTTTAATTGCGTTGTGTCGGCGCGGTCATCCGTGGAACAATTGTTCGGCGTTTGGAATGGAGATCATTAACCGGTTTCAATTAAGTCCAAATAAATGTACAGTATGTCGAAATCGTTTTCTTATCAAAGTCACGTTTGCAATTTCAAACAACTTATTTATCATCAAAACAGGACGTTTTGGGGAATTAGGAATAGCTCGTGGTATATATGGAGCTTGTATTGGAAGCAGCTATCGATCTAACGCTTAATTTGTGTAGAATTATAAATTAATAATAAAATATGCCTATGCTAAATTATGTTTATAGGTTTATCAGTTGATGCTTGCTTGATTGAATTCCCGTTTTACACGATTTAGCGCGAATGACAGCTGTCGATGCGCCTTGAATTCGAAATACGTTACAATAATTTGTAAAATGTAACGAATAAAATCTTTAATAAAAACAAAATACAGAATTGTGAGAACGAATTAAATATTTATATACTCATTACTTGTATCACTATTGATACAACATTGGTTTTCAATAAGTTCTTAATCTTGATCTTAGTCTTTGTAAGACTTTTTGTTTTGACCCATGCCAGCCTGGCTTAAGAATCTTTAGATTTAATTTTGAAGTTTTATAAACAGATTCTGTTTTTATTAAAGATTTAATGCATCTGTAACAAGTGACGTTACCCAATTCAAATGAATAATGAAATTACAACACTTCCTCACGAAACCATCAAGTGATGGTAGTCATCATTTTAGCAGTTGATGTATTTTGGGTAAATGAATTCCATCGAGAACCAATCAAAGCGTTTGGAATGGCATTAAACTAAAACATTGTCATTCAACAACAACAACACTCTTCCGCATTTCATACGGAGAAACTAAAAACACGTGTTAACCCCTCTCTTCACAAACTGTTAACTTATCGATAATGAACACTCAGTGTCCGAAATATACATCTGGCCAAAAACAAAGACAGAATTTAATAATAATCTTCGCGTAATCAATAATCTCAGTTTGTTTCATTATCCAAAGGTGACCGCGGTAAGAAAACTTTGGGTGTGGACATACTGTATGACATTTTTAGGAATGGCCCCAGCCCTTCGTGAGCCTCTTCCACAGGCTCGGTTTGTCGATGTTGGGCGATGGCTGTTGGTCGGTGCGTATCTGTTCTAGGAAACCTACTGTTTGGTTGTTCGGGGCGTCGTTGCCGGCGTCGCCGATCTCTCGCAGGTCGCGCATCATCTTCTTCCTGATCGTCTTCTTCATGCTGAGGTGTCGCTCGAGGGTTTTGTACTTGTGCTTGGAGCGGTCGGTGCCGTCGCAGGCCATCCGCGGATTCTCCTTGTTGTCCTCTTTGTTGTTACCCCAGACGTCGCGGACATCCCTGATCATCCTCTCTGTGTTTGATGAAGTCATTTTTCATAATTATCTCTGAAACGAAGAGAAATAAAGATTATGTAAGGAATTATTATAGAAATTGAATATGATAAAAAGGCAATTTAGCACTCAAAATATATAATATCGAAAAAAAAATTGTTGATTTTCATTTTTCAAACGTTAAAATGTTCCGTGTGTCGTGCATCGTCTTTCAAAATGACTTAAGACAGTTTTCTGTAAAACCTCTGGAAGATGGTGAAATTGTGAATTTTATAACTTGAAGATAAAATTGTGCACATCAACTTTCACTTTGGAATTTCTCTAGCTGTACGTTATTGGATTTTGACTATTCAAACATCAAAATTTGCCCACGTGTATTGTCTTTCAAAACGACTTAAACAGTTTTCTGTGAAACCTCTGGAAGATAGTGAAATTGTGAAGTTTATAACTTCAAGATAAAATTGTGCACACCAACCTTCACTTTGGAATTTCTTTAGCTGTACGTTATTAGATTTTGACTATTCAAACGTCAAAATTTGCCCAAGAGTATTGTCTTTCAAAACGACTGAAGACAGTTTTCTGTAAAACCTCTGGAAGATAGTGAAATTGTGAATTTTATAACTTGAAGATAAAATTGTGCACATCAACCTTCACTTTGGAATTTCTCTAACTGTACGTTATTGGATTTTGACTATTCAAACGTCAAAATTTGCCCACGTGTATTGTCTTTCAAAACGACTGAAGACAGTTTTCTGTAAAACCTCTGGAAGATAGTGAAATTGTGAATTTTATAACTTGAAGATAAAATTGTGCACATCAACCTTCACTTTGGAATTTCTCTAACTGTACGTTATTGGATTTTGACTATTCAAACGTCAAAATTTGCCCACGTGTATTGTCTTTCAAAACGACTTAAGACAGTTTTCTGTGAATCCTCTAGAAGATAGTGAAATTGTGGATTTTATAACTTGAAGATAAAATTGTGCACATCAACCTTCACTTTGGAATTTCTCTAGCTGTACATTATTAGATTTTGACTATTCAAACTTCAAAATTTGCCCACATGTATTGTCTTTCAAGACGACTTAAAACAGTTTTCTGTGAAACCTTTAAAAGATAGTGAAATTGTGGATTTTATAACTTGAAGATAAAATTGTGCACATCAACCATCACTTTGAAATTTTTCTAGCTGTACGTTATTAGATTTTGACATTTCAAACGTCAAAATTTGCCCAAGAGTATTGTCTTTCAAAAGGACTTAAGACAGTTTTCTGTGAAACCTCTGGTAGATAGTGAAATTATTAATTTTATAACTTGAAGATAAAATTGTGCACATCAACCTTCACTTTGGAATTTCTCTAGCTGTACGTTATTAGATTTTGACTATTCAAACTTCAAAATTTGCCCACATGTATTGTCTTTCAAGACGACTTAAGAAAGTTTTCTGTGAAACCTTTAAAAGATAGTGAAATTGTGGATTTTATAACTTGAAGATAAAATTGTGCACATCAACCATCACTTTGAAATTTTTCTAGCTGTACGTTATTAGATTTTGACATTTCAAACGTCAAAATTTGCCCAAGAGTATTGTCTTTCAAAACGACTTAAGACAGTTTTCTGTGAAACCTCTGGAAGATGGTGAAATTGTGAATTTTATAACTTCAAGATAAAATTGTACACATCAACCTTCACTTTGGAATTTCTCTAGCTGTACGTTATTAAATTTTGACTATTCAAACGTCAAAATTTGCCCAAGAGTATTGTCTTTCAAAACGACTTAAGACAGTTTTCTGTGAAACCTCTGGAAGATGGTGAAATTGTGAATTTTATAACTTCAAGATAAAATTGTACACATCAACCTTCACTTTGGAATTTCTCTAGCTGTACGTTATTAAATTTTGACTATTCAAACGTCAAAATTTGCCCAAGAGTATTGTCTTTCAAAACGACTTAAGACAGTTTTCTGTGAAACCTCTGGAAGATGGTGAAATTGTGAATTTTATAACTTCAAGATAAAATTGTACACATCAACCTTCACTTTGGAATTTCTCTAGCTGTACGTTATTAAATTTTGACTATTCAAACGTCAAAATTTGCCCAAGAGTATTGTCTTTCAAAACGACTTAAGACAGTTTTCTGTGAAACCTCTGGAAGATGGTGAAATTGTGAATTTTATAACTTCAAGATAAAATTGTACACATCAACCTTCACTTTGGAATTTCTCTAGCTGTACGTTATTAAATTTTGACTATTCAAACGTCAAAATTTGCCCAAGAGTATTGTCTTTCAAAACGACTTAAGACAGTTTTCTGTGAAACCTCTGGAAGATAGTGAAATTGTGAATTTTATAACTTCAAGATAAAATTGTGTACATCAATCTTCACTTAGGAATTTTTCTAGCTGTACGTTATTAGATTTTGACATTTCAAACGTCAAAATTTGCCCAAGAGTATTGTCTTTCAAAACGACTTAAGACAGTTTTCTGTGAAACCTCTGGTAGACAGTGAAATTATTAATTTTATAACTTGAAGATAAAATTGTGCACATCAACCTTCACTTTGGAATTTCTCTAGCTGTACGTTATTAGATTTTGACATTTCAAACGTCAAAATTTGCCCAAGAGTATTGTCTTTCAAAACAACTTAAGACAGTTTTCTGTGAAACCTCTGGTAGATAGTGAAATTATTAATTTTATAACTTGAAGATAAAATTGTACACATCAACCTTCACTTTGGAATTTCTCTAGCTGTACGTTATTAAATTTTGACTATTCAAACGTCAAAATTTGCCCAAGAGTATTGTCTTTCAAAACGACTTAAGACAGTTTTCTGTGAAACCTCTGGAAGATAGTGAAATTGTGAATTTTATAACTTCAAGATAAAATTGTGTACATCAATCTTCACTTAGGAATTTTTCTAGCTGTACGTTATTAGATTTTGACATTTCAAACGTCAAAATTTGCCCAAGAGTATAGTCTTTCAAAACGACTTAAGACAGTTTTCTGTGAAACCTCTGGTAGATAGTGAAATTATTAATTTTATAACTTGAAGATAAAATTGTGCACATCAACCTTCACTTTGGAATTTCTCTAGCTGTACGTTATTAGATTTTGACATTTCAAACGTCAAAATTTGCTCAAGAGTATTGTCTTTCAAAACGACTTAAGACAGTTTTCTGTGAAACCTCTGGAAGATGGTGAAATTGTGAATTTTATAACTTCAAGATAAAATTGTACACATCAACCTTCACTTTGGAATTTCTCTAGCTGTACGTTATTAAATTTTGACTATTCAAACGTCAAAATTTGCCCAAGAGTATTGTCTTTCAAAACGACTTAAGACAGTTTTCAGTGTAACCTCTGGAAGATAATGAAATAGTGAATTTTAAAACTTCAAGATAAAATTGTACATCAACGTTCACTTTGGAATTTCTCTAGCAGTACGTTATTAGATTTTGACTATTCAAACGTCAAAATTTGCCCAAGAGTATTGTGTTTCAAAACGACTTAAGACAGTTTTCTGTGAAACCTCTGGAAGATAGTGAAATTGTGAATTTTATAACTTCAAGATAAAATTGTGCACATCAACCTTCACTTTGGAATTTCTCTAGCTGTACGTTATTAGATTTTGACTATTCAAACTTCAAAATTTGCCCACGTGTATTGTCTTGCAAGACGACTTAAGACAGTTTTCTGTGAAACCTTTAAAAGATAGTGAAATTGTGGATTTTATAACTTGAAGATAAAATTGTGCACATCAACCATCACTTTGAAATTTCTCTAGCTGTACGTTATTAGATTTTGACTATTCAAATGTCAAAATTTGCCCAAGAGTATTGTCTTTCAAAACGACTTAAGACAGTTTTCTGTGAAACATCTGGAAGATAGTGAAATTGTGAATTTTATAAGTTGAATATAAAATTGTGCACATCAACCTTTACTTTGGAATTTCTAAAGCTGTACGTTGTTATATTTCGATTATTCAAACGTCAAAATTTTCCTACGTGTATCGTCTTTCAAAACCACTTAAGACAGTTTAACTCTTAAATGAATGACAAAATTCGAAAAATTCTTCAAGAATCATATTGTACTTGTCAAGTAGATTTAGATGAGAGGATAACATGCATTCAACATTTAATTGTTTTCCGTATTTTTTTATGGTGGTTCTTGATCGAATGACCAGATTTTAATTTTTTTTCCAATAGAATCCAAAAATCGAAAATTTATGGATAAAGTGGAAAATTGAAGTTAGATCCTTAATTGTTTTCGATTTTTTTGAGCATAACTTCTAAATACATGACCAAATTTGGAAAATTAAATTATATTGAATCCAAAAAAATAGGATTAAGTCCTGAAAACATAGTTTGTTCTCAGATATTTTTGATCGCAAATATGTTAAGTCCATGGAAATTGCTCCGAGTTATCAATCAAATATATACTGCGATCATTATAGATGGTATTAGTTTATCGAAGTATTAGTTAAATTTTATTCAAAGTGAACACAGAATGTCATTTAATCAGCCCGTATATAGGGCTTGCTTAAAAGGCCATAAGCAACTACAGTAGGCAGTGGCGGCTCGTGGAACATTTTAATAGTAGAACCACTTACTATACAATATATTTTAAACTTTCTCGTATTTATGGATTTTCGAAATCGACGCACTAAAGCTGGAAGCTGTTGTAACAACAAAGAGTGACTGCCTGATTTATCTCCAAACTTCGCAAATCCATCTATAAATATTGTATTTTTGACATACTGGAAAATGACCGACGTACCCCCACTGGAAGCAAAATGTCAACACTCGAAACTTGATTTTTGGAAAAACGAAATTTGCATCTTGTGATTTAAAAAATTCTAAAAAAAAATAGTGACTGCCAGAATTAGCTTCAAACTTCTCAAATCCATACAGAAATATTGTATTTTTGATAAATTAGAAAATGATCGACATACCCCCGCTGGAAACAAAATGTCAGCCATCGAAACTTGATTAAAAAAAACAGAATCTGCATCTTGTGATTTAAAAAATAGTAAAAAAATAGTGACTGCCAGAATTAGCTTCAAACTTCTCAAATCCATACAGAAATATTGTATTTTTAACTAACTGGAAAAATGAAAGACATACCCTAGCTAGAAACAAAATGTCAACACTCGAAAGTTGATTTTTGGAAAAACGAAATTTGCATCTTGTGTTTTAAATAATTCTAAAAAAAAATAATGACTGCCAGAATTAGTTTCAAATTTCCCAAATGCACCCAGAAATATTGTATTTTTAACATACTGGAAAATGATCGACGTACCCCTACTGGAAGCAAAATGTCGACACTCGAAACTTGATTTTTAGAAAAACTAAATTTGCATTAAAATTTGATTAAAACAATTCTAAAAAAAATAGTGAGTGCCAGGAATAGCTTCAAACTTCCCAAACCCATCCAGAAATATAGTATTCTTAACATACTGAAAAATAATCGATACACCCCCGCTGGAAAGAAAATGTCAGCACTCGAAACTTGTTTTTTATAAAAACAGAATTTGCATCTTGTCATTTAAAGAATTCTAATAAAATAATGACAGCCATAATTAGCTTCAAACTTCCCAAACCCATCCAGAAATATAGTATTCTTAACATACTGAAAAATAATCGATACACCCCCGCTGGAAACAAAATGTCAGCACTCGGAACTTGATTTTAGAAAAATATAATTTGCATTTTGTGATTTATAATTTTAAAAAAAATAGTGATTGCCAGAATTAGCTTCAGACTTCCATCCAGAAATATTGTATTTTTGATATTCTGGAAAATGTTCGACATTTCCCACAGTATTTTTTTACGATTACCTAATTGTTTCATTTATGTACTCGATAGTACATGAGAAAAAAATGCTTATTCCGTAATGAACTAATTTTACTCATCATGTATGCCGCGGAAAATACGACAAGTGTCGTCGTCGTCATCGCACGAGATGAGACAGAATTGATTTGGGTCCAAATGCACCTTCAGAACGCATGTAAGACACTATTTATTTAAAAATTCTTGCTAAGATCGAAACTATAGGTAGTGCCATGGCTCCTTGGCTCTAGATGACGAGCCGCCCCTGACAGTAGGTACGGATAAACTGCAAAGAAGTTTACCATAATTTGGTTCTTTAAAAACTGAAAAAAAAATTAACTTGGTAATAAACTTCGAAGAAGTAACATAACCTTGATGGTTTTTTGAAAACCCAGAAAAAAACTGAACTTTTTGATTAACTCCAAAAAAGTAGCATAGCCTAGATGGTTCTTTAAAAACTGAAAATGTTCAGCTATAATTCTTTAATATTGATAAAAATGATTAATAATAATAATAATAGTTTACTGGTGCATACATTACATTAATATGCAGGATGTGAATTGGTTCATTTGCATGTTAAATTCTTAGTGTTAAAATAATTATGTTAAAAAAAGTGTAATTAATTTTGAAATTTTTTTAAGTTTTAAATATTTGTTCATCTATTTTTTACCAACTGATTTTAAAATTTCTAAAAGTAGTCTTCCCAGATTTTAACAGGATTATAAAATAGAATTTCTTCTAAGTAAATTTTGAAAGTTTGAAGTTTGTAGCTGATGTTTTTCTATTTTATTTATCATCTTGAAAAATTTGCAACTTGGAAACGCGGCAAGTCTGGTCCAAGTGCAATTATTTAGAAATATTGGTAATTCGTTATTTCATATTTTTATAGAATCATAAACTAGAATTGATTCTAAGTAAATTTTGAAAGTTTGAAATTTGTGGCAATTGCTCTTCTATTTTTTTTTTATGAACTTGAACAATTTTCAACCTGGAAATGAAAAATTTCTCAATAATTCTATGTTAATTTCAAATTCACAATTATTGTTTGCAATAATAAGAACCGTATCGCAATGAAATTACTCTATGAAAGAATTACGTTGGTGCAATTAATTATGCGGCGCCAATGGAAATATATACAGTAACGATTTTAACAACTTTATTAGCATTTTATTACAATATTTATGCATTTATAACTATTGCACTGGCTAATTAATACGGACGCAACTAGCACTAGATTTAATACATAAATTTGAATAATAACATCTATTCCATTTTTGAAATTTATTATTTTGCTTCCGCTACAATTATTTCTCCACACTGGTTTCTTTAGGCAAATTATAATATTTAAAAAATTAGGTAGACCTCATTATTCAAAATAATACCAGAAAATGGACTAATAATTAATGAATTTTCAGATTAAGATTCTAGTAAAATTGTCAATTATATAATAAAACTATATTTGGTTTCATTTGTTTTTTGACATATAGGGGAATATCTAGTGAGCCGTTGAAGATAATAAAAAATGATTTCAAATTCTTATTCTCCGATTTACCGAGATGCTAATTCAACAAGAAAGCAGTATTTGGTTTCATTTGTTTTTTTGACATATGGGTGAATATCTGGTGAACGGTTGAAGATAATAATAAAAAAAAATATTTAAAATTCTTATTTTCCGACTTATTGAAATGCCAATTAAACTAAAAAAAAACAGTATTGTCGATTTTTTCAGATTTTGAACGGCCTGTGCTTCTGGGGTGCAAGTCAGTCGGATTCAAATAAAATGGGCGATTTTTAATTTTGGACGAAATCATGAAAAGCTATAGAAGGGTCCCTTCTTACTTTTACTCAAAAATTGGTTTCGAAATGATTTTATAAAGAAATCACTGGTTTGATTCGGGGTTTCTATACGTCACTAAAAAGAGCTTCAGAAAATGTACTTGCGCAACCAGAAATGTTAATTTTAAGCCCGTGACATGTTCGCAAACGAAGATCGACAATTAAAAAAAATTAAAAAATCTCCTTTCTTAATAACCGTCGTAGACCTTTATGTAATACCTTTTTTCATGAGAAGAACGAGCCAATTAAAATTGTCATTTTTTAATTTTGGATGAAAAACTAGGGTCCCCCCTTCTTACATTTTCTCAAAAATTGGTTTCGAAATGATTTTCTGAAGAAACCACTGGTTTGATTCGGAGTTTCTATAAGTCACTTGAAAGATGGCTTCAAGATGCTTCAGAAAATGTACTTGCGCAACTACAAATGTCAATTTGAAGCCTATGACGCGTTCGCAAAGAGAGATCAAAAATGAAAAAAAATGAAAAAATCAATTTTCTTAATAATCATTGTGGACCTTTAAATTCTTGCAGAGCTTGAAACTATAGGTAGTGCGATGGCTCCTTGGCTCTATATAACGAGCCGCCCCTGTAGGTGAATATCTCGTGAACGGTTGAAGATAATCAATAAATTATTTTAAATTCTTGTTCGCCAGCTTCCCGAGATGCCAATTCAAAGAAAACAGTATTTCGTGTCATTTGGTTTTTGACATATAGGTGAATATCTCGTGAATAATTGAAGATAATCAAAAAATTCTTATTCTCCGGCTTATCGAGATGCTAATTTAACAATAAAAAATTCTACTAGAAGACTTTGATTTCAGTTTTTATTTGATATATAGGTGGATATTTTGTGATCGGTTGGAGATATGATCAATAAAACAGTTGGAGATAGTTGATCATTGGACTAAAGCAAAACAAAAATGTGTTTAATTTGTTTTTTTATATCCTAATAATCGCTGTTCGTTGACTGTTTTGTGTTTTTAAAGTGAAAAGCTATTATTGTTATTAACTTTTTGCTTTTAAGAGAAAAACAGCTTTGTGCCATTGCATTGACAAATGGAAAAATAGGTAAAGTAACACCAAAGTCTGTCAAAATTAAAAGCAAGCATGGGAATGACACCAGCAATAAAGTATCCAGAAATTTGTATCTTCTTTGACGTTTACGTGTTAACTACCTCTAAGTACAATATACTTTGCACTTTTGCACTGTGTCAGTGCCATCTCACATATGGTATACTGACATCGGTATATTCAAGAATTACTCCTGGACTATTTAGCCTGCAAAGAAGAGCCAGATGAATAATTGGTTATCGGGACGACTGCAGGCAGGGGCGGCTCGTTATGTAGAGCCGAGGAGCCGTGGCACTACCACTAATTTCAAGCTCAGCAAAGATTTTTAAATGATTCTAAATCCGAAGACTGAATTTCAAAATAATTGTACAAGAACACAAATTGTTGTTCAATTGCCCAGAACTTAAAAAAATTTAATAACATTTGCAACAAACGCGAAATTTTCCAGATTTACTCAAATTTAATTCTACTGTAAGATTCCTCAAAAATCCGAAAACTTCCCTTCACTGATTGTCAACAGTAATATAACGAGTGCCTATGATTTTGCCGGCAATTATTAGCGGCAGGATCACGATTGCTTGTTGCGACGAAAATCGGCACGACTGCGAAGCAGGAGTGCCGATTTTCTAGAAGCAACAAGCAAGAGTGATCCAAACGCTAATAATTGCTTAGGAAAAATCAGTCACGAGTTAGATTCGGGAAGACAATTGGCCGAACAGAAAGTTCACACTAATTTGAAAAATTAAATTTAGTGACACCAAGTGTCAGACGTGTATTTATCTGCGCCACAATAATTGTAGTAAAAATGGGCTTACCAAGATTTTGAGAAATGCCTATGAATACTATTACTGATGAAAGCACTAACACTTCACCCGAAAATACAAACAGATCGAATTCAGGAGCAAACTGCTTAAAAGTCCGGCTATAACTGACGTTTTATACGCTATAGAAAATAAACCAACGCGTTGCTAGGCAATACCAACATGAGAGATTATCTGATTAGATACGACCCAGGGTAAATTGCCATGCATAACATAGAGCGTGGTCTGTTACGCATCGTAATTAGAATTTTATTGGATCATCTCATCAACGTTATTCGATTTCATTGGTTAGTAAGTAAATGAGGGCAATTGTCAAAATAATTGCATGAGAAAACAACTTGTTAAAATTCTGAAACTGTTCAATTGTCTAGAACAAAAAAATATAAAAACAATTGCAACAAACGTGAAAATTTCCAAATTTACTCAAAATTAATTCCACTACAATATTCTTTGGCTGAATTTCAAAATATTTGCACTAAAACACAAATTGTTTAAATTTTGAAGTAGTTCAATTGCCTAGAGCTCAAAAAAAAATAAAAACAATTGCCACAAACGTGAAACTTTCCGGATTTGCTTAATCAAACCTGCTTTAAGAATCCATAAACTTTCTTTCACGAGCTTTCGATTTATTTCCGTAAGAAAACAAGCGGCTGTAATGCTGAAGTTGTGCGTTTTATCAGGGCTCAAAAAATTATTTAAAAAAATTGCAACAAACTTGAAATTTTCTGGATTTGCTTAACATCAATTCTACTTTAAAATTCCATAAAAATAAAAATACTATCCTTCACGAGATTTTAAAATATTTGCGCGAGAACACAAATTGTTGAAATTTTGAAGTTGTTTAATTGCCTAGAGCATAAAAAAGTATAAAAAATTTCCACAAACGTAAAGTTTTCCAGATTTACTCGGAAACAATTCTACTACAAGATTCCGTAAAAATCTGGAAACTTTCCTGAACTGGATTTCAGAATAATTGCACTAGAACACAAATTGTTGGCATTCTGAAGTTGTTCAATAGCCCAGAGCTCAAAAAAATATAAAAACATTTGCCACAAACGTGAAAATTTCCAGATTTATTGAAAATAACATTCCTTACAAATCCAAAGACTTGCCTTCGCCGGATTGCACGAGAACACAAATTGTTGAAATTCTGAAGTTGTTCATTTACCTAGAGCTCAAAAAAATATAAAAACATTTGCCATAAAAGTGAAAATTTCCAGATTTATTGAAAATCCATTCTTCTATAAGATTCCTCAAAAATCCGAAGACTTGCCTTCACAGGATTGCACGAGAACACAAATTGTTGAAATTCTGAAGTTGTTCATTTACCTAGAGCTCAAAAAAATATAAAAACATTTGCCATAAAAGTGAAAATTTCCAGATTTATTGAAAATCCATTCTTCTATAAGATTCCTCAAAAATCCGAAGACTTGCCTTCACAAGATTGCACGAGAACACAAATTGTTGAAATTCTGAAGTTGTTCATTTACCCAGAGCTCAAAAAAATATAAAAACATTTGCCACAAACGTGAAAATTTCCAGATTTATTGAAAATCCATTCTTCTATAAGATTCCTAAAAAATCTGAAGACTTGCCTTCACAAGATTGCACGAGAACACAAATTGTTGAAATTCTGAAGTTGTTCATTTACCCAGAGCTCAAAAAAATATAAAAACATTTGCCACAAACGTGAAAATTTCCAGATTTATTGAAAATCCATTCTTCTATAAGATTCCTAAAAAATCTGAAGACTTGCCTTCACAGGATTGCACGAGAACACAAATTGTTGAAATTCTGAAGTTGTTCATTTACCCAGAGCTCAAAAAAATATAAAAACAATTGCCACAAACGTGAAAATTTCCAGATTTATTGAAAATCCTTTCTTCTATAAGATTCCTTAAAAACCCGAAGACTTGCCTTCACCGGATTGCACGAGAACACAAATTGTTGAAATTCTGAAGTTGTTCATTTACCCAGAGCTCAAAAAAATATAAAAACATTTGCCACAAACGTGAAAATTTCCAGATCTATTGAAAATCCTTTCTTCTATAAGATTCCTTAAAAATCCGAAGACTTGCCTTCGCCGAATTGCACGAGAACACAAATTGTTGAAATTCTGAAGTTGTTCATTTACCCAGAGCTCAAAAA
Source organism: Ocypus olens (assembly GCA_910593695.2). NCBI lineage: Eukaryota > Metazoa > Arthropoda > Insecta > Coleoptera > Staphylinidae > Ocypus > Ocypus olens. The sequence goes on along the minus strand of OU343053.1, from coordinate 8,574,789 downwards.
AATATAAAAACATTTGCCACAAACGTGAAAATTTCCAGATTTATTGAAAATCCATTCTTCTATAAGATTCCTTAAAAACCCGAAGACTTGCCTTCACCGGATTGCACGAGAACACAAATTGTTGAAATTCTGAAGTTGTTCATTTACCCAGAGCTCAAAAAAATATAAAAACATTTGCCACAAACGTGAAAATTTCCAGATCTATTGAAAATCCTTTCTTCTATAAGATTCCTTAAAAACCCGAAGACTTGCCTTCACCGGATTGCACGAGAACACAAATTGTTGAAATTCTGAAGTTGTTCATTTACCCAGAGCTCAAAAAAATATAAAAACATTTGCCACAAACGTGAAAATTTCCAGATCTATTGAAAATCCTTTCTTCTATAAGATTCCTTAAAAATCCGAAGACTTGCCTTCGCCGGATTGCACGAGAACACAAATTGTTGAAATTCTGAAGTTGTTCATTTACCCAGAGCTCAAAAAAATATAAAAACATTTGCCACAAACGTGAAAATTTCCAGATCTATTGAAAATCCTTTCTTCTATAAGATTCCTTAAAAACCCGAAGACTTGCCTTCACCGGATTGCACGAGAACACAAATTGTTGAAATTCTGAAGTTGTTCATTTACCCAGAGCTCAAAAAAATATAAAAACATTTGCCACAAACGTGAAAATTTCCAGATCTATTGAAAATCCTTTCTTCTATAAGATTCCTTAAAAATCCGAAGACTTGCCTTCGCCGGATTGCACGAGAACACAAATTGTTGAAATTCTGAAGTTGTTCATTTACCCAGAGCTCAAAAAAATATAAAAACATTTGCCACAAACGTGAAAATTTCCAGATCTATTGAAAATCCTTTCTTCTATAAGATTCCTTAAAAACCCGAAGACTTGCCTTCACCGGATTGCACGAGAACACAAATTGTTGAAATTCTGAAGTTGTTCATTTACCCAGAGCTCAAAAAAATATAAAAACATTTGCCACAAACGTGAAAATTTCCAGATCTATTGAAAATCCTTTCTTCTATAAGATTCCTTAAAAACCCGAAGACTTGCCTTCACCGGATTGCACGAGAACACAAATTGTTGAAATTCTGAAGTTGTTCATTTACCCAGAGCTCAAAAAAATATAAAAACATTTGCCACAAACGTGAAAATTTCCAGATCTATTGAAAATCCTTTCTTCTATAAGATTCCTTAAAAACCCGAAGACTTGCCTTCACCGGATTGCACGAGAACACAAATTGTTGAAATTCTGAAGTTGTTCATTTACCCAGAGCTCAAAAAAATATAAAAACATTTGCCACAAACGTGAAAATTTCCAGATCTATTGAAAATCCTTTCTTCTATAAGATTCCTTAAAAATCCGAAGACTTGCCTTCGCCGAATTGCACGAGAACACAAATTGTTGAAATTCTGAAGTTGTTCATTTACCCAGAGCTCAAAAAAATATAAAAACATTTGCCACAAACGTGAAAATTTCCAGATCTATTGAAAATCCTTTCTTCTATAAGATTCCTTAAAAACCCGAAGACTTGCCTTCACCGGATTGCACGAGAACACAAATTGTTGAAATTCTGAAGTTGTTCATTTACCCAGAGCTCAAAAAAATATAAAAACATTTGCCACAAACGTGAAAATTTCCAGATTTATTGAAAATCCATTCTTCTATAAGATTCCTAAAAAATCTGAAGACTTGCCTTCACAGGATTGCACGAGAACACAAATTGTTGAAATTCTGAAGTTGTTCATTTACCCAGAGCTCAAAAAAATATAAAAACAATTGCCACAAACGTGAAAATTTCCAGATTTATTGAAAATCCTTTCTTCTATAAGATTCCTTAAAAACCCGAAGACTTGCCTTCACCGGATTGCACGAGAACACAAATTGTTGAAATTCTGAAGTTGTTCATTTACCTAGAGCTCAAAAAAATATAAAAACATTTGCCATAAAAGTGAAAATTTCCAGATTTATTGAAAATCCATTCTTCTATAAGATTCCTCAAAAATCCGAAGACTTGCCTTCACAGGATTGCACGAGAACACAAATTGTTGAAATTCTGAAGTTGTTCATTTACCTAGAGCTCAAAAAAATATAAAAACATTTGCCATAAAAGTGAAAATTTCCAGATTTATTGAAAATCCATTCTTCTATAAGATTCCTCAAAAATCCGAAGACTTGCCTTCACAGGATTGCACGAGAACACAAATTGTTGAAATTCTGAAGTTGTTCATTTACCTAGAGCTCAAAAAAATATAAAAACATTTGCCATAAAAGTGAAAATTTCCAGATTTATTGAAAATCCATTCTTCTATAAGATTCCTCAAAAATCCGAAGACTTGCCTTCACAGGATTGCACGAGAACACAAATTGTTGAAATTCTGAAGTTGTTCATTTACCTAGAGCTCAAAAAAATATAAAAACATTTGCCATAAAAGTGAAAATTTCCAGATTTATTGAAAATCCATTCTTCTATAAGATTCCTCAAAAATCCGAAGACTTGCCTTCACAGGATTGCACGAGAACACAAATTGTTGAAATTCTGAAGTTGTTCATTTACCTAGAGCTCAAAAAAATATAAAAACATTTGCCATAAAAGTGAAAATTTCCAGATTTATTGAAAATCCATTCTTCTATAAGATTCCTCAAAAATCCGAAGACTTGCCTTCACAGGATTGCACGAGAACACAAATTGTTGAAATTCTGAAGTTGTTCATTTACCTAGAGCTCAAAAAAATATAAAAACATTTGCCATAAAAGTGAAAATTTCCAGATTTATTGAAAATCCATTCTTCTATAAGATTCCTCAAAAATCCGAAGACTTGCCTTCACAGGATTGCACGAGAACACAAATTGTTGAAATTCTGAAGTTGTTCATTTACCTAGAGCTCAAAAAAATATAAAAACATTTGCCATAAAAGTGAAAATTTCCAGATTTATTGAAAATCCATTCTTCTATAAGATTCCTCAAAAATCCGAAGACTTGCCTTCACAGGATTGCACGAGAACACAAATTGTTGAAATTCTGAAGTTGTTCATTTACCTAGAGCTCAAAAAAATATAAAAACATTTGCCATAAAAGTGAAAATTTCCAGATTTATTGAAAATCCATTCTTCTATAAGATTCCTCAAAAATCCGAAGACTTGCCTTCACAGGATTGCACGAGAACACAAATTGTTGAAATTCTGAAGTTGTTCATTTACCTAGAGCTCAAAAAAATATAAAAACATTTGCCATAAACGTGAAAATTTCCAGATTTATTGAAAATCCATTCTTCTATAAGATTCCTCAAAAATCCGAAGACTTGCCTTCACAGGATTGCACGAGAACACAAATTGTTGAAATTCTGAAGTTGTTCATTTACCTAGAGCTCAAAAAAATATAAAAACATTTGCCATAAAAGTGAAAATTTCCAGATTTATTGAAAATCCATTCTTCTATAAGATTCCTCAAAAATCCGAAGACTTGCCTTCACAGGATTGCACGAGAACACAAATTGTTGAAATTCTGAAGTTGTTCATTTACCTAGAGCTCAAAAAAATATAAAAACATTTGCCATAAAAGTGAAAATTTCCAGATTTATTGAAAATCCATTCTTCTATAAGATTCCTCAAAAATCCGAAGACTTGCCTTCACAGGATTGCACGAGAACACAAATTGTTGAAATTCTGAAGTTGTTCATTTACCCATAGCTCAAAAAAATATAAAAACATTTGCCACAACGTGAAAATTTCCAGATTTATTGAAAATCCTTTCTTCTATAAGATTCCTTAAAAATCCGAAGACTTGCCTTCGCCGGATTGCACGAGAACACAAATTGTTGAAATTCTGAAGTTGTTCATTTACCCAGAGCTCAAAAAAATATAAAAACATTTGCCACAAACGTGAAAATTTCCAGATTTATTGAAAATCCATTCTTCTATAAGATTCCTAAAAAATCTGAAGACTTGCCTTCACAGGATTGCACGAGAACACAAATTGTTGAAATTCTGAAGTTGTTCATTTACCCATAGCTCAAAAAAATATAAAAACATTTGCCACAACGTGAAAATTTCCAGATTTATTGAAAATCCTTTCTTCTATAAGATTCCTTAAAAATCCGAAGACTTGCCTTCGCCGGATTGCACGAGAACACAAATTGTTGAAATTCTGAAGTTGTTCATTTACCCAGAGCTCAAAAAAATATAAAAACATTTGCCACAAACGTGAAAATTTCCAGATTTATTGAAAATCCATTCTTCTATAAGATTCCTAAAAAATCTGAAGACTTGCCTTCACAGGATTGCACGAGAACACAAATTGTTGAAATTCTGAAGTTGTTCATTTACCCATAGCTCAAAAAAATATAAAAACATTTGCCACAACGTGAAAATTTCCAGATTTATTGAAAATCCTTTCTTCTATAAGATTCCTTAAAAATCCGAAGACTTGCCTTCGCCGGATTGCACGAGAACACAAATTGTTGAAATTCTGAAGTTGTTCATTTACCCAGAGCTCAAAAAAATATAAAAACATTTGCCACAAACGTGAAAATTTCCAGATTTATTGAAAATCCATTCTTCTATAAGATTCCTAAAAAATCTGAAGACTTGCCTTCACAGGATTGCACGAGAACACAAATTGTTGAAATTCTGAAGTTGTTCATTTGCCTAGAGCTCAAAAAATTATAAAAACAATTGCCACAAACGAAAAACTTTTCTAGGTTTGCTTAAGATCACTTCTGCTTTAAGATTCCGTAAAAATCGAAAGAGTTTCCTTCACGAGATTTCGATTTATTTCCGCGAGAACACAACTGCCTGAAATTCTAAAGTTTTGCATTTTATCAGAGCTTAAAATATATAAAAAAAATTGCAACAAACTTGAAATTTTCTGGATTTGCACGTTTGCGAGATTTCAAAATATTTGCGCGAGAACACAAACTGTTGAAATTCTGCAGTTGTTCAATTGCCTAGAGCCCGGAAAACATAAAAAAAAACAATTGCCGCAAGCGGGAAAATTTACAGATTTACTCAAAAATAATTCCACTACAAGATTCCTCAAAAATCTGAAAACTTTCCTTGGCTGAATTTCAAAATAATTGCACGAGAAAACAAATTGTTGAAATTCTGAAGTTGTTCAAATTGCCTTGAGCTTTTTGTTTTTATTTGATTTATTGAATGCTTCTGTAAAGGTTTTCAATTTCAATTATCGTTAGTTTTTTTCCTTAAAAAGAAGGAATTATATTGTAGGCTAAGTGGCTCTACCATCAAAATGTTCCACCAGCCGCCACTGACTGCAGGCATCTCTTTAAAAAATTATATATACGCACCCTACCATCGTTAAACATACTCAAGTGTCTTTTGCATAATATAAAAATAAAGAGATTTACATTACTCATAAATTGCATGGCCAGGCAAATCCAACATCTATCCTAAATGCCTCAGACTATACAAAACAATATGATGTAATATTATGGCATAACACTTAATAACAATGTACCACATCATGTCATAAATGTAGAATTGAAATCTTTTAAAACAGTATTTTTTTTTTTTTAATTGGCAAGTAGTATTTGAGATACGTTACATAGTTGAGGTGGGTAACTCATGAGTGAATGGATTAAAAATGAGTCTTTTTTTTGATCATTACTTTCTTCCAGACATACTTTTTAACTTTTTCAAAAAAGTCAAGAATCAACTCTTTTCAGTCGACTCTTCACGATGAGTTAAAAAGAGTTATTTCGCCCATCTCTATCATACGAGTTAAAAATCCAAATCGGGCGATAAAACTAGATGTTTATCTCTCAACAAGGCTTAGATGTATAACAATTTTCACGTTTAACAACAAGAGAAATCTGCCCACGCGTTGTATGATAGATCTGTCGGATCATAAGAGTACCATAATTAACGGAGAGTTTAATTTCAATAATCCAAAATATCAAATTACGTATACCTGAGCCAAGGTAATGCACCAAATTAGTAAACTGACCTTTGTCTATCCCTGTCCGTTTTTAATCCAGTAATCCCACTCATTCAATTTGCATACTTTTCCAGGTTTCACCGAAACTCGCGCACGGATTCGACTGCAAAATTCGTGAATCAGGAACTGCGGACGGAATTTATTAATACTAAAAACGCCGGCATTGTTCGGATTTGAAAGAAAGGAAACGGTCCAATTTAACAATGCGCCAGAAAGGGGCCCATCTTGATCTGACCCGAAGACAAAACAAGCACCGTTTAATTGTTCTCCGATCTCTATCGCTCGTTTGGAAAAAAATAACGCATTACACGTCCGATCTAAAATGTTTATCAGTTCTTGGGAAATTGTGTCGTTCCGTATATTTTACGAGGGCTTTGACTCGGGAGTAATTTCACGGGCCGCGAGAACAGGTAATTTAATTTATACGAAAGCACTGACCAGGGCCGCCGCTTTTTTTTGCATAAGTTCACGGGACCATGGTCGACACCCACTTTAATTTCGTGTCTCGCCAGATCATTACAAAGAATTTATAATAAGTTCTGCATTTTATGCCTACAGTGTTATAAAAAAAGTCATCTTTGTGACTTGTTTAAAAGTAAACAAAGTATGCCTTGGTATAAACTTTAATATCAATAATTAAAGGAAGAAATTTTACCAAATTACGTTTCTGTAAAAACTGTTAACACTTCATCCCTAAATTTTGGAATAATTTAAAGAGAACAGAGTAAAGTTTTGAAAAAATGTAATAATTTTGGTGACTTGGAAAAAATATAAAAACAATTGCCATCGACTTGAAACTTCTCAAATTTGCTTATAATGAATGCCAAATTACGTTTCCGTGAAAATTATTAACACTTCATCTCTAAATTTTGGAATAATTTAATGAGAACAGAGAGTGAAGTTTTGAAGAAATGTAATAATTTTAGGGACTTGGATAAATATAAAAGCAATTGCCATCGACTTAAAACTTCTCAAATTTGCTTATAAGGAATGCTAAACAACGTTTCCATAAAAATTATTAACACTTCACCACTAAATTTTGGAATAATTTAATGAGAACAGAGCGTGAAGTTTTGAAAAAATGTAATAATTTTGGGGACTTGGAAAAAATATAGAAACAATTGCCATCGACTTGAAACTTCTCAAATTTGCTTATAAGGAATGCTAAACAACGTTTCCATAAAAATTATTAACACTTCACCACTAAATTTTGGAATAATTTAATGAGAACAGAGCGTGAAGTTTTGAAAAAATGTAATAATTTTGGGGACTTGGAAAAAATATAGAAACAATTGCCATCGACTTGAAACTTCTCAAATTTGCTAATAATGAATGCCAAACTACGTTTCCGTGAAAATTATTAACACTTCATCACTAAATTTTGGAATAATTTAATGGGAACAGAGAGTGAAGTTGTGAAAAAATGTAATAATTTTGGAGACTTGGAAAAATATAAAAACAATTGCCATCGACTTGAAACTTCTCAAATTTGCTAATAATTAATGCCAAATTACGTTTCCGTGAAAATTATTAACACTTCATCACTAAATTTTGTAATAATTTAATGAGAACAGAGAGTGAAGTTTTGAAAAAATGTAATAATTTTGGAGACATGGAAAAATATAAAAACAATTGCCATCGACTTGAACCTTCTCAAATTTGTTTATAATGAATGCCAAATTACGTTTCCGTGAAAATGATTAACACGTCATCACTAAATTTTGGAATAATTTAATGAGAACAGAGCGTGAGGTTTTGAAAAAATATAAAAACAATTGCCATCGACTTGAAACGCATTCTTGAAGAGTAGGGGTTGTTTGAAAAATTCTGAAAAAATACAGATTAAGGCATGTACCTTCTACCTACCCTAAAAATTTAAATGACAATTAAAAAAAAAATTATACGACCTTGATACAAACAAATCGAACAAAGGGTCCAGGCCGAATGACGCGTTCTAGAAAGGTAGGGGGTATTTTAATTTTTTTGAAAAAATCATAAATCAAAGCAGGTCATACCCTTTACTTATCCTAATCCCTAAGTTTCATTTTTTTTATTTTAATAGAAAAAAATACTTCCTTGATAGAAACAAAACGAAGACAGGGACCAAGCCAAATGACGCGCTCTGGAAGGGTACGGGTGTTTTAAAAATGTTGAAAAAATCATAAATTAAGACTCGCCATATTCTTTGCCAACCTTAGAAGTTTCAATTCTTCGATAAAAATAGAAAAAAATACGTCCTTGAAGAAACAGCACGAATCCAGGAGCGAGGACAAATGACGCGCTCTGGAAGGCTAACGGGTGTTTTAAAATTTTTGAAAAAATTTCAAATTAATGCTCACCATATTCTCTACCAACCCTAATAAAAAAAATTACAGATGAAGGCTCATTGTACCCTCTACCTACCCTAAAAATTTAAACTATTCAATATAAATTTAACAAAAATACGTCCTCGAAAGAAGCAAAAAACGTCCTTGAAAGAAGTAAAATGAACCCATGGGCCAGACCAAATAGCGCGCTCTGGAAGATTACGGAGTGTTTTAATTTTTTTTTTCAATATTTTAGTAGAAGCAAAACAAACCCAGGGGCCAGGCCAAATAAAGCGATCTGGAAGGCTAGGGATGTTTTAAAATTTTTGAAAAATCACAAATAAAGGCTCATCATACCCTCTACCAAACTTAAAAGTTAAAATTTTTGAAAAAATTACTAATCAAGGCTCGTCATACCCTCTACCAACCATAAAAGTTTCAACTCTTCGATTTAAATAGAAACAAATACATCCTTGAAGCAGAACGAACCCAAGGGTCAGGCCGTGGTGCGCTATGGAAAGCTAGGGGATGTTTTAAAAATTTTGAAAAAAAACAAAAATCAAGGCTCGTCATCTCCTCTACTAACCCTAAACATTTCTCATGGTATGACAATGATTTTTTTTTGGCTAAGAGGTTGGAGCAAAATTAGGCGCGAATTTCAAAAAATGGACAGTTTCTTTAAAATATTTTTTTAAGTCTAAATATAACGGCCGCCACCTTCTGGTACGAACGAGCGTCCCGATTTTAAGCGGCGCGTTTTCGTGTTTTTTTTTAATTCCTGCTGCCGGGCGGGGTTGCACGAGAGGGACGCTACCGAAGGGACCCCCGCCGCCGAGGGATGGGGCGTCCCCCCAAAATCGGGATTGAAGGTCACAGATCGGGGTGGTGCATGCCAAGGGCACCGGCAGTGGCGTATTCAGCTTTTCGTTCTGGGGGGAACCAAAAAAATATATTTACGTTGTGAATACCGTGGAGTAAAGAAGTAAAAACACAACTAACTATTAACATAGAAACTAAACTTTAATAAACTTGAAATGTTTAAAAAACAATAGCACAGGTAAACAGTCACACAAAAAGGAAAATACAAATAATAGCGCCTGGATATTTAACAAAGTGCATATAATTTAATTTTCTCCATGACCACTGTAGATAGAAAATGAAAAAAAAATCATTTGTCAAAAGTTTAATTGTCCAAAAGGGAATAATTAGAAAAGTTTTATATGAAGAAAAAGTTAAATATGTGAAAAATCGAAAAAAGTTGAAATTTAAAAATGTTATTTGCCAGAGATTGTTAATAGAAGTTAAAAATTTCACTCGGCAAAAAGAAGTTCAAAATTAACGATATGTGTTAAAAAAGTAGAACATGAAAATTTTTTATTTGTCTAATTGAAATATTAATAATAATTGAAGTTGAAAATTTAGAAACTTAGATTGAAAAATCATATCTTTTAACATTGTAGCAAATTTAAAAAAATAATAAGTTTTATTATCAAAGGAAGTTGAAAATCCAAAAGTTTCATCTGGCAAAATAAATATATTTGTCAAAAAAAATTTAACACAAAAAAAATGTGAAAAGTCTTATCGTCAAAATATTGATAAATTTAGTTACCAAATTTTATATTAAAAATGTAATTATCAAAACAAGTTGTAAATCTCAAAATTTTATTGGACAAAAAAGTTAAATATAGGCAACACATATCTGTTATAAAATTAAAAAAAAAAAACAAAAAATCTAATTTGTCAAAAGAAAGTTTAGAATTGCATTTGGCAAAAAGAAATTAACAAGGGACAAATGATACTTGTCCAAAATGGATTCAAATTTTTAAAAAATATTTGTGAAAAATCCAAAATATTTTTTTGACAAAAGAGTATTAATAAATCATATCTGTTAAAATAAGTTAAAACTTGATATTAAAAAATAAATTATCACAGAAAAAAATCTGAGAATTTCATCTGATAAAAGTTAAATACTGACAACATATTTCCGTAAAAAAAATGGAGAAATTAATTTGTTTTTCCAATCGTTTGTTAAATGAAGGTAAAAATGTAAGAATTATATCTGACAAAAAATTAAATATCAACAAATTTTATTCATTAAAAAAGCTGAAAACTGAAAAATTTTGTTTCTGGAAAGTTTTGAATTGCCAAAAAATGGATCCAAGAGAAAAAAGTAAATAAGTGTATAGTTTTGTGACAGTGAGTTATTATTGTTATACATGTCAATTTAGCAATATTTATTTTGTGTTTCTTTTAATATTTAATTTAAGAACTATGTTTATAAAAGGTGAATCCGTTAAATAAATAAATAAAAAGTAGAAATAAGTTAAAAATTGGATAATACCATTTGTCGAAAGTTTAATTATCAAACGATATTGAGGTATTAAAAAGTAATAAATACTGTTAACCCTCTCTTTCCCAAATTAGTTTTCGGCAATAATCTTTTTTTTTATTCTTGATTTAATTCTAATTCAAGAAAATTAAATTTAAAAAAGTGTGTCCTTATTTTTGCAGCAAACAAAATCATGACTCAATATGGAAAATGGTACCAGGAAAAATCAAAACACAGATTACGGTAACCTGATAAAAGATATTACGCCATATGGCATCTGCGGGAAAGAAAGGGTTAAGAAAGTTGAAAATTAAAAAGAAAACATTCTGCTAAAAATAAACATTCCTCCGATGAAACTTAAAAATTTAAAACACCATTTTGACACAAAAAGCTAAAAATACCAACATTTACTCTGACAAAAAGAAGTTAAAACTTAAATAATTGCAACGGTCAAAATAAAAAAAAATATATGATAAAAAGTACGATATTAAAAAGTCAAACTGTCGAAAAAAATTGAAAATACTAAAATTTTACTCTTCAAAATGATTGTCAATAGAAGTTAAAAATCCAAAATGAATTATTTTCCAAATACCTGCAAAAAAGGAGCACCCATTCCGCCCATTGAATCTCGCCCGAGGTTTTTTGTTTTTTATAGTCAATTTTTTGAAAAAATGTTGATAAATGACTATCAAGGGGTCGAAAAGGGGTGAAGGGATTTTTTTTAATAACTTTTCGACGGACTTTGATCTTGGAATTTCGTCCACTATACGCTCCGCAATAATAATTTTTTCTTTCACATGTTCTTGAACATTTTCAATATTTTCCAGGCTTATTCTGCGCATTCATCTCTCTCGCGGGCTATTCTATCGGTCCTCGCCTGCCAATCCACCTTTTCGTAAAGCAATTGTCAAAAAAAAATGCTTATAGTGCGGGGTTGCGCCGTCTTGCTGAAACCATATTGTATTATATGGAAGGTCAAGATCATCGTTATTTAAAAAAAGCGCTGGAACAAGGTCATTTTGCAAAAACTCTAAATATCAAGTTCTTACCTTCAATTGTCATTTACTCGAAAAAATTCTTATGTAAGATAGCAACATTTTTATACTGCCAGTTCGACAATGAAAACATCTCTCAAAATCAACAACAAAAATGGTGATGTGACCATTATGTTACTTTCTCCGACTTGACGCTATCATTTATATTTACGCTTTCATGGTTTATTTTCAATATAAATCATATTTTAAGTGTACATCGAGCGTTTTGTAGACTCGGATGAAACTGACGTTTAACCTTTAATAGTCACTAGGGGTGTGATACACCCCAGCCTTTTTTCGACATTGAATAAGGCCCTGAAATTGAAAGTAAACGGGACATGTTACTCCATCTACATATAGTTTGAACCTTCTATTGTAAAATTCCGAGCATTTTCTTCTCTGTGGATTATTCCGAGATTGCCGTATCAAAAGCGCTGCGATATTTGTTCCAGAAGAAGCGACAAAAAGTCGCACATGCTATGTCGCAGTTGCGAGAGGTCGATGTGCGACATACATCGCACATATTTATATGTGCGCCGAATGCTCTTTTGGGATCGAATAATTGTCTTTTACATTATAATAGCCTTTTTTCTTCATAATAATAGTTTTAAAAATATTTTTATATTCATATTTAACATTAAATTGACTTTATATTAAAAAAATACTAATATAATTTTTTCGTAAAAAATCCCACCTTCGATCATGAAAATAAATATACTTTTTGGAAAGGTCGCAAAATTTATTAATTCCACTTGAAATAATACTATTTCAGGTTTTCAGGTTCAAACTATTTTATTTTTTAGCTGAAAATTGAAATTACTACCGTATTTTTTGCAAAAAAGCTCATATTTTGCGGAATATTTTTTGCAACATTTTTTTTTCACATGTAAAGTTGCAGGTTTCGAAAACTATTCACATATTCTTGTAACTAGAGGTTCAAAATGTATCCCAGATTGTTATTTTTTGGTTTTTGTCAATTTAACATTAATTGACCGAAGTTCAAAGGCGTGCGGTGTACCACACCCCGGATGACTATTACGTCATTTTTCGGAGATGTGACTATTAAGGGTTAAAAACAAAATGGCTGACGTCATTACTCAAAAACAAATGACGACTGAAAATCGACTTTCATGCTGACATGTGAATTTTTATAAAAGAAAATAGACCTGTTCGAGGACTTTTTCTAAAAATATTTAATTTCGGTTTTACTGAATATATTTCATACCTTAGGCGCGCATCGTATACAGTGTGTATCAGCCAAATGGAATAAATTCGATAATAAATAAATGGGGGCGTGTTCAAAAAAACGCTGGGACACCTCCATTGGTATTTTTAGTTGCGCATTTTTTTTTTCAACAAAAACCTTTTATACAGGGTGTGTCATGTAACAGAGGCCAATACCAACTTTCTTATTTTAAATGCAACACCCTATATATTATTCAATTTTTGGATTGTGCAGAAAATTCTAGACATATTTCATGTACCCTGTCCTATACCTATCTTCAATTGTTTTTTTACTTATTAGTTTTTGAGTGTATTGTAGCGAATTTCTGTAATCAAATAATATTTTTTTTTACTATCTCCGTTACGAAGTACGAGAAACTATTGTAATCGTGACAATTTTTTGAATTTTTTTCTACGGGAATATGCGTTTTAGGGTTCCTAGATGCCATTTCAACAATTTTTGGAAAAAAATGTGTCAGTGTGTCTTTGTTTCCTAAACAGTTGAAGATAGGTATAGGACATGGTACATGAAATATGTTTACAATTTTCTAAAGAATCCAAAAATTGAATAATATACAGGGTGTTGCATTTAAAATAAGAAAGTTGGTATTGGCCTTTTGTTACATGACACACCCTGTATAAAAAGTTTTTATTGAAAAAAATGTGCAACTAGAAATACCAATCGACGTATCCGAGTGTTTCTCCGAGTACGCCCCCATTTATTTATTATCGAATTTAATACACACTGTATAAAATAATAAGAAAAGCAGAATTGGCACAAACTTGGAACTAGCAAGTTTGAATGAATTTGTTGTGTCAGAAGTGACATAAGCGGGCGTGACGTTGCCGGACTATTTTTTTATTCAAATAAGCTAATTAACACGTTAAGCCCCGGCGTACATTTTTTTTTTGATTCCTCGGACCGGGTATTTATTTCTAGTATTTTCGGTTCTATAAATATATACAGTAACATCAAGTTTGTACTGAATTATTATCTTCTTTTTTGCATTATTATTAAAAAAAATGAGGCATTACTTTGATGCCACCCTGTCGGTAAAGTTATTTTATGGTTTTGGACCGTGTGGTATTAAAGTAATGCTTCATCAAATAACTGAAATAAGTTCCATAAGGTAAGAGAATCGTGAGGTCGCGTTGTGTACACGCGGGTGATTTTTGATTTTTTCCTTGATTTTTCAATTTTGTGGTTTGCATTTTTTATTTTTGGACGGGCATTTTTTATTTTTTGGTCTATATTTTAGATATTTGACCTGTATGTATGCTTTTGCCCTAAATATTCTTTACTTTGGTTAAACTTTTTGATTTTTTTTGTTGTTGAAATTTTCGGATTTTTGGTCTGCATTTTTTAACCGCGAATTTTTGATATTTGTGTTAATTTTTTTCGATTGGTTTTTTTTATCTTAATTAAGTGCTAATTCTGCAAGTGATTAATTTTTTACAATTTTTCAAAACATTGAGTGCAATTTTCGTTCCCTCCAGTGCAGTTTCGAGTCCATTCCTGTTGTTTCCAGACGCAGTATTGCAATTATTTTTTTCAAATAATCAAAAATACACTGTTTCTGAATGGTTTCAGCAATTTTGAAACGAATTCTGCAAGTGATTAATTTGTTATAATTTTTGAAAACATTGAGTGCAATTTTTGTTCCTTCCAGTGCAGTTTTGAGTCAATTCCTGTTGTTTTCAGTAGCAATATTGCAATTATTTTTGCAAGTAATGAAAATTACATTCTTTCTGCATAGTTTTAGTAATTTTGGAGCTAATTCTATAAGTGGTTATTTTTTTACAGTTTTTCAAAACATTGAATGCAAATTTCCTTCACTACAGAGCAAATTTTGAGTTTATTCCCTTGTTTTCTGCAGGAGCATGTCGTTGTTTTCAGGAAATTAAAAGTACACTATTTTTAAATAATTGAAGTTTCTTTGAAGCGAAACCAGTCAAAATTTTTTTTTAATTTTCAAATCGTCGAGTGCAAATTTCCTTCTCTACAGAGCAAATTTTGAGTTCTTTTCCTATGTTTTCTGAGGCTAATCACCCCGAGTGCTGAAAATGGCAAAAATTTTAATTTTTTTCTAAATTTTCGATTTGTTTGTTAAAGTTTTTGATTTTTTGGCTCGCAATTTTGATTTTTAGGATTGAATTTTTGAAATTTTTATCCTATATTTTTTAACCTAAATGATTGATTTTTATGCGCGACTTTTTGTATTTTTTGTCGACATTTTCAAGTTTTTTTGACAGTTTATGATTTCTTGCCCATGATTTTAGATTTTTTACTTTTTGGTTACTTTTAACTAAAATCGATTACATAAAAAAAAAATTCAATTTTTTTTTTTATTTTTTTCAACACTATTTGACCATTTGTTGTTGTGGGACTTCCAGGAACTGAGGTTTTCGAGTTTCTGGTCGGCAACTTATTTTGAGCTAAAGAGTTATTTTGGGGGCTGAAAGGCTTTTTCCTGGTTTTTTAAATTTTTTGCTTTGAATTTTTTATTTTTAGACCAGCATTTTTGATTTTGTTCGACTATATTTTAGATCTTTGACCTGTTTATTCATTTCTTCGTTCCAAATTTTAGAATTTTTGCCTTGTCCTAAATATTCTTTGTTTAGGTTAAACTTTTGTTCAAATTTTCGGATTTTTGCTCTGCATTTTTTTTACCACGAATTTTCGATATTTGTGCAAATTTTTGATTTTTTGTGCTTATATTTTTAGTTTTTTACTTTAATTAAGAGCATATTTTTTATTGGTCTTTACTTTTATGTGCAAATTTTTGATTTTTTTGCCGGTATTTAATTTGTATAATTTGCCATTTCCATCTTTCATAATTTTAACGTTTTAAATATCAGTATCATCCGATCCAATAAATTGTAAAAGTGGCTCTGCCATCAACGTGTTCCACGAACCGCCACTGTACACTTTCATGATTTATTTTCAATTTAAATCATATTTTAAACGTACATCGAGCGTTTTGCAGGATTGGATGAAACTGACGTTTGAAACGTCAAAATTATGAAAGATGAACAAATTATACTTCAAATTCGAATAAGAAAATTATTGTGCTTTAAAGTTTGGAATGCTTTCTGATTCACTTTTGGAAAAAAAACTAAGCGTTTTGATACATCAAACGAAACATATTATTTTAAGAGTCGATAACGCGAAAATTTATTACTAAGATCTCATCACACCGTAACTCAAGATTAAATTTTTAAAGAAAATAAGCTTTAAAAAAATTTAAAGAATCAAAATCGCAATTTTAAATCTTCGAATATTGAAAACGTAAAATTTTGACGTCATTCATTTTTAAGAAAATATATCTTAACTAACTTTTAAATTGCACTGAATTTGGCACATTTTGACGTTACAGTCATTAAAATCGGACAACGCGTTCGGCAGTTATGAAATTTCAAAAATAAAAAACATTAATTTAATAGTCAACTTAAAAGAAAACTGCTGTTTTGCATTTTAGCTGAATTTCACGAAAAATTGTTATCATCAGTTTCAAAATTACACTAAAATTGCCATATTTTTTTTAATCATCAAAATCGAACAACGCGTTCGCTATGTGTGACATTTAAAAAAAATATATATTACAATTTTAAATGTTCGGACTTTAAAAACGTGCAATTTTAACATTTTGCGTGGATGTCACAATAATATTTATTTATCAGGTTTTAAATTGCACTAAATTCACCACATTTTAACGTTAGCGTCATCAAAATCAGACAAGGCTTTCGACAGTTGTGCAATTAGAAAAAATGCGGCCATCATGTTACTTTCTCCGACTTGATGGTATCATTTATATTTACGCTTTCGTGGTTTATTTTCAATTGAAATCATATTTTAAATGTACATAGAGCATTGTGTAAACTCGGTTGAAACTGACGTTTAAAACGTCAAAATTATGAAAGATGGAAAAATTATACTTCAAATTCAAAAACTCAGTTTAGTCAAAAACTAAAGGGATTTCGAAAAAAACTTATTTTTTATAAGTTGTTCATTCTCTACAATTATTACTAACATAAATTTGCTGTAACTATTATCGTTTTATTTTTTATTATAAAGCAAAAATAAAAAAATAATAATACATTGTTTTCTCGAGTAACAATGATTTTATGAAAAATATTTTCAAGCAAAATAAGCTCATTTTTTCGTTGTCTTCAATATTTTTTTAAATGTTTTTGTGATATTTTTCATACTTAAGAAAATATTGGCGAAAAACCAAAAACAGTTAAGGTAAACACCCACTTCCGGTATTCGAATTTTTACCAAAAGCTTTTCAGTTCTCCGGATTATCAAATAAGACGAATGTTAAAAGTTTCATACCAATTGCTCTATTAGTTTTTGAGATACAGCGCGCACAGACACACACATCTCTACACAGACACACACCGACACACACAGCCACGAAAATTTTTTTTCCGGAAATTGTTGAAATGGCATCTAGGGACCCCAAAACGGATATTTCTGTAAAAAAAGTTTTGATATCATAATGGCGGATATTTCATTTTGTTGTTGTTTGAAAAAAGTGACAGTTGCTGTCAGATTACGATTTACAACCGGCCGTGTATTATACACAAGAAAAAGTATTTATAAGTAAATGGTTTTACTCAGGTACTATTTAAGAAATGAAGGTGAGGGTTGAATTTCCGGAGAAGGCAAATACCCAGCGAAGGTACTATTCAATGAGTATTAAAAATAATGTAATATAAAATAATTAAGGGAGCCAATTGTAACACATTTCAAATTTAGAAAGTAAAGTAGTAATTATTCATTGAATAGTACTTTTGCTGGATATTGAAATTCACGTACAGTTCTTAAATAGTACCTGAGTAAAACGTTTTAATCATAAATACTTTTTCTTGTGTAGAATACGCCGCCAATTGTAAATCGTACTGCGACAGCAAACGTCACTTTTTAGAACAAAATTAAATGTCCGCCATTATGATTTCATGGCAAACCTTTTTTTTAATTCAAAATAGTTGTAAAGTTTTTTGCAAATATCTCGGTGAATACTCTGCAGAAAGTATTGAGTAAAGTACCAAATAATTCAGCTTAAAAAGCTTTAAAAATAATGTACGAAGACCGAAACTGTCAAATAAATAGGGAAGCCTTTTACACTTTTCAAATTTTACATGTAAATCCCTAAGGTCCGCATATAACTGTGCCATTATCAAATTAACAATAACTATTACTATCAAATTATTAAATTAACAGTTACGAACAGTTTGATAATGCAATTGTAAAGGTTAGTGTGTTAGTTTGTCAAGAACCGTTCGATTATTAATGAAGTTGATATCAACAAAATTAATTTTATTCGAGTTATATCACCAAGTAATGGCTTCCAGCATTGAACGGATTAAGTCAGGATATATAAGTTGATTAATCCTAATGAGGATAAAACAAGTCGTAACCTGGTCGGACTTGTCCACGAGTTGATGACAAATGATGTAATTAAATTTTGTGTCGAGTTTACACGCTCAGTTAATTTGAGAAAATTGATGTTTTAAAAGCAGGTTTGTGGAAAATATATAAATATATAAATTTAAAAATGGTGATGTGACCATCATGTTACTTTCTCCGTATTTGATGGAATCATTTATTTTTACGCTTCCATGGTTTATTTTCAATTTAAATCATATTTTAAGTGTGCATCGAACGTTTCATAGACTCGGATAAAACTGACGTTTAAAACGTCAAAATTATGAAAGATGCAAAAATTATACTTCAAATTCAAAAACACAGTTTACTCAAAAACTAAAGAGATTTCGAAAAAAACTTATTCTTTATAAATTGTTCATTTTAGTATTCGCTGCAATTATTATTAACATAAATTTGCTGTAACTATTATCGTTTTATAATTATAAACCAAAAATTAAAAAAAAAAAATAAATTTATTTCTCGAATAAAAATGATTTTATGAAAAATGTTTTCAAGCAAAAGATGTTCATTTCTTTGTTGTCTTCAATGTTTGTTTAAATGTTTTTGTGATATTTTTCAGATTTAAGAAAATATTGGCAAAAAACAAAAAACAGTTAAGGTAAACACCCATTTCCGGTGTACGAAATTTTACCAAAAGCTTTTCAGTTCTTCAGATTATCAAATAAGACGGATGTTCAAAGTTTCATATCAATTGCTCTATTAGTTTTTGAGATACAGCGCGCACAGACACACACACCCACACACATAGACACAAAAAATGTTTTTCCAGAAATTGTTGAAATGGTATTTAGGGACCCCAAAGCGGATATTTCCGTAAAAAAAATGTTTGACAAAAAAATCACGATCACAATACTTAATACGGAGAAAGTAATAAACATTAAACACTATATATCCTGAATATTTAAATAACATTTTTAGATATTTTTAACTTGATTCTCATTGATCACTTGATAAAACATGATTTAATATTTAAAAACGATTAAATTTAAGAAACATCACTTAAAATATACCAAGTGATTTTTCTTAAATTTAATCGTTTTTAAAAACAACATTTTTAGTTTCTATTTTTACATTTAGTTATCATAAAATCTGTTTCATCTAGAATAAGTTAAGTTCTGTATTAAAATATTTTTATAGTTTTTTTATTTTAAAATTAACATTAACAGTTTCAAGTTTTTTTTTTGATCCAGTTGAGCCTGGCATAAGAAGCTTATCTACAGCCCATCAGCTATCAAGTTTCAAGTTTTCATATAAAATTTTTACATAGTTATAGTTGTCTTATTTTCATTTATAGTGTGACTAAGACTATAAAATAATCTTAGTAGGACTTTGCAGAGTTACAAAAAGGTTGAATATTTACATGTTCAGGCTACTTTGCGTTTTTATTTAATTTAAAAGTGTTGTTCCGAAAAAGTGTTTGAGCTAATAAATCTAATTTTATATTAGAAAGAATTTATGCAAAATTTCAGTAAAAATTATTTAAACGACGTTGCTACATCAGTAGTGAAACAAATTGGTTATTGTATAAAGCATATCTCAACTTCTTGTGACTAAAAAATGTTAAAAATAAAGTTTTGCTAAAGCTCAAAAAAATTGATAACTAATTTTTACATACACAAGTGTCATTTATTTACAAATAAATAAATAAATGTTTATCCAAAATTTGAGTATATAAAAAAGCATATTCTGTACAGGACCCAAATTAAAGCGGGTCCTAGGCCATGGCCTCGTATGCAATTTCAATAAAACGTCCCTGGAGAAGTATGACACGTCGGATCTAAATAAATCGGTGACTTACTTAGTTTTCAGAGGTCGACAGTGGTATCCGAGCTGGAATCACAAACAAAACGACGACTCAACGTGTTTCCAATCACATATTTCCAGATTTGATATTTTCGCGAAGAACCTCTCCTATTAGGAATTGCTGCGAGTTCGCGGAGCGCACACGGTCTGTCGGAGCCGCGGCGGCGAAAAAAAAAATGAAAACTGGAATTATAACAGTACCGAGAGTCTGACGGTAAAGCCGTTCTTTCTCCTCAGAAGAAAAAGAAATAGTGATTCATTAATTTTCCCCACCCCGCCGGACGAACGAAAAAAAAAAAAACAAGTCAAAACGCGCACATTGATAATAAGGAACTAAACATAATCGTATCGGTACACTTATGTCTTTGCCAGCTCAAGGCGAACAGGTTCTCGACTCCTCTTTTTTCCTTCCTTCCAAAAACTCCTTCCATACCGTCATCGTATCCGTCACATATTACACCCTGTACACATTCACCGAACACAAATCACGTTTTGCTTTTCATTTACTTACCGTTCGTATCAAAAGTGCTTTTTCGTCTGAACCAACCGGTGGATATGTATTCCGCAGGAAGAACGACCGCCGCCGCGTGCACTTTTACTTTCGAGTTTCAAATGTAGGCGAGCTAATAAAGTAAACTTTACTTTGTTCCTTTGTATTCAAAGTTGGTTAAACTTTTTACTTTCCTTCCACTTCTCGCCCGCAGCGCCAAATTTAAAACAATCTACGACCGGTGGTTGTTCTCGAATGTTGATAAGGGGAATTGTTATCGGATTTGATTAGATTTCTCGAGAGGGTACTACTTAAAAATAAGATAAGAATTATTTATCTGGAGGAATCAATTATTGATTGGAATTAATGAAAAATTATTTCACTTTCACTAATGGATTTTTTTTGTTATTTAACATTCAATTAATTTGCGTTAACGATATACCTTTCATGCAATGTTTAGTTAGAGGTGACGAAACTTATTGTTTATTAGTCTACAACAATTATTTTACCACATATTGGCTTTATCGGATAAATGGAAGATTCACAATGATGGCTCATGTACTAAAACTGAGTAAACAAAGTGTTCTAGCAGACGTGTGAAGATTTACAGAATGAGTACTACCTCCGAAAAGCGTCTCTCGCAATGAGGATTATTTGTCAAGATGATATTGATCACAAATTTGCAAGTATTCCAGCGGTGGCTAGTGGATTCCGTGGGTCAGGCAAAGACAAAGATGCCGCTCGTGCTGCACTACTTACTCTAATAGAGGAAGCAAATATTCCGTTACTTTTTCAATCAAATTTTCTTCCGTTACCTCACCGCCGAACATCCACGAGCCGCCGCTGAAGTATTCTCATTAGGGACAATTATATCATACACTAGATTGGCAAAAAACTATGCAGGCCATGTTGCAAGCCCTTGAAGAAGGGTCCAGTTGGAAGAGGTGCAAGCTGGGTCAGAGTGGTAGATTATCTTTTAGGATGAACTCCTCCCGTTACTTTGCAATTTAGATTATACAATATTTATGTTATTGGTGACAAAAATGAAACACTTGAAATTTGTGAAATTTCGACCATTTTCAAACCGCCATAACTCGGCGTATTTTCAATCAATATGGATGAATCTTTGAGGGCGAAAAACTTGAAGTGTCTTCTTTAAAGTCATGCATGCGAACTTAAGCGTTACCCCTTCCGCCCCCCTCTAGTACCCTTGTGAAAAATAAATATTTTTTTCAGGAAACCATGTCCAACTTTGACAATGTCTATGGAGTTGGAAAAATTTTGTCGACTCGATCCACCATGAAGGCATTAAAATTTGATCAATTCCCTATGCAGGACTCAAATAACGATTTGGCACCAAGTTATGGGCGTTTGAAAAAAGCGAATTTTGTGGTTTTCTGACTCAAAAAGTCCGAAGTTTTTCGACGAAATTGTTTTCGTTTTCACGAATGAAATTTTCTTTGCATGTTCTTTGAGGTATGCACGAAAATTCATTGTTTGTAATCATGATTATCGCATTTTGTACCTTAGAACTCCATTAGCAAAAAACGTTATTTTAGGTCAAAAAAGGCTCACTTGAACGCAGGGGCGGCTTGTTATACAGGGTGTCCCCGAATGGTCTGTACAACGCTCTACCACATATTCTCTGAAACAAAATAAGACGATTTAACTAAACTTATCTCTATCCAAAAGTGGTTCCTAAGCCATCTACAAGGCCTCAAAGATATTATTTTTTTCTCAAAAAATACGTAAAATTGAATGATCTTGCAGAAAAAAAGTATTCCTTATGATTTGACCTGTTGAATAAAAATATTTAGGTATCTTAAGAAGTCGATGGTCCTAGTTTGACCACTTACTTTAAACGTAGGATAAAGAAACATATCGCAAAAAGTGCATGGTATCAATGTAATTAAATGTGCCAAATTAGGTTTTCTTACCCAAGTCCAAAATAAAAATATTTGAAAAATAATGAAAAAAAAATTCTTTGAGGCCTCGTAGATGGCTTAGGAACTACTTTTGGATAGAGATAAGTTTAGTTAAATAGTCTTATTTTGTTTCAGAGAATATGTGGTAGAGCGTTGTACAGACCATTCGGGGACACCCTGTATAGAGCCAAGGAGCCATGGCACTACCTGTAGTTTCAAGCTCGGCAAGAATTTTTAATTACTTCTTAAAACACTTTTTCGCGAGTTACTTTGGTCTAGGAAGATAAATCGTTCTTTCTTTCTTTTCTTGTCTAAAATTGTATTGTTTAGCTGACAATAATGGTGTGTTGTAATTGTCAACAATGCTTCGTTGCAGTTGTCAAGAATGGTATGTTTCAGCTGTTAAGAAGATTAGAGAATTAGGACACATCATTAATTCATAATTCATTTTATTAGATCAATGAATCACTTTATTTTAAGAGTAAATTTATATAATTTCAATACGTGCATGTTTTTCAACTTTATGTTTTTGTATATATCATGTATTTAATTTAATTATTATTGTTAATTTCATGTAAAAGGTGTTTACCGTAATATATATTATTATTATTATTATTATTATTAAGAAATGTATTATTCAACTGTCAAAAATTATATTTTTCAGTTCTCAAAAAGTTATTTTTCAGCTGTCAAAAACGGTATTTCTCAGCCATTAAAATAGTATTAGCTATTTTCTCTGTGACGCTCTTTCTTTCTTATGTATTAATTTTGTTAATTTAAGAGAGGAATAAAGTATTTATTTATTTATTTATTTTTCAGCTATCAAAAAAAATATTTCCGACATTTTTTATTTGTCAAAAATGGCATTTTTCAGCTTTCAAAAATTGTACAGTTTGTTGTGAAAAATTGTATTTTTTAGCTAACAATAATGGTTTGTTACAGTTGTCAATAAAGTTTTGTTACAATTGTCAAAAATGGTATTTTTCAGCTGTTGAAAATGGTATTTTTTCAGCTGTTGAAAATGGTATTTTTCAGCTGATGAAAATGGTATTTTTCAGCTGTTGAAAATGGTATTTTTCAGCTGTTGAAAATGGTATTTTCAGCTGTTAAAAAGTGTATGATTCAAATGTCAAAAATTATATTTTTTAGTTGTCAAAAATGTTTTTTTTAATGTCAAAAAAGGTATTTCTCACCTATTAAAATGAATTTTTTCAGCTATCAAAAACAGCATTTTTTAATTTTTTTTAATTGTCGAAAATGTCATTTTTCGGCTGTCAAAAATTGACTTTTTGTAGTCAAAAATTGTATTTTTTTATCAGGCAATAATGGTATGTTACAGTTGTCAATTGTGGTTTGTTGCAGTTGTCAACAATGGTATTTTTAAGCTGTTAAAAATGGTAATTTTTAGCTGTCAAGAAGTGTATTATTTAACTGTCAAAGATGATATTTTTCAGCTGTCAAAAAAGATATTTTTCAGCTGCCTAAAATGATGTTTTTCAGCTGTCAAAAATGATGTTTTTCAGCTGTCATAAATGATGTTTTTCAGCTGTCAAAAATTATATTTTTCAGTTGCCTAAAATAATATTTATTTCCCACGTATAAAAATGGTATTTTTCAGCAAACAAAAGCAGCATTCTTCGACATTTTTTAAATGTAAAAATTCAGCAGTCAAAACTTTTATTTTTTGTGTTGTCAAAAATTGTATTTTTTTGCTGACAATAATGGTTTGTTACAGTTGCCAAGAATGGTGTTTTTTAGTTGTTAAAAAGTTTTCGGCTGTTCAGAAATGTTTTATTCAACTGTCGAAAATAATATTTTTTAGCTGTCAAAAAATGTATTTCTCACCTATAAAAACGGTATTTTTCAGCTATCAAAGGCAGCATTTTTGGTCATTTTTTTATTGTCAAAATGGCATTTTTCCGCTGACAATAATGGTATGTTACAGTTGTCAATAATCGTTTGTTGCGGTTTTCAAGAATGGTATGTTTTAGCTGTTAAAAACGGTATTTTTCAGCTGTCAAAAATGATATTTTTCAGCTGTCAAAAATTCTACTTTTCAGCAGTCAAAAATGATATATTTCAGCTGTCAACAATGGTATTTCCCACTTATAAAAATGGTATTCTCCGGCTATCAAAAGCAGCATTTTTCGACATTTTTTTTATTGTCAAAAATGGAATTTTTCAGCTTTCAAAAATTGCACTTTTTGTTGTCAAAAATTGTATTTTTTGTTTTCAAAAATTGTATTTTTTAGCTGACAATAATGGTATGATACAGTTGTCAATAATAGTATGTTGCAGTTATCAAGAATGGTATTTTTCAGCTATTAAGAATTGTATTATTCAGCTGTCAAAAATGTAATTTTTCAGTTGTCAAAAATGCTATTTTTCAGCTGCCAAAAATGATATTTCCCACCTATATAAATCGTATTTTTCAGCTATCAAAAGCAGCATTTTTTTACATTTTTTAACTGTCAAAAATGGCATTTTCAGGTGTCAATAAAAATTGTTTTTTTTTTTGTAAAAATTGTATTTTTTCGCTGCCAATAACGGTATGTTTCAGCTGTCGGGAATGATATTTTTTGGCTGTCAAGAATGGCAATCCCCGGCTGTTGACAATAGTATTTTTCAGCTGTCTCAAGTCTCAAGTTGTATTTTACAGTTGTAGAAAACTGTATTCTTCAGCTACCAAATATGCTATGTTTCAGCTGCCAAAAACAGTATTTTTCACCTAATAAAAATAGTATTTATTGACACCTTTGGATTGTCAAAATTTGTATTTTTCAGATATCAAAAGTAGTATATTTTGCTGCCAAAAGTAGTATTGTTTTACTGTCAAAAATAGTATTTTTTGTCAAAAATAGTATTTTTTGTGTGTCAGGAATGGTATATTTCAGCTGACAAAAATGGTATTCTTCAGTTGTTGAAAATTAGTATTTTTCAGCTTCAAAAATAGTATTTTTTTACTGTCAAAAATAGTATTTTTTACTATCAAAAATAGTATTTTTTGTGAGTCAGGAATGGTATATTTCAGCTGATAAAAATGGTATTCCTCAGCTGTTGAAAATTAGTATTTTTCAGCTGTCAAAAATAGTATTTTATTACTGTCAAAAATAGTATTTTTTTGTCAAAAATTGTATTTTTCGTGTGTCAGGAATGGTATATTTCAGCTGACAAAAATGGTATTCCTCAGCTGTTGAAAATTAGTATTTTTCAGCTGTCAAAAATAGTATTTTTTTAATGTCAAAAATAGTATTTTTTTGTTAAAAATAGTATTTTTCGTGTGTCAGGAATGGTATATTTCAGCTGACAAAAATGGTATTCCTCAGCTGTTGAAAATTAGTATTTTTAAGCTGTCAAAAATAGTATTTTTTAACTGTCAAAAATAGTATTTTTTTACTGTCAAAAATTGTATTTTTTTATCAAAAATTGTATTTTTCGTTTGTCAGGAATGGTGTATTTCAGCTGACAAAATGGTATTCCTCAGCTGTTGAAAATTAGTATTTTTCATCGGTCAAAAATAGTTTTTTTTTACTGTCAAAAATAGTATTTTTTACTATCAAAAATAGTATTTTTCATGTGTCAGGAATGGTATATTTCAGCTAACAAAAATGGTATTCCTCAGCTGTTGAAAATTAGTATTTTTCAGCTGTCAAAAATAGTATTTTTTACTGCCAAAAATAGTATTTTTCGTGTGTCAACAATGGTATATTTTAGCTATCAAAACACTATTTTTCAGCTAATACAAATAGTTTTTTTCAACATTTTTGAATCGTCAAAACTTATATTTTTCAGCTGTCAAAAGTAATATATTTCGCTGTCGAAAGCAGGGACTTATTTAGTGTAGTTTCAGGCTCAGCAAGAATTTTGAATTAACTCTTAAAACACTTTTTCGCCAGTTACTTTGATCTAGAAAGATAAATCGTTCTTTCTTTCTTCAAAGGGAAGGGAGGGGGGTATATTGTATAAGTGGCTCTACCATCAACATGTTCCACGAGCCGCCACTGCTTTAACGATCTCTGTAGGGTCGGAAAAAATGTAGGCCTAACTCACCACCATTCGTCCATTTTTCCATTCGTCCAATAAAAACAAACAAATTACACTGACCATCGGCGTCCGCAGGCGGGGGCAAGGAGGGGCAGCTGCCCCCTCCTGGAAAATAAATTTATTAAAGTAATAGTTATTACAAGACGATAAAATAATATATTATCGATGAGCGGAAATGTTAATTCACGAGCGAGTGGATTAATTTCGCGAGTAGATAATGATATTTTATCGTCGTGTGTAAAATTCTATTGTTTTCTATAGCAGATTTTAAAGGCAGAGGCTAAATATTTTTTATTAGAAACGTCAAAATTAATTTGAATTATTATTTCCGCAAAAGTTGGCGAAATGCGTATGACATTTATCTTTTTGTCCGGGGCGACGCGACGCGACGAAAAGACTAGAGCGGGTTCTGGCCACCCTGACATTTATAAAAAAAAACAGTTTATTGTCAACAGTTCGCACCAAAAGTTTTGCGCTAATAGAATCATGAAAATGAAGAAATCCTGCCTGTAGACGTAGAAGGCGTCTGCGGCTGTAAAATGGCAAAAATTAAAGTACTTTATCTACCCTTGCTGTTAAAGTATTACTTTATCTAATCTTACATGTAAAATGACACTTGATCTACTATTGAGTTGATAAAAGCATACTTTAACATGTGCTATAGAAAAAAGTAATATTTTATGTACTAAACTTGTATGTAATCGGTAAATAACCTAAAACTTTAACAATCACATCAAAATTAAAAATTATAACAAAAAGTGCGTTTCACGTTATGTTCGATGAATCCGAAAAAAGTTGACTTATAACAACGAGTGGGCACGGTTCCATCCGACGCGTATGATACAGTGCGATCGAATAAAAGTTAGTCAAAGTTGGCAATGAGCCAAAATTCCTTAACTTATTGGCAAGTGTCAAGCTGGCGTATATTGATATTTTCAAATTTAGGAACTAAGAAAATACATTCGGCGGCTTTTTGTTCATGACCTGCTTTGACTAATTTTTTATTCGATCTCGCTGTATTATTACTGTACTTTTTAGTAGAAATGAACACTTTTTGACAGTTGTAAATTGTTATTTTTGGCAGTTGAAAATATCCTTTTTACTGTCAACGGGGCATTTGTGATGCTAGAAATTTTTGACAGTTGTCATTTTTAGCAGTTGAAATTTCCATTTTTCTTTTAATATCAATATGCATTAATATGCAGAAATGCAGAATTTTTGACAATTTATAATTGTTACTTTTGACCATTTAAGATTGAAAAATGCCGATAGTGATAGTAGCAATGCTCAAATTTGGACAGTTAAAAAATTTTGGCATTTGGAATTTTTCTTTTTATTCATTATTTTATTGCTGAAATGAAACCGTTTTCAGTAATGAGCAATTTTTGACAGTCCTGAATAGTTATTTTTGGCAATTAAAATTTCGTTTTTACCGCCAACGTGCCATTTGTGATGGTAGATATGTGCGATTTTTGACTGTTAGAAATTGTCATTTTTAGCAGTTGCAATTTTCTTTTTTTTTTATATAAAAAAAATCAATTTTTGATAGTAAAATTCCGGGAAGTCTCGGCAGCTGCCTATCTCCGTATTCACCGCTTAATCGTGCCGGTTGTGATGGCAGAAATGCAGAATTTTTGACAATTCGAAATTGTTATTTTTGACGGTTAAAAATGTATCTTTTTAAAATGCCATTTCTGACAGTTGAATTGCACAATTTTTGACAATTTGAAATTGTTACTTTTGGCTGTTGGAAATTTCCCCTTTTTAATATTGAAAAATGCTGATAGTGATAGTCGAAATGCTCAAATTTTGACAGTCTAACATTTTTGGCATTTGGAAATTTTCTTTTTATTGTTGAAACGAGCCGTTTTCAGTAATGAACAATTTTTGACAGTATTGAATACTTATTTTCAGCCATTGAAAATTTCATTTTAACTGCCAAGTGCCATTTGCGATACTAGTGCTATTTTTGACAGTTCGAAATTGTCATTTTTAGCAGTTGAAATTTTCTTTTTTTTAATATCAAAAAATGCCGTCTTTGATAGTAAAAACCCATAATTTTTGGCAGCTGCAAATTTCTTTATTTGCCGTTGAATCGTGCCGTTTGTGGTGGCAGATATGCAGAATTTTTAACAATTAGAAATTGTCTTTTTTGACGGTTAAAAATGTATCTTTTTCCGATTGAAAAATGCCATTTCTGACAGTAGAATTGCACAATTTTTGACAATTTATAATTGTTACTTTTGGCCGTTGGAAATTTACCTTTTTGAATATACAAAAATGCCGATAGTGTTAGTAGAAATGCTCAAATTTTGACATTTTTGGCGTTTGGAAATTGACTATTTATTGTTGAAACTTGCCAGTTTCAGTAATGAGCAATTTTTGACAGTATTGAGTTATTTTCAGCAAT
The DNA here is from genome assembly GCA_910593695.2 of Ocypus olens. Lineage (NCBI taxonomy): Eukaryota > Metazoa > Arthropoda > Insecta > Coleoptera > Staphylinidae > Ocypus > Ocypus olens. The sequence continues at coordinate 8,545,811 of OU343053.1, read as the reverse complement.
TGAAAATTTCCTTTTTACTGCTAACGTGCCATTTGTGATAGTAGTGCGATTTTTGACAGTTCGAAATTGACATTTTTAGCAGTTGAAATTTACTTCTTTTTTTAATATCAAAAAATGCCGTCTTTGATGGTAAAAAACATAATTTTTGGCAGCTGCAAATTTCTTTATTTGCCATTGAATCGTACCGTTTGTGGTGGCAAAAATGCAGAATTTTTAACAATACAAAAATGGCAATTTTCTTTTTTAATATCAAAAAATGCCGCTTTTGATTGTAAAAATCCACAATTTTTGGCAGCTGCTAATTTTTTTGTTTACCGTTGAATCGTGCCATTTATAGTGGCAGAAATGCAGAATTTTTGATAATTTGAAATTATTATTTTCTTTTCTTTTGATATCAAAAATGCCATTTTTGATAGTAAAAATTCACAATTTTTGACAGCTGCAAATTTCTTTATGTGCCGTTTGCGGTGGCAAAAATGCAGAATTTTTGATAATTCGAAATTGTCATTTTTGACGGTTATTTATTCGAAATATCCGTATGAAAGTTTTGAAAAACATTTTTTTCACAGGGGTGCTAGAGGGGGTGGAAGGAGTAACGATTAAGTTCGCATGCATGACTTTAAAGAAGACACTTTTTCGCCCTCAAAGATTCATCAAAATCGATTGAAAATACGCCGAGCTATGGCGGTTTGAAAATGGTCGAAATTTCACGAATTTCAAGTGTTTATTTTTTTTTCTTCAGTATATTATTTTCTAAAATTCATAGGTGTACTCATTCTCTACTAACGAAAGTTTGTCATTATTACATTAAATTGCATTTTCAAAAAAACGGACGCGGACATGGCATTAATAGCGTTACATGATTGTTATTCTATTGATTTATCCGATAAGAAAATTCAATTTTCGTTTTAGTTATATTGCAAAAATGTATTTGATAACAAATATTTATTTACCGTGGCGATCTTATCTGCGATAACTTGTATTACGTTGAAATTATTGAGAAATAAAACTTGAATTTCCAGTAGTGGTATAACAACGACGTCATTAGCCTGGGTTATCAAGGCTTTCTCCGGGACAATAAAATTTTCAGAATCTCGTGTCACATTTCTTAAAATTATGTATTTATTAATTCTACAGGTGACCATGTTACAATATGATAAAATCAGTGGCGGCTCGTGGAACATGTTGATGGAAGAGCTACTTATACAGTATACCCCCCCAATTTTTTCTAAATATTTTGGCATTATCTGGAAAAACTCACACCAATAATTAATATATTAAATAGAAGAGGACCCAAATGAGACCCTTGTGGGACACCGGACGTTGCATCAAAAGCATCTGACAGAAAGCTATTAATGCATAAACAGCAATAAATTCTGGATACGCCTCCATCGCAGAAACCATTTAGTAGAAACAACTAGTTTTTTCAAGCTAAAGTGAAAGTAGATAAAATTGTGTTCTTTAATTTAATTTAAATTTAAAAAAAATAAAATTTTAAATTTTTTTTTTATTTTTAAATTTTTAAATTATGAGAATAAATATTGTAGAGAGGTCTTTTATGGAAAGGATAGAATAGTTTTAAATTGTCCAGGATGTACCCGGAAGGCCGGGCCGAATTTTCTTGTATAATTTCTTGAGCAGGCCCCGTCGGCCACGGAGATGATATAATTTGCTCACTCGACGACAATTGATAGACACCACATCACCCAAAAGCGCCACCTCTCTCATCCGTGCAGAAGGGGGTGAAAAAATTTAAAAATACATTATTTTAAATCGTTTCGCTCAAACGCCGCTGAGGAACTTCAAGAATGTAATCTGGTGGTAACCCCACTTTCAATCTGGTGGTAACCCCACTTTCTGGTAACCCCAGTTTCTGAATCTGACATCTGTCAAATGTGACAATGCACTATCAATGCATTTCTTGATTTGCTGTTTGGAGACCACTCGGACGTTAACAGGAAGAAGCTTTTTTTTCATCAACTTTGGGCCTCTAAAAATTATTTGGTGAGCGTCTGAGAAGCGTATACACATTAGAAACCGACATACAAACAGAATTTAGGGCGGTACTGATTGGGGTTGTTTCGGTCTTTGGCACCCCGTTGCGGCCGATGCGGCTGATGGGGTGACCGAAATGTTACCAAACTTTGGTGATCTGCTTCAAAAAGAACTCTTAATAATTTCCTAAAGTTTCATTGTTCTAACCCTCCTGGAAATATTTTTTTTTTCGAAATTGATTTTCCGGGGAAAAATTTTCAACGTTCAAAAACGACAATAATTCAAATATTCATATCTCGGTTAATAACCGGGCGATTTTAAAAATTCAAAGTTTGTTTTACGTACACACAATACCGCAATGATAATCCGTCGTTAGATTCGTGATTTAGAAAGGAATAGAAAAATTCATTTTAAAACGATCGAAAATATTTACCGGCAAAATGAATAAAAGTTTAATTAATTTTTAAAATTAGAAGGAGGGGCCGGATCGAGAAATTTTATTTGGATTTTCTGTTGGGCTTGAGAAGGGCTTTCCGGTTGTGTAATCAGATTTCCGGACAAAAAAAATGTTGTGCCTCGCTGGTCAATTTCGCTTCCCCGTTCCGTGTATAACGTTATATCTCGAAAACTAAACATCGGATCGAAAAACTTTAAGGGGATCTTTGATACGGATTAAATCGACGACAGACATGCCGTCGTCAGATTTTTAATTTTCGAAAAAATAAATTTCTTCGAAAAATTGCCGGAAAACAATCGAAAATCAGCCGTAGATCGTAAACAGTGCGCCCCACGAAAAATATAGTCCTTACCTTTTCGACGCAAATTAAAATTTCGAATGGCGCGCCGTTAAAATTTTTCGTGTCGAGTTAAAAATGGCCGCTCTGAATTTTTTTTATTGGAATCAGGGGTGGTTTTCTTTGAATAACTCTTCAGGGGTTGGAGATATCGAAAATTCGTAGGAGATATAAAATGTAGAGGGGAGCTAGTTCTACAAAAGTCTATAAAAATTAAAGTCGTAACCGTAAGGGCAAGCGCTCCCTCTTTCCAGAAACGTCCGAAATGTGATTTTTTAGAAAAATAGCTGAGGGATTGCAACTGCAGGTCGCACCTCAATGTTCTATAGCAGTGGTCTCCAAACTACGGCCCGCGGGCCAAATACGGCCCGCGACCTCATCGAGTTCGGCCCGCGGCAAGCGTTACATTTTCCGCAAATGTCACATTTTAAAATTCTACAACGATTTTTTGTTATAGATTTTGAAATTAGTTATCAAATTGATCATATCTCGGCCTAGTAGGTTATGAAGAATTGTATATATGGCCCGCGATGGAAAAAGTTTGGAGACCCATGTTCTATAGTAACCTTTGTGACACATTCATTGGGGATATTTTCCAGGTCAAAAATCCAGGGGTGTGAAAGTTTTGGCGTGAACCTCTGCATCGCGAAAAATTGATTTTCAAAAAATCACCCCGGGGTTACTGAATGAGATAGAAAATTGCGAATTTCACGGGCCCCTAGAGGACCTTTTCGGCTTTCAGTAAAAAAATAAAAATTGTAAAAAAAAATTTTTTTGAGGGGTTGGCAACCCTTTTCTAAAGGGTGGTCGGAAGGGGTTGAAATTTTAATAGTGTATTTCTTGAATGATTTAAGAATTTTCATAAAAATTTCAACGACCTACCCATAAGGGTTTTTGAAATATTAAAAAAAAACGTGATTTAGGCTTTGAGCTTTTAGTACATATTAACATATTTTACACTTACTTAACGAATTCCGCCATATCCATGACAACGAAAAGTATTCCCGTAAGATACGGTGCGCGCATCTATATAGTATATTTTAGGTTCCCGGCGTATCCACCATGAGACCATCTCATAAAGCTCATTTTAGTGTAAAGCGATGATAGAGCGCACTCCTACATCCAAAAATTCATGACAACTAAGAAAATATGAAAATTGCTTTTACTTTCTCCGTTACGAAGTACGAGAAAGTATTGTAATCGTGAAAAAAATTTCAAAAACTTTTTTTGCGGAAATATCCGTTTTGGGGTCCCTAGATGCCATTTCAACACTTTCTGGAAAAATTGGTGAAGTGGCCATCATGTTTTGCGTTGATTTCCGTAAAATATTTATCAACAATAAACGTCTGCAACGTCTGCTTCAAAATGTGCACGTGGTCGGAAAAAATCTGTAAAAAAAATCCAAAAATTAAATCGTTCCACCGTATCCACCAAATGATGAAGAAAACAATACAAAATTACTCTTTAATTTCGGTACACAATTTTCTTTCAGAAAATTAAATAAAATCCATAATAAATAATTTCACAAACATGCGAATTTCTCCAGCGTTAAAAAAATATTTAAAAACAACTGCTAAAAACTTAAAACTCTGCAAATTTCCTCAAAATTACTGCTGCGTTAAGATTTAGTTCAAATCTGCAAACATTTTTCATTAGATTTCAAAATAATTGCAAGAGAACTGAAGTTTTTATAAATCAAAAATTGCGAATTCCTCGAGCGTTAAAAAAATATACAAAAATAATTGCTAGAAACTTGAAACTTTGGGAATTTACTTAGAATTACTCCTGCTTTAAAATTTAATTCAAATCTGCAAACATTTTTCACTAGATTTAAAATAATCGCAATTGAATTCAAGTTTTTATAAATCAAAAATTGCGAATTTCTCGAGCGTTAAAAAAATATACAAAAACAATTGCTAGAAACTTGAAACTTTGGAAATTTACTTAGAATTACTCCTGCTTTGAGATTTAATTCAAATCTGCAAACATTTTTCACTAGATTTAAAATAATCGCAATTCAATTCAAGTTTTTATAAATCAAAAATTGCGAATTCCTCGAGCGTTAAAAAAATATACAAAAATAATTGCTAGAAACTTGAAAGTTTGGAAATTTACTTAGAATTACTCCTGCTTTGAGATTTAATTCAAATCTGCAAACATTTTTCACTAGATTTAAAATAATCGCAAATGAATTCAAGTTTTTATAAATCAAAAATTGCGAATTCCTCGAGCGTTAAAAAAATATACAAAAATAATTGCTAGAAACTTGAAAGTTTGGAAATTTACTTAGAATTACTCCTGCTTTAAAATTTAATTCAAATCTGCAAACATTTTTCACTAGATTTAAAATAATCGCAATTGAATTCAAGTTTTTATAAATCAAAAATTGCGAATTTCTCGAGCGTTAAAAAAATATACAAAAAATTGCTAGAAACTTGAAACTTTGGAAATTTACTTAGAATTACTCCTGCTTTGAGATTTAATTCAAATCTGCAAACATTTTTCACTAGATTTAAAATAATCGCAATTGAATTCAAGTTTTTATAAATCAAAAATTGCGAATTCTTCGAGCGTTAAAAAAATATACAAAATTAATTGCTAAAAACTTGAAACTTTTCAAATTTACTCAAAATTACTTCTGCTTCTCATTTTTCACTAGATTTCAAAATAATTGCAAGAGAACTAAAGTTTTTATAAATAAAAAATTGCGAATTCATCGAGCGTTAAAAAAATATACAAAATTAATTGCTAAAAACTTGAAACTTTGCAAATTTCCTCAAAATTACTTCTTTAAGAATTAGTTCAAATTTGCAAACATTTTTCACTAGATTTCAAAATAATTGCAAGAGAACTAAAGTTTTTATAAATCAAAAATTGCGAATTCCTCGAGCGTTAAAAAAATATACAAAATTAATTGTTAAAAACTTGAAACTTTGCAAATTTACTCAAAATTACTTCTGCTTTTAGAATTAGTTCAAATCTGTAAACATTTTTCAATATATTTCAAAGTAATTGCAAGAGCACTAAAGTTTTTATAAATCAAAAATTGCGAATTTCTCGAGCGTTAAGAAAATATACAAAAACAGTTGCCAGAAACTTGAAACTTTGAAAATTTCCTAAAATAATTGATGCTGCTTTAAGATTTAGATAAAATCTGCAAACATTCAAAATTATAATTTTTTTAATTTCCCAGCAAAATAATTGCCCAATCATGAACGACAAAGAAATGTCAGCAATTCAAACTTGAACTGGAAAAACTAAAAACACATTCAATGTTTGGAAAATTTGAAAATAAATTGGGATTTTTGAACAAATTAAGTAAAGATGAAAATGTGGTGATGTGGCCATAATGTTACTTTCTCCGATTTGATGGTATAGATATTTATATTTTCACTTTCATGGCATATTATCAATTTATTTAAATCATATTTTAAGTGTACATCGACCGTTTTGTCGGATCGGATGAAACGTTAAAATTTTCAAAGATGAAAATAAATAACAAATTATACTTCTAATCCTAATAGTCAGTTTACTCAAAAACCAAAGAGATTAGAAAAAAACGTATTCTTTATAATTTGTTCATTTTGACATTATCCACAACTATTATTAAGATACATTTGCTGTAACTATTATCGTTTCATAATTATAAACCAAAAATAAAAAAAAATAAAAAAAATCATTTTTTTCTCGAACAACAATGATTTTATGAAACATATTTTCAAGTAAAAGATGTTCATTTCTTTGTTGTCTTCAATATTTGTTCGAATGTTTTTATAATAGTTTTCATATTTAAAAAATATTGGAAAAAAACAAAAAACAGTTAAACACCCACTTCCGGTGTACGAAATTTTACCAAAAGCTTTTCAGTTCTTCGGATTATCAAATAAGTTCTGTTATAAAATACAGGCACTATAACATATCTATTGACCATTCCACACCACACATTGATAACACAAATTGTTTGGGAATTGGTTTTCCTGATCCAATATGGATTATTTTCGGACAAATAGTAGCAACTACGTCAATTTATTTTACCATGGGAAGCAGTGACGGTTCGCGGGGTTTTTCCTGGTACGGCCGAGGAACAAGAGGTGGTAATACAGATAGGTGCGGTCACGCAGCCTGCCGTCTCTGCAACTGACCCTACCTATCTGTATTGCCACCCTTGTTACCTCGACCGTACCAGAAAAAACCCCGCGAACCGTCACTGATGGGAAGTTTTCAATCGTGTTCATATCACCCTCTGGCATGCCGATACCATCAAAGTAAATATTTAATTTATTTTTATTTCCAATCGTAGGTATTTATAAGCAGCCATATAAATGTAATTAAACAATCCAATAATACTGAAAAAATGCCGGCAGTGACCATTAGGTGACGACGAAGAAAGTAATTATAGCACGTTACGGTGTTATGGTGATTACGTAATCGACGATGTGCTGCTCTGGCCATGACGCAAATTGCAAAAATTAATGTGTATCACCGACAGCTATAAATAAATGATTAATACATAACAATCCACCAACAATATTCCCAACAGCGGTCATCCTTGGTCTGGTTCAGAGAAACAGTAGACTCTGTCGACGTAAATTTTTAACTTTAGAAGGTTTTTTTTTATACATGCGCTTACCTTAATGTATTTTTTACCTTATGAAGAAATTGTGAATATATGTAGACTGTATACATATACTTTTTAAATTTTGCGTCTATAATAAAGCTATTACTGTAACCAAAACAGTGTCGTAATAGCCTAATGTTAAGGTGCGTATCCACCGGCGCTCGCGAACAGCTCGCGATCACCCAATAACCTGTTCGCCCAATGTTGTCGGGCTGTGCGCGAACAGCTCGCGTAACATTAACGGATTTTACCTTGTTCGTCTCGAGTTCGCCAAAAGGCGAACTTTAAAGGGTATATTCGCCGCAACCTCAGTCAGGTGTAGACGGTGAACTGTTCGCATCAATCTTAAAACGAAAAATTATGGAGTGACGGATGATAACGCACTGACGCTTATAGAAAGCTACCGGGAAAAAGAAGTGTTGTGGAACGTCAAAATAACTGACTAGAAGAATAAAATAAAGAAGAGTGACGCGTGGGAAAGTTTCGCAAAAGAACTGAAATATTGCCGCGAAGAAGTTGAACGAAAAATGAAAACTCTTTTGGCACAATTTCGACGCGAACGACAAAAGACAGAGAAAATGATAAAATCTGGGATGGGCAGGGATGAAATATACGGTAGGACTTGGTTTGGGTTCAAATTTAATTCGTTTCAGCAACATAAGACAAGTCTATTTGATACCGATAAAACTGGAACACTGAGCGAACTTCTTGGCGAACAACGTTCAACGAAAATTAATTTCATCTTGACATGTTCGTGTAACTGTTCGCGTACTGAACGCGGAGTGATCGAGATTTGTTCGCGAGCTAATCGCGAACAGAGCTTGTAGCTATTCACGAACTGTTCACAATAAGTTCGCCGGTGGATACGCACCTTTATAATATCTTTTTTGGGGGAATTGAAACACAAAAGCGCGCGAGTGACCTTCATAAATTATAACCTCAAAACAAAAGGACTTTGTGCGTAACTAAATCATGTCAACAAAAATGTCACCCTTACATGGCCTACCTTACTAAAAATTAATCGCGAATAGATTATACCAGATGTAACTGAATTCTGGTAGACCTCAAATATCATTTGAATTTTTACATAATATTATATAATATTGTGGCCAAAATACGTGACTTTCAAAAAGTTTGACTTTTGGAATATACAGGGTGGGGCACCGCATACGACACGGTCGTTTTATGGAAAACCATGCAACTTCGTGTTAATCTTTTCAAATGAATAGATGTCAATCACTGAGGCAAATATAAAATTTCACCTGTACCCTTCATTTCAACAAATCTTTAAATATTTCGAAAACGGTAAACGATAGGTATAGGGAATATTAAAGTAACTCACCTTTATATGTTCCCTAGAATTCAAAAAAGAGAAAAAATACATGGTGTTCCATTAAAAAAAAAACAACTTTGATGTATATCTTTTTAATGGGACACCCTATATAACTGGTAATAATTTTAAATTGTGCATACAATGATCCCACATCTATCCATTTGAAAAGAATAACATGAAGTTGCATGGTTTTCCATAAAACGACCGTGTCGTATGCGGTGCCCCACCCTGTACTATTCATATTTCCCTAGTTGTAATAATAGCTATATTGCCTTCGGTAGATTGTGGCATAAGTATTAATTGGCTAGCTTGTGATATTAGGAAAACATTTCAAGCGTCATCTGGCAATAGTGGCAATTATAGCTTAAATTTATTTTTTTCGCATCTTATTAAAACAGGTGACGTCCAATCAAATAATACCCAACAGTTTAGTTACTATGGTTACGATTCGTTTTTTGTCAGCGAACTGCCGCAATTTCCAAATAGAAAAATTATTCGTTATAATTTAATACAAACAAAAAATCTTTGGGTAATTATTTAACATGATGCGAAAAAGTATAGTTTTAAACTCATGAACAAGTTGGCCATTGCCGCTCGTTTAATAATATACTATTATTAACAAATACAGAAACCTGTTACAATTACGTTACCGTACGCTAACGCTAGCTCATTTAAATAATAATTAAAGGGCATATAAGTATAATTACAATATAAAATGTTACAAATGTTGTTATGCATTTATCATATTGTTGAAATTTAATTTACATTTTTTCTCTTTAATTTATTTGTGTCCTTTACATCGTAAAAAAATTGGCCACCTGACTTAACCCTACCGAGAATACATTGGGCCTGAACGGCCCACGAAACGTATCCACTGGTGTTATGCTATTTTACGTATTCTCTGTAGGGTTAAGTAAGGTGTGAGCCACAGAATTTTGTTTCTGAGTTGGCGATGCCTGAGAGAAAGAAACATATCAGTGTTGTCTGAGATTATTTCATTTTTTAAACCTAATTCAATTGAACTAATCTAGTCTCATGACCAGTGGCGGCGGGAAGGATTTGGGGGCCCCACCGCAAAAAAAAATCTTGGGGCCCCCCTTCGTCAAAAAATATTTTTTTTTAACTTACCATCTTAGTTAATGTTTCCCATTGCGCTTCGTTGTTTGCAATCATCATAAAAATAAATTCATTAATACGTGATTGATTTTTAACATATAATTGCATGGCCCGGGGCCCCTAGATGCTCCCCCCACCCCGCGCCGCTGGGTCTGCGGGGGCCTTATCGCCGCCACTGCTCATGACGTAGTAATATGCGACATACCTCATTTATTACCCACATTTAAGAAAATCCGCGAGCCGCCGCTGCTGTATACACAATTCAGTGACGGTTCGCGGGTTTTTTTCTGGTACGGCCGAGGAACAAGAAGTGGTAATACAGATAGGTGCGGTCACGCAGCCAGCCGTGTCTGCAACTTGACCCTACCTATCTGTATTACCACCTCTTGTTCCTCGGCCGTGTCAGAAAAAACCCCGCGAACCGTCACTGATACAATTCACTGGTTATCGGTTTCAAACGTAATCTAAAAGGACACAAGGCGCCATCCAACAATAAGTAGCGCAATTAGAAAGGCGCGCACACGAAGCTTCCATAATTCTGTAAATTTATTTTCTTCGAACAAATAACGTGTAAAATGAATGGAAATTTTCCATTCCACAATCGATTATAAAAGAAATGTAACTTTCAAATTTATTACCAACCGGAGGCGATGGGTATTTTCAATGTGAATAAAAAGGCAAGCGCTTTTTTTTACTCTCTCCGTTTGAAATACGATGTGTGTAGACATTTTACCTCCAAAATATTGATGGCCATCATATAACTCTCTCCAATTTGATGGTAAGATGTGAACCACATAATTTTGTGTTTTGAATTGGCCATGCCTGAGAGAGAAACATAGCAGTCATGTCTGAGATTAATTTTTTTTTTTAAATCTAATTCAATTGAACTAATCTACAGCCAACTCTGAAACTATTTTATGTGGCTCACACAATATAAATTTTTTTTTGGTAAAATTTAATACATCTATACTTGTTTTTTTTAGATATTTTTTGTTTATAAAAAAATATTTCAAACTGTATTCACATATTCTTTAAAAGGTGTGCGAAAAATGCGATATTTCTTCGCCGAAGTGTGAAGTAAAATCATTTCCATATAGTTCCTGCTATAGTTCGAGGTGGTGGGTCAAACTTATACTTGTTATTCTGTTGGCATTGCTTTGCGAGATGTGAGTTTCTGCAGCATTTTCACATTTCAAAAATATAAAGATACAGCCAGTGACGGTTCGCGGGTTTTTTTCTGGTACGGCCGAGGAACAAGAGGTGGTAATACAGATAGGTAGGGTCAGTTACAGAGACGGCTGGCTGCGTGACCGCACCTATCTGTATTACCACCTCTTGTTCCTCGGCCGTACCAGAAAAACCCCGCGAACCGTCGCTGGATACAGCTATGATTAAAATAGAAACGCCGTGTGATGATTAAATTTTAATCATGATTAACTTTAATCAGAGTATTTCTGTTGCACCGTCGGCTGATTAAGCATCTACCGACCACGGAGTATTATTATAGAGAGCACACGTTTTTCTAGGGATTTTAAGTTCTTTTTTGGTTGTTTTACGTTGTTCCGTTGAGAACACAGGAAACAAATGCGCGGTAAATATGAATACTAAATGCTAACTAACTTATACTATTATTATTATTTCTTATTATTGGTCGAGGTAAACAAACCAAAATTAATAAAATCATTAACGTCCAAGCCATCGATTTCATCAATCTGCTCAACTATTCCCAAATCCATCGTTTTTAATAACAAATACAAAACAAAGGTTTTTAATTTCAAAATCGTCTGCCAAATGTAAATAACTTCACGACTATATTCGTCGTGAAGTTATCAGTTTTTGAGCTAATCGGCCAAAATCGGCTGATTAAATATTTGACGTTTCTTGGGGACTTTAATCATGATTAAGTTGCGGTGCAAGCCAATTCTCCGCTAACCATTGATTAAATTTTTAATCATGATTAAGTAGCTGCGGATTTGGGAATAGTTGAGCAGATTAATGAAATCGATGGCTTGGAGGTTAATGATTTTATTAATTTTGGTTTGTTTACCTCGTCCAATAATAAGAAATAATAATAATAGTATACGTTAGTTAGCATTTAGTATTCATATTTACCGCGCATTTGTTTCCTCTGTTCTGAATAGAACGACGTAAAATAACCAAAAAAGAACTGAAAATCCCTAGAAAAACGTGTGCTCTCTATAATAATACTCCGTGGTCGATAGATGCTTAATCAGCCGACGGTGCAACAGAAATACTCTGATTAAAGTTAATCATGATTAAAATTTAATCATGATTAAGTTCTGCGGTGCAAGTGGGCATAAGAGTTATGACACAAAATTGTTAATATAATCGTTTTTCTTGTTAATTTACATGAATTTTTATTAACCATGTTATATCAATATAAAGCTAATTGAAAGTTCTATTCAATGATATAAATATACAAGGTGTATTTAAAAAGAGGAACTTTGTGTAATAACTCTTAAATTGATAGTAAAAAAAAAATGGTGATGTGGCCATCATGTTACTTTCTCCAACTTGATGGTATCATTTCTATTTACGCTTTCATGGTTTATTTTCAATTTAAATCATATTTTAAATGTATATCGAGTGTTCAGTAAATTCTGATGAAACTGACGTTTGAAACGTCAAAATTATGAAAAGATGAAAAAATGATACTTCAAATTCAAAAGCTCAGTTTACTCAAAAACTAAAGGGATTTCGAAAAAAACTTATTCTTTATAAGTTGTTCATTTTAGCATTCTCTACAATTATTATTAACATAAATTTGCTGTAACTATTATAGTTTCATAATTATAAACCAAAAATGAAAAAAAATAATACATTTTTTTCTCGAATAAAAATGATTTTATGAAAAATGTTTTCAAGTAAAAGATGTTCATTTATTTGTTTTCTTTAAAGTTTGTTTGAATGTTTTTAGGATATTGTTCATATTTAAGAAAATATTGGCAAAAAACAAAAAACAGTTAAGATAAACGCCCACTTCCGGTGTACAAAATATTACCAAAAGCTTTTCAGTTCTTCAGATTATCAAATAAGACGTATATTCAAAGTTTCATATCAATTGCTCTATTAGTTTTTGAGATACAGCGCGCACAGACAGACACACACACAGACACACACACACACACACACACACACACACACACACACACACACACACACACACACACACACACAAACAATTTTTTTTCCAGAAATTGTTGAAATGGCATCTAGGGACCCCAAAACGGATATATCCGTAAAAATTTTTTTTGAAAAAAAAATCATGATCACAATACTTTCTCGTACTTCGTAACGGAGAAAGTAAAAAATAAGCACCCCACTGAATTCTGCGAAGAAGACCACACAAATAACTATTTAACTGTTTTTTTTGTATATCTTACAATTATTGAGAAAACGGCGTATTTAAAATTGCCAAGAATTGAAAAACGCCCGATATCTCCCAGTAACAAAATCTAAAAAAAACTAATCAAGTTATGATCTGTTAATGCCATTGTTATTATTTCAGAAAAAGATGTAAAACATGTATATCAGATTTTTCTAACTCTTAAATTTACCGAGATTGCCTATAAAAAAACATCGAATTTGGGTCACCCGGTACAGTAATATTTTGCTTTTAACAATTCCAGGCTCATGCTGACTCAAAATGTTCACCAGCGTTCAAATGGGCCATTTTTTATGTTGATTCCCCAAACCTCAACTCTTCATTACCTGATGATGATGCATCATTAATAGTGATACTGCCACCTGTCACGTGAGTAGATACGGCAATGGGTGCACGTCGGTGGAATCATTCAGTCAGTGAACCAAATTCTATTAATCAGTGACGGTTCGCGGGTTTTTTTCTGGTACGGCCGAGGAACAAGAGGTGGTAATACAGATAGGTGCGGTCAGCCAGCCGTCTCTGCAACTGACCCTACCTATCTGTATTGCCACCCTCGTTACCTCGGCCGTACCAGAAAAAAACCCGCGAACCGTCACTGCTATTAATGTGGTAGGCATGCGTTGTCCTGGCCAATCTCTACTTCATCTAACCGTACCATGAGTGACGCTGCCACCACTGAAGTAGATGTCCCTTGAATGGAATGTGTTCTGTGAAGGAACCTTACCATGAAAAAATTATAAAGAGGGGGAGACTGAATGAAGAGAAAGAAAAAACAGTGGCAGTAAGATGGGTCATCCAAAAAGGCAGAAAATAGTATGGTGTGAGCCACAGAATTTTGTTTCTGAGTTGGCCATGCCTGAGAGAGAAACATAGCAGTCATGTCTGAGATTAATTCATTTTTTAAATCTAATTCAATTGAACTAATCTAGTCTCATGACCAGTGACGGTTCGCGGGGCTTTTTCTACTACGGCCGAAGAACAAGAGGTGGTAATACAGATAGGTAGGGTCAGTTGCAGAGATGGCTGGCTGCATGACCACACCTATCTGTATTACCACCTCTTGTACCTCGGTCGTACCAGAAAAAAACCCCGCGAACCGTCACTGCTCATGACGCAATAATATGCGATATATCTCATTTATCTCACAGCTAACTCTGAAACAAAATTTTGTGGCTCACACGATATAATGAGTCTTAATGATTTCTCTTTCATAATTGAATTATAAATTACTTGAACATATTTTCAACGCTATAGGGTTTACAATTTTAACAAAACTAACATCGTTAGAGAACGAGATAATAAGGACAATTTTGGTCTCGTATTATTATTATTTAATTTCGGATTGATTTACTCAACATTACTTTTGTTCTATTATAAACGTTTCATTGCAAAAACGTGTAAATTCGTTAAAAAAAATTTAAACGGGTAAAATTTGTGAAACTTGAACTATTAGGTCTAGAAAAACGTATTACCACTTTTGCTGAAAACCAGTAGTTTGGGGTAATATCGACGAAAATTTCGCGGATCTTTCTAGAATGTCCGGCATTAAAACTTAACCACATAAAAAAATAACAAATATTTGATCCAACGTATCATGTATGGATTGACAGGACTGTTACATAATCCATAACTCATATTTAATCAATTGTCTCTCATTTCTCGTAGTTATGAATTCACGAAGAACATTAACTTGATTACATCATTGGAATAATTGTGACAACTCTAAAAGAGAATACTTTACAATTATATAATGAGAAATAATCATAATGAATGAAACAGATAACGGAATCTCTCTATGCAACCGATTCGACATTTCCATGTCAAGGCCTAAAATTAATCCGCCTGGTCGTTACACAACAGTTAAGTTCAATACCCGATGAACATTTCATCCCCATTCATTACAAATACATAATAGATTTCAAAATAATCCTAATGATAATGACACCGTCATTATTTTCGCATTTCAACCACAAAATTACGGCTGCTTTCCCTAATCACGGCATGGGCAATTACGAGGGTAACAACAATTTTTAATGGTTATCATCGTGATAACGACGCGAAACTTTAATCAGAAATTTCCTTATCGCGTTTAAATAATGCGCTTACGCGCCAAGCAGACGAGTGACAATTGTACCAATCAGAACACTACAGCTGTACAAGTAACGCTATCGTAATAGAAAGACGTCGTTGGTCCCACGCGTATGTTAGAAAGAGACGGTGAATTTCTCAAGGTTCCGATTAGTAACAGGTTGGGTTGATTTCGACCAATGGGAACGTTCCATCTGTCGCCGGGTTCATGACACGAGCGCAGCACTAGCTCCGTCACTTTCCATCCGATCGGTGCGAAAGGGAAAGTAGATGTGCACGTCCTGGGTTTATCGGCGTTCGAATATATTTAGTTACTCACAATCGCTTATTTTGTGGCATTAGCGTAGCGGATTTCGTGCTGGTTGTTTGACGTATATCGGAGTGCAATTTTTCGAGAATTTTTGGAAACATGAGGACGTGGTTAGTTGCTTCGGCGGCCCTTACGGTCCTGTGCGTTGTGCGGGCCGCGGTGTACCTGGACGAGAAATTCGACGACGGTGAGTAGAAACTCGTTTGTTAACGTGTCAGATGCCGGCGCGTCTCTTCCAGAATTTTCCATGTTCAAGCACAATTTTCATTTTTCCAGATACGTGGGAGAAGAATTGGATATACAGCAAACACCCCGGCAAGGAGTTCGGGAAGTTCGTCAGGACCGCTGGCAAGTTCTTCAATGATGAGGAGGCCGATAAAGGTGCGCCTGTTTATATTTAAAATACCATTGTTTCCGCATGTTAAACACTCAAATTTGTTTGTGCATACTTGATTACGTATTTGACGATGCTCTCATTTTATGTTCAAGCCTTCTTCATGACTTGACGAGATTTTGACTTTATGTTTTCCCTAAATGCAATCCATACGTACGTTAATCGATATCAAAGACAGCACTCGCTGCTTTAATTAACGTACCAGTTTCTTAAATTATTGTGAAAAATATTAGATTGGTAACACTTGGTGAAACATATGTAATAATAATAATAATAATAATAATAAAAAGCACTTGCTTTTAACTTTATTCCGAATGGTTTCCATTGTATTCAATCATTTTCAAGAAAAATTCAGTTCTCATTAATTACATATTGTGTAATAAAATTTCGCGTTCTTGTTTTCCCTGTGTGTAGTCAACTTTTTCACTTTTTCTGTGTTTTATATTGTTTTTGTATAAATATTTGATTTCAAGGTTCCAATAGAAATACCTAATTTGAGGTCCCCGATTATTTTTGAAAAATGTCTGGATGCTCTACCTTAAAAACCGCATGGGTTTTTAAATTGAACTTTAAACTTAAGGTTTTATCGACGATATATGGTGAGCTGAAAAGCCCTTGTTAAAATTTCGCACACCAAAAATGGGTGTTTACCTGAACTTGTTTCGTTTTTTGTTCACTATTTTTTAAAACGTAAACAAAATCACAAAAATCTTACAAATGCTGAAGATAATTAATGTTTTAAATTCTTAAATTTACAAAATACTGCTTTTTCCCCGATTTTTTTATCATTTGTACTACAAAAATCCCTAAAATTTAGCCAAAAATTGGTAAATTTTTGCAATTTTTTTGGAAGGAAACTAAACAAGAATGAATCTGAGGGTTCTTCCATCGCTTTTATTGTAATTTTGTGTACATTCACTATTTTTTTTTTAGCAATTGTAGCACTTTTGTGAGGTATATACAGGGTGTTTCTAAATTGATGCAAAAGATTTTAAAGGGTGATTTTTCAGCAAAAATTGAGGGTCTTTCATATAATTTTTTGTTCAAAACCCCTTCCTCTCCAAGTTACAGCCCTCTAAAGTTGAGGAAAAAAAATTGTTTTTATTTCTTTAGAGGGCTGTAACTTGGAGAGGAAGGAGTTTTGAACAAAACATATAAAAAACCTCCCTTAATTTTTGCTGATAATCACCCTTTAAAATCTTTCGCATCAATTTAGAAATACCCTGTATACTATTTTTTTCACAAACGGAATATTTTAGGAGTAAAATGTTCATTTCTAAAAAGAAAAAAATGCTGTCAGACATTACTGTTAAAATAAATAATGAAACCTCGTAGGGAGAGAAATGATTATTTCTTTGCCTAGGAAGAGAAATGTCATTTCTCTCACAATTTAAACAGTTGAGAACTCAACTTTCTCTCCCTATGAGGGAGTGTGCAAGAATGCTTCTTGTTCATTGGTGTAGATATAAAAATAGAGATATAACAAATGTCACTTTGACAATTAATAATTTATATAATTACATTATTTATACAGGGTGTTTCAGAGCTCTGGGAACGGTCAATCACGTGCTTATTTTTCAAAGTTTCGGAAAATGTTTTATACAAAAGTTGTGTATAATAGTGAGCTGCACGACCTAAAAATATTTAAATTTATACAGGGTGTCTCTTAACAAAGTTACAGACCAAACTTATGTTTTTTTTTTAAATGGAACACCCTGTATTTTTTGTCATTTTTGAATTATATGGAGCAAATAAAGGTGAGTTACTTCAATACTCCCTATACCTATTGTTTGCCGTTTTCGAAATATTTGAAGATTTGTTGAAATGCATGGTCTGGGTGAAATTTAATTTTTGCCCCAGTGATTGACGTTGAATGATTAAAATCATTTCTATTATTTGGTTGAAGGTTCGAACTATAGAGCCAACCATGATTTCATACAAAAAATTATACAGGGTGATAAAAAAATGCGGTAGAAAAACTCAACTTTTAAAGTTGAATAACTTCATTTTTTCAAATGGCACACCCTGTATTTAGTAACGTATTCACAAGTAGAATCCAATTATCTTTCAGATTATAATAATTATTCCTGATATGATAATCGCCGAATACAAGAAAACTATTGAGATTAGGAACAGGGAACCCTTATACAATCTGAAAGATAATTGGATTCTACTTAAGGATACGTTAGTAAATACAGGGTGTGCTATTTGAAAAATGGAAGTTATTTAACTTTATAAGTCCGCTTTTTCTACCGCATTTTTTTTATCACCCTGTATAATTTTTTGTATGAAATCATGGTTGGCTCTATAGTTCGAACCTTCAACCAAATAATAGAAATGATTTTAATCGTTCAACGTCAATCACTGGGGCAAAAATAAAATTTCACCCAGACCATGCATTTCAACATATCTTCAAATATTTCGAAAACGGCAAACAATAGGTATAGGGAGTATTGAAGTAACTCACTTTTATTTGCTCCATATAATTCAAAAATTACAAAAAATACAGGGTGTTCCATTTAAAAAAAAACAAGTTTGGTCTGTAACTTTGTTATGAGACAACCTGTATAAATTTAAATATTTTCAGGGCATGCAGCTCACTACTATACACAACTTTTGTATAAAACATTTTTCGAAATTTTGAAAACTAAGCACGTGATTGACCATTCCCAGAGCTCTGAAACCCCTGTATAAATATTAAATAATTTTTATATTTTATATAAGTGTGCACACAATTTCATCAAGTTCTCTGGAAATGTGTTGCATAAACAATATCTTTTTTAATTAATTCTTCAACATTGCCCTTACATCTATATCGTAACTCGCAGCACTACCAATTTCATAAAAAAATAAGTCTGAATCAATTACACGTCACCCGGCATGTGTATGATAACAGGATTGAAATAACTGAATTAATTGTTTTCATGCAGGACTTCAAACATCAGAAGATGCCAGGTTCTACGCCCTCAGCAGGAAGTTCAAGCCATTCTCCACCGAAGGCAAAGACCTCGTCATCCAGTTCTCTGTTAAACACGAACAGAACATCGACTGCGGCGGCGGTTACGTCAAAGTCTTCGACTGCTCCCTGAAACCCGAAGAGATGCACGGCGAATCACCCTACAGGCTCATGTTCGGCCCCGACATTTGCGGCCCCGGCACCAAAAAGGTCCACGTCATCCTCAACTACAAAGACAAGAACGTACTAATCAACAAAGACATCAGGTGCAAAGACGACATTTACACCCACGTCTACACTTTGATCATCAAGCCCGACAACACCTACGAAGTACAAATCGACGGAGAGAAGGCCGAGAGCGGCGACTTGGAAGCCGACTGGGACCTCCTCCCGCCCAAGATGATCAAAGATCCGGAAGCCACCAAGCCCGAGGACTGGGATGACCGTGCCACCATTCCCGACCCGGAGGATACGAAGCCCGAGGACTGGGACAAGCCAGAACACATTGCAGACCCCGACGCCACCAAACCCGACGACTGGGACGATGAGATGGACGGCGAATGGGAACCACCACAGATCGACAACCCGGAATTCAAGGGAGAATGGAGCCCGAAACAAATCGATAATCCCGCTTACAAAGGACCGTGGGTGCATCCTGAAGTTGCCAACCCGGAATACACAACCGACTCCGAGTTGTACAAGCACGATGAGATCTGCGCCATTGGTTTGGATCTATGGCAGGTCAAGTCTGGTACCATCTTCGACAATGTCTTGATCACCGATGATGTTGAAGAAGCGAAGAACGCCATCTCGAATCTTAAAGCCACACAAGAGGGCGAGAGAAAGATGAAGGAGGAACAAGATAAGGTCGAAAGGGACGCTGCTGCTGAGGACGAGAAGAAAGACACTAACGAAGATGAAGAAGATGACGATGATGATGATGAAGAAGAAGAAAAACCAGCACCAGTCATAGAAGTAAGTAAACTGCAAAATTGAGTTTATATTCGATCGTCTGATAAGCACACTAGTACGGGTGTTGATTGTTTTTTTTTGTTTTGTTTCAGGAACACGATGAGCTGTAAGTGTGTAAAGAGAGAGAAAGGAAAAGATGGAGCGTGCGAGAAAGTTGATTAATATTTTAAGAGACTTTTTTATATCTTACAGTGTGAAGTGTTTTGGTTAGTGTGTACTGTTTCTTTTGACTGATTTTGTTATTAAGATATGCGTCTTCTAATAAAATAACATAAAAACCTATTTTTTGGTTTTTTATAAAAAACAAATGAAAACGTTTTGTTGCATTGTAAATACCAGATTTAATACAAAAAATAAATTATTTATAGTATTTAACATTGCATTCAATCCCTCGTCCCTAGTTTGTTACATAATAGTATATTACATAACTAGAGTTGTAAATAGCAAATTGCGTAGGAGCCGCAAGTAACGTAATTGTGTTACATCTCACGTTATGTATTATACTTCACCTACGACCTTGCATTTATTCGCTTAAACTAAGGACAAATTAAAACTGAATCTTGTCAGGGTGACATTTAAATGTTCAAAGCTATTTAATTACTATAAGACAGCAAGAGGCAGCAACTCGCATTTAATTTGCTACAAGTAATTGAACTAGCGATTGCCCGTGAAAAATCATGGCAAGGATTTAACAACATATTGCGATATTTAACCTAACACCTAAAATTGCCCGGTAATGGCAATGTGGGGATTTGTATGAAATTGCCCGGTAATGGCAATGTAGGACGACTACTAATTAAACAAACAAAACACCGTTCGAACAATTTTCCTTCGAATAATATATTGTGCAACACATTGAACAAACCCATCGTTCTGCTAAGATACCATTGTGAAGGAAGTATCGATAATGCATGGTGATGCATTGTGTCGGTTAGTTTTATAACCAATATTTTGTAAACTGTCATTTAAATTTCACTGTCACTTGATTTTTACAGACATATGGGACATATGTACTGTCCTATCCTCTCCCACCCTGAGCAGACCAATCATATGTATCGAATGAAAGGGGACACGGCTAACGTTAATTATAATTGGCTAATAAGTATAAAACATCGCATAACACATAAGTTGTAATAAAATTACAACTTATATGTTATATTTAACATTTCTATACTCTATGTCTTTATAATGAGTTGCGTATGATAGGTGATAACTGTAATATATCAATTACAAACCTGGAGTGCGTAAAAATGTATAAAAGAAAGATAAATTAGCAGCAACATATTTGTAGAATGCGATCATACACCCTCGGGCAGATAATCAAATCACCGGGCCAGCCGTTGGCATTCCTATATAGCAAAGATAGTGATAGTTCCTATCCCACATTCGCCAGTGGATACAATTGTGTGCTAATGGCGGGTAAACTAGCTAAATGTAACAACTATGAATTTCTGAAAAAGTAATTTCACTGATTTGAAGGTTAACTTCCAATTTTTCTGGAAAACAATCACAACCAACATTGAAACAAAACCGTTAGCGGCGGCTCATTCCATAGAGCAAGCCGAACATCCACGACCCAGAAAACCATATGACATTTGTAGTGCACAAGTTTTAGGGTTAAGTTATAAGGTTTGAGCCAAAACATTTTGTTTCTGAGTTGGCCATGCCTGAGGGAGAGAAACATAACAGTCATGTCTGAGTTTAATTCATTTATTTTTTAATATAATTTAATTGAATTAATCTAGTCTCATGATGTAATAATATGCGACATATACCTCATTTATCTCACAGCCAACTCTGAAACAAGATTTTGTGGCTCAGACGATACAATTATCCGTGAATATAAAATCTCATTCGTATAAGAAATGATTAACAAAGCATTATTCATTGAAAACATTTAATTCGATTCATATTTTAATAAAACATAACATGGGCGGTCCAGTACCACACAGTTATTGATTGCACCCTTGTCCAACACTCACTAATTATTAGTATTCATTAAAAACTTTTGAACAACAACAAAAAGAAACATCAATAACTGGTAAACACAAGATATTGATTACATGCAATCTGTGTCTTTAAGTTTAGGGTACATTGAAGTGCTATAAATATGTATAAATGTTGATGTTGCTCCGATTTGATGAATGACAAGAATTTTTGGAATATTTTTCATAGGGGGTGCACCGAATCTCAGCAAAAGTTGGGTATGATGACGTTGATTAATAATCTGTTGAGAAATTTTACATTGAATAATTGGAATTTTCATTTTTTTATGCGAAAACTATTATTACCTAGCATTTTTAACTAAGACATTATTTGGGTACTGTTTTAAGGAAAATAAATGTTAATAGAATTAGTATAGCTTACAAGATGGCGGACAAAAAATACACTGTCATATTGGATTTTTCATATATCTATTAGGTATATGGGATTTTTACATTTCTTATTTTGATAATCTTCCAGTTACTGATACTAATGATTGGACTGAAGTAAACGCAACAACTTCAGACTAATATTTGCGACATTGCCGGATTTCTTGTCTCACTATAACTGACGTAAAATAAAATAAATAGTATATTGTACAACGAGCATATAATGATGGCTATTAATCACCAGAACGAGGTTTGCGGAACGAGCCGTAGGCGAGTGGAGCAAATCGTTTGAGTGATTAATAGCCATTATATGCGAGGTGTACACTATACTTTGTTCACGAAAATTAAAATCAAGATCAAAATTTAATTTAAAATTACAATTAGAATCAAAATTAAAATCAAAATCAAAATTAAAGTTGTAATTACAATTACAATTGAAAAAAAATTAAAATCAAACTTAAAATCAGTATTAAATAGGGTAAACAAAATATTACCATAAATCGCGTTCTGTGAATCAAAGCGCGAATTAGCGTGTTTAATAACGATATTAAACACGCAAATGCGTATGCGTGTTTAATAAGCATATTAAACACGCAAATGCGTGTTTAATGAAATTGGTGTTAAATGTACCCCATTAATGCTGCCAATACAATTAAATAATGCGCACATTATAACATTTTCGTGAACAATAGTATATTGTACAACGAGCATATAATGATGGCTATTAATCACGAGAACAAGGTTTGCAGAACGAGCCGTAGGCGAGTGGAGCAAATCGTTTGAGTGATTAATAGCCATCATTATATGCACGTAGTGTAGCAACATTACTCGTCATGCCGCACATCACGCTCCTCGTCATGCCCCTGCTCCCTGTTTTGTCGGTTTTTGGGCGCGAGTCAACGGACTGGCAATATAAACGCTTACGTTTATTTGAAAAGATTAAAGGATTGCAAGTTTAGTGGTGATTTAACGTTCAAATTATCAAAATCATCCCTCAGGATTACTATTTAAAAGCTTTTAAACATTTACGTTCGCATTTCCACGTCTTGTCGCCATCTATTCGACGATGGCCGAACTACTAAGTGATGTTTTTGAACAGCGCCAAAATGCTCGAACTTTATCCTTATAATCAAAGTGTTAATATTCAGCAATGCGCTGTACACTAAACAATAGAAGATTGAATTCCGAATCGAATGGTGTATAAAATAGCTGAGACTATTTAGCCGTTTTCTTGTAATTTGCGAATTAAAATTAAGCACGACACACTTACCGACATTTACAGTTCACTGTAACTTAAAACCTAAATGCACAACAATTTGCTATATTCTTCATTGAAATACGGGTCCCAATACTTATTACCGATTATTCATTCAACTTTTTATATTATTAGTGCATTACAATAAGAGAAATATATGAGGAATCCTAATCTTCATAGAGGGTACCCTCTGTTATCGTGGGGATAAACTACGTTTTCATTTGTGGATTTAATAATTGTTTTAATAACGAAAGAATATTTAAAAACTTAAGAAGACTGTTATCTTATAATAAAATAAATGTACTTGTAGATATTTTCGTATTTAAATTGCAGGAACAATACATTATAATATATCCGCCTAATCACAGGCAACCCGATAAACGCATAACTACTATAAAAAACTTCAAATTTTAAAGGTGACAGTGACAAAACCATAAGTGTAATCCTCAGTAAAGCTTCAAAAATAGTGCGAATATTTAAGTATTTAAATTGCAGAAATAATTATATTATATAAAGGCCTGCTTACAGGCAACCCAATACACGTATAACTAATAATGATGAATTTATTAAATAATGATTTATTATTTAAAACTTCAAATTTTAATCGTAACAGGGACAAAACCATAAGTGTAATATTTTTAAAGCGTTGCTAAGGTTTGCACTCATGCTTGTGTCCCTATTATATTTAAAATTAGAAGTTTTTAATAAAAAATAATATTAGTTATAGTATATTGGGTTGATTACAAGTAGGCGTTTATATATTACCATTGTTTCCGCACTTTAAATACTTAAATATTCCCACTATTTTTGAAGCTTTACCCAGAATTACACGTATGGTTTTGTCCCTGTTAGGTATAATATTAGAAGTTTTTAATAATAAATTAATTCGAGTTATACGTATATCGGGTTGCTTGGGATTAGGCGTGTATATTATAAAATATTGTTTCTGCAATTTAAGTGAGTAAATATCCACAAGTGAATTTATTTAATCATGAGACAACATTCTTTTTAAGTTTTTAAATATTCTTTTATTATTACAACAATTATTACATTCACAAATTATTAAGTAGTTTATCCCCACGATAACAGGTAGAGCCCTCTACTTAGATTATGATTTCTCGTATATTACTCTTATTGTAATGCATTAACAATATAAATAGTTCAATGATTAATCAGGAATAAGTATTGTAACCAGTATTTGATTGAAGAATATAGCAAATTCTTCTTTATTGATTTTTTATGTTACAGTGAGCTGTAAATGTCGGTAAGTGTGTCGTCCTTAATTTTCATTCGGAAATTACAGAAACACCGCTAAATTTCCTCAGCTATTTTATACACTATTCGATTAAAAATTAAATTGTCTACCGTTTTATGCACAGCCCATTGCTAAACATTAACACTTTAACAATAAGTATTAAGTTCGAGCATTTTGGCGCTGTTCAAAAACATCACTTAGCAGTTCAGCCACCGTCCAATAGATGGCGACTAGGCGCGGAAATCCGAACGAAAAATGTTTAAAAGCTTCTAAATAGCAATTCTAAGGGATGATTTTGATAATGTAAGCATTAAATGACCGCCAAACATGTAATCCTTTAATCTTTTGAAATAAAAGTGCTGTAAAAATTCTGCAATAATAAATATTTTAAATAAAACTATTTTTTTATTACCCGATTTCTTTACACCCCGTTGTATAGCCTTAAAATAATTTCACTGTGTTTTCCGGATTGTAAGATCAATCAATTGCTTTATAAATTGTAAGGATTCTGCTTTCCAGTTTTTAAATTACCCGCCATTTTACGCATTGGGCGGAACTTATATCGGGTTCTAGCTCGCGGACATATATTTGAACAGTGATCATACGGGAAATGGAGGGGCACTAGCAGTACATGTTTATATAGTCAAAGATTTCCACAAACCTATTATACCATGAAATCAGAAAGTCGAAAATAGTTAATAGCAGCACATTTTCTGAAAATCGCTACAATCCACAGAGCATTAAGGATAAAGAGGGACTGTTCAATGTTAACTTTTGGAAACGCCATCAACGCCGTCTGCGAGTCATCTGGCCAAATACATCGAGCCAGCGGGAAATTTAAAATTGGCAGCGTTGCATTGCGTTAGTTGGGCCAGATGACTGTGCGATGGTATGGATGTCAGGTTTCCAATTCTCCCTATTCAATTAACCTCCCTGCTATAATCACCCAAGTATTATTATATTGGGTGCTTTGAATTCTCCAGTGCAGTGCACATTTGACATCTTGTGGTTTTTTTGAGGTTACTCAGGTCTTAAAAATAGGTAAAATCGGCAGATATAAACACAAAGCTATTTTTAAAATAAGTAAACTCAAAAAACCACAAGATGTCAAAATAAACAAAATGCACTGCACTGGAGAATTCCAGACAGCCAATATAATATTACTTGAAGTATTATCCTCATTTTCAGAAAATGTGCTGCCAACAATTTTCGACTTTTTAATCTCACAGTATATTAAATTATTATTATTTGAGGCCCTCTACAAATTTTTCGGGATCCACCACTGTCGATCACCATTACAAACTAAAGCACAATGTGCAAGTTCAATGTTTAAAGTTGTACATGAAATTAATGTGGACCAATGAAGTTAACGTTATTGAGGGTTCCAAGAATTTATTGTTACTCGAAGATTTATTTATTTATTTATTTATTTATTGCACGGTATAACCTTTTTACAAAATAAAATACAATTAAGAAGATAATTTCACTTGAATGCTTTTTGTTTTTTAAAATGCAAAGATGAGGTAATTGGACATTTTGATGATTTTAAGAACACTGTGGAAAATTAAAAGAATGCTAAAATTAAGACCCAGAGAACTGGCAGCGTTGATGAGTTTTGTAGTAACGTGTTTGGGAATTATTTATACGACCATGACATTAGATTAATGTGGACCAATGAAGTTAACGTTATTGAGGGTTTCAAGAATTTATTGTTAGTCGAAGATAATTTCACTAGAATGCTTTTTGTTTTTTTTTTTAAATGCAAAGATTTGTTGGACATTTTGATGATTTTAAGAACACTGTGGAAAATCAAAAGAATGTAAAAATTAAGACCCTGAGAACTGACAACGTTGATGAGTTTTGTAGTAACGTGTTTGGGAATTATTTACACGACAACGACGTTCTTCACCAGCGAACAAATCCCTATACAAGGAGCGAATAAATCGTATCCTGATGAAGAAAGCTAGATGCCTTCTATTTGATGCAAATTTTGATTAAAAAAATCTAAGCGGAGGCAGTGAATACTTCAGTATCTCTGCGCAATTGTTACACGATTACATAAGAAACTCCATGTAAGATGTGGACAGACAGAAGTTATGTCAGGGTTCACACACCTAAGAAAAATCGACCAAAATGTATTTAATGGGTTGTAGACTTTATAACCCAGTAGCTAGTGATAATCTCCGAAAAAATAGGACAAACATTTAAATTTTGTATTCGGCTTGGACCAAGCGAGAATTCCAGATTCAGTGGGGGATAATAAGCAATCATTAAATGATGTTTTCAAATGCCCTGACACAGATGACATCGACACACCGACTACTCAAAATTTCAAGTCACTGCGAGAAAAGAATTTTGAGGATGGTTACATACAGGTGCAGGGGAAAGAAAGACACTTCAAAAATGATCCAGCAACAGTGGAAGATGTATTATCAAGATCTGGCAGAAAATAATAGAAACAGGCAATGGCAGAGGAAATTGTGTCACTCACGAAGAACAAAGCATGGGATCTGGTAGACCCAACTGAAAGTGGAATTATCGTAGACTGTTAGTGGGTGTTTAAACGGAAGTATGACAGCTATAATAAAGTGAGGTATAGAGCCAGACTTGTATCAAAAGGCAAAGAGTATGTGTAGACTTCTCTAAAACATTTGGTTGTTAGGCACTTCCCATTAACACATTGCATGCCACGTCGCTGATATGTGAGAGACACCAACATTTCGCAGGGGGCCACGTCGCTCATTTTTGAGACATACATATCTCTCACTGTGTGGCCATGTATACCAAATAGGCAACCCGCTACCGTATATTTCTAATGGGGAATCATGAGCGTGGCCCCTGGGGAAAGTAATAAGAGTCTTGGTTTGAGCAAAATTGGAAAGACAGATTCAACACAATATAAAGTTTCCAAAATATTTATTTTACGAAATATTAACACCTAACTCATTCTGAAAAAAACTTATTCTTAGAACTTAACACAACAAAGTGAAAATCAAAGTTACATTTTTTTAACTACAAAGGATGAAAGAATGTGGTTTGGCCCCTGGGACTGTTTTCCCGATTACAGCGTGGCACGCAATGTGTTAAGATCGTTAATTGCTTCATGTCAGATTTAAAAATATTTCATTAGATATAAAAATAATTAAACAAGTAATTGTGGAGGCTATCACTAGGTGATGCATTTTGAATAATTCAAATAAAAACGAGCAAATTTGCTACGAGTTAATAAAGTGATACCAACAAAGTTATTAGTTTTATTAATTATTTTAATTATAAAAACATTTTCCCTAAGTGGATATTTAAAATCAAATGTTAATCTGAGTTCCTATAAAAAATAAGTTTGCTTCATAAACCTTTGTACTGTAAAAATTACTCACCGAATATCAGTAGAAATTTTTATTTTCAAGAAAACTTAAATTTGCTTAAGTATTATATTTTTTTCTGATTGAAACAATATCGAGTAATATTGAATAGTTACGATATGTCATAACACATTTATATTTCCCTAGGGAAATATGAAGTGCTCATATTTCCCTAGGAAAATATAAACATCACAAAATGTCATTAGGAGCTTCTCGCAATTCTGATTTCTTAGGAAGGTATCCTTTATGGATTTTACCGGAACCAAACATTCACGGTCTTTCGTCGCTTGCGTTAACAAATAGTTTGACATTTCACCAATTTATGAAACAACGCAAATACCAAAACAAGTCAACCATGATATTTATAAACAAGGCCCTTAGCAACGTTACCAATCCGATAAATTCAAAAATTTACAATCCAATATTTCCCATTTACAGAACAATATTCTTTCAATCAGAAAAAAACTATCGATTACAACATGGGAAATATGAATACATTTCCCTTGGTTGTCTATACATCCCTCGGGAAATATACTATTCATATTTCCCTAGTTGTAATAATAGCTATAAGTGAAGAGCAAATTTCACAGAAACAAGTGAAACTGTAAAAGATGATTTTCTCAAAACTTTTTCAAATGGGAAGATCCCACTAACTGTTGATTTAACAAAAATTTATTTTACATCATAAATCGGTGAAAGGTACATGAAGGCCACATAATTATATTTTTAAAATTATGAAAGTAAACGATCAAATAAATAATCACTAGAAATAAGGGTTCAATAAAACGCAATTAAATTAAATAATCATTTTATTAATAACATAAATTACTTTGCATGGAAGGTATATGATAAAAATAAACATCGACAATCAAATTAATATCTAGAACAGTCTCATTTATGTACAAAAGTCTTGAAGGCCAACTCCTTCCTCTATACAAAATAAATCAAGCAAAACTATAAAACCTTGGCAACTTATTTAGAAAATTATTGATTCCTCAAATCATTAAGATCTAGTAATTTAAAAAAAATCTATCAATTCCTTTTAGAAAAATGAGTGTTCATATCTTTACCCGACCTTTGTATGTTATTCAAATTCGACTTAATCCTACTCTCGACCGTACTGGTATTAGCGGACTTCAT
Organism: Ocypus olens; assembly: GCA_910593695.2. Classification (NCBI taxonomy): domain Eukaryota; kingdom Metazoa; phylum Arthropoda; class Insecta; order Coleoptera; family Staphylinidae; genus Ocypus; species Ocypus olens. The sequence goes on along the minus strand of OU343053.1, from coordinate 8,516,445 downwards.
CAGTTCCTTGTGGATGAAATCTGGATTGTACTCCTTCTTGCTATCCTCCCTCTCTTCATTCTCCCGATACTGCTTTATATTCCTCGCGCGTTCCTCGTCCCTCTTTACGGCGTCCCTCATCATTTCCTTCCTCAACCGGTCCATTTCCTCATCGGTTAACCTCTTGCGCTTGACCGGAAACTCCTTCTTCGGTTCTTCAGTAGTCTGGGGTAGCGGTTTGGGGAGGTATTTGTTTTGCGATAGAGGAATTTTGGTCCCGTCCGACTTTACCAGCCCCCAGTTTTTTATTTTCTTCGTGTCCTCTCCAGAAGAATTCGAAGAATGCCTTCGGCGGCGGTCTTCGTCGGAAGTGTCCGAAGAGGGTTTGGGACGGGGAGGTCCTATTATCGGCTTAATTTTCTCTTCTTCGGAAGAGTCTGAAGAATGCTTGCGGTGGTGCGGATTTAATTTCGATAGTAATTTCTTGATATCATCTTCTGAAGAACCACGCCGTTTGGAACGTCTCTTTCCGGAATTTTTCCCCGAGGATTCAGAAGAATGTTTGGAACGTTTCTTCCCAGATTCCGAAGAGTGTTTAGGACGTCTTTTCTTGCTATCTTCATCTGAAGAGTCTGGTTTAGGATACCGAACATTTTTCTCACTATATATGGTTTTGATCTTGTCAGCATCATTGGATTTCCCATATTTCTTTTTCATACCTTCCTCTGAAGAGTCTGACGAGTGGCTTCGTTTACTTTCCTTTACTTCCAAAATTTTATTATCTTCTGAAGAATCTGAAGAACGTTTACGGTGCCAGGCTTTATTTCTTTTACCATCTTTGGTACTAATCTTTCTGCTATCTTCTTCGGAGGAATCCGAAGAATGTTTACGATGTCGCTTTTTTGCATCTTTAGAATAAATATTTTTATTACCTGCGATTTTCTTCTTCCTGGCGTCATCTTCCGAAGAGTCTGAAGAATGTTTAGAACGCCTCGTTTTCGTTTTTATAGAAGATTTATGATCCAAGAAATCATTATCCGCAATTTTTTTCTTCCTAGAATTATCGTCGGAAGAGTCTGAAGAGCGCGTGGCCCGCTTTTTTCCGACATTTTCTGAAACCCTTTTTTTCTGATAGAGTTCATCCAATAATTTCTTCATTCTAATTTTTACATCCTCAGCTGAAACTTTTAATTTTTTTGCCGAACGTTTATTTTTCTTCCTATCTGTAGACGAATCTGAATACTTGTTCTTGCTATTGCTTCGATTCCTAGCATTCCGGCATTCCACGAGTTTCTCCAAACTTCTGCTTCGTATTTTTCCACTTCTCTTGCTCTTTTTGGATTTTTCACGATTATCTCTGCTTGTGCTTCTGCTGCCAGGAAATCTTCGACTGTTGCTTTGACCAGCACTACCTCCATTTTTACTGTCGCTGTGGTGACGATTGTTTTTATATGTATTATAACTTTGATGGTATTTATTATCCTTACTCGGACTTCTACTTCGGTGCCTTCTTCTCTCTTCGAAACCTCTGCGGCCACCGAAATTTCGTTTCGTGCTTAATTCATCTCTGTAATTTCTGTAACTAGGATTTGATTGTTCTTGACTCCTCCTTCTTTGATTTCTAGAATGTGATTCGTCTCGACTACGACTCCTTTTTCTAGATATAGATTCTTCTTTATATCTCTCTTCTCGACTTGATTCTTCTTTATGTCTCTTGCCACGACTGTGACTTCTATTTCGGGAATTTGATTCCTCTTTATATCTCCTTTCACGACTATGACTCCTATTTCTGGAAACTGACTGCTTTTCTCGGCTCCTAATTCCATCCAAGTTCTTATTTTTCTTTTCACCCCTTCTATTCAATTCGCTTTCTTCTTCACTATCACTTCTCCCATTTCTCCAAGAAATTGCATCCATATGTTTCCTTTTCTTTTTCTTGCTTGATTCTTCACCCTCACTCTCGCTGTCACTACTACTATTACTAACTTCACTGCTAACTTTCTTCTTCTTTTTCTTCAATTTTTTCTTACTGATTTTTTTCCCGTCACAATCCTTTTTCTTTGATTTTTTCTTCCTCTTCTTCTCCTCCTCCTCCGTGTCACTCTCATCACTGCTATCACTATCCTTTCGCCTTTTCTTCGAGGATTTCTTCTTCCGCTTCTTTTTCATCTCCTCATGCGAACTACTGCTGCTGCTACTACTGGTCGATCGTTTCTTGTTAGTAGTTACTTTTATCCGGTGCTTCGATAAATTCTCACTAGAACTATGTCTTCGCTTGTTTTTCTTCATTTCCGACTCTTCATCGCTGTCCTCGTTACTCGAGCTCGAATCACCACTGCTGGTTAGATTCCCGTCCATTATGTTATGCAAATCGTTTTCACTCAATTTTCCCTTCAGGGAATTGAATTTGTGCATTAGAATGATGTCGAGGTCCTTCTCCTTCTTCCCTTTCTTCGATTCCTTCTCTAGCCCACCTCCCAGTGGATTTTCTATTAACAGGTGGAGTTTTTCAGCGAGCTGTGCATCCAATTCGGAATCGGACTTTTTCTTCTTCTTCGATTTCTTTTGTTGCTTACTCAATGCTTTCTGCAGTTTCTTCAGCTGGACAGGATTTTGCAAAAATTGACGTCTCGTTTCCTCCTCGCGTTTTTTAATCGTTATCAATGGATCTTCCTGTAGTTTCGCCTGCAGATCGACTTGTTCGGCTAGTTGCTGTTGTAGTTTATAGTCTCTGATCGATGGTGGGATGCACTCGTGCTCCACGTGATTCTTCGGTGGTAAAACTGCCCCGATTTGCTTCTGGCTTTCTTCGGCGTTCAACTGATCCAAGCTCTTATCCACCTTCCGGCCCAGTAAGTATTCCTCACGGTCCACGTGGTTGTTTGCGCCCTTGTACATCCAATCCAGCTTCTTTTCGTGCTCATTTTGATCGAACATGTTTCTGCGTTTGTTTACAAGCACTACTTTTGAGGTTAAGCACTTGACAATTCAGTCGTGAAACGAACCTAACCTGCTCCGCGTGCAGATCAGTTGAATTGTTAAATTTTTGGGTGAATTTGAGGGAAATTATGAAAATTACGCGCGCGTTATTCCACTGTAAACCCGGCGTAATTGGTAGAAATAGTTTTTACGTCACAACACCGATTTATTACGTTAATGCGGGTAAGTTTTTAATGCTATTTTTAACATTATGTTACAGTTTACTGTGCCAGTTATATTAATTATAGGTCACTGTATTTTTAACGATATTTTCTTATGATAATTTAGTGTAGATTGCTGGTTGTAGATTATTGGTATAATCTTATTGGTTACCGTATTCTTCAATTTTAACGCCACTTAATCATAAAATGATTTTATTGCAGTTACGGTATTTCAAGCGCCATCTATTAGGTGCTAATCTAAATGTTATTCTAGGTTGCTATATTTTGCAGCGCTACATATTGGACGTTTCCGTTATGTAGCTGTTAGAGATCACATTTTCCATCGCTAGATGTTAGACATTAGTTATTCTAGATTACTGTTTGTACAATTGTTATTCTAGGTTACTGTACTTTATAGTGTTTCTGTAATGGGTTATTGTAGATCACTTTTCTGAACCGCCACATATAGGACATTGTTAATGTGGTCATTGTAGGTTACTGTATTTTGTAGCGTCGTCCATAAGGTTTTATTAGAATTGTTATTCTAGGTTACTGTATTTTATAGCGTTTCTGTTATGGGTTATTGTAGATCACTTTTTTGAAGCGCCACATATAGGACATTGTTAATATGTAGTCATTGTAGGTTACTGTATTTTGTAGCGTCACCCGTTAGGATTTACCATAATTGTATTTTATAGCGTTTTTGTTATGTGCTATTGTAGATTACTTTTCTGAAGCGCTACTTATTGGACATTGTTAGTATGAATCAAGGGTATGACAAGAGATATGGGAAACAGGGCATAAGAAATCGAGCTTTACGCCGCTAATATTGGATGGCGCCACCATAGGAATTCGATGGATTTCTGTAAATTATGCTTGTTGCTAACACTAGATGGCGCTCTTCCGGTAAAATTTATCCACATGCCGTGTAATTCGCTGCTAGAAATCGAGGACGAATAAAACAATAATTTCTTGTGTTAGCCTCATAGTACAATATGCACAAAATATATGTGTACATCACCCAATGAAACTTTATTAACAAGGTAAATATTGGTAAACAAAATCACTATGTTTTACTATTTATATTAAGTAGAATAAATATTATACAACTTGCCCAACTAGTTTTTTTTTAGACGAACATTATCGAAAGGAGACACAAAACTTGTGGAATTATAATGTTTAATTAATATAAATTCTAAAACAAGTAAAACCAAGTGTTTTTGATTACCAATATTTAACTTATTTTATTGTAGTACGAAATAATATATGCCCACACAAGTATCGGTTGTGTGCATGTTTGGTGTTAGTTCACGCCGCTATTCACAGATGGCGCTAACTATTCCAATTTATGAACATGCCTTGTCGCTTCCTGTTATTCAATGGTATGAATTGACTGTAGGTTATGTATGTTGAAGCGCTGCCCATTGGGTTTTATAATTACTGTTATTCCATGTTACTGTAGTTTATCTCCTTGTCCATTGGATTATTATTATTATTAATCTAGGTTACTGTAATTTCAGCGCCACATATTGGACATTTGTACAGTTCGGTCATTGCGGACGCTGCGGGTAGATGGCGGAAGTTGCGGGATCCTGGAGTTAAATTCAAATTTAGCACAGGTTGCGATGAACACGGCACGAAAATTCAGCAAGCCGCTATGATTAATAAAGTTTCTTTGCCGGAATACTGCGAAACGATTTCTAGAAGCTATGGAGAATTATCTGACGGATTTAGTGTTGGGTATACCGATTTTGTGCGGACATCCCAGGAGAGCCACAAAAAGGCTGTTTCCAGTTTTTGGGTAATTATTTTAGACAAATTTAAAATTATTAGTGGTATTACATGTTAACAAACGTGGGGGAAATATTATAGGCCAAGAGGCTCCTGCGCCCCAAATCCCACATTGTTGATGGTAATTAAAAAGAAAATGGTATTTGTTATGCATTTTATTGAACTCGATATCGTTTGTGTATTTGCTTGCAATTCAGTTTGTTACTGAAATTATTAGGTTTTTAAATATCATGTCTTATGGTAGGATTAACCAGTTTTGCACCCAGAGTTTATTTTTTGTTTAATCTGCTAAACATGGTATCGAAGTAAAGCCATTTTCTGATCCATTAAAAAAAAAGACTTTCTTTTAAATCTTTTTTTTATAAGAGCGTTGACCTCGCTAGGAAGGCCCAAGTGGCTCTCCTGAATAATATGATGGCGTGTGCCTCCTTCAGATCTTAAACAACAATTCAAGATCTGTTATTGGAGACTTCCATAAATTTAGTATTTCTTTTTAAGTTTAATTAATCTGAAACTAGTTCAAATATCTGGTCCTCAGTTTCAGCTTTAGCCTTGAATTAAGTAAGAAAGAATATGTTTAGAGAGACAATAAATGTATGGACACTTTTACAAATGACCTCAACAGGCAATTGAGCCAGAATATGTTTATTTTACTATAAATGCAATTGTTATGTTTCCAACATTTTAAATAAGCTGACGCCTTTTAAATTAGCAATATCTGTTCTTGATAGGAAACATGTTAAGGGTCGAACTCGATATCCGGTTGTGATATGTACAATAACAAAGTACTGTATATACAGTTTTACAAGTATGAATTCCATTATATAAATATTGCATTTTGGATTAAATTCCGACATAGTTCTTTACTCCTTTGCTTCTTGTATCATAATATAATTGAAACACGAAATAGATTCATAACTCTGGGACTCGAGTTTATTTAATATCACCTAATACTCTTGTTCAGGGACATTAAAGTAAATCACTTACGGCAACAACTATTTTCCTGGGTAATAATACGGCTCGAATGTTGACATACACGAACGCAGTAGCGCTGTTTCTTTGTTAAATTGTGATACGCCATTATATAGAAGCAGGGCCGGATTATCCATAAGGAAATATAGGCAGTTGCCTAGGGGCGCCGACGTACAGTGGTCAGTTCCCAATCCAACTGGACAAAAGTCGATTTTATCCTAGCCATTAAACAGGTAGATGATCAGATTTCGCGTGGGATCGGTTTCATTCGTTTCAGTGACTCCCTTTGCTAACAAATGCCCATCAAAGTCTGCCTACGCATTGAGAGTGAAGTTTTCTGATTTGTGTATAGTTTTATATGGGTTCTATTCACTCAGGAATTTAGATCCTTTGTTACGTGAATTTAATGATGATCGTTATTTATTTATATTGTGCCATTAAGAATAACTACTGTAAGTTATGCTAGCACTAGCAAACAGGATAATATTGTTTTAAGTTGATAAAATCCTGAGACAGCACCAACAAGGTATTATCGACCAATTAAACTTAAATTTGAAAAAGAAAATACAGAATTAATAAAACGCGAGGTACCTAATATTCAAACCAAATTCCTAAACTCCAAAAAAGGGAAAATTGATGAAGTGAAATTATTGGCAGAACACAAGCATTTTTTTAAATAACGATAGATGGGAAAATTTGTAGTACATTAATAAATACGTCTTCGCGGAAATGTTATATTTGTAGAGTCACGCCGAAAATGGATAACGAATACATCAAATACAAAAATTTAGATTATATTTCATATTTATTTAGAATATCGTTACTTCATGCCTGGATACGTACTATTGAAATGGTAATGCACATAGCTACAAACGATGGAAATACAGCTCGCCGATTTTTCTCGTACCCCACAACAGCATCTTCCATTGCAGATGTTGCATAAATATTGACTAACACCAGCGGCGGCTTGTGTATGTTCGGCGAGAAGGCTATGGAGAAAATTTGGGCCAAATCTCAGAAAAATATTTGCCAAGGGCCTCCTCTACGAAGATCCACGAGCCGCCGCTGACTAACCCTATTGCCCCCACCTCCCTGGATCCGCCGGTGTTTTTTTTTTGTTACAAATTGAAGATGCGTTCGCTTTATTAAGACGTGCTCAGGTATTCCAAAATTAAGTCCTGGCGTCTGACAGATAATTCAACCGCGCTATTGATGTTATTAACGTAATGGTTTCAAAAGTAACCCAGGGGATTTTGGTATGGCCATCTGCTTCCATCTTCCAAACTTGCCGGTTCGATTCCCATCTCACCACACTACGTTCTCTTTGAAATTTACCCAAAAATCCCCTTTGACGCTCCAGTGTTTTGATTAAGAAGTTTTTTTTTGATTAAACAATGGAAACAACGTGTGATGGGTAGGCCCTATCCGATCCTCCAATCCTTGGAACACAAACTGGGGTTTTACAACTATTAATTAATTGTTTAAAGAAATATCAAACAATATTTTGTTGCCTCAACAAACGAATTTATTTATGGAAACTCTGAGGTGTGTTAAACAAGCTTCGTTTTCACTTTAACTTAACCCAGCGACCCTCTTTATTGTTGGTTCTGCAACTTTTAAAACTCCAATGATTTGACGAAGAAATTTTTTTAACCAAACAGTATTTTCTTGGTTAGGTGTAAGTGGAAACTCAGGGCGGAGGGTGGGCCCCATCCTACCCTCCAATCCTTGGAACACAAACGAGAGAGAAAAGTATCAAACGGTTTATCGTTGCTTCGATTAAAGAATTTGTTTGTAGAAATTTTGGGGCGTGTTTACCGGGTTGAAGCAAGATATGGCCTACCCCTGCCCTTAGGTGTAAGTGAAAACTCAGGGCGGAGGGTGGGCCCTATCCTACCCTCCAATCCTTGGAATACAAACGAGAGTTCTATAATTGTTAATGAATTGATAAGAGAAGATTCAAAAGGTTTATCGTTGCTTCGACAAAATAATTTGTTTATAGAAACGCTGGGGTGTGTTTAACGGGTTGGAGAGTAGGATAGGGCCCACCCGCCGCCCTTCGTTTCCACTTTAACTTAACCCAGCGACCCTTTTTATTGTTGGCTCTGCAACTTTTAAAACTACAATGATTTGACGAATAAATTTAATTAATTGATAAGAAAAATATTAAACGGTTTATCGTTGCTTCGATAAAAGAATTTGTTTGTAGAAATTTTGGGGCGTGTTTAACGGGTTGGAGAGTAGGATAGGGGCCAACCACCACCCTCCGTTTCCACTTTAACTTAACCCAGCGACCCTCTTTATTGCTGGCTTTGCAACTTTCAAAACTTCAATGATTTGACAAAGAAATTTCTTTAACCAAACAGTATTTTCTTGGTTACGTGTAAGTGAAAACTCAGGGCGGAGGGTGGGCCCTATCCTACCCTCTAATCCTTGGAACACAAACGAGAGTTCTACAGTTGTTAATGAATTGATAAGAGAAGATTCAAACGGTTTATCGTTGCTTCGACAAAATAATTTGTTTATAGAAACGCTGGGGTGTGTTTAACGGGTTGGAGAGTATGATAGGGCTCGCCCACCGCCCTTCGTTTCCACTTTAACTTAACCCAGCGACCCTCTTTATTGTTGGCTTTGCAACTTTTTAAACTCCAATGATTTGACGAAGAAATTTCTTTAACCAAACAGTGTTTTCTTGGTTAGGTTTAAGTGGAAACGAAGGGTGGTGTGTGGTCCCTATCCTATCCTCCAATCCTTGGAACATAAACGAGGGTTTTACAATTGTTAATGAGGTGATAAGAGAAGAATAAAACTGTTTGTAGAAAAGAACTTCCTTGTAGAAACTCTGGGGCGCGTTTAACGGATTGGAGAGTAGGATAAGGACCACTCACCGCCTTTTCACTTTAACTTAACCCAGAAACCCTTTCAAATTGGTAGTTTTGTAACTTTTAAAACTGATTTAACGAAGAAATTTCTTTAAATCTAGAGCTGGCCATATGGACGTGCATCCCAGGCAAAAAAGTATTAATTAAACAGTTTATCGTTGTCTACACAAAAAAAAATAGTGACAGTTTGGAGAGTGGGATGGGGCAATGAAGACTTGATCCGACGTTGATCTGTAATTTTATCATTGATTGCAAACGTAAATTTTGGTGCTTTTAAAAAGTATTGCGCAGACGCATTTAAATTATACTTGAAACACTCCAGCTTGTTACCGTACACATAATTCTTGCGCATGGTAGTGAAATTATAAGATCAGCTATAGTGCCTATCCGCCAATTAATAGAGGAAGTGCGAAAAGCTAGCAACAAAAATTACAAGCGAATGAAACAACACTAGAAAGTTTTGCGGAAAGCAAACGATGGAATATTTGGTGCATTTGTTATTGGAAAATCACTTGATTTTGCTGATATTATAAATTCGTCAGGAATAAATCTAGAAAACGGATATAAAAATGTCCAAACCATTTAATGATTTCTGTCGTTAGTTTGTGCCGAGCATAACTTGCTTTTAATATAATATTATTTTAAAGTATAAATAAAAGCATTTTTACAGTTTTGTAGTGGAAGGGGGCGCTATAATGTAGTTGCCCATGGGCGAAAAAAGTCATAATCCGGCTCTGTACAGAAGTGTTGTAAATCATTTATCATTAAATCATTAGACCTGTGGTTTCTAAGGTGTGCTCCGTGGCGCCCTGGGGAGTCCTGTTTTCCTCACCGCGAGATTTGATGAAAACTTTCCAAATCGTGCAAACATTTCAATACAAAAATAAAAAGTAATTGGTTAATATTTACTCAACCATAAAACATAAATTTAGAAAAATTTAGACTTATGTATTGGAATTTAATCGAAATTACAATATAATTGCAGAAAACTATTTACGACAGAGGCCACATTTACTCATCAAAATATTCTGGTTGGTATTGTGTACAGGATGAAACGTTTCTGGTCGAAACCCAATTACAGGAAAGGGTTTTACCGAATGGTGAAAAGGTAATGGTGTCAGCTGAAAGTGGACATCCGGTTGAATGGACTGAAGAGGACAATTATTTATTTAGGCTTCAAAACTTTTCCGACGATCTGAAATATTGGCTACAAAAAGGTAAGATTTAAAAAAATTCAGAATGCAAACACAATTATTTTCTAAAATATTAAGTAATAGTTACGTGTGTGTGTAACCTAGTATCTTCCATGACAATTGCCCTCATTTACTTACTAACCAATGAAATCGAATAACGTTAATGAGATGATCCAATAAAATTCTAATTACGATGCGTAACAGAGGACGCTGCATATTATGCATAGCAATTCACCCTGGGTGGTATCTAATCAGATAATCACTCATGTTGGTATTGCCGAGCAACGCGTTAGTACATGTTCTATAACATATAAAACGTCAGTTATTGCCGGACTTTTAAGCAGTTTGCTCCTGAATTCGATCGGTTTGTATTTTCGGGTGAAGTGTTAGTGCTTTCATCAGTAATAGTATTCATAGGCATTTCTCAAAATTGTGGTAAGCTAATTTTTACTACAATTATTGTGGGGCAGAATAATACACGTCTGACACTTGGTGTCACTAAATTTAACTTTTCAAATTATGAAGTGTGAACTTTCTGTTCGGCCAATTGTCTTCTCGAATCTAACTCGTGACTGATTTTTCCTAGGCAATTATTAGCGTCTGGATCACTCTTGCTTGTTTCTTCTAGAAAATCGTGATCCTGCCGCTAATAATTGCCGGCAAAATCATAGGCACTCGTTATATTACTGTTGATTATTTGGATTGTATCTTTTGCAAATTATCAGTCCCCAAAAGTCCCCAAAAACAGCATGTTAGTTAGATTAATATTGTTTTACACAAATTAGGTAAGAGTTGCTCAAAGTTTGCACCCCTGAATCAAACAATTTTTTCCGCCAGGAAAATTAAATATTTATTTAAGTTTGCATCTCCCCCACAAAAACTCCTTATTGGAAAAATGTTCTTAAAAGCCTTTAATTCGTCGTTTGAAACATTAGTGACATGTGAGACTTGCATCTTCGAAGAAAAAATACAAAATTATGTTTTCTATTTATAATGTGTCAATAATTGATTACTAATATTATTAAAATAACTTTCAGACGGTGTGGTCAGACCAAAGAAATTTCAAAAGATACTTTTGGAGTTGCTGAACGACGGCCTTCCAGACGTGTCCGTTTCAAGACCGTCCAGCCGAGTTCATTGGGGAATTAAAGTTCCTGGCGATGAAACGCAGACTGTTTACGTGTGGTTAGACGCGTTGGTTAATTATTTAACCGCTGCCGGCTATCCTGACGACAGTTTTAAGAACTTCTGGCCGGCCGATCTTCACGTTATTGGAAAAGATATTCTGAAGTAAGTACTATTAATGTATGTAAATATACAGTGCGAACGTTGGCGGTGGTACGCTGCAAATAAAAAAATCCCCGATCATTGCGGCCGAAATCCTCCGACTGGTCAACCTTATTTTTTGAACGATAAAAAAATTGCAATGGCGTTATTACACAAAGGGGTGGGGGTATAAAAATTGATAACTATCAGACAAGATGAGCGATCAAAAAGTAAGGTTGACATGTCGGAGGATTTGAGTCGCTCATGACAACGGTATATGACAACATTTTCATCAGAAAATTGTTAAATTTTAAGTGTAAATGTTACTTTGAGAAAAACTAAACAATATTTTCTAACCGATGCACAGTGGACGAAACGTTAAATCTAGCTGAACATTTCGCCGAAAATCAACTGTTTAGAAATCCATTTTTTTCTTTAAATATGAGTAGTACAATGTCCAAAGGGTACGCAGGTAAAACCATAAAACCCTCCGACCCTTTTCCCAGTAGTTATCGGTACCCAAAGTGCACGCTTCGTTAACGTCGTTTAGTTGTGAATTACACGCGCTCCAAACGTGCACATTTAACATTTTTTTTACATTTGTGTTTAGTGCAAAATTTAAATTAACGATGGATATATATCCTACTGGTATATATACAACATAGTTTTAATCATTCTTTGTTTAAATTTAGTCAACACATAGATACAATAATTTAAATTTAGTAGAGAATCCTACTGTAATATTTTACAATATTATATTTTTAGGCAGCGTAACCGTTTCCCGGAAAACATTATTCGACATTTGGCGCGCTCACCAAACGCTAGAAGAAAAAAATAAAGCAGTTTTTTTCTTTGTGATTGACATTATGAAGATTGATATTGAATCGGACACTGAAAATTTACATTCGTTAAAACAAAAAATAATACATTTTACGTCAAAATTGGCAATGAAATGGCAACCTTCCAATAGAGCATTTTCAAATTTTAAAAATAAATATTCAAAGTGGCTAAACGAAATGGAAGTGTTCTCTACTGAGACTTTATCAAATGAACCCCAACCTGGATCTTCTAATGGTAAATCCAGAGGTCCGTATAAATCTTTTACTAAATTGACGGATGTCTCGAAAAACGGAATATTAAGCCACTGGTGGAAAATTACTCCCAGGAGGAACTGGCATTTGCCACGTTGTTCAGTCTTCGACAATCTGGAAGAATTGTGATTAATTTTATAATTAAATACAAACATGATGTAATATAATTGGAGGGTAGAAGGGAATAATTATTTAATATTGAATAACATATATTTTTAATAAACTATTTTCTACTACGGACAATTTTAATTAGACTAAGACGCTTTATAGCGAAATGTTCAGCTAGATTCAGCATTTCGACCTGTGTGCGATGGAATGGACAGTTTTAGTAAATGGTTTTAAAAAAATAACAACCCCCCCGATCGAGTAAAGCAATAAAAGCACAATTAGTAAAAAAAAAACATTTTTCCTGAAACAATGAAATAAAACATGCTGTTAGAATATATTGTTAGCTATATTTTTCTTCAACAAGCACTTTTAGTGAAAAAAACTTCGAAACTTCGCAACTACGAATCTTGAAAAATTCGAAAACTTTGATATTAGAAGTTTTATTCGTTTCTTTGGATTCTTATTTGGATAATTATTGGGACCCCTAGTCTAAATTATCAAAGAACAAATTAACATTATGTTTGTTGAATGAAGTTGCACGAGAAAGACTGCACGCTTTAGGCTGCTTGGTACTAAGAGTATGACGCTTCAAACCAATTGAACCAATCAATTCCAGCTCTTTTTGCATTTTTCCAATTTTCTGGAACAGGAATATTGTTTATTTCTGCCAATGAAATGCCAATCTGTGTGTGTCTGTCTGTGCGCGCTGTATCTGAAAAACTAATACACCAATTGATATGAAACTTTGAACATACGTCTTATTTGATAATCCGAAGAACTGAAAAGGTTTTGGTAAAATTTCGTACACCGGAAGTGGGTGTTTACCTTAACTGTTTTTTGTTTTTTGCCAATATTTTCTTAAATATGACAAATATCACAAAAACATTTAAACAAATATTGAAGACAACAAAGAAATGAGCTTATTTTGCTTGAAAACATTTTTCATAAAATCATTGTTATTCGAGAAAAAAATGGATTATTTTTTACTTTCTTCGTTAGTACCAAGTACTAGAAAGTATTGTGATCGTGATTTTTTTTTCAAAATTTTTTTTTATGGAAATATCCGTTTTGGGGCCCCTAGATGCCATTTCAACAATTTCTGGAAAAAATGGTGGCCACACCATCATGTTACTTTCTCCCGATCCATTTATATTCACGTTTTCATGGTTTATTGAAATCATATTTTAAATGTATATCGGGCGTTGCGTAAACTCGGATGAAACTGACGTTTAAAACGTCAAAATTATGAAACATGGAAAAATTATACTTCAAATTCAAAAACTCAGTTTACTCAAAAACTAACGAGATTAAAAAAAAAAACTTATTCTTTAGAAGTTGTTCATTTTGGTATTCTCTGCAATTATTAATTACCCAAATTTGCTGTAACTATTATCGTTTCATAATTATAAACCAAAAATTGAAAAAAAAAATAATTTTTTTCTCGAATAGCAATGATTTTATGAAAAATATTTTCAAGCAAAAGATGTTCATTTCTTTGTTGTCTTCAATGTTTGTTTAAATATTTTTGTGATATTTTTCATATTTAAGAAAATATTGGCAAAAAACAGAAAACAGTTAAGGTAAACACCCACTTCCGGTGTACGAAATTTTACCAAAAGCTTTTCAGTTCTTCAGATTATCAAATAAGATATATGTTGAAAGTTTCATATTAATTGCTCTATTAGTTTTTGAGATACAGCGCACAATGACAGACACACACACACACACACACAGACACACACACACACACACAGACACAATGTTTTTTTACAGAAATTGTTGAAATGGCACCTAGGGACCCCAAAACGGTATTACTGTAAAAAAAAATTTTGAAAAAAAAATCACGATCACAATACTTTCTCGTATTTCGTAACGGAGAAAGTAAAAAAAAATGGTGATGTGGCCATCATGTTACTTTCTCCGACTTTATATTTACGTTTTCATGGGTTTATTTTCAATTGAAATCATATTTTAAATCTACATCGAGCGTTGCGTAAACTCGGATGAAACTGACGTTTAAAACGTCAAAATCATGAAAGATGGAAACATTATACTTCAAATTCAAAAACTGGGTTTACTCAAAAACTAACGAGATTTCGAAAAAAACTTATTCTTTAGAAGTTGTTCATTTTGGCATTCTGTACAATTATTATTAACATAACATTTCTGTAACTATTATCGTTTTATAATAATAAACCAAAAATTAAAAAAATAATAATAAATTTTTTTCTCGAATAAAAATGATTATATGAAAAATGTTTTCAAGCAAAAGATGTTCATTTCTTTGTTGTCTTCAAAGTTTGTTTGAATGTTTTTGTGATATTTTTCATATTTAAGAAAATATTGGCAAAAAACAAAAAAACAGTTAAGGTAAACGCCCACTTCCGGTGTACGAAATTTTACCAAAAGCTTTTCAGTTCTTCAGATTATCAAATAAGATGGATGTTTAAAGTTTCATATCAATTGGTGTATTAGTTTTTGAGATACAGCGCACACAGACAGACACACACACAGACACACACATACACACACAGACAGACACACACACACACACACAGACAGACACACACACACACACACACACACACACACACACACACACACACAGACACAATTTTTTTTTTCCAGAAATTGTTGAAATGGCATCTAGGGACCCCAAAACGGATATTTCCGTAAAAAAAAATTTTGAAAAAAAATCACGATCACAATACTTTCTCGTACTTCGTAACGGAGAAAGTAAAAATTGTATCTGTGTGTGTGTATGTGTGTGTGTGTGTGTGTGTGTGTGTGTGTATATATATGTGTGTGTGTGTGTGTCTGTCTGTGCGCGCTGTATCTGAAAAACTAATACACCAATTGATATGAAACTTTGAACATAAGTCTTATTTGATAATCCGAAGAACTGAAAAGCTTTTGGTAAAATTTGGTACACCGGAAGTGGGTGTTTACCTTAACCGTTTTTTGTTTTTTTCCAATATCTTCTTAAATATGAAAAATATCACAAAAACATTTAAACAAATATTGAAGACAACAATTAAATGAACATCTTCTGTTTGAACATATTTTTCATAAAATCATTATTCGAGAATTTTTTTATTATTTTTATTTCTGGTTCATAATTATGAAACGACAACAGTTACAGGAAATTTATGTTAATAATAACTGTAGCGAATGCCAAAATGAACAATTTATAAAGAATAAGTTTTCTTCGAAATCTCTTTAGTTTTTGAGTAAACTGAGTTTTTGAATTTGAAGTATAATTTTTTCATCTTTCATAATTTTGACGTTTTTTAAGGACATTTTTAAAAGACCTTCTTTTTCAGGACTTTTAAAGAAATTTTTTCAAGACTTAGTTTTTGGACTTTCAGGGCCTTCATTTTCAGGATCTCTGAATATTCTTTTTTGAGAAATTTCTTCTCGAGACGTTTTCGGGAATTTCTCAAGAACCCTTTGTTAAGGACTTATTTTCGGGATTTTTCTCAGAACAATTTTTCAGAATTTTCTTCATGACATTTTTTAGGATTTTTTTCCATGACCTTTTTTAGACCTTTTCCAGATTCAAATTTATTTATAATTTCCAAGAAGAATGATTACACCATCCATGGGTTAGTCAGGTTATTATTAATGATGGTGTTAGTTGATACTTAAATATTCAATAATTATGCTCAATTTATAAAATGTTTACATGTGTACGTGTATAATATTATGAAATAAAAATTTAAAAAATAATAGCCTATTTAAAATAATATCTACAAGTAAAACTCAAAATGTACTGAATAAAAGAGACATTTTTACAATAAAAAGACATACATAAAGAATACAATTTAAAATATTGGTCAATTAATATTAACAATTTAAAAATGTAAAAACTTTTTATTAGGACTTTTTCAGATATTTTTAGCATTTTTTAAGACTATTTAAAAAAAATATTTCAGGAATTATTTTAGGCCTTTTTGCGGGACTTTTTCTCAAGACTCTTTTTGGGATTTCTTTTTCAGGGCAATTTTTTCAGATCTTTTTAAGGACTTTTTACAATGCTTTTTTTCAGAAATTTTAAATTTTTAATTTTTTAAAGATGTAATTTTCAGGGCACATTTTCAAGACAATTTTTATGATATTTCATCATTACTCTTTTTCTGAACTCCCTTCAGTATTAATTTAAGCACTTTTTAGGACCCTTTTTTGGGACATTTATTTCCGGTATTTTGTATGAAGGCTATTTTAAGGACTTTTTTTCACTGTTTTTATCAGGACTCTCCTTTCAAGGCTTTATTTCGAGGATTGTTCCTCCATGATTTTTTTTTCGAGACTCTTTCTTAAGAACTCCTTGTTCAGAACTTCTTTTCAGGATATTTTTCAGAATTCTTTTCTCGGGAATTTTATTTCAAGCCTTCTTTACAGGAGTTTTTTAGATCCAATATTTCAGAACATTTTTTATAGGATTATTTTTCAGGACTTCATATTCCGGACTTATTTTCAACATTTTTTTCGGGACAATTTCTTCAGTCTTTTTTGATCTTTTTTTTAAGGACATTTTCACAGGTGTTTTTCAGAAATGTTTTTTAGGATTTATTTAATAACTCTTTTTTCAAGACTGTTATTACAGGATATTTTTCAGGATATTTTATAAGGACTTTCTTCAGGACTTACGTTCCTTCGGGCCTTTTTTAGGACTTTTTTTTGGACTTCTTTCTGGATTTTTTAAGGACATTTATTTCTGGTGTTTTATACGAAGACTTAATTTTTCAGGACTCTTGTTGCAGTACCTTTTTCAGGACTTTTTTCGCCACTCTTTCACAACTTTTTAACTGGATTTTTTTTTAAGACTTTATTTTCCAAAACAGTTTCTCCAGGACGTTTTTTTCGAATATTTTTGAGGACTTTTTATCAGGACTATTTTTAGTAAACTTACAGTATTATTAGAATTTGAAACATAATTTGTAATTTTTACCTTTCATAATTTTCACGTATCATCCGATCATGTGAAATGCTCGATTTAAAATATGATATAAATATGAATAACTATTATACCATCAAATGGGAGAAAGTAATATGATGGCCACATCACCATTTTTTTATAATCGAGCTCCACTAACGTTTTGCTCAATTATCCTTTTAGCAAAGTCATACATTTTACAGCCAACTGTGGTAGAGGCGAACATTTATAACAGCAAATTGTAAACATCATAATCCATCTCTTTCACAGCGAGTTATTTTTTTATATATACCAACAAAAAGACCCCTAGCGTAGCATACTACTTTTAATAACAATTACAATTACAGGGTAATACATAATATCGAAATTAAAATATTTGTAATTTTAAAGATAAACATTTATAAGATGTTGTGTAATAGATTATAGGTATACTTGAATTAAACTTGCGTACTTTCTAAAACCCTAATAAATTAAATCGATCTACTAATAAAAAAAACAATTATAATGTGTACCTTCTGACTTATGTTAGAACCGTCCCAAAATGTCGTGACACTTGGGGGTAAAGTTGAGAGAACGCGATAGCAAATCTACACGTGGCCGCATCACTGAATTGAAGATGAATCATCACTTCGCGACTCATTCTGTATCTATATTTACATTATTTATTTATTTCCGGCTTTATTTATTGCAAAAATATATTACATAATAACTATTCTATTGCAGCTGAAGTTCAGGTAGCTAATATACAACTACTACTGTACCACTTAACCTACGTAACTTGAGTAATTACATAGTGTGTGTGTACGACTCCACTATTACAAAATATGTCTATAATTATAATTATGGGCATTTGGTAAACTTGGCAACTTAAAACCTTACTCAATTCGAGGAAATATCATGTATAAAAACGTGTAAAAATAACTCGATTATGTTATTGCTCGCTGAATAAGTATGAGTTTCCGGCGTCCCGTCCTCACTCGTGAAATTTAAAATGTTCACTGCGCAATGTGACACGATATTTTGGGACGGCTATACCAACGTATTAGTAAATAGAATTTGCGAATTATTTAAAAAAAACATTCTTACCCCTTTAAGTGGAGATAATTTAAAAAATTCACCCCATTAGAACGTATTACTGTAACGACAAAGTCAGAAAAAATAAACTTCTATCGTAATAACATTCGCAGGACAAAGGATGCCAAATCGAATCGGAATTTTCAGCGTTACTTGTCGTGTTGCCTCGTACGACGTACAGAAAGTCAAGTGCCTTCGTTTCGGTCACGTTTCAAATCAATATAGGGGAGAAACAATTTGTAATTTTTTTTATACATCTGACGACAAATATTGTCCCAATGTTGTTTGTACACTGCAGTTTGCAGAAAATACAGATAATATTCCAAGCCTAAAAATATCGTCAGTTATTAATTTTATTTAAGATAATAATATCAATTTACACAAAATGAATTGTAAATAATACAAGTCGAAACTGTAATTTTAATCGGTGCCTTTTTTATCACAGTTATAAAATTCCCCATGAAAGCCCGTTGTCCCTCCCACCTTCCCTGAAAGTTTCAACTCTCTAATATAAATAGAAAAAAAGAAATCACTAAAAGAAGAAAAACGACAAACCGGGTGACGCCCACCGGAAGGGTAGGGGGTGTTGCAAAATTTTTGAAAAAAATACAGATGAAGGCTCGTCTTACCCCGAACCCCTCCTAAAAGTTTCAACTCCCCGAAATAAATAGAAAAAAATACGTCCTCGAAAGAAATAAAAAGAAAAAAACAAATTGTCCGAGATGGGCCGAATAACGCGCTCTGGAGGGGCGGGGGGTGGTCGGATGGTTCTGAAAAAATTAGGGATCACGGCCCGTCTCACCCCCCGCCTCCCCTGCAAGTTTCATCTCTTCGATTTCCATAGAAAAAAATACGTCCCCGAAAGTACGCCGGAAAATAGAAAAGAGGGCGTGGCCTGATTGGGGCAAAAATTCAAAAATCGGGCGCCGAGTGTTTCTTTAAAATCGATTTTAATTTCTAAAAAACATGGGCGCCGCAAGTCCACTCCGCCGCCGACCGACTTATTAACCGGCGCGTTTGGATGTAATTTTTTTCAATTTTCAAAAATTCGCAGAGAAGGCCCTGCTGGTTTTAGAGGGGCGGGAGCGGTCGGGATCGAATCCATCGACAATGGTGAGTATCGGATGCAGCCTCTAGCAACTTTTTTTAAATGTTAATGTAACAAACTTGATAAAATGTACTTCGTTTGTTACATGCGGTTAAATATTGACTTAACCGATGCTGTGTGTATATTCACCGTATTTAATAAAGGACCGTGTATGAAATCATCAAAGCGTATTTTATTCATATTGTTTTCAGAATATTACTATTCTTATTAACCCTTAACCAACGAGCTAGTTCATAAAAGTCGCAACCATCGTTTTGTAGGCAAGTAAAATGAGCTCATTTATTAATTCGTTTTATGGTGGATCCGCCGGGAATTAAACATTTACGCCATGAGCTCTGCTTCGATCTTCATTGTCGCGAATACGGCGGATTTTCGGATCTTACGGGAATAATTGTTGTTGTCGCGAATATGGCGGCATTCGTTACGTAAGGATTAAATTTATATTATGCTTTATTCTGAGTTACACCAAATGTCTACAGACAGACATAGAGTACACAGACATATAAAGCCGCGATTTTTTTTTTCCAAAAATTGTCGAATTCCTCTCTAGGGATTCAAAACGGATATTTCCGTTAAAAAGCTTTTTAATATCACGTTCACAATACTTTTTCGTACTTCGAACGAAGAAAGTAATAAATGCGAATTTATCTATGCATATACGTGCACACACATCCTTTAAAATAAACAACTAGAAATTAATAGTAATCAGTGGCGGCTCGTGGAACATGTTGATGGTAGAGCCACTTATACAATATACTCCCCTTCCCCCTCCATCTTTGAAGAAAGAAAGAACGATTTATCTTCCTAGTAACTGGCGAAAATGTGTTAATAATTAAAAATTCTTGCTGAGCTTAAAACTACAGGTAGTGCCATGGCTCTGGCTCTATTTATCGAGCCGCCCATGCTTCGACAGCAAAATACACTACTTTCGACAGCTGAAAAATACAATTTTTGACAATTCAAAAATGTCGAAAAAAACTATTTTTATTAGCTGAAAAATACTGTTTTTGTCAGCTAAATATAGCATATTTGGTAACTGAAGAATACCATTTTTTACAACTGTAAAATACAGCTGAAAAGTACTTTTTTCAACAGCTGGGGATTACCATTCTTGACAGCTGAAAAATACCATTCCCGACAGCTGAAACATACCGTTATTGACTGCTAAAAAATACAATTTTTGACAACAAAAACAAAATCAATTTTTGACAACAAAATATACAAGTCTTGACAGCTGAAAAATGCCATTTTTGACAGTTTAAAAATGTCAAAAAATGCTGCTTTTGATAGCTGAAAAATACCATTTATATAGGTGAGAAATGCTATTTATGGCAGCTGAAAAATATCATTTTTGACAGCTGAAAAATGACATTTTTGACAGCTAAATAAAACAATTCTGAAAAATACCATACTTGATAACAGCAACACACTATTATTGACAACTGTATCATTCCATTATTGTCAGCTAAAAAATACAATTTCATGAAAGCTGGAAATTGCCATTTTTGACAATTAAAAAAATGTCGAAAAATGCTGCTTTTGTTAGCTGAAAAATACCATTTTTATACGTAGGCAATACCATTGTTGACAGCTGAAAATATCATTTTTGACAACTGAAAAATATAATATTTGACAGCTGAAAAATATCATTTTTGAAAGCTGAAAATATAATTTTTGACAGCTGAAAAACATCATTTTTGACAGCTGAAAAATATCATTTTTTACAGCTAAAAATATCGTTATTGACAGCTAAAAAATACAATTTTTGACAACAAAAACAAAATCAATTTTTGACAACAAAATATACAAGTCTTGACAGCTGAAAAATGCCATTTTTGACAGTTTAAAAATGCCAAAAATGCTGCTTTTGATAGCTGAAAAATAGCATTTATATAGGTGGAATATGCCATTAATGGCAGCTGAAAAATATCATTTTTGACAGCTGAAAATTACATTTTTGACAGCTAAATAAAACAATTCTGAAAAATACCATGCTTGATAACAGCAACATACTATTATTGACAACTGTATCATACCATTACTGTCAACTAAAAAATACATTTTTTGAAAGCTGAAAATTGCCATTTTTGACAATTAAAAAAATGTCGAAAAATGCTGCTTTTGTTAGCTGAAAAATACCATTTTTATACGTGGTAAATACCATTGTTGACAGCTGAAAATATCATTTTTGACAACTGAAAAATATAATATTTGACAGCTGAAAAATATAATTTTTGACAGCTGAAAATATAATTTTTGACAGCTGAAAAACATCATTTTTGACAGCTGAAAAACATTATTTTTTACAGCTGAAAAATATCGTTATTGACAGCTAAAAAATACAATTTTAGACAACAAAAACAAAATCAATTTTTGACAACAAAATATACAAGTCTTGACAGCTGAAAAATGCCATTTTTGACAGTTTAAAAATGTCAAAAAGTGTGCTTTTGATAGCTGAAAAATAGCGTTTATATAGGTGGAATATGCCATTTATGGCAGCTGAATAATATCATTTTTGACAGCTGAAAAATGACATTTTTGACAGCTAAATAAAACAATTCTGAAAAATACCATGCTTGATAACAGCAACACACTATTATTGACAACTGTATCACACCATTATTGTCAGCTAAAAAAATACAATTTTTGAAACCTGAAAATTGCCATTTTTGACAATTAAAAAAATGTCGAAAAATGCTGCTTTTGATAGCTGAAAAATACCATTTTTTTACGTGGGAAATGCCATTGTTGACAGCTGAAAATATCATTTTTGACAACTGAAAAATATAATATTTGACAGCTGAAAAATATCATTTTTGGCAGCTGAAAAATATCATTTTTGACAGCTGAAAAACATCATTTTTGACAGCTGAAAAACATCATTTTTTACAGCTGAAAAACATCATTTTTTACAGCTGAAAAATATCGTTATTGACAGCTAAAAAATACAATTTTTGAAACCTGAAAATTGCCATTTTTGACAATTAAAAAAATGTCGAAAAATGCTGCTTTTATTAGCTGAAAAATACCATTTTTATACGTGGGAAATACCATTGTTGACAGCTGAAAAGATTAGTTTTGACAACTGAAAAATAATAATATATAATAATAATAATAATATTTATTAGTGCTGAATAGACATAGTCCTTACACAGGTCAGAATATAATATTTGACAGCTGAAAAACATCATTTTTGCCAGCTGAAAAATATCATTTTTGACAGCTGAAAAATATCATTTTTGACCGCTGAAAATATAATTTTTGACAGCTGAAAAACATCATTTTTGACAGCTGAAAAATATTGTTTTTGACAGCTGAAAAATATCATTTTTGACTGTTGAATAATATACTTCTTAGCAGCTGAAAATGGCATTTTTAACAGTTGAAACATACCATTCTTAACAACCGCAACAAACCATTATTGACAACTGTAACATACCATTATTGTATTGTATGTTAAAATACAATGTTCGACAACAAAACTTTGACAATAAAAAAATGACCAAAAATTTGATAGCTGAAAAATACGATTTTTATAGGCGAGAAATACCTTTTTAACAGCTGAAAAATAACATTTTTGACAGCTGAAAAATATCATTTTCGACAGTTAAATACATTTTTAACAGCTGAAAACTGCCATTTTTAATAGCTGAAAAATACAATTCTTGACAACTGCAACAAACCATTTTTGACAACTGTAATATACGCTAGAAAATACAATTTTCGATAACACAAAAAATACAATTTTTGACAGCTGTAAAATGCCATTTTTAACAATTAAAAAATTTCAAAAAAATGCTACTTTTAATAGCTGAACAATACCATTTTTATAGTGAGAAATACCTTTTTGACAGGTGATTGGTACCATTTTTGACAACTGAAAAATATTATTTTTAACAATTGAATAATACTCTTCTCAAGAGCTGAAACATACCATTTTTAACAGCTGAAAAATACCATTCTTGACAACTGCAACAAACCATTATTGACAACTGTAACAAACCATTATTGTTATCTAAAAAAATACAATTTTTGACAACACAAAAAAATACAAGTTTTAACAGCTGAAAAATGACATTTTTGACAATTAAGAAATATGTCGAAAATTGCTGCTTTTGATAGCTGAAAAATAACATTTTTATAGGTGGGAAATCGCATTTTTGACAGCTGAAAAATATCATTTTTGATAGTTGAATAATACACTTCTTAACAGCTGAAAACTACCATTTTCAACAGCTGAAAACTACCATTTTCTACAGTTGAAAACTACCATTTTCAACAGCTCAAAAATACCATTGTTGATAACTCTAACAAACCATTATTAACAACTGTAACATATCATTGTTGCCTGCTAAAAAAATACAATTTTTAACTACAAAAAGACAATTTTTTACAGCTCAAAATGCCATTTTTGTAAATTAAAAAAAAGTCAAATGCTGTTTTTGAAAGCTGAATAATAACATTTTAATAGGTGGTAAAAACCTTTTTTGACAATAAAAAAACATTTTTGACAACTGAAAAATATCATTTTTTACATTTGAATAATACACTTCTTAACAGCTAAAAAATGCCACTCTTGACAATTAGAACAAACCATTATTGACAACTGTAACAAACCATTATTGTCAGCTAAAAAATATAATTTTTGACAACAAAAAGTGTAATTTTTGACACCTGAAAAATGCGATTTTTGACAAATAAAAAATGTCGAAAAATACTTTTTTTGATAGCTGAAAAATACCATTTTAATAGGTGAGAAATACCTTTTTTGACAGCTGGAAAATAAAATTTTTGACAACTGAAAAATATAATTTTCGAACAGTTGAATAATTGAAACATTTTTGACAACTGAAAAGTATCATTTTTTACATTTGAATAATACACTTCTTAACAGCTAAAAAATGCCACTCTTGACAATTAGAACAAACCATTATTGACAACTGTAACAAACCATTATTGTCAGCTAAAAAATATAATTTTTGACAACAAAAAATGTAATTTTTAACAACTGAAAAATGCGATTTTTGACAAATAAAAATGTCGAAAAATACTTTTTTTTTGGTAGCTGAAAAATACCATTTTAATAGGTGAGAAATTCCTTTTTTGACAGCTGAAAAATAAAATTTTTGACAACTGAAAAATATAATTTTCGACAGTTGAATAATACATTTCTTTACATTATTGACAACTGCAACAAACCATTATTGTTAGCTAAAATACAATTTTCTACAACAAAAAGTACAATTTTTGGCAGCTAAAAAATGTCATTTTTGACAATTAAAAAATCGAAAAATTCTGCTTTTGACAGCTGAATCAATTCTTAACAGGTAACAATATCATTCTTGACAACTGCAACAAATCATTATTGACAATTGCAACACACCATTATTGTCAGCTATAAGACCAAAGTAATTGGCGAAAAAGTGTTTTAAGAAGTAATTAAAAATTCTTGCTGAGATTGAGTCTACAGGTAGTGCCATGGCTCCTGGGCTCTATATAACGAGCCGCCCCTGATAGTAATTACATTTTAATGGACTCGCGGTAGTCGTGTGTAGAGGTCTGGTCTCTAGGGCTCGTTGGTGTGTGTTCGAGTCCCATGCAAACGGTCATTTTTTCAACGAAGCTCCGGCTGTGTTGGCAGTGGCTCCGTCGTGTTCAAATCACAAATTATTTCAACCGATTCGTCTTCTTTGTACATCCGGCACAAAAACGTTGTCCACTTCGCATTTTCCTTTTACCTCTAACACGATTTGCATGGTTTGAACGAACGCATACACATTTTTTTTTGTTTCAATTTTTTTTTTAATTCAAATTTAAAGCCTTTTTTACATAAATAACTATTATTCTTTACAGTAGAGATAAAAATGTACGAGATATGCTCGTGTAATTTCCATTTCAAGATAATATAAGAAATTCAGCCGAAAGCTCACGTAACACAAACGACATAATGGAATAAAAAAAGTCACCCTCTTAAGAAAACACGTCTCAATTCCAGGTTCCACGGCATTTATTGGCCCGCATTCTTGATGGCCGCCGACGTGGATCCCCCGCGATCCTTATTATGCCATTCGCACTGGACGGTCGACGGGGAGAAGATGTCGAAATCGAGGAAAAACGTCGTGTGTCCCTTCGAGAGAAGCTGCGGCTACACGCCAGATGGCCTCCGGTACTTTTTGCTACGCGAGGGGGTCGCGCACAGTGACGGAAGTAAGCGCCCATCCGGCGGCGTAAATCTATCGTTCTGATATTAATTTTGTAGATTATAGTGACGTTAAAGTCGTCCGAATATTGAACTCGGAACTGGCGGACACTCTGGGTAATTTATTGAGCCGGTGCTGCGGCCGGGCCCTAAATCCCAATCAGATGTTTCCCGACTTGAACGGTGACGCGTTCGAGACAATTTCCAAGCAGGACGTGACCAAGAAACTACTCGACTCCGTGTCCGCTTTACCAGGTGAGGTAATCAATAATACTAGTTGAGCTTGGGATAAAGAAAATGTGGGCGATGTGGGTGTTTTTTTGTCGAAATGTAAACTTCCGACAAATCATGTTTACGTGTTAAGGTTTATGGGAGTTTTTCAATATCAACGACGTTTTCGGGTATTTCTTACATCCATATTGATGACTTTAATACATATTGATTGTGGTTAAAGCTGTAAGAAGCAGAGGTGTATTATGATTCATTGTTGTAGAATGTATGATTCAAATTTGTGTAAACGTCAAATGACACCGAAATGTGCCTGTTTTGTAGCTCTGCTGCGTAGTCGACCTAATTTCTTGCAGAGCTGATTGATACATTCCATCTATAGATGTGATACATTTCATCAATTATGATCACGTTGAATTTTAAATAATTCTGTACATTTATTGAAATGAGTTGGTATTGGCCATTGACTATATACATATGGAGTGCTATTCCTCCTCCATTTCCCAAATGATCACTGCTCCAAAAGATGTCCGCGAGCTAGAGCCCTATATAAGTCCCGCCCCGGAGCCGAAAATGGAGCGTAATTTAAAAACCGGAAAGCAAAAAAAATCATTTCTCTATGTATTCATCAACAACGTGGAGAATGCAAATGCGAGCATATTTCGGCAACTGCGGTCCACTTTCCTGCCTGTTCTTTACAAGCAAAGCATCAACCCATAATTTGCGAAGTTCCGTATTTGATAGAAATCTAATACAGAATTTTAGGTTATACGTCAAAAGTCAACTGACGTGTACATCAGCTGACGAGTATTATAACCGCGTTGGCATATATACGTGGACGTATTGCAGCCTTTTGCATAGCAATATTTTGTCATAGTGTGAATATTTGACAATATAAATGTTTATATATTCAAAGGTGTGAATAAATTGCAGGGTATCACAATATGCAATGCGAGCTCATAGAGTCATATGTCACAGACACAAAATAGCTACCACTTTAGTAACATACCGCAACCATTTAGGGTCCCGCCGCGCCACCGTTGCTTGGAGACACACATGAAGTTGGCGCTAGCAGTCCACATGTATATAATCAAAGATTAGTTCAATTAAATTGGGTTTAAAAAAATTAATTAATCTCAGACGTGACTGCTATATTTCTCTCTTTCAAGCATGGCCAACTCAGAAACAAAATTCATTTATTGAAATGAGTTGGTATTGGCTTTTTATTAATTTGTTTTTGAATGAAGTCACTTTACTAGATTGCCACGTTCGAGTCAATTTTAGGTTATCGAAATGTCAGATACTAACAATTCACTACGCGTAGACAAAATTCGGGCCCCATTTATACAAGTTCCTTCTAAGAAAATGTTAAATGTCACCAAAAATTATAAAAAAAAATTAAATTTTCGTTGTCGGATTTTTAATTCACTGTTCGGTGTTTACAACTAATTCCGCTGGAGACGCAAGTGTCCCGCTCATTTCCCCACTTTTATCATCCCCCCCAAATCGCCTGTAGGCACATTGAGGAGAGGAAGGATTCGCGAAAAATACAGAGAAAACGACACGCGTAGCTTATAAATGACAATTTAAATTGATCTTTAAATGTTTCGTAAACCGGAAGTGGGTGTGAGTTTTTAAATTTGAAGTATAATTTTTCGATCTTTCCTAATTTTGACGTTTGAAACGTCAGTTTCATCCGAGTTTACAAAACGCTCGATGTACATTTAAAATATGATTTAAATTGAAAATAAGTCGGAAAAAGTGGCGATTTTTTAGGACTTTTTTTGAGCCTTTTTTTTAAGTTTTATTTCCAGGAATTTTTCGGCATTACCAAACCTGGTAAACCACTTCAAAATGCCTTTTTGCTGCCTGAACATTAAGCGTGCTCCAGCCATTTTGATTTTTCTCTCGTGATGATGAAAGCACCGGTATCTGTTAAGCGAAAGATCGTACCACAACGTACTCGAAATTCAAATCAATTGACAATATCACAGTCCGACAAAGAGTGTATACATTTTTCTGGCGGACTCTGTATTTTACAACCTATCAAAGAAGCGTGCGAGGGTTTCAAAAATTTTGAAAAATCATTAATCAAAGCCATGATTGGACCATTAATGGATCCTTTGACGGCAAAACTAAAGCTGGGAGCGGATTTCTAGTATGCGATCGAAATCACATATTCAGGGCCACAGCGGCAAAATTGCCGGGCTTGCCCCATTTGCCGAGTGGAGTCTCTGGTCAAAATTAAAATAAAAACTTTCTAGTTTACTTGTAACACTCGGCATAACAGCCGAGCAAAATCGGGGGAAAGATTGAAAAAATCAAAAACAGTACCGAATTTAATTAGAAATGCGAACAACTTAGCGGCCATTTTGTTCTGACACATTGCGATTTTTCCAAATTCTCGCAGGGGGTGGAGCAGAGTCGGAGGTTCGGGATTGGGCGGGATCGAAGAAGCCGTTAAAGGTGAAACCTGACAGGATGATACTGCCTAGGCTATTTAACACAACTCTAACTCTACCTTCACAAGTGAAGTATCTGGGAGTCAACCTTGAGCCCAAGCTAAACTGGAGTGTATACTTACAAACTAAGCTACAGAAGGCGAACATAGCATTCTGGCAGTGTGGCCGAGCAATAGGGATGAACTGAGGACTATCTCCTCAGATCACCCTGTGGTTGTACACTGCCGTTGTGCGGCCTGTCTTGGCATATGCAGCAATTGTAACGTATGTTCATTAAAAAAGCCTCAAGAGTACCATGCAAGTTGGCACACATTTTAGGAATTGACATACAAAACGTCAGAACTTTCTAAAAGTCACAATTAT
This sequence comes from Ocypus olens, assembly GCA_910593695.2. Lineage (NCBI taxonomy): Eukaryota > Metazoa > Arthropoda > Insecta > Coleoptera > Staphylinidae > Ocypus > Ocypus olens. The sequence goes on along the minus strand of OU343053.1, from coordinate 8,487,650 downwards.
TCCGCGGTCACAATGGTTTACAGCAACCAGCAAAAAACGTTACTACTTGAATAGTATATTCTGTAACAAGGTTAGAATGGAAATTCGATGCGAGTGGAACATTTCGAGCGCGAGCGCGAGGAACCACGAGCATCTGAATTTCCATTCTTACCGAGTATCAGACTATACTTTCTCCTCGACCAGATAAAATAGACTAATAAAATAATGAACACAAAGAACTTACGTTTTATCACGTTTGTGGTTATGTTTATAATATTTTGACAATTGTGATATCCAAGGCTAATTGTTTTATTCGAAACGATGTGAGAATATTCATTCTATCCCTTGTTATGGAATGAATTACATGCAAAACGCATAAGCGCATAGTGTTTTGTTCCATAACAAGAGTGAGAATGTGTACGTTCTATAATCAAAATTGATTTCAGAATGCTTAAATTCTATGGTGGTCGTGGAGAAAGTTATTTCCGAAATGGGACTAAAGTGGACGGAAATTGGGTATATTCATTCGACGCACCTTTGGCAGAGTTTCAGAAGGAATTTACTAACGTTTACATTATTTATTAAGAATTTAGAAATACCTTATCCCGATCTTTTATATTATTTCATGAAACGGGTAGTATTCTCCGTAAACCAGAAAGTGGTAGACCAGTCAAACGTACTCAGGATACTATTAACACAGCCCAAGAATTTTTTTAAGATGAACCAAGTAACATAACCTCAATATATGTTACCAACTTAAATTTTTAAAAGTAAAAATTCATGGCACTCTGAGGTTGTTTTTTAATGAACATACGTTATGGTGGTCAAGAGTTAAACTGAAAGCTGCAACAAATCAACTCCAATACATTCATCGTCTTGCGTGTACGGGGATCACTGGAGCCATGCGCCCCACTCCTACCTTAGCCATGCTGAGTCTTCCCTTCTTGAACCTTCATGTACAAAAGATGACTTTGCGTACAGCGCTAAGACTTAGAGATAACGGACTGTGGTGTCCTACGGCAGGATGGACTAAGCACGAGACAATCCTGGAAGGGACTGTTCAGAAGAAGACCCTTCTAAGGAAGTGTCAAGTTCGTGATATTCAGACCTACCTTCTTGAAAGATACTACACGTTACAAAACGCCGAAAGCCCGAAAGCGAATATACCGATATTCACGGACGGAGCCAAAAACAAGGAAGGAACAGGAGCTGGCATATACTGTGTCGGACTGAGTCTTGACCAAGCGGAACTAAAAGGGATATTCATAAGTGCCCAAAAAATAACTGAACTAAATATTAAGAATAAATATATCTGCATCCTTACAGGCAGCAAAACCAGCCTCGCAGCCATAACAAATCCTAAGGTCTCATCAAGGCTGGTATACAAATGCGTTCTGACACTGGAGGAGGCATCTACAAATAACAGAATTGCTCTTTTCTGGGTCAAAGCATATTCAATCACAAAGGGGAATGACAGGGCGGATGCTCTAGCCCAGTGATGGCGTACCTATGACACGCGTGTCAGCGCTGACACGCGAGCTCATTTTTGATCACTCATAATGAAAGATAAAAAAATTCATAATTCAAATATTTGTTTTTCATAACGGCCAGAGTTAGTTATTAATATTAATATTATTACTTACGTCAATAATAATTAATATTATTAATTAAAATTATAATTAATTAATACAAAAATTATAAATATTTCTTTTTTTAGTTTTTACTTTTGTGATGAAAATTATGTTACGATTTTTCAAAATTTTGACACACCGAGCTCAAAAGGTTCGCCATCACTGCTCTAGCCAAACAGGGAAGAGACCTGTCAAAGAACTACTTCTCTAATATACTGCCAGACATGATTCTAGCAGAACACAAAGCAAGGTGGGCAAGCATCACCACATGTGCTCACTCCTACCCAATACGAGCACCTAATAAAAAGGTTGCTCAATATTGTACAAATTTATCAAGAACAAACCAGAATATACAGGGTGGTGCAGAGGAAACGCATGTTTTTCAATATTGAATTACTGGGACACAATGGGTTGAAAATAATAAAAACAAGTATTAAATGATAGGTATTTTAATGCAGTTTTTGAAATTACATACCATATTTAGGTTCGGAAAATAATGTCTTTGAGATGACGTCCTTCTTGCTGGATACAAATTTGGATCCTCTTCTGAAAATTACGGACGGCTCTCTCCAACATTTCATTCGGCACAGCTTCAATTTCCTGACGAATGGAATTCTTAAGGTCATCGAGTGTGCGAGGCTTGTTTATGTACACTTTTGATTTCAAATATCCCCACAAAAAGAAGTCACATATCAACAGGTCAGGTGAGCGAGGGGGGCAGTGAACATCACCAAATCTCGAAATCACATGTCCTGGGAACATTTGTCGAACCACTTCCATGGATACTCTCGCCGTGTAAGCTGTGGCACCATCCTGCTGAAACCAAATGTCTCTCATGTTCACTTGACGCCTTTCAAGTTCTGGGCGAAGGAAGTTGTTTAACATTTCAACGTAGCGAGCTGATGTAACAGTAACTGCAATTCCTTCTTCTTCAAAAAAATAGGGTCTAACAATCCCCAAGTTTGAAATGCAACACCACACTGTTACCTTTAAACTGTGCAGAGGTCTTTGGTGTAATTCTTGTGGGTTCTCCGATGCCCAATACCGACAGTTTTGAACATTGACGTAACCATCAAGATGAAAATGTGCTTCATCACTCATGAAGACTGTAGCATCGGGATCTTCCGTAAACATTTCATCCATTATGCGACAAAACTCTCTGCGCTGTACAAAATCCCCTTCATTAAGCTGCTGGACGATCATTATTTTGTACGGATGGAACTTGAGGTCATCATGTAAGATGCGGTGAAGCGAACGACGTGACATACCCAGCGCTACAGCATGTCGTCTAGTCGATCGTCTAGGACTAGTAACAACTGCCGTTCTCACTCGGTCTACATTTTCTGGAGTACGAACTGAACGGGGAAGACAAGGTGGTCTCTTTTTCATCACAGAACCAGTACTTCTAAACGCTGCAACCCATCGGAGTACGGTATTTCGATCAGGCACTGCACCTCGACGTCCAACTCTAAAATATTGACGGAAAAGACGTTGCACTGTGACTACAGAATCATTGTTTCTAAAAAACTGCTCGACAACGAACACACGATGTTGTACGCTCCAACGCTCCATAGCGACTGAAACGGCATTGCATGGGCCGTCTACCAACATTCGTTCAAGGTCAATACCCCTTCCCGTCGCCGCGTACTAGCGGTTCGAAAACCATGCGTTTCCTCTGCACCACCCTGTACTAATTGGCATCCTGACAGGACACTGCCAGCTAAACACCTTCACGCGATGAGAGTTTTAACAGACCCCATTGTAGAGGCTGTAACGAGGAAGAAGAGTCTACATGTTCTATCCCACTGTCCTGCTCTAGCTAATACAAGGAAAATCCTGCTGTTTTTTTTATCATACCGTGTATTTTCAACCATGACTTATGTAAGACGTCTTGTCATTAACATCAATAAACATATTATTATTATGATCGCGAATTTTTTTGAGAGGACTAGTTCAATGTCTTCTTTTCATGAAAAATAACTATTTTGAAATAAAAAAAAAACATTGGTAACCGTATTTTTGCGTTCCTGCAGGCAAAACCAGTTTTTGGCCTTTTTGACACGGGAAATTCAAAGGAAACTCGCAATTAAGCGAAATTACATTGAAACGTCAAACGGCGGCTTCTATTGGTCGACGCGGCGTCTTATTTTATAGGCGAAATTATGTAGCCATGAAGCTCGTCTGATTAGCTCATTACTTTATCTGCCTAGGCATTACTAAGCATTTTAAAAGCCTAATCCGTAAAAGTGATACTTCAGTAACTAAAATCTTACATTTCATATCCTTCTTATCTAATTAGTCGTTAAGGTATTTAAATGTTCACGGCAAAAAACTATTAATCGATCGACAGTTTTTTATAAATCATTATTTTGCAGCCCTTATGAAATACATAGTTGATGTGTACATGGCAGAGAAAAAAAGGTTGAGTATGGCTGATCTAAATAGTTGAACAACAGGATTTCGTCGGGATGAAGCAATTTAGAAGAAGAACAGTTGTAAAATCTCTTGAGTTTTATTTGACGGATTGGATTCCACCACCCCCTCTTGATTACCATAACAATACAGGGTTTTACCTGTGTGAAACAATAGATACGAGGCAGACATATTATTTTTTTAGGATTTTTGCCGTAAACTAGTTATCATTTGTGATATTCAAAATATTTAAAATATGCTTTTGCTTACCTTTTTAATAACAATACAATATTACGATGGGTAACGCGGGATATGGCGAGGGCGTCGGCGTCACAAAAAAGAGGTATATTTGCAAGGCGAGGCGCGCTTAGTAAGTTCGTGTTGATTAAATGCCACAAAAAATAAAATGAGCTGAGGAGGGGATCTGGTACAGGGGTTCCCCGAAGAAGATGTCCAGCGGGCGGGATCTGGGTTCCCGATTGCGTTGGAGCCAGATGCCCGTTGGAACCAGGGCCGATCCCATCGGGGGGCTAGAGCGTGCATGGCACGCGGGCGGCGGTTAGGGAGGGGGCAGCGAAACCGGCGAAGCCCGCGGACCACCAATAGAGGGTCCGCGGCGTCCAAAATCTGTAAAATTTGGTCTGAGTGCACCGAAATAGTGGCCGGTCGCTTAAACCCCTGCCTAAAGTGTATCCGATTTCTAACCGGGTAAAGTTTTTGCCAAAGAAGCAGAAGTGTCGCACCTTCATTTGATGTTCATATAAGAAAAAATCCGCGGATGTCCAATTATGAGTCATGCGATTAAAGTGTTTTGGATCCTAGGGAAAAATTTAGAATTCACTGTAATCTTGAAATTTCGGACATCGCTGTTAATTTGATTTACGAACATTACTTGTCTTCGAGGGAGTCCGGTAGGGTGAGGGCTGGAGAGGTACTTGGAAATGCGGGTTGTATGATAACAGTTTTTTTTTGCACGATCATGCCTTTTTCTTGATTTACCGATATTGTTTACAGACATGGGAAGGTGATCATCCCACACTGTTCTGTTTTTACCTTGACAACGATAAATACAATACTGAAATATTCAAAAACGTACTTGTGCGATAAGTAAATATGTCATTTCGTGTTTGCGCGATTTGAGTGGGACTTGTTGCGAATACTAAGCTCACCTCCCTTCTTCAATTTTAATATTCTCGTTATTATTATATTTATTTAATCTTTACAATATCTGCTTACAATTATAAGGTGCAATTATAGTAAAATAGTGTACACAATATTGAAAAACATACATATAAGTTTGACAGCAAACCGAAGGGCGGAGTTCACTTGTATAAAATGATGTTCTACTCTGTCCCATGTGTCCTCTTCTCCACTTGGCCACTATCTCTTCTTCCACATCCAATATATTATAATATGTCAAACCAAATCATTATAAATAACAAATATTATATTCAAATTTACTTTCAAATGATCGTGCAAAAAATAGTATACGATACTCTATCGGTGTGTGCTAATCAGTCTCAAAAATTTGCCTGCGGGCCTCGTTTTGCAAGAATATTTTTTCGACTGTATGAACGCACCTACCGGTATTGTATCGTAATATACCATTTTGAAACGAATAAAACCATTACAATAAATATCAAATAAAAAGAGTATCATTTTATTCCGAATTTAATTCCAAAATATGAAACAAAGCAAGTCGTGACTGTAGAGCAAAACAATTTGACAGGTGACGTTTCTAAGGGTTTGGAAGTATGAACACATATCTTCTGATTCAGAAATACCGTGTACTCTGTCACAAATTAGCGACGCCGCCAATACAATAATACATGCAACCAGCACGCTATCATCTCAAGGTAAAAATAACACAGCCACTGACAATAGAAGATGGGAACCTGAAATAAAAGTTTTAATAGTTTTAATATATATTTAGCTGTAAGGTGATGTTTTGCAGGTTTACTTATTTTTGTATTTCTTTGAGCTTTAGGATTACATTAAGGTGTTGCTCAAAACCTATATTTACCCAGCATTTTATAAACACAGTTTCTGTTTCGTCGATTTATCTGTTAGCAATGAACACAAACTAATAATTCAAATCTAATTAAACTTGCATTGATTTATACTGTGAACTCCCGATCGGTTTAGTTGGAGGTAATTTCGTAACGCCATAATTATTGAGTATGAGCAGTGCAAGGGGGGGGGGGGGCAAAAGCGCTAAATTATAAACATTAACTACAAAACAAATATGTTACGAGCGCGTACTCGAACAGCAGAAGCCAGCATGATTAGGAAGCCTTATGTATTTTACAAACTTGCGATGTGAAATCGTCATGTAAAAAACCAATCTATTTCTCCTGCGGCGACGTATACATCCTGGACACACGTCGGTTCGACAAAGGAACGCCCGCACAATTGCCGAACACTAGTTTGGTGGTAAACAGCTCATAAATCTTTCTGTCACGCAGAATATGTCAAGATTTAATCATCTGGTCTCAAACAGGCCCGAATTCTTTCACTCATATTACTTAAATATTTATAATTATTACTGTTTATTTACATTCACACAACAATTCTTCGTGCAATTACGAATTTTCATTATTGATTTTGTCGGTTGTATTCGTTTATATAGATTACTTTCAGTTTCACGTATCAACAGAACAAATGATTGTTTCCCATCAGTGATGATCGTAGACCTGTTTCTAGCTACTGGCCGTCATCAGTATATTGCCTTCGTTGATAGTATTCTCTGTTTAAGGGGTTAGCCTACTTAGGATCGGTCGATCGATTTTTCTTTGTTTAATAACATAACGTGTTTGGATTATACATATTTATCGAGTAGTTTTATTTTAAATTCCAGCCATTTGCGAGCAACACTACAACGACTACAACTTCTACAAATCCGTGGACGCGATCATAGCCGCCCTGCACGCCTGCAACTTGTTCTTCGAAACTCTGAAGCCGTGGGAACTGAAGAAACGCCCCGACGGCCACGAGCAGCTGGACGCCGTCCTGCATCTGACCTTGGAAACTTTGAGAGTTTCGGCGATCCTGCTGAGCCCAATCGTTCCCGGTCTTTCCGAAAATCTGTTAAACAAAGCGAACGTTCCCGCCGGGAGGAGGACGTGGGATTCGTCGTTGAAATTATCCTGGAATGATAATAAAGCCTTCCAGCCTGAGCGCCTGTCTGACGAGAAGATCGTGCTGTTCAAACGTATCCAGGCCGAGGGTGATGCCAAGAAAATGAAATCGAGAAAGTAATTTGAAACTCGCCGAAGTGAAACCGGAATGAAAACTGTCGGAACTTTCGTTTGCGTTTAAGTGGTATTTAATATGGAAGTAGTATAAATGTTTTGCTTTTTTCTTTTCTTAAATAACTCAATAGATTATTAACCCTTCAAGTTTTATTATTGTAGTACATTTAATTCTGTAATATTGTTACAATTATGAAAATGAACATATACGTATATAATAATAAAGAAACAATGGTTGAGGTTGATTGGCATTTTTCGCGAGAGTCAAGTAATTTAGATGATGATCGATATCATTCGCCGTTGGGATAAAAAGCGTTCATCGCTATATCCTCTAAACCTAAAGTAACAAAATCCATTACACACACTACAGGCGCAATATTTTTTTTAGAAATCGTTGAAATCTGTTGAAGTAAACTATTATAGTTTTTCATTTTAATTGGAACACTTATCAAACATTCAACCTTGAACTTCTCCCTTCTTTTGTTAACTTGTTATTCCTGTCTGTCAAATAAAAAATAAAAAAAAACTGACGTTACGAATTGTCTGGCTGTGTCTAATTAAAGCATATTGAGAGAATCCTCAACAAAATCGCCTCTAGGAGACCTCAAAACGGATATTTCCGTTAAATTTTTTTTTCTTGGATTAAGTTCTCATTTAACACTTGGTGAAACATGTAATTATTCCTTGAAAATTATAGGAGTATAACATATCAAAGCTAGTTGGAGTAAACTTATTATTACTTATTAATTAATGTGGTAAATAAAACACGTTTGTTGAGAATTTTCACAAATTTTAATGTCGAAACACTGCATATGTTTCGCCACACAGTGGCTTCATCAAGCAGATGATTCATCGTCGCAGTGTTTCGACATGAAAAATTTATGAAAATTCTCAACACATGTGTTTTATTTACCGCATATATTATAGAATTTCACCAAGTAACGGCCTCATCAATCCAATACTTATTAATTTTATTAAAATTTCATCAACATTTTTCAATTCTGTTTTTACACCCACCCATTGAAAAGCACATCGAAATACGAAAAAAAAAACCATCGGCAATTATGTTAATTAAAAGGGGTCTTACCTTAATGAATAACAGCATTGTCCGCATCGCTGCCTTTTCGAGGATAAAAGATCAAAGCGTCTGCGAATTATGTTAGGAGGCTTTAACAAAAAACCCTTCAACCCTTCCAGGTGGAAGCACAACAAGGTAAAAATGAAATTCGAAAATATTTACTTAGTTTTATTGCATCTTCTATGTACATTCATTGAAACATGTATCGGAGGGTATAAAACATTCATTTTTACAAACAGCAAAGGATCACGTTTCCCGTCGCGATGTCTAAAGAGACACGTAATTAAATCTTTGGTTTAAAAAAAGGAAAACGACACCGTCTACGGTAAATGTGATCCTTTTTACAGTAACAGCATGAGCTAGAGATCATTAGTTATTTACAATATATACTTTCTTTAAACATTAAACATCATCTTTTTTTTAGTACAGATATGTAGATGTGATTGCACTGTCTTTGGAAAATTAACTTCGATTATATGTTACATTTATACTTATACATTTTATGTTAACCCTGTGCTTTTTACAAGTCCGCCCGAAAGTGTTTTGAGTTTATGGTATTATAAACCACCAACGGTTTTAAATAAAATAATAAACTGTATTCCAGATTTTATCTCATAAATTGCCGTATCGATTAAGCTAATTTTTATAATAATTCTTTTCATTGTAAATTGAGTTGTGAAACGTATAATTGTTTTTTTTATTAAAAATTTGCATGAATACCAAGTGTTAGCACTATTTTGCTTTATTTATATTTATAAAAAAAATTTACATTTTGTAGAACTTGGTGGAGTTGTACTAAGAACTTGAGGCGTGTTGCGCAATGACCATCTTAAATTGAATTGGCTCTGGAGATTGTCGCATTCTCTCGGATCCTCAGAATACTTTCTCACTCTGCGAAAACTTTACCCTCATACATCTCGAGTGCTCGGTAATACTATAGCTTAATATTTACTTTCATATGAGGATGGTTGCGACCGTTACAACTCGGTAAATAAACTGAATTCAATTCAGTTTAGCCGCTATTTGTATTAATTTAATTACATTATTATATTTTGTTGATAAAAAAACACATTCGCGCGAAATCTCAACTCTAATGAGCTAGTTACAACATTTGAACCGGTCGATGAAAGTTGGAGTTTATTCATTTTTTTATTCTTTCGTTGGAAACTGAGAATTGCTAATCCTCAACATTTATAGATTGAATCAGTGGCGGATTTCTCAACAGACGCAAGAGGCGCGTGCCTTGGGCATCATAACTCTCAAAATGAAAAAAAAAATATTCATAATAAAAGTAAGATGAAAACATTTAATAGTTCCAAATGCATAAAAAAACAATTTGCGGGTAAAATTGAAATGAAACAGAGGGTGATGGGTGGGCCCTAACTGCTCTACAATCCTCTTAACCCTTTCAGCCCTGGGTTTTTAAATAAAAAAAAAATATTTTTTTGTTAATTATTATTGATGGGGAGCTTCTTAAGACCATAAATACCAAATTTGAACTCATTTGCTTAATTAGTATAGGAATTAATTAGTGATGCTTTGTTAAAGTGACATCTAGTGATAAACAGCAAAAATATGGATTGTCATAGTAAGTAGAGACATGTAAATGTTGCGGTGGCAATTGCCACCACCAGGGCCGAAAGGGTTAGGACGCCCCAGAATTTCTATAAATGAAAAAGTTCGTCAAAGTTCCAAAAAAACCGTTAGATTATTTTCTTATCAATTAATCTACACCTGAAAAAACCTCGTTTGTGTTCTGAGAATTGAAGAAGGGAGGGGGGATAGGGCCCACACACTGCCCTTCATATTTCTACTAACACCTAACCTAGAAAACATTGTTTGTATTATTAAGTTTGTCAAAGGTCCAAAAAACCGTTAGATTATTTTCTCATCAATGAATTTACACTCGCAAAACCCTCGTTTGAAGTGTAATGCGACCCACCCGACGTCCTTCATTTTCACTTAACTCAGCCTTAAAAATACTGTTTGATAAAACTAATATCTTCCTCAGATCACGAGAGATTTAATAATTTCAATAGCATAAAGAAAAACCGGTTGCGGGTAAAATTGAAATGAAACAGAGGATGTTGGGTTATCAATTCCATTACACATGTAAAACCCTCGTTTGTGTTCCAAGGATTGGAGGGTGGAATAGGGCCCACCCACCGCCCTACATTTCTACTTAAACCTAACCCCGAAAACACTGTTTGATGAATTACATCAGACATGTCAAACACGCGGCCCGCGGGCCGCATGCGGCCCGCTTACAAGTTGCCTGCGGCCCGGCAAGGTTGGTATCAAATATTTAAAAAAAATTATATACAAGGTAAAAATAATTTTTTGTTTGTTTTGGTTTCAATTGTAGTTTTTTTTTGGTAATGCGGCCCGCGACTTGTGTGTAATACTTGATGTGGCCCTTGGTGGTAAACGTGTTTGACATGCCTGAATTACATGATGGATGTAATCAACACAAAGAAAGGGCATTTCTGGGAAAAATTTAAATGAAACAAAGGATGGTGGGTGGTCTCTATCCTATATAATACGCCCCAGAGTTTCTATAAGTGAAAAAGTTTATCAAAGATCCAAAAAACCGTTAGATTATTTTTTTATCAATTAATTTATTCCTGCAAAACCCTTGTTTGCGTTCTAAGGATTGGAGGGTGGGTTAGTGCCCATCCACCGTCTTTCATTTCAACGTCAGCCTAACCTAGAAAACACTGTTTGATGAAACTAATTTCGTAGTCAGATCACGAGGGATGTTATAATGTCAAAAGCATAAAGAAAGGGCGTTTCTGGGAAAAATTTAAATGAAACAAAGGATGGTGGGTGGTCTCTATCCTATCATCAACTCCTTCAATACACCCCAGGGTTTCTATAAGTGAAAAAGTTTGTCAAAGATCCAAAAAACCGTTAGGTTATTTTTTTTATCAATTAATTTATTCCTGCAAAATCCTTGTTTGCGTTTTAAGGATTGTCTTTCATTTCAACTTCAGCCAAACCTAGAAAACACTGTTTGATGAAACTTATTTCTTAGTCAGATCACGATGGATGTAATAATTTCAGAAGCATAAAGAAAGCCCGTTTTTGGGAGGAATTGAAATGAACCAGAGGGTGGTGGGTGGGCTCTATTCTACCCTGAAACTCTTTTAATTCTCCCTAGAGTTTCTATAAGAGCAAAACTTTGTTAAAGGTACAAAAAATCACCTGAAAAACCCCCGTTTGAGTTCTAAAGATTGGAGGGTGGGTGGACCGGGTACGCCCCACCACCACCCTTCGTTTCCACTTAAACCGAACCTAGAAAATACTGTTTGATTAAACTAATTTCTTAGTCTGAACTTATAAGGAATAAGTTTCTTAGAAATTTGTAAAATTGGTATTTTTTTTAGAAATGGTAGGTACTAGTTTTCCAAAAAAATCGATATTAATTTTTGTTAAAAATAAAATTATTTATTATTATTTATACCGACTTTATAAAATACAAATAGGTAGTAAATTTAAAAATGAATTCTTTTTTTGTATTCACGAATTACTAGATTTTTTGCTGATTTAACACTTTTACCTTTGAAACTTAATAATTATTCTTGTGTAAATAAGTTTAAATTTTCATAATTAATTAATACGTTTTTATAAAGTGACTTTTACTTTCTCCGTATAAAAACCAAAAGCTTTGAAAACCGTAAGTGGGTGTTTTTCTTCCTCAAATGCGAATATACAAAATGGTGATATGACCATCATGTAACTTTTAAATTTTTTTTATCGATTTTCTTCAAAAACATGGGATTTCGAAAGAAGAGTTCTTTATTATGCCTTTTTTTACAATTTTTGTTTATATAAGTTTGATGTAACTGCCATAATCTCATAATTATAACCAGAGAAAGTGAAAAAATATATATTTTTAATAATATACATATACATCTTTATTCAGACCAAATTTAACAGTAATTTGTTTGCATGTACAATAAATTTAGGTTGGTTAGTCTGTCTGAGCTATCAACCATGGGTCTTTCTGCACTTCATTTTTCATTTTTCCTCTAAAACCAAACTATTTATGGAATCTCCTTTACAATAAATAAAATTTACAAACCAAAAATATGTTACACAACAAATAACTAGAAAATTGTAATATTTTGTGTGGTGATTACATTAGACATCAACAATTAAAACAAACAACTATTATATAAAATAAAAATAAAATAAAAAATTCAACAATTAAAATTAAAAATAAATATAATTTGAAAAATTGTCCAAGCCCTTGTGAAAATATAAAAGATTAGAACATATTTCTCTAACCGAACTCAATGTTACTCGTAGCCCTTGATATAAATAAAATAAAACTACTTAATAAATAATAATAATAAAATATAAAAGTTTAAAAAATAATTATCTAACCGGCCTTTAAAATAAATAAAATGAAACTACCTAATAAATAACAATAATAAAATAAAATAAAACCAAATGAACACAGTTGTTATATCACAGAAATGCAAATATCACAAGTATACTTGCTAGTTAAATAAATTTAGATAACATTTATGAATCAAAAATTATGAAATACATTTATTAACAAAAGGTGTGTAGTTCTTTATTATCTTCATCATTTATAAAAAGATTTTTGTGAAATGAATCTTATTTAAAATTATTTTGGAAAAAAACTTGACTGAGTCAACCAATAATTTCTTCTCCAGATAAGAAGATTAAGAAATTAAAAGCAATTAAACTTGAAATTTAAATACGTTTTTTAAAAATCAAAGTTTCTAAAAATTGGTCATTTTTGCACTTAGCCAACGAGCTAGTTTCGCAACCATTACCTTGCAGGAAACTAAAGTGAGCTTTTTATGAGCTTTGAACTTTTGGTGGATTTGCCGAGAAATTCAAATTTACGTCATGCGCTTGCCGATCTTATGAGAATATATTTATTGCCGCAAATACGGCGATATTCGGTTCAAAGAGTTAAAAATATCAGAAAAATTCGTTTTACACTCCCCATACCTATACCTGTATACCGAGTGTTCCAAACCTGGCCATAACTTTTTAGAATTTCAATTAATTGTAATGCCATTCCTATGTTACACTTTTATTTAATGTCATATTGACGGATTTTCAGTTTACACATGCTTGTGCTCGAGTTATTATATGCTTGTCATATTATTTCTTGTCAAATTTTTATAAACATTATTTCAATATTCACTGCAATTAAATTTAAAATTATTTGGAGGAAACGATAGTACAAATTAATTAACTCCTTTAATTTTTAAATAGCCCCTTACATCTTCATTTCGACTACCTACACACTTCAAGAAAAATTTTCATTAATAATTGAAAAAAATCCTATTTTACAAATTTAAATTCTTCCCATGTTAAATCGCCGCAGAGTTTTGAAACTGGAAAAATATGCGAGATTCGTGATTCGGCACCTGAAGGTAACATTTTTGTGCAGATTTAGAATTCCCGCCTTCCACACCCGAACGGCTGATAACGATGCTGGGTCAGTTTGCACTTCGTCGTCGCGAAGAACGTGCGGTTCGCGTTGAATTATTTTTTTGATTGTGGGATAATCAAAAGAATTTAGCCGCGAGTTTGTGAGTGTGTGAACTGTGTTTGTGATGGGTTTACAAAATTTAATACACCGAAATCGTACTTTTTTTAAAAATAATTCAAGTGTTAACGACTACTACAAATTCAATTGTGTTTTTGATCTGTTCATCGTCCCATCGAAACTGAAGGAGTAAAATGTGAAATAAACATTATTTTTAGTTTGCTTGGGTGCAATACAGATTAAAGTTCTAAGTATTTGATTGTAAAGATTTTGCGCGTGCACAAATTTAACTTTCAAGCCTTTGGCACGCTCGCAAATATCTTTATAACTGCGTTCTTTTTATCGGAAGAACGGTAGAAATCGATTACAGTTTACAATTTTCGTCTAGCCATAATAATAAAAAAAGTTGGCAAGTCAGTTTTTATATTTTGTGAGTAGGCATTCTATATATTTATCATTTCACTATTATCACATTGGCTGCCAACAAGTTTTTTTGTAAAATGTCAATAAAAGTTTTGTTTGTTTTTAAGTTTTATTTTTTAAAATGAGTAAGAATATGCTTATTTATTTGAAACTTACGACTGACAGCGCTAAATAGTAAGTTTTAAGTCAGTCCTCGGTGACTGACGTGGCCCCATTGGAATACTTCATTGTCAGTCACCGGTGACTGAAGCGGTCAACGTGTTAAAGACCAAAAATGATATTTTTTTTTCTCCAAAAATCAAGGTGTTTATGAAAAAGAATGAATAAAAAAAAGATGTTCAGTTCTTTGTAATTGTTATGTTTGTGTGTGAGTTATTAAACGCCACGTGAAATTAAAAAAATACTACACTTTATTTGAAACAAAATTAACAATCCAACTGACTTTAATTTTTTCCAATTTACTCGAAATAAAAATGGCTGATTTTTTTAATGTTTAAAAACATAGAACTAGTTTACACAGACAGAAACTAAATTTACTATTTTTTTGATGAGAGAGTGAGAGATAATACATTTATTGAGTCACTTTTACAAATGACTTCAGCAGGCGATTGACCAGAGGTATTTTTTTATGATTTTCTATTTAATCAAAATCTAAAAAATATCAATTTTGAAATTTTAAAACACCCTGTATATTTTTTGATTTTCAAAATAATAATAATTCATTTATTTGATCCCTGTGGGATACCACTAGTATCGAAATTTTGAAATAACTTTTTGTTTTAGAGTTTACCGAAAAATGTGTAAAACAGGGGCGGCTCGTTATGTAGAGCCAAGGAGCCATGGCACTACCTCTAATTTCAAAGGAAGCAAGATTTTTTTATTAATTCTAAAAACACTGATTCGTCATTTTAAATGTTAAAAAGATGTCTGCGAAAGTTTCATGAGAAGATAAAAATCGCAATGCGTTTATTTGACAAGATAGCTCTTGAACAAAATAGCAGATTCGAAAAATTCTTCCAGAATTGTGTGTTTTGTTGTTATCTTGAAAACCAGTGATGGAGTATTTTGAGTTTTTTGGTGGTTTATTAAGATTAATGTATTTTGAGTAAATTTGGAAAATTTCAAGTGTGTTGCAGTTGTTTTTATATTTTCTTTTTCAGTCAGAAAGAGTGCAACTTAACAAAAATCTTAAGAGCTGTTCTCGGTCGGTTTTTCTGAAAACCATTGATGGAGCATTTTGAGTTTTTCTTTGAGGATTATTAAGGTTAAGGCATGTTTTGTAAATTTGAAACATTGCAAGTGTGTTGTAGTTGTTTTTATAAAAAAAAAATTCACTCGAAAGAAGTGCGAATTAGAAATTCTTAAGCGCTGTTCTCGGTCGGTTATCTTGAAAACCAGTGATGGGCAATTTTGAGTTTCTAGAGGATTATTAAGGTTAATGTATTTTGAGTAAATTTGAAACGTTTCAAGTGCATTGCATTTGTTTTTATATCTTTTTCTTTCACCCGGAAGAAGTGAAACTTAAAAAAAGTCAAGCGCTGTTATCGGTCGGTTATTTTGAAAACCAGTGATGGGGTATTTTGAGTTTTTTAGAGGATTATCAAGATTAATGTATTTTGAGTAAATTTGGAAAATTTCAAGTGTGTTGCAGTTGTTTTTATATCTTCTTTTTCACTCAGAAAGAGTGCAACTTAACAAAAATCTTAAGCGCTGTTCTCGGTCGGTTATCTTGAAAACCAGTGATGGGCTATTTTGAAGTTTGGAGGATTATTAAGATTATTGTATTTTAAGTAAATTTGGAAAATTTCAAGTGTGTTGCAGTTGTTTTTTATATCTTTTTCACTCGGAAGAAGAGCAAATTTAAAAAATCTCAAGCGCTGTTCTCGGTCGGTTGTCTTGAAAACCAGTGATGGGGTATTTTTGAATTTTTCAGAGGCTTATTAAGATTAATGTATTTTGAGTAAAGTTTGAAAGTTTCAAGTGTGTTACAGTTGTTTTTGTATTTTTTTCTTCACTCCGAAGAAGTGCAACTTAAAAATATCTTAACCGCTGTTCTCGGTCGGTTATCTCGAAAACCTGTGATGGGGTATTTTGGGTTTGTTAGAGGATTATTATGATTAATGTATTTTGAGTAAATTTGGAAAGTTTCAAGTGTGTTGCAGTTGTTTTTAAAATATTTTTTTCACTCGGAAGAAGTACAAATAAAAAAATCTTAAGCGCTGTTATCGATCGAATATCTTGAAAACCAGTGATGGGATTTTTGAGTTATTTGGAGGATTATTAAGATTCATGTATTTTGAGTAAATTTGTAAAATTTCAAGTGTGTTGCAGTTGTTTTTAAAATATTTTTTTCACTCGGAAGAAGTACAAATTAAAAAAATCTTAAGCGCTGTTATCGATCGAATATCTTGAAAACCTGTCATGGGGTACTTTGAGTTTTTTTAAAGGATTATTAAGATTAATGTATTTTGAGTAAATTTAGAAAAAATTTTAATGAAATTTTCAGTTGTCTTTATATTTTTATTTTCACTCGGAAGGAGTGCAACATTCTGAAGCGCTGTTATCGGTTGGTTATCTTGGAAACCAGTGATGGGCTATTTTGAAGTTTTAGAGGATTATTAAGATTATTGTATTTTAAGTAAATTTAGAAAGTTTCAAGTATTTTACAGCTGTTTTTTTGTTGACGCGAAAAAAATATAATTTTTCGTAAATTTATAGGAAAAATCGCAAAAATATTCGACGGAATGTACTGGAATTTTCTACCAAATTACCCTTGCATTCATATTGAGTGATTTTGTGAAGCTTCAAGTGGATGGCAATTGTTTCTATATTTTTTCCCGTCAAAAAAAAATTATAATTTTTCATAAATTTACAGGAAAAATCACAAAAACAATCAATGAAATGTATTGTAATTTTCTACCAATTCACTCTTGCATTCATATTGAGTGATTTTGTGAAGTTTCAAGTGGATGGCAATTGTTTTTTATATTTTTTTTTCGCGTCAACAAAATAATGAATTTTTCATTCATTTACATGGTGTTTGCATGAAAAATCGCAAATACTATTAACAGAATTTATTGTACATTTTCACCAAATCATTCTTGAATTGCTATTGGGTGATTTTGAGAAGTTACAAGTGAATAGCAATTGTTTTTATATTAAAGTACTCATCAGATAAATGTAAATAGGACCAAAAAAATATTTCGTCTTTTATTGATTGTTTGTTGTTTAAGGATAACTCTTGAACGGATTACCTAATTTGGCAAATTCTACCAGCAAAATGTTGTACTCATCGAGTAGACTCAGATAAGACCAACAAATTAAATTGTTTCGTGGTTTTTGAGTATAATTCTTGAACCATTGATTTTGATCATTCTTCGAGTAAAGTACTGTACTCACCGAATAGATGTAGATAAGATAAAAAATAAATCTGTGGTTTTGAGAAGATAACTCTTGAACAAAATAGCCGATTTTAAAAATTGTTCCTGAAAAGTCGAATAAATGTAGATAGGACCAAACATATACTAAAGCAATTTAATTAGATTTATAGACGAAAGATTGCTGTGCATAATGAGCAAGTGGGGATGAAGCAGATGGGAACAGAAATAAACGATCTTAGACCTGTTATATCTGCTAATAACATGGAAATATCTTTTCTATCATTCAATAACCGGCGTGACTTGTTTCAATAAGTTATTTGTTTTTAGCCTTTGTAAGACTTAATTTTGCAGAATTACGAACTGCTTGGATATTTATATACGAAGGCTACTTTTCTCTTTGTTTAATTTACTGAATGCTTTTGCAACAATTATCGCTTTTTTTTCTTTTCTCAAAAAGGAGGTGGTGGGATATATTATATGTATGTTAAGTGGCTCTACCATCCAAATGTTTCACGATCCGCTACTGGTTTAACATAAAATTTGTTTGGTTAGTAGTGCTTTATACAAATGTCACATTGAATTTCTCCTTTGTCACCACGTATAAGCGCAATGTACCAATTTGTGACCTATATTTTTTTTTTCATTTTTGAAATCAGCAGGTATTTTCGAACAACTTATGAAGAATAAGCTTTCTTCAAAATCCCACTAATTGTTGAAAAAAAATGGATAAATATTCAAAATCCCCATCTTAGCGAAAGTCATAAAACATTAAAATTTTATAACAATATTTTCCTGAAACAAATTATCGACACACATATTTTATGAAATAAAAACTGGAACGCAGTGTATACAGTAGAGACAAATCAACAATATCACAGATGAAATTAAAAAGTAAAAACAGTTCTATGTACAGATTTACAACAGTATAAAAAGTATGTCACATAAATTTAATACAAACTAATATATACAATTATCGTGAGTGTGCTTATCATTATTTATTCTATATAAAGTTTTTTTTTTGCACGCATATAAATTATCTGGGACGAGGGCGCATTTTTTTTCTCTGGAGCTTTTCCAAATAAGCTTCGTTAGAGCGCAAAGTGTGAGCTCGAGAGTGAAAGAACATTGTTCAGCGAAATGATGAATTCAATCGTGTCAAGATGTTTTCTAATTTTGATTGTGCTTTGATTCACCTAAGCCGTGCACATTGAGCAGTTACTGTTCGGAAAATAGCGAATGATTTTTATAATGTTTTAATTGATAAATTACGCGTTTGCTTTGATGGAGGAGGGAAGTATATAAAAATATGGATGAATTATTTTGTATTATGTACAAAAATAGAAAACGACAAAGAGAATCAGAAATGCGTCTTTGCTTAAATTTCCCGCTTAATTCCCAAGTAACGTCTTCATTCCATATTGATCAGAGTTGATCACGCATGTGATCCAGATCATATATGTCTAATAAAAAAAAAATCCGTTTAAACAGTAGTGAAAGCTCGGCCAGTCAGAACTTGAGGAGTACAGAGAGGCTGATGTGAATAAATGTAATAGTATTGCTTTCATCAATAGTAAAACTTTGGTATCTAAAATCACATATTAATGATAATAATCAGAACTGACATTGATAAATTATTCTTAAGTGGAAAATATGATTAGTGATCTGAAACTCATTGTTATCGCTTGGTAAATATCTTTGTTTAATAATTATGCATTGAATTTTCGAGTATATACTGTGGGTCAGTGGCGTAACTTTATGCAACTGCATACATTAACAGCTATTATTTTATTAACAATAAAATACTCTAGGGCTCTACGCTAGTTCCATGTTTGTTCTATGTATTATTACGCATTAAATTAAGCGTTGAATGTGTAATTACATGTAACCACCGCAAAACGTTAATTGCCATTCGGATGAATTTACAGCTTAAAACGCGCCCATTGCGTCAATCAAGGGTGCGAACCGTGTGTGAATTTTCAGCGATTCTCAACAAATACGGATTTATCGATGCACGTTGCGACCGTCATGTTGTAATACTCGCGTATTATGTAATTAACTTATTTCAGATTACCCAAACGGGATGAGCCCGAAATATCCGGCACCGTTCACATTTATATTCCCTAATTAAAATTAATTGGCGCGCCCCATCCATCCGACAGCGGTAAAGTTCGAAATTTACAACAAATTACGAAGCTTAATTTGTGATTTTGTTGAATACATATGACGGCGCAGTGAGTGTTTATTTAATTTATTTCCGATTGCTGTAGTGTTAAATGTTAAATGCGTAATTGTTTTTTGTGTAAATTATTTTCAGTTATTTTAAATTTTTTTATTACGTACCCAAAATTGTTGCACGAGGCTGAAAAAACACGGCCGTTTTCAAGTTTTATGGGGCCCTGAGTACAATACATTTTGAGGGCCAATAAAATTTGATGCTAATAAAAATTGTGATCATTTTATTTTGGACATATCAACAATATTTAGTTGATGAAATTTTTACTTTCTCCGTTACGATGTACGAAAAAGTATTGTGATCGTAATTTTTTTTTTCAAATTTTTTTTAACGGATATATCCTTTTTGGGATCCCTAGATGCTATTTCAACAATTTCTAGAAAAAAAAAATGTGCCTGTGTGTGTGCCTGTATGTGCGTGACTGTGTGTGTCTGTCTGTGCGCGCTGTATCTCAAAAACTAATAGAGCAATTGATATGAAACTTTGAACATAACTTTTATTTGATAATCTGAAGAACTGAAAAGCTTTTGGTAAAATTTCGTACACCGGAAGTGGGCGTTTACCTTAACTGTTTTTTGTTTTTTGCCAATATTTTCTTAAATATGAAAAATATCACAAAAACATTTAAACAAACTTTGAAGAGAACAAAGAAATTCCTTTAGTTTTTGAGTAAACTGAGTTTTTGAATTTGAATTGAAAATTTGAAGTATATTTTCCATTTTTCATAATTTTGACGTTTTAAACGTCAGTTTCATACGAGTTTACACAACGCTCGATGTACATTCAAAATATGATTTCAATTGAAAATAAACCATAAAAACATAAATATAAATGGCTATGATACGGTCAAGTCGGAAAAAGTAACATGATGGCCACATCATCATTTTTTTAAATGCAATCTATTTTTATGGATGTTCATTTTTTGTTTCTTTCTTTCTCCGTTACAAAGTACGAGAAAGTATTGTGATCGTGATTTTTTTTTACGGAAATAACCGTTTTGAGGTATCTAGAGGCGATTTCAAAGATTTTTGGAATTTTGTGTGGGTGGGGGTGTTTCAAAAACTAATCGATCAATTGATATGAAACTTTGAACAAATAGTAGTAGTATAACAGTTTATTGTACTCGAGATACATCGATATACAACAGGCCATCGACCGAGGTCTTTCAGCCACTTGAACAAATATTATTTGATAATCCGAAGAACTGAGAAAAAAATGACCTTGGGGGGTCAATTTTCAAGGTCAAACGAACGTCAACTTTAATTTTTCAAATAGAACCCCCTATTTTTACTTTCTCCGTTACGAAGTACGAGAAAATATTGTGATCGTGATTTTTTCTTCAAAAAATTTTTTTACGGAAATATCCGTTTTGGGGTCCCTAGATGTCATTTCAACAATTTCTGGAATTTTTTTTTGGTCTGTGTGTGTCTGTGTCTGTCTATGTGTGTGCCTGTCTGTGTGCGCTTTATCTCAAAAACTAATAGAGCAATTGATATGAAACTTTTTAACATACGTTTTATTTGATAATCTGAAGAACTGAAAAGCTTTTGGTAACATTTCGTACACCGGAAGTGGGCGTTTACCTTAACTGTTTTTTGTTTTTTACCAATATTTTCTTAAATATAAAAAATATCACAAAAACATTTAAACAAACATTGAAGACAACAAAGAAATGAACATCTTTTGCTTAAAAACATTTTTCATAAAATCATTTTTATTCGAGAAAAAAATTCATAATTTTTTTTTAATTTCTAGTTTATAATTATAAAACTATAATAGTTACAGCAAATTTTTGTCAATAATAATTGTAGAGAATGCTAAAATGAACAACTTATAAAGAATAAGTTTTTTTCAAAATCCCTTTAGTTTTTGAGTAAACTGAGTTTTTGAATTTGAAGTATAATTTTTCCGCATTTCATAATTTTGACGTTTTAAACGTCAGTTTCATCCGAGTTTATAAAACGCTCGATGTACATTTAAAATATGATTTCAATTGAAAATAAACCATGAAAACGTAAATATAAATGGCTATGATACCATCAAGACGGAGAAAGTAACATGATGGCCACATCACCATTTTTTAAAATGCAGTCTATTTTTATGGATGTTCATTTTTTGTTTCTTTCCTTCTCGAGAGTACGAGAAAGTATTGTGATCGTGATTTTTTTACGGAAATATCCGTTTTGAGGTATCTAAAGGCGATTTCAAAGATTTTTGGAATTTTGTGTGTGTGGGGGTGTTTCAAAAACTAATCGATCAATTGATATGAAACTTTAAACAAATATGATTTGACAATCCGAAGAACTGAGAAAAAAATGACCTTGGGGGTCAATTTTCAAGGTCAAACGAGGGTCAACTTTGATTTTTCAAATAGAACCCCCTATTTTTTATTATGGGATCGTATTTCACCGAAAAAAATACAAACTTTTTTTTTAATGCTTTTTTTAAGAGTTTTTTTAACTGTTTACTTAGAAATATCATTTTTAAATTTAACTGAATTTTTTAGATATTTTTTTTTAATTCAATTGTATTTTTATAGATGATTTTTATAAATTCAACTGTTTCCTTAAAGATGAAATTTTTAAATTCAACCTTATTTTTCTAAATGATTTTTTTTTAAATTCAACTGCACATTTATAGATGATTTTTTTTATCTTAAACATGGAATTTTCAAATTCAACTGTATCTTGATAGATTATATGTTTTTAAATTCAACTGATTTCTTAAAGATGACATTTTTAAATAAATTCAAAAAAACGAAATATAGCCTGAATATATAATATATAAATATTCTATAAACAAATTTGTTTATAGTCTTAGTAAGACTTAATTTTGCTTGCAGAGTTACGAACAGGTTGAATATTTATATATTCAGGCTATATTTCGTTTTTTTGAATTTATTTAATACTCTCTGCAATAAGTAAGGTTGTTTCTATTTTATTTGACATTTTTAAATTTAACTGTATTTTTAAAGATGACATTTTCCTACGTTCAACTGTTTTCTTCAAGATGACATTTTGAAATTCAACTGTTTTCTTAAATTTGACATTTTTAAATTCAACTGAATCTTTGGAGATGATTATTTTTAAATTTGACTGTTTTCTTAAAGTTGACATTTTAAAATTTCTAATTTTCTAATTTCAACAATTTTCTTAAAGTTGACATTTTTTAATTCAACTGTTTTCTTACAGTTGACATTTTTTAATTTACCTGTTTTCTTAAAGTGGATACTTTTAAATTCAAGTGAAATTTGTTTGAATTCGATTGTTTTCGTATAGTTAACATTTATAAATTCAACTGCAGTTTTATGGATTTTTTTTTCAGTCATCTTAAAAATTGCATTTTTAAATTCAACTGTACCTCTACAGATGGATTTTTTCTAAATTCAATTGTTTTCGAAAAGATTTTTAAATTGAACTGTTTTCTTAAAGTAGACATTTTAAAAATTAACTGAATCTTTAGATTGGAATAAAACACTTTAACTTTATTACACTATATTTTATTTATGTGACTAGTTTCGACCATTCACTGGTCATTTTCAAAATGACATTAAACATTGAATCTTTAGAGATTTTTTTTAATTCAACTGTTTTCTTAATGTTGACATTTTTAAATTTGACTGAATTTGTGAAGAAGATTTTTTTTTCGACTATTTTCTTAAACATGACATTTTTAAATTCAACTGTTTTCTTAAAGTTGACATTTTTAAATTCAACTGTTTTCCGGAAGTAGACATTTGAAAAATTGACAGAATCTTTAGAGACGTTTTTTTTAAATTCAACTGTTTTCTTAAAGTTGACATTTTTAAATTTCTAATTTTTTAATTTCATTTTTTTTCTTGAAGATGACATTTTTAAATTTAACAGTTTTCTTAAAGCTGGCATTTTTGAATTCAACTGTGTTTTCTTAAAGCAGACATTTTTCAATTCAAATGAATCTTTGGAGAAGTTTTTTTCTAATTCAACTGTTTTCTTAAAGTTGACATTTTTAAATTTGACTGAATTTTTAAAGATGATTTTTTTTAGACTGTTTTCTTAAAGATAACATTTTTAAATTTAACGGAATTTTTAAATCGGATTTTTTTGTTCGAATGTTCTCAAAGGTGACATTTTCGAATTCAACTGTTTACTTAAAGTTGACGTTTTTAAATTTCGCTGATTTTTTATAGATATTTGTTTAAATTCGACTGGATTCTTAAAGATGGATTATCTAATAATCCAAAGAACTAAAAAACCTTTTGGCGAAAATTTCATACACCGGTAGTGAAAATTTACCTTAACCGTTTTTTGTTTTTTTGATAATTTCTTAAATATGAGAAATATTCGAACAGCATTTTAAGAAATATTAAAAGCAACAAAAAACTGGACATATTTCATTATTAAATGTTTCACGTAAAATTTTTGATTTTTGAATTAAATTTAAATTTGAAAATTCACTTTGTCTATAATTATGAAATGAAAACAGTTACATGAAATTTACAATAATTGTAGAGAATGCCAAAATTAACAGTTTATAAAGAATACGGTTTTTTTAAATCTTATTGGTTATTGAAGAAAGTCAATCAATATAAAAAATATGAAATATAAGATTTTTCGGACTGCTTTTAGGCCGTGAAATATCACTTTTCCGGACTAGGCTTTAAACATGCTTATTTATGCCTACGCTGTAAAAGTAATGAGCCAATCAGATGAGACTACGTCATGTTATTTCGCCAATTAGATGAGACGCCGTGTCGACCAATAGAAGCCGCCCGGAAATTTGTTTGACATTACAATATATTTTTCGCTTAATTGAGAGCTGCCTTCCAATTTCCCCTGCCGAAAAGGCCAAAAACAGGTTCCCCGAAGGTTTTATACCGCGTGTGTTTTCCCCGACCTCTATTCGAGTCCGTAACTTATCCACGCACAAAAATCGAGTCGCGGAACGGTGGCGAAATTTGCTTGCAGTGACCGGCTCCTAGTGGCTCGGCATTTGGCGTTTAAACGTCGTCGACCGAGAGACTTTCCTTCAGATGTTGCCTGTGAAAGAAGCCCAATAACGGCTTCTGCGAAGTATTAACAACCCCGCGTAAGTTTTTCGCGTCTGTAAATCTGTCACTTTATTGCCTTGTTAAACAAATAACTATTCTCGCCCTAGGGAGTGAAATTATTATCATTTCTCTCCAGTTTGATATCCCAGTGAAACGCCCTGTATAATCTTCAGGTTATTACTTGAGAAACGAATACTACTATCCATCCCTTCAATTATTTTAAAATCACATGAGGAAATAAATTATTTTCTTGCAATTTTCTACAAAGGTGATAAGTGCATCAAGTAATTATTGATTCAGAAATACGATTGGTAAACATTGCCCGAAGACATAATTAATTCACAATCGGACGTTCCCTCCTCCAGTTAAACGCGTCCTGTAGCACTCAAATAATATTATCTTTTGGGATTCATCCCTTCATTTACATACCTTTTAAAACAAAGACAAGCAAACTGTCGACTTGAAAATAGTGGCGTTCCATTAAGTTGCCGAAGGGAAAAAGGAGAATGAGTGCCGATGGACTTGTAAAATCTCGGTATGGCTTTTTTTCCAAACTGTTCCCATGCCGTTATACAATTATGTAAATTTACTCCGATGACATGGCAGAGCTTATTTCTAGATGCAATTATGTAACATTTACCTCAAGGGAGGATTAAGTTTCTGATTGAATAGGCGCAATTAGTCGGAACATCATGTAATTGCGATCCCCAGCATGTACACGAATACATGCATGTTGCGACGTAATCAGTAAGATATAAAACAAAAATTGTGATGTAGCCATCATGTTACTTTCTATGCTTTAATGATTATACGGTTTTATCTCACGATTTAGTCAGTTGAGAACTTTCTCTCCTATTTGTGAAAAAAGTAAATTTTCATCATCAAAAATTGCTCTGATAAATCCTAATCAATTTGGACAGATGCATCGAAGTATTGAGAAATTACTGTTGAATAACGTCCTTTTATAATTGTCTAAAGAAGTCTATTCGAACTTATCAGTTATTAAAATGTCCGCGAAAAACCCATTTCGGTGAACAAAAATTAACTTTTTCCATATTATTATTATTAAAGGAAATTAATATTTATTTAAAGAAAACATTGTGCAAAAGTTCGTATAAAACAGAATACTTCTATCCCGGCAAGCAAATCGACTTTTAAACGATTGGCACCAGAGGGTGCATTGGCAGTCACGGCTGTCAACTTTTCAATTATTACGCGAAGAAAAACTTGTTCGCGAACTTGCACTTCGTGTACACTTTTCACAGTGTGTTTCGCGTGCTAACATCTATAATATGAAATACTTTCATAGTGCAACGTGAGTGTTTAAGTGCTGTGTGAAAAATTAAGTTCATGGTGGACATTGAAGTTGGCGTATGTGGGCCGCGGAAGAAATTTAAATTGGATTTTTCGACTCGAAACACGTTTCCACACAAAAATGTTTGTAAGTACTTCAGTAATAACACGTCTAGAGCCCCTAAAAAAATCCGAAATAGCAAATGTGACAGTAAAGTGCAATCACTCCTCAATTTCATTTAGGCCCACTTGCACCATTATTTCGTTAAGTTTAACTTTGTAAAGTAGGACTTATATTCTAAGTCATGCTTAAATGGAAGCGTCATGCACCATTGGTATTAATACAATTGCTTTAGTAAGCAAGTTCAAAGTGTTGCAACATCGTAAAATCTTGCGATTTTCAGTTTTTAACGTTGGCGACATAGGTGTCCTTTTCTCAGTTGATTTTGACATATAGTGCATGTGAGTCTTTTTACGTGAACAGCGTTGTTGTACGAACAGGGAAATAGTGAAACTCGCCATGATTATTAAGAATTCAATGCTCAATTAAATATTTTTGAAGGCAAATGCACGCGTAAAGAAATCTCGGTGCGTAAAAAAGAGGTTATGTCATTATTAGCCAGTATTTTGAGTCAGGCCATGTAATTTTAACAAAGTTTATTTGCGGACACGAAAACACCGAAAGGAGGACAATTCGTCCAAAACATGAGAATGATCAGCTCTCTTCCAAACTAGTGGATAAATGAAATTAATAATATCCATGAGGTCTAAATCGTCTTCAAAAATATAGTCCACTCCAAAGTTTCATTCTTCAAGTGCCATTTTAAATATACTAGGAGTTTTGTTATTGAAAATATTTTATTGTGCATAAATATCTGTCACAAGGGACCACTGATGGAACGAATTGAAGGTCATGTATGCAGACTTAAATTTAAAGCTGTCCATGACGACGACTTATTTAAAGTCTTGCTTAAGCTGTGCCTAAAGTATGGAGCAAGCAAAATACACACTTTAATGTTGGTTATATTTTAAGAATGCTTTAAGCATAGCTTAATTATAATGGTGCAAGTGGGCCTTAATCACTTACCAACAGTCGGAACAATCTTCATTACTAATAATTAAAATCAATTTCCATGTATATAATTTTCAATATTCCGCACAGTAAAAGTATTTTCAAACAAATTGATTTTAAATTAAAGACGTACATTTAAATTGTTCACACTAGAAGGTCCAGAAGGTAGGGGGTGGTCTACTCAAAACAAATATTGAAAACAATGTAATGAAAAATAAAATAAAAAGCTAAAATATTCGGCTGCTGTGTTGGTGAAATTTCCCCCCTCCCTGAACTTCAACGAGCCGCCACTGCGATTTATATAATTTTTTGCCTCATTCGATATCGCATCCATCTCAATTAGTTGAATCGTGCGATTAAATCCGAGAAATCAGAGACTTTCGTTCGCAATTTATTTATTGATTCTGGCTTGAATCCCAATTGACTTTTAGTTGTTGCTCGGTTTCCGCCCGGCTGCTAATTTTTTGCCTAAATATAAAATCTATATTCCGGTTCTCTTTTCATTAAACGTTGATCCAATCATTCATAATCTATAACCTATTACCGGCAACAGCTGGTCTTGAAATTAAAAGTTGATTTGTTTAATAAAAGTGACGTGACTGCACTTATATTGTGAAGAAAGATTATGCATGCAAGATATAAGACTTTCTTAATTATAAAATAAATGTTTTTCTTAGGTAATTCATTAATATTGAGTAATATTGAGACGTTTCAAGGGAGAAGAAATTGTTTTTATATTTTTTTCGAGTCAACGAAATTATTACATTTTTTAAAATAAATTTACACCGTATTTGCATGAAATATCGCAAAAGTTACTGATGGAATGTATTGAAATTTTTCACAAAATCAATCTTGAATTAATATTGAGTGATATTGATAAGTTTCAGGGGAGTAGCAATTGTTTTTATATTTTTTTCCAGTCAACAAAATTATTATAATTTTTCATAAATTTACATAGTGTTTGCATGAAATTTCGCTAAAGCTATCGACGGAATGTTTTGTAATTTTTCACAAAATCAATCTTGAATTAAAATTGAGTGATATTTAGACGTTTCAAGGAAGTAGCAATTGTTTTAATATTTTTTTTAGTAACAAAATTATTACAAATTTTCATAAATTTACACCGTCTTTGCATGAGATATCGCAAAAGCTATCGATGGAATGTATTGCAATTTTTCCTAAAATCAATCTTGAAGTAATATTGAGTGGTATTGTTCTGTTTCAAGTGAGTAGCAATTGTTTCTATATTTTCGAGTCAACGAAACGATTACAATTTTTCATAAATTTACACCGTTTTTGCATGAAATATCGCAAAAGCTATCGACGGAATGTATTGAAATTTTTCATAAAATCAATCTTGAATTAATGTTGAGTAGTATTGAGAAGTTTCAAGGGAATAGCAATTGTTTTTATATTTTTTTAGAGTCAATGAAATTATTACATTTTTTTTTTTTTTATAAATTTACACCGTATTTGCATGGAATATCGGAAAAGCTATCCACGGATTGTATTGTAATTTTTCACGAAATTAATGTTGAATTAATATTAAGTGATATTGATAAGTTTCAAGTGAGTAGCAATTATTTTTATATTTTTTTCGAGTCAACAAAGTTATTACATTTTTTTAATAAATTTACACCGTTTTTGCATGAAATATCGCAAAAGCTACCGACGGAATGTTTTGTATTTTTTTACAAAATCAATCTTGAATTAATATTGAGTGATATTGATAAGTTTCAAGTGAGTAGTAATTGTTTTTACAATTTTTTCGAGTCAACCAAATTATTAAATTTTTAAAAATAAATTTACACCGTATTTGCATGGAATATCGCAAAAGCTATCGACGGAATGTATTGAAATTTTTTACAAAATCAATCTTGAATTAATATTGAGTGACATTGAGAAGTTTCAAGGGAGTAGCAATTGTTTTTATATTTTTCTCGAGTCAACAAAATTTTTACATTTTTTCTATAAATTTACACCGTATTTGCATGGATATAATTTTTCATGAAATCAATTTTGAATTAATTGAGTGGTATTGAGAAGTTTCAAATGAGTAGCAATTGTTTTTATATTTTTTTCGAGTCAACAAAATTATTACATTTTTTTTTATAAATTTATTATTTTATTTATATCGGAAAAGCTATCGACGGAATGTATTATAATTTTTCACAAAATCAATCTTGAATTAATATCGAGTGATATTGAGACGTTTCAAGGCAGAAGAAATTGTTTTTATATTTTTTTCGAGTCAACAAAATTATTATAACTTTTCATAAATTTACATCGTGTTTGCATGAAATTTCGCAAAAGCTACTGATGGAATGTATTGAAATCTTTCATAAAATCAATCTTGGATTAATATTGAGTGATATTGAGAAGTTTCAAGTTAGTTTGCAATTGAAGGGTGGGATATTTCAAAATCATGTTTCGTAATATTTCTAAACTTTCAACTTCTCCAATTAATTTCCACTACGGTTTCTTCAACCTGGTAGTGTTTCGTGAGTTAAAATTAAGTAGTGATGGGTGGGCCCTATTGCACTATCAAATCTATTGCCCACGCGCCACGCTTTTCACCAAGAAATAAATAATTCAAAATACCATAAAATCTTAATGTGTTTCTTACTCACATGAGTGGATTTTTACTTGTAAACTCTTGTTTATCATCCAGAAATTGGAGGGTGGGATAGGCCCCACCCATCACTCCTGGTTCCACTTTTAATTCAACTACAAAATCGTGTTTCGTAATATTTTTAAACTTTCAACTTCTCCAATTAATTCCCACTGCGGTTTCTTCAACCTGGCAGTGTTTCGTGGGTTAAAATTAAATAGATACGAAGGATGATGGGTGGGCCCTATCCCACTATCAAATCTATTGCTCACGCGCCACGCTTTTCACCAATAAATAAATAATTCAAAATATCATAAAGTCTTAATGTCTTTCTTACTCGTATGCGTAGATTTTTACTTGTAAACTCTTGTTTGTCATCCAACAATTGAAGGGTGGTATAGGGCCCACCCACCACTCCTGGTTCCACTTTTAATTCAACTACAAAATCATGTTTCGTAATATTTCTAAACTTTCAACTTCTCCAGT
The DNA here is from genome assembly GCA_910593695.2 of Ocypus olens. Classification (NCBI taxonomy): domain Eukaryota; kingdom Metazoa; phylum Arthropoda; class Insecta; order Coleoptera; family Staphylinidae; genus Ocypus; species Ocypus olens. The sequence goes on along the minus strand of OU343053.1, from coordinate 8,457,236 downwards.
TAATTTCCACTGCGGGTTCTTCAACATGGCAGTATTTTGTCGGTTAAATGATGTAAATACGATGGAAAATATTACGAAAACATTCCAATAAATATTGAAGACAGCTAAGAAATGAACATCTTTTGTTTAAAAATATTTTTCATACAATCATTTTTATTGGAGAAAAAAAATTTTTTTTTTCATTTCTGGTTTATAATTAGGAAACGATAATAGTTATAGCAAATTTACATAATTAATAATTGTAAAGAATTCCAAAATGAACAATTTATAAAGAATAGATTTTTTTCTAAATTTCTTTGGTTTTTTTGAGTAAACTGACCATTAGAATTTGAAGTGAAACACAATTTATTTAATTTGAGTTTTCGCGCGAACATGAGAAGATATTAACACGCGGTTAAGGGAAAAATAAAGGTCATTAATGTGGCTACTTATGCTATTTGGCCCCTTTTTGTAAGCGCACAAGGAAAAAATAATTTTTTAATTTTATTTTTTTCTCGTTTTTCTACTGTTTACACCAAGTTTTTGAACTTCCATGACCCGTAAAAAATCTAGAAAAAACGCCGTTATCTAGTTTTGGGTGTAATAAAATTAAATCAATTAAATCCGATCACACAACTGACCGGAAAAAAATACACACAATTTTGCAGTGGAATAATTTAAGAAAAACGCATTTTTTACCACATTTTTGGTAGAAGACGAAAATGATAGTTACTGAGCATGTAAATCTCATTTTTTTAATATTCAAAACAAGGTTTCTACACTTGAACTCAAATCGCGCGGGGGGCGCCACACCCATCTTATCCCGCTACCCCCTTTGTCATTTTCATCTTTCACAATTTTGACGTTTTAAACGTCAGTTTCACCAGATTCTACAAAACGCTGGATGTACATTTAAAATAGGATTTAAATTAAAAATAAACCATGATAGCGTAAATATAAATAAATATGGTCAAATCGGAGAAAGTAACATCACCATTTTTTCACTAATAAATAGTTATTCAAAATATCATTAAGTCTTAAGTGTAAGAGAAAGACTTATGTATTGATTTATACATAAAAAAAAAACTCTCGTTTATCATAAACTAATTGGAGGGTGGGATAGTGTCCACCGACCACCCCCTGGTTCCACTTTTATTTCTATTAAAAATCAGTGTTTTCAAATTTGCAACGTCTTCAATTAATTTCGAATTAAGTTTTTTTCTCCCTGGCAGAGTTTTGTTAATCCGCCATTGGTGGCGCAAATTTAATGGTGATGCCTGTCTCACTCATCGGGGTTTTCAACTGAAGATTTTTCGAAACGTGTTACTAATAGTTCATGTTTTTTTTTTTAATTTATGCTCTTTGACAATAAAACAAAGATATTTAATCAATTTAAGCTCTGCAATGCGGCAGCTATTCGAAATTGCAACAAAAAACAATAACGGAGAACCCGGTCTCACAGACCAGTAGGTCACCATTGGCGGGTTAAAATTAAGTGGATAAGGGTTGCCACCCTTTAGGCCCTATCCCTTTATCACACCTGTTGCTCACGCGCCACGGTTTTCACCAATAAATAAGTTAATCAAAAATAAAAGTCTTTAGTCTTTTATTACTGTTATATATTGATTTATACCTATAAATCCTCGTTTATAGTCAATTAATTGAAGGGTGGGATAGGGACCACCCACCACTTCCTGGTTTCACTTTTATTTCAATTCAAAGTCATGTTTTGTAGCATTTATAAACTTTCAACCACTCCAATTAATTTTTAATCAAACCTGGCAGAGTTTTGCAGGTTGAAATAAAGTAGATACAAAGGGTGGTGGGCCCTATAGGGTAGTGGGCGGTACCTGTAAGGTGGTGAGTGGGTTCCATCCCACTATGAAACCGGTTGGACGTGCGTCATGGTTTTCACCAATAAGTGAATCAAAATAAAATAAAGTTTTTTGTGATTGATTTATAAGGTGTGAGCCACAGAATTTTGTTTCTGAGTTGGCCATGCCTGAGAGAGAGAAACATACCAGTTATGTCTGAGATTAATTCTTTTTTTTAAGTTAGCTGCTCTCATGAAGTAATAATATGCGACATACCTCATTTATCTCACAGCCAACTCTAAAACAAAATTTTGTGGCTCACACGATACCTATAAACCCTTGCTTATCGGCAATGAATTGGGGGGTGGGATAGTGCCCACCCACCACTCCTGGTTTCACTTTTATTTCCACTACAAAATCATGTTTCGTAGTATTTCTTAACTTCAAATTTTCCAATTAAGTTTCAATGAAGCTTCTTTTAACCAGCAGAGTTTTGTGGATTAAAATTAAGTTGGTACGCAATGTGGTGGGTGGATCCTATCCCACTATCAAACTGGTTGGGCGTGCGCCAAGGTTTTCACCAATTGATAAGTGAATTAAAATAAAATAAAGTTTTTTGTGATTGATTCATACTTTTAGACCCTCGTTTTTCATCAATTAATTGAATTGAAAGATGGGATAGGGCCCACCCACCATCCCTAGTTCCGCTTCTATTTTAATTAGAAAATCATGTTTCGTAGTACTTCTAAACTTCAAGTTCTCCAATTAATTTCCAAAAAAGTTTCTTTTGCCTTGCAGAGTTTTGTTTGTTAAAATTAAGTTGGTACGCAGTGTGGTGGGTGGGTCCTATCCCACTATCAAACTGGCTGGGCGTGCGCCAAGGTTTTCACCAATTGATAAGTGAATTAAAATAAAATAAAGTTTTTTGTGATTGATTCATACAGTTAGACCCTTGTTTTTCATCAATTTATTGAAAGATGGGATAGGGCCCACCCACCATCCCTAGTTCCGCTTCTATTTCAATTAGAAAATCATGTTTCGTAGTACTTCTAAACTTCAAGTTCTCCAATTAATTTCCAAAGATGTTTCTTTTGCCTTGCAGAGTTTTGTTTGTTAAAATTAAGTTGGTACGCAGTGTGGTGGGTGGGTCCTATCCCACTATCAAACTGGTTGGGCGTGCGCTAAGGTTTTCACCAATTGATAAGTGAATTAAAATAAAATAAAGTTTTTTGTGATTGATTCATACTTTTAGACCCTCGTTTTTCATCAATTAATTGAATTGAAAGATAGGATAGGGCCCACCCACCGTCAAGGTTTTCATCAATAAATAAGTGAATCGAAATAAAAGAAAGTTTTTTGTGATTATCATCAATTAATTGAAAGGTGGGATAGGGACCACCCGCCACCCTCCCGATTCCACTTTTATTTCAACTACAAAATCATGCTTTGTAGTATTTATAAACTTCCAAGTTCTCCAATTAATTTTCAATGAAGTTTCTTTTACCCAGTTTTGTGGATTAAAATTATAAAAATTAAAATTATTATATTTCTTTTCAGTCCACAAAATGATTACAATTTTTCACAAAATGAAAATCCGATGTATTTCATGAAAAGTAAAGGAATGTATTGCAATTTTATCTCAAATTATTCTTAAGTGATTTTTTTTTATATTTATTGTTACTCTTAAAACGCGTAAAGAAATGAATCACCGTCGTCTCTGAATTGAAATGCACAACGGTCAACATTTTTGAGGTTAACTGTCTGCATGACAACTACGAATGTTTAAACAGCGACATGCGTATGAATTCAACGTGATTGCGATTAATTTTTTTTTGAAACACACCGTAAATCATTGATTTAAACGTTTCCTAACCATTGAAGGTGATGGATTATACATAATTACCTTAAACGTTGGCTATTATTGTACTGAATTGATTCCACATGGTTTGTTTATGAAATTGCTAGCATGTTTCAGTTCCGATCATTATCCATCATGTTACGTCCGATCAATTGCTCTAATTATACCATTTATCAGGTTTCAATGCATTATTATCCAAAAGTATTTACCAAGCGATCATAATTTAAAAAGATAAATAATTTTAGGCGGTGTATTTTAAAAGTTCTAAATGTTACCCGCCTTTTACGCATTTTTTCCACTTCTGACATCTCTTAAAATTCTTAAGCCAGTTAGTTACGCGTCGTGGCACACGAAAATAAGTACATACCTGCGTGAAGCGCCTACTTAGTCCCCGAATAAGGAAAACCAGGCCTGTCCCGGCATTGTTACAAAATTTACAAGTGAAGTTGTTCATTATCATACAAACATTCATATTATTTAATACTAGCCTAAATTTATAGCACAGCCTCTGAATTGTTTTACAAATTCATTTTTGTTTAAACCATAGTGTCCCTTAAATCACAGTCCTGTCAAATAGCACTTACGTCCTCGATCATATCCTTTTCCGTCGAGTTGACCCTCGTCTGCCTCACGGATTCCGTGCTCAGGTGTTCACTGGAATACTCACCGAACGAACCGTTCCTCCTCGCGTTCACGATCACCGTCTTCGTGCCGTAATCGGTGATGAATTTGTCGTTGGTGTTCAGTGAAACCGATTGGTAGCCGCATTTACACCAGTCGGGGTAATGCGTCGTCAGGATCCTCTTGAAGGCTTCGCGGAATTCGGTGTTGAATATTGAGTAGATGATGGGATTGAACGCCGAGTTCGAGTAGCCCAGCCACGTCAGGATTTTGAAGGTGATGTCCGGTATGCACGTCTTGCAGAAAGCCGCGACGATGTTGATGCAGAAGAACGGCACCCAGCAGATGAGGAAGACGCCCATGATGATTCCCACGGTTATCGCCGCCTTGTGGTCGCTTACGTGGTACGGGGAACTGTGGTGGTTGTGCAGGTGGATGTGTAGGGCCTTATTTTTAGGTTGTCTGAAGCTCTTCTTCTTGGGATTCGTACCGTCTGGTAGGTCAATAGGTCGTGTCACGGCTCTTATGTTTTTCACGTGCTTTTGAGCGTAGCAGTATAATCTACAGTAAATACCTGGAATAGAAATAAAAGGAATTATAAATCAGTTTACAATCAAGTGTTTCTCAGAGCCATACGACTTCGCGACCTGCAGACATGTGCTTTTAATGAATGTGTTTTTTTCTTATAAAATTTGTTGTATTCCTTGTATACGAGTTCTGTTGTAATTATCACGTGACAACCCTTACATGTCATCAGAACCCTCATTTAAACCATTGAAGTGATTTAAATTGATTTTTTTTAAATGAAGGTTAGATAAGATACATCACTACGGCGACTTCTATTGGCATAAGCGTTACATAAAGTTAAGAAAATATGCCTTAAAGGGCAGAAAGACCGCAGGTCGATAGCCCAGACGGACTAACACCCTTTTTGTTTTTTTGTATATTTTGTATATTAATCCAACCTACTGTATAGTCTGAATAAAGATGATGATGTATGTATGCCTTAAAACAAATTAGGTTTTGAGTTTATAATGATAATACAAAAATGAAAATTACGATTGCGAACCTAATATGTCGTAATTCATGTAAGTGTATTAAGGTTGTTCGTCCCGCAACGAATAGTTTCTCCTGCGGGTCAACGGTAAGTCGGCAGGTAATGGGCGGATCCGACAAAACTCTTAAAAATCTTACTGCGACGCTGTTCTCGCAGAAAAATAACTATTTTCTACAGATGGCGTCGAATTACGCAACTAAAATTACTCGGGGAAGGGCCTAACTCAGGGCTGTTCAACCTTTTTATATTTGGGATCTACTTTTAGATATACAGGGTGCGGCACCAAAAATATTGCGGAAACAACGATTCGGAGAAAAAAATGTTTCAAAGAAAATGTATTTGACATGAAGGGGCTAATGCAGCAGGCAGGTATTTTTAATTCTAAGCAGGTTTTTAAGGTCATTTCAAGGTCAAATTGTAAATCTACGAATTAGAGGTGCTTACTTTACAAGATCAGATATTTAACGGCGAACATTATGAATCCGTTCCTTCATATTTCGTTGAGCGGTAGGAACATCTTTGTAGTCTTTTTTTAAGATAACTCCATTAAAAAATCAAGGGGTGTTAAATCTGGTGATCTAGTAGGTCAAGACAATGAAACAACTCGTGATTCCAACGACAATTGTAATTAAGATCCAATACTTGTATGCGAATAATGTGCCGTACAAGCAGCATGTTGATACCAAATTTTCGATCTTACTCTCAAATTCAATTATTTTATTAGTATTGGAAATTCGTTATGAAGAAAATGGTGGTATCTCCCACCGACAAAACAACTTTCTAGCCACGGATTTTGGTATCTCTTCCATCATCCGAATTATGAATAATCTCAACAAAATGTTATTTAATCCCGCATTTTATTTCAAAAAGTATCGTATTAAGGGCAGTGACGGTTCGCTGGTTTTTGGTACGGCCGAGGAACAAGAGGTGGTAATACAGATAGGTAGGGTCAGTTGCAGAGACGGCTGGCTGCATGTATTACCACCTCTTGTTCCTCGGCCGTACCAGAAAAAAACCACAAACCGTCACTGATTAAGGTATATCCTATAAATATTTTATAATTATTTGTTTGCAATTTTAGCGTTTGGAGCTAGTTGCGATTAACGCTGTTATACTGGTACCTTAAAAAACACCTAATAAACAATTTAAAATAATTTATTTGCAGTAGTTTTTATAAACTGCGACGGAAATAATGTTTGAAATCAGCCACAGATTTTCTTTAAAAATTAAATATTACAAAAAGTAAGCACCGGACAAAAAAATGGTGATGTAGCCATCATGTTACTTTCTCCAAATTGATGGTATCATTCATATTTACGCTTTCATGGTTTATTTTCAATTTAAATGTACATCCAGCGTTTTGTAGACTTGGTCAAAATTATGAACGATGGAAAAATTATACTTCAAAATCAAAAACTCAGTTTACTCAAAAACTAAACAGATCTCGAAAAAACTTATTCTTTATAAGTTGTTTATTTTGGTATTATATACAATTTTTATTAACATAAATTTGCTGTAACTATTATCGTTTCATAATTGAGGAGTTGAACTGCAAAACTCAACAAATCCACTTTTATAATTTGTTCAGAAACCGCGAAAAACGTTTAGGAAGTCTATTTGTTGCTTAAAAAAAATAAATGTTCAGCTGCATTTTTAAATATGATTTGTTGCGTTTTGAAAGGTAATTCTCGCATATTCGGATTTATCTATGTTTGGACAGTAAGAATCGATACCAAGCTCATTTTGGCCCAAAATTGGATTAGTTGAGTTTTGCAGTTCAACTTTTTAATTATAAACCAAACATTTAAAAAAAAATGGTGATGTAGCCATCATGTTACTTTCTCCGACTTGGTGGTCTCATTTATATTTACGCTTTCAGGGTTTATTTTCAATTAAAATCATGTTTTAAATTCACATACAGCGTTTTGTAGAATCAGATGAAACTGACGTTTAAAACGTCAATTTTATGAAAGATGCAAATGACAAATTATACTTTAAATTCTAATAGTCAGTTTACTTAAAAACCAAAGAGATTTCGAAAAATACTTATTCTTTATAAGTTGTTCATTTTGAAATTATTATTAAAATAAATTTGCTGTGACTTTTATTGTTTCATAATTATAAACCAAAAATGACAAAAAAAAACTATTTAATAACTATTATTTTTCAAAAACCAGACATTTTACGAAAAATATTTTCAAACAAAAGATGTTAATTTTTACTTTCTCCGTTACGTAGTACGAGAAAGTATTGTGATCGTGATTTTTTTTTCAAATTTTTTTTTACGGAAATATCCGTTTTGGGGTCCCTAGATGCCATTTCAACAATTTCTGGAGAATTTTTTTTGTGTCTGTGTGTGTGTGTGGGTGTGTGTGTGTGTGTGTGTATGTGTGTGTGTGTGTGTGTCTGCTGTGTGTGTGTGTGTGTGTCTGCTGTGTGGTGTGTGTCTGGCTGTGCGCGCTGTATCTCAAAAACTAATAGAGCAATTGATATGAAACTTTGAACATCCATCTTATTTGATAATCTGAAGAACTGAAAAGCTTTTGGTAAAATTTCGTACACCGGAAGTGGGCGTTTACCTTAACTGTTTTTTTGTTTTTTGCCAATATTTTCTTAAATAAAAATATCACAAAAACATTTAAACAAACTTTAAAGACAGTAAAGAAATGAAAATATTTTTCATAAAATTATTGTTATTCGAGATAAAAATGTATTTATTTTTTTTCAATTTTGGTTTATAATTATGAAACGATAATAGTTACAGCAAATTTATGTCAATAATAATTGTAGAGAATGCCAAAATGAACAACTTATAAACAATAAGTTTTTTCAAAATCACTTTAGTTTTTGAGTAAACGGAGTTTTTGAATTTAAAGTAAAATTTTTCCATCTTTTATCATTTTGACGTTTTAAACGTTAGTTTCTTTGAGTCTACAAAACGCTCGATTTACATTTAAAATATGATTTAAATAGAAAATAAACCATGAGTTTTAGTGTAAAAATAAATGATGATACCATCGAAGAAAGTAACATGATGGCCACATCACCATTTTTAACATTATAAAAGTCAATTAAAATACATATAATTGCCCAATTAAATACTCTTTTTCATGACTTTGTTAAGGACTTTTTTTTGTGGACTTCGGTTTTCAAGACTCCTTTTTCAGACCTCTTTTCCGGATATTTTTTCAGGAATTTGTTCAGAACATTTTTTGGGACTCTTTTCGGGCTTTTATTCGGAACTTTTTTCAGGACGTTTGTTTTGTCCGCTTCTCACAGACAAATTTTCACGACTTTTTTTTACGACTAATTTCATGGCATTTTATCCTTATGTACCTTTACCCATCGCGATCGAGAAGTATTCGCTCGGGTCCGTGGTTCTCTCTCTCTCTCTCTCTTTTGTCAGGACTTCTTCCTTCAGAACTCTTTTAAGGTCTTTTTTCAAGAACCTTTTCAGGATTCTTTTTTCAAGAACCTTTTCAGGATTCTTTTTTCAAGAACCTTTTCAGGATTCTTTTTCAGTACATTTTTAAGGGCTGTTTTCTGGACTTGTTCAGGACATTTTTATAATTTTGACGTTATAAACGTCAGTTTCATCCGATTCTGCAACATAATTATAAATAACTGTTATCCAAAATAATATTACTATTTTTTTTACATTAAACAGAAATCCGTAGCTGGCGCATCAGTCAAAAAGGGCATTGCAAAAAAATATTTTGTTGTTGAAATGCCCTTCTGCAAGTACATTTAACAATTACAAACTGTCAAAAAACTGTGGTCGGTATTACTTACATTTTTTTTAACATTGAACTGAAATCCCTGTCAGGCGCATAAGTTTCTGAGTTACATTTTTTTTAAACGCCACCCTTGGATAAAGAAATAAAAAAATATTTTTATTAATTTGGCGGTTTTTTGACAGCTTGTATTTGCTAATTATGTATACACGCAGAAAGGAAGAGCAAAAATAAATTTGCACCCAACTTTTGGTGGATGCGTCGGGAAACACGTGGATGGAAATTTATGGCTAACTTCTCGTCGGTCCTATTCACTGGTCAGCCAGATCTTCCTGTTTGCAACTTGCGATTTTTACTTGTGGGATCGCCTTAAAAATGGTAGTGTGGTAGAATTTTAGGACCAACAATCAGTTGGAACAGTAAATCAGACAATGTCTTATTTGAATACTTATTGTAAAAGTAAGTACTGTTAAATAGCAATTTTCAATAGCTTTCCAATGAGATATTACAAAGGGGGTGTTGCCATTAAAAAAATGAGACAGGGTCGCTACAGCCCCAAGGGTTGTTTAGTGAAGGTCATTTTTGTGGTCATACCCTAGAAACGGTTTCGAGAATTTTTTTATATCTTTTTTAGGTCCATACTTATAGAGCATTGCTCTTTTAAATAGACACCCTGTATAGTTGAGATAGGTGAAATAGGACGGTTATCAAATTTTATTGGAACCAATTAACTGGCTTTAAATTAACTACAATTAAAAGTATTGAAGGAAGAAAACAACTATTTATTCTAATTTATAACTCTTGTTTCTTTTTGTGGTTACGTAAGTCAAAAACCAAAGGTAATAGTATTATTTTGAATGATTTGAATTCAGGGTTTCTTCTCTAAATTTTTTATCGCCCTGTGTACCCCTATTGTCTACTAGCTCACTGTACTTTAGTATCCTGATATGTCAATTATTTTATCGGGATGTCAAAAATAGGTTAATTCCTGATGGATTTTGAAATATGAATTCCCCAACTCCGGCAGAGATGAATTTTGCAATTTTTTCATTAAAGTCCTTCCTAGACTCAAATCACAGATTTACAAATAATTTTTTTTTAATCAAATTATTATTAAAGAAGTGAACGTTCTTGATTGATTTCTTTATATTTTGCAAATTTCGTAAGATTATTTTTTAGATCAAGAAACACGTACTATTATTAAATAAATTATTTATGAATTCTAAACGGTATGATTACACTTCATCAAATATACTTTTTAACGCCGGTTTAAAAAAAGAACATCAAAGCAACGAATGCGGCAGCTAAATGATGCTGACTGCTATATGTAGAAAAAGCGTGACAGATTCATTTGAAATGGTGGTTACATAATTAACGGCGCTTCAGAGTAACGACTAAATCTCGTGATTGCTGCGTCAAAGAGTTTAAAATTGCTGTATCGACTTAAAATACCTATCATTATTTTGTATTTCCTGCCTGCCGTGGAATTGTTTGGGTGTAACTAGAGAATATTTACGATGAAAGGAATTTTTTCTTAATATTAAAAAAATGTATGATATTTCGGTGCGAACGCTGAATTTTATTAACAAAATTATAAACACTGAATAAAACACTTACTATGTTTTTTACCACAATTTATTTGATGTATGTACAAATATTACATATACATACATATCACGACTTAAGTTTCGACGTTTTAGTGTCATTATCAAGTGAAACAATTAACGGTGTTTTATTCAGTGTTTCTATAATGAATTACCACGTAGTAACGGTCGCAACCATCACCATGATGAAATTATAAACGATTATAAATAAAAATTTCCCTATCAAAACACCTACAGACCGGTTTCGACCTTTGAGGTCTCATCGGTAAATTGATTTATTGTTGGTAAATATTCCGTTAAACGCCGGTGTCAACTTTTCAGGCCTCATCAATTTAGTTGCTGATGGGGAAACGGAAATTACTTTTGGAATATAAATATTCCAAACACCGTTAACCACATGTGGCGACAAGCAAAAAAAAGTAAAAAAAAAACTATTTCACAAAAAAATGACCTCCTATGGAATATTTGTTCATATTTTTTTGCACAAATGAGTAAGTCTGTGATAGTGGAATAATATTTTGCAGAAAAACGCAACAACAAGATAAGTAATTGTTCAATAAAACTGGGATTATACTACAACTTCAAAACAAAGCAGCATGGGCCGGAAGTTGTTAAGGGTAGAAACGCCGAAGTGGCGGAATCTATTGCCTGAACTTTGTACTATTTAATGCTTACATTGTTATTGTTATATTTGCCGCCGTTGGCATATTTCCATATCTGTCGGTGGTTATGCCACTAAGATTGGGTTTAGTACAACATTCAGGCAATAGATTCCGCCACTTTAAGCTTTCTACCTTTCATTATAAATGAATTTATAATTACAAATCATCGGTTGTGGCAGAATAACCTAGTTACTTACGCCAATTCCCTGGTTATCACTCACTCTATCAAACATCCCTCCTTAGAAAGAGAGATGTTCTTCTAATATCTGTTTATCAATTCCCATCTAATTGTATATTTCTGCGCGACCAATTCGATGGATGGACAACTATTCGAATAATGCTAATAGTTCATTTCCGTGATGAATAATGTAACAAACTACTAGAAATATGCAAAACTGCTACTTTTGAATAACGTTGCTACCTGTGATTGCTACTTTCTAATATCAGTGATTTTAAACTGTGACTGTGATCACGGTTAGTAAACGTCGTAACACCTTCTGAAATTGTTAATGGTTTCTCAAAAATGTTTTTGATATGATTCTGCTAATATTTGTCCACCTGGTTACGTAAATGATGTTCCTTTTGATATTATATCTGTGACTGAAGTATTTTAGCTATATTATCTGCTATACCAAATAAATATACGACTATCCTTGATTCAGTTCAAAGTTTGAGAAGTATTTGTTCAGTAAATTTGAAAAGTTAGAAAGTTTTAGGCATGTGGCAAATATTTTCCTATTACGGTTTTACCTCTGAAAAAACACATCTTTTGAAAGATTATTTGCTCTGTTCTCGAAGGATTATTTTGAAATAAAATCATTAACCAATAGAGATATGGATTTTTAAAAATTTTTGTTTTATTTTTTCGAGCACTTGGCCAAAAACATCGCTGAAAAAATATAAAAAATGCAGGCAAAATTCCATAAAACAATATCCTCAATGGCCGAAGTACCGCTTATTCGAAATCAATTTGGTTTTTGTAAATTCAATCATTTTCAATACAGAAAATCTTAAAAACCCCTTTTGAAGATTAATTTTTTAACACTTGAAAAAAACATCGCAGAAAAAAATATAAAGATGCAGGCAAAATTCCATATGAAATCATCTACAATGGCCGAAGTATGGCTAATTCAAAATCAATTCGGTTTTTGTAAATTCAACAATTTTCAATAGAGATATAGATTTTTGAAGATTTTCGTTTCAATTTTTTGAGCATCTGAATGAAAACTTCGCAGAAAAAATATAAAACGCGAAAACAAATTTCCATAAAAAATATCCTCAATTGTCAAAGTATCGCTTATTCAAAATTAATTTGGTTTTTGTAAATTCAACAACTTTTAATGGAGATATGGATTTTTGAAAATTTTAATTTTATTTTTTTTGAGCACGTGAATGAAAACATTGCAGAAAAAAATATAAAACGCGTAGAAAAACTTCCTTAAAACAATATTCTCAATGGTCGAAGTATCGCTTATTAAAAATTAATTCGGTTTTTGTATATTCAACAATTTTTAATGGAGATATGGATTTTTTAAAATTTTAGTTTTATTTTTTTGAGCATGTGAATGAAAACATCGCAGAAAAAAATATAAAACGCGTAGAAAAACTTCCTTAAAACAATATTCTCAATGGTCGAAGTATCGCTTATTCAAAATCAATTCGGTTTTTGTATATTCAACAATTTTTAATGGAGATATGGATTTTTTAAAATTTTAGTTTTATTTTTTTGAGCACGTGAATGAAAACATCGCAGAAAAAAATGTAAAACGCATAGAAAAACTTCCTTAAAACAATATTCTCAATGGTCGAAGTATCGCTTATTCAAAATTAATTCGGTTTTTGTATATTCAACAATTTTTAATGGAGATGTGGATTTTTTTAAAGTTTTAGTTTTATTTTTTTTTGAGCATGTGAATGAAAACATCGCAGAAAAAAATATAAAACGCGTAGAAAAACTTCCTTAAAACAATATTCTCAATGGTCAAAGTATCGCTAATTCAAAATCAATTCGGTTTTTGTAAATCCAACAATTTTCAATAGAGATATAGATTTTTGAAGATTTTCGTTTTAATTTTTTGAGCACTTGAATAAAAACGTCCCAGAAAAAAAAATATAAAACGCGTAGAAAAAAATCCTTAAAAAATATCCTCAATGGTCGAAGTATCGCTTATTCAAAATCAATTTGGGTTTTGTAAATTCAACAATTTTTAATGGAGATATGGATTTTGGAAAATTTTAGTTTTATTTTTTTGAGCACCTGAATAAAAACTTCGCAGAAAAAATATAAAACGCAAAGACAAAATTCCATAAAAAATATCCTTAATTGTCGAAGTATTGCTTATTCAAAATTAATTTGGTTTTTGTAAATTCAACAACTTTTAATGGAGATATGGATTTTTTTAAATTTTTAGTTTTATTTTTTTGAGCACGTGAATTAAAACATCGCAGAAAAAAATGTAAAACGCATAGAAAAACTTCCTTAAAACAATATTCTTAATGGTCGAAGTATCGCGTATTCAAAATTAATTCGGTTTTTGTATATTCAACAATTTTTAATGGAGATGTGGATTTTTTTAAAGTTTTAGTTTTATTTTTTTTTGAGCATGTGAATGAAAACATCGCAGAAAAAAATATAAAACGCGTCGAAAAACTTCCTTAAAACAATATTCTCAATGGTCAAAGTATCGCTAATTCAAAATCAATTCGGTTTTTGTAAATCCAACAATTTTCAATAGAGATATAGATTTTTGAAGATTTTCGTTTCAATTTTTTGAGCACTTGAATGAAAATAATAATAATAATAATACATTTATTAACGGGACATCGCCCTTGAAAAATACAAAATAACTAAAATATACATTTCTATGAAGTAAAGTAATCCTTATCTTAAAATATATAACATTATTTGGCTATATGCACCAGGTCGAGTGTGAACAAGTAAGACTTAAAAGCTACTAAGTTTTTAGAATATAAATTAAATCCCTTAAACACTTGTAGTTTATTGACTAATTTCGATGCTCTTGTAAGTGGTTCGTGAAGTCCATAGTTGGTACGGTGATGTGGAATATTAAATGCAGCCATACTACGCGTAGTTGGTCCGACAGTTCTAATATTAAAAGACAGGCCTGATATCAATTCCGAACATGAAATAAAGTTATTAACAATTTTAAAGATAAACACTAAGTCACCCACGTGACGCCTAAAGACTAATGATTGCATCTTAAGAGATACTGTTAAATTCGTATAGCTCAATGATTCTATTGGAATATGCATTCTGTAAGCAACAATTCTTAAGAATTTATTTTGAACTTTGTCCAAATACTTAATTAGATATTCTTGATGTGGCGTCCAAACCATAGTAGCATATTCAAGTCTCGATCTTACCAATGAGCAGTACAATATTTTAATTGATTCCACAGACAAATCTTTCCCTGTTCTAGATACATACCCGAGTAATTTTAAACATGTATTGACGGTTTTATTAATGTGGAGTTTAAACGTTAGCCTAGTGTCAAATGTTACTCCTAAATCATCAATCTCCGACACTTTCTGTACCACCTTAGAATCTAACTTGTATTGCCATGAATTTGTTTGCCGTTTACGCGAAAAAGATATGATTTTGCATTTTTTAATATTCAAATATAACTTATTATCGTAACACCAGTCGGTAAGACGATTTAAATCATTTTGAATCATTGAATAGTCGTGATAATCGTTTACCACAGAAAATAACTTTAAATCGTCGGCATACATTAACATCTTACAATGTTGAAAACAATTTGCAATGTCATTTATAAATAGCAAGAACAAAATTGGTCCTATGTGTGACCCCTGGGGTACACCAGAAGTCACCTTTATTATCTTGGAGAGGTTATTGTTGATGCGAACTTGCTGTGTTCTATTAGTGATAAAACTAATTATCCATTCAATTATAGATTCATTTAATTCTAAATTTCGCAATTTGTATATTAAAACAGAATGAGAGACCCGGTCAAAGGCCTTCTCAAAGTCGGTATATATGGCGTCAACTTGACCTTGATTTTCAATGACTAGTAATAGGTATCGTTGAAAGAGAATTAAGTTAGAAGTCGTTGATCTTCCACTAAAAAACCCATGCTGTTCTTCTGCAATTATATTCTTACATATCCAAATCAACTGTTGTGAATGAATTTTGTCTAATAATTTCGGTATAGCTGATTGTATACAAACGCCTCTATAATTCGTTACATCAGTACGGTCACCATTTTTATGAATTGGCGTTACAAAACTGTTTTTCCAGCAGTCAGGAACACAGCACTCGATAATAGATTTTTGAAATAAATATGTAATGGGGTATGTAAGAGTAAAAATGCAATTCTTCAAAAATACATTAGGCAATTCATCTGGGCCACAAGACGATGTGGGATCTAAGTCTTCAATTTCTTTAAAAACAGTTGCAAAATCAACTTTGAAAGTTAATGACGAGTCGACACGAGAATTAAAATCGGATGTGGTAGGACTATGTATATTATCACAGTAAACAGTAGAAAAGTGATCCGCAAAGAGATCAGCGCATTGCTGTGCGTTAATACTGACTTTTTCATTTAAGTGCATTTCTGCTGGAAAACCATTTTTCTGTTTCAAAACAAATGACCCAGAAAAAAAATATAACACGCGTAGAAAAAATTCGTTAAAAAATATCCTCAATGGTCGAAGTATCGCTTATTCAAAATCAATTTGGGTTTTGTAAATTCAACAATTTTTAATGGAGATATGGATTTTGGAAAATTTTAGTTTTATTTTTTTGAGCACCTGAATAAAAACTTCGCAGAAAAAATATAAAACGCAAAGACAAAATTCCATAAGAAATATCCTTACTTGTCGAAGTATTGCTTATTCAAAATTATTTAGTTTTTGTGAATTCAACAACTTTTAATGGAGATACGGATTTTTTAAAATTTTAGTTTTTTTTTGAGCACTTGAATGAAAACATCGCAGAAAAAATGTAAAATGCATAGAAAAACTTACTTAAAATAATATTCTCAATGGTCGAAGTATCGCTTATTCAAATTAATTCGGTTTTTGTATATTCAACAATTTTGAATGGAGATATGGATTTTTGAAAATTTTAGTTTTATTTTTTGAGCACCTGAATGAAAACATCGCAGAAAAAAATATAAAACGCAAAGACAAAATTTCATAAAAAAGTATCCTCAATGGTCGAATTATCGCTTATTCAAAATCAATTGGATTTTGGTAAATTCCACAGTTTTTAATGGAGATATGGATTTTGGAAAATTTTAGTTTTAAATTTTTGAGCACCTGAATGAAAACTTCGCAAAAAAAACGTTTAGACAAAATTCCATAAAAAATTATTCTCAGCGGCCGAAGTATCGCTTATTCAAAATCAATTTGGGGCTTTCAATAGAGGTATGGATTTTTGAAGATATTTGTATTAATTTTTTGAGCATAAGGAGCATTAGGAGATTTTCGCAGTTTGGTAAATTGTTTTTATTTATTTTTTTCAGTTTGCAATTTCAAAATTAGTCTCGTGGTATTATTTTAAAATGTATGTTTAGATATTTGCACTGAATCTTAAATTAAAATTAATTTTGAGTCATTTTGGGTTTATCAAATTTATCGGAGTTAGTGGTTCAATTTCATGCCAGGTAAGAACATTTTTTCGTTTTTATAAAATCGCAAATAATTAATTAATCATTGTTACTACATAAGTTGTAATTTATTTCATTTTATATGGTGTACTATGGCATTTTATAGGTATTTGTCCTTTTTGTTAAATATTTATTCAAAATTTAAATACAATATCCTGCAAAAATGGGAGAATAAAGTAATGAATATTAAATAACATTTAGAAATGCCACCTTGTACTGTCTTCTTACAATTACGTTTTAAGTAACAGTCACAGTTTAAGTAGTGATCACAGTTTGTCACAGTTTAAATAGTAGTGTTTTTAAGTAGCAGTGATTTTTTAAGTAGCAGTGATTTTTAGTAACAGTGATTTTAAAACTTTTGTTTTAAGAAACTTTTTGTTTTAAGAAATTTTGCAAAAGGAGATTTTCCGTTAATAAATCTTTTATTATTATTATTATTATTATTATTAACAGTGATTTTAAGTAAAAGTGATTTTAAGTAGCAGTGATTTTAAGTAGCTGTGATTTTAAGTAGCGGTGATTTTAAGTAACGGTGATTTTAAGTAAAAGTGATTTTAAGTAGCAGTGATTTTAAGTAGCAGTGGAATTCGCTTATTAGTAACAGTAACGACCTGTAATTTTTCAATACTAGTGAAAAATTACAGGTACGTGAAATATCGCTCATCCCTACAAACTACAGCTTACAGTCATACTACCTTGACCCTTATGATTAACGATCCGGCAGCTACTATTAGTGTTCCACATTATTTATATTTACCGGAGTCAGTAAGTGATATTTATTACTGCTAGATAATCTTTAAAACTTGAATCACATCACGGACTAAAGGATTAAAAATGAATGGCCCAGTTCAATTTTGCTAGCGAACTTTAAAGCTCACAAAAACTAGATTTGAAATGATTAAACGAACACCATCTTATGGTAATTGGCAATGGCTTTAAGATTCTATAAACTTAGACTAGTATTTGTATGGTTAAATAGGTTTATTCACAACCGTATATCGTCGGTGAAACGGCAATACCGCTGATCTCACATTTGTCAAATTTGGCAGGAGAGACAAAAAATTGATTTATAGCTTTCTGGGAAAAGATTATGCACCATCCGCCCGCATTTTATGCACTGACGTTTATTTGGTTTGATTTGACGTTAATGCTATAACAAATGCTGCCAACTAGATGAATGAAATTTTTATAGGACTAAAATTTACCAGAATTTTCCACCTCGCCGCTTACAATGGCCGCTCTATGTTAAAAAAATATTTATTCAAAATTGTTTACCAAATATTGCATAAAGTTAATTAACACAGCTTACCTAACATGACGATACACGGGACGTAGAATGAGATACAGCTGGATACGACAGCGTACGTCGGCGTTAGATCTAGGGCACACGTCGGGTAATTCTGCCCTCCGGCGTGATAAACCATCGGCTGCGGTGGCCTGTGCAGTCCTAGAGAAATCGGGACGAATGATATTAGGGCGGCTAGAAGCCATATTGTCGCTATTGTGCCCACGGCCACCCTCCGTGTCACCCATCTTCCGTATCTGCAACAATACAAATATCGTCTTCAAATGTCCTCCCTTTCTCTACAATACAATGGCGTATATTTATTTCACGAATATTGGGGTGTATATTGCATAGGCTTAATTCTTATATTAAATTTGCTGGTTAATACACTGTTGATATTTCTTAAATTTAATAAAAGTTAGCGAACTTTTCAGTGAAATCGAATTCAAACAAGACGATCCGGCGTGTGTCGAAGATGTGTGGAAGGTTTTACATGTTTGGAGACGATAAAACATTTTTTAAATGTAAAAAATGTTTCATTGATTTCATTAAAGTAAAAGGTCAAATTTTGCGAAATAATAAATAAGATTTACTTAAATAAAACTTAAAAAATATGAGCAGTACCGATGTACCAATGTTACAAGACAACAACTCCTAAATGTCTACGCACGCCACTTGTAGTACTGGAAGTACCTCTTGTGTCGCAAAGCAAAGATGGTATGTTTCAATAATAGTTTTTCCAGATTCTTAAAATGTTTCTGTTTTCACACACAATTATTTGTAATTCACTTCAGGAGACGAACTAAACTAATCCCTACTCAGTGAAGCGGGGTTTTTGCTTTCAACTAGTAACGTTCTATGTTATTTAATAACCTAGTAATACAGTAACCGCATAACAAATAATTTACAATGTTACATCCAAGTGGCGTTTTAATAAAACTCTCGGAGTTGTATGATAATAATTATAATAATCGTTTATTAATGTTAACAGATTACAAATCTTTACACACGTCAAATTAAAATGAGCAAAAACATATGTTAAAATTTACAAATTTACAAAGTAGTACAGTTACAAAAAAAAAATCAAAATCATTCACTAGTTTCGGGTGGTAGTCTTATATACGTTGGAACTTGGTTCCAGTTCAATGAGGTACCTTTTCAGATTGGATTTAAATTTCAAAGTTGCCAATTTTTTATAAATCTCAAATAATTGTTATTTGCACGAGGGGAGATTTTTATGTAATCTACCTAGCTATGAAAATAACTACTGACAATCGCTATTTTTTGCTGGCACCTTACTGTGACATTTGTTAACTTACCACGTTTTCAACAAATCATTACAATTTCTGTATAGATTTAAGTGCAAGAATCAAAGTGAAGCTTGAATGTAGAAGCGTTATAATATCAATAAATTAAAGGCAACTTCGCTTGCTGCAGAAAGCATTAAATAAATGTAATAAAACGAAATTAAGTCTTACTAACAAGGGGAGGATCAGATGTGTGACTCACCGATTTGATCCATCTTTGGTACACGTGTAGGTCATAACTAGGAGTATAACAGGTGCAAGTAATAGGGCGCACTATTCAGTCGTTTTCGAGAAAAAATTGTTTTTTAATTTGTTATTCATTCGTATGTTTATATACCTTTTGCGTTAACAAACATATACCGACCTTTTGGCGCATCGATAAAACCTCCGATTCGTAGTCGGAAGGTCGAAGGATCAAAGCCCATTGTTGAAGTTGGGTTCATTATTTTTCTTTTTATAGTTTTTATAAATCCATGTGTATTTAAATATCTTAATTTTAGAATCAATCAATTTTTTTCTCGAAAACGGCTGAATAGTGCGCCCTATTACTTGCACCTGTTACACTCCTAGTCATGGCCTACACATGTGCCAAAGATGGATCAAATCGGTGAGTCACACATGTGATCCTCTCCTTGTAAGACTATAAACAAATAACTTATTGAAACAACTACTTCCATGGCTAGTGCCACGCTGGATATTGAATAACACAAAAGAAAGGACCCCGCAGTATTTCAATGTAAAATGGGTTTCATTGAAATTGCCCCATTTTTTGCAGGGAGCTAGCTTTTGACATCCGGAACAAAAGTCCTTATGGGCGGAACAAAATCCTCTGTAAGGATTTTGAGTTATCCGCCAAAGAAGGTTTCATGGACCATCAATGGTCGACCATGCCCATCGTTGGGCAAGGGCTGTTCCGAGTTTGAGCGGGCAACAATAAATCATTCTCTACAAAGAATGAATCTCAATTGATGGTTCGTTTTTTTCCTGAAAATGTTCATGGCCGCCCTACGGGTTGCCTAATGATGGGCACACTTGCCCAGCGTCCCCAGCAATGTATAAGAACTTCTTGGTCCAAAGCCGTCCAAACATGATGATTTTAACATCGTTGTATACGTTCGGCACCCCGTTTTTACGATTTTCGATTATCGGTGAAATGAGACCTTCTTCGGTCTTCAACAGCACTCAACAGGAGTTCACAAGGTTGATAGTAATTTTTAAAGGCATGGAGAAATTGTTGGTAGTCTCTGATATCCCAACCATCTTCAGAGGAAGAGCAAGCTATGGCTGTTTTCCAAGCAGTGAAGAAGTAATGTAATTCAGGCAGTTTGCTTTGATATGACAGTAATCAATGCAGGTCGAGTAAATGATTTTAAAAAATAGTTCATAGAATATAGAAATTGACCGATCTACTTTTTGAAAGCCAACCAAAACTAAACTGCTGTTGATAATTTCACACGGACAAAGGAAAATACTCAGTCTCTGTGCCACATCATAATTGCAAAAATTATCCACCAATACTGAGCAAGGTTACGTTTAGGAAGAAACTAAACTAAGTTGACAAGCAGTTTGGGGATCACCAGATGAATTTATAAAGATGAAAACGTAACTATTTTCGAGCAACCAATTCTTCCAAAAGAATCCGCAGTCTGTTACAATAACGAAAAAACTGCATTCCACTAGGAAAGGTTTTTTTTTAAAAGCAACCGTGATCATATTTTTAAATTCGTTTTAAGGAGCTGTTTTGTGCCCAGACATGGCAATTTAGAGAAACCTGGGCTAAACTCGACAAGAACGTTTACATAACTGGCAGCAATGAAGTGCCTGATGACGTCCGCTTTATTATTCTTGGATTTCTTGAACACCACCTTTAAACGCATAGACAGTTGAGAATTGTTGGAGTTAACGATGATCTTTTTTGGCGGCATTCCGAAGAATAGGATATTGATTTGAATACCAGGAGCTACAAGTCATGCTAGGTGGCTGAGAGGTCATTTATTCATTCACGCTAGACCTGTTTTAAGATGAATCTCATAGGGAGAAGATTGTGCATTTTTTCTTACTTGAATATACATTTGAGTTTGGCAAAAAAAAAATGTTCAAAGTTCAAAAAAACCTTAAAATATGTACACAGGAAATGTCAAGAATTAATGTCACAGAAAGAAACAGTCACGAAAAAGTAAAATAGTCACCAACACTTCACTTAATGTTCACGAGAGGCCGACGAGATCGCGGATGGATGTCCGGCGGCAACGGCAGCGGTGGAGGTGGCTACGGCGGCGATGGCAGCGACGGCAGTGGCAGCGACGGCGGCGGCGCCGGCAGCTATGGCGACGTCGGCGGCTGCGGCGGCATCGGTGGATCTTGGCTCAGCGTTGCGGCGACTTAGTGTCGTGAATAATGATGAACTGAAAGTTTGTGTTTTATCTGATTGTCTGGGGAGCGCTCCATGGCCTTTTACGGGGTCCACGCCCTACTCTTCTCCGGGTTGTGGGTGGTGGTGGTGGTAGGGTGTGACGGGAGCGTCGAGGTCGGGGCACGTATTCTAACCGGCAAGTTGCTCCTCCAAGAACAATTTGGGTTCGAACCGATTTTGTCACGTACGCAGGCAGCGGGAAGCGGATCAGCAGTCCATTGTGTTGTCCTCGCAGCTGCACATTTTCACTAATTGTTCTGCGAAAACGGTCTTAACGATGCCCTCGGTAAATCGGGGCACAGCGGGTAGAGGCTCATCTTCATTGTGTAGTTACTGGCAGCTGTACTTCTTCGAAAATTATTTCGTTTGGAAATCTTAATAATGCGGAATTTGTGTTAATATTGAAAATGAGCAATGAGCTAACCATAAAATGCAAATTAAGATAATTACGCATTTGCTAACACGCGTAGATAAACTAAGCGCCGATAGCAGAATATAAAGATTAAGACAAATATAACTCAAAATAACCCTCTTTGTTGATATGAAAAAATCGCTTGAAAAATTCAATTCAATAATAATAATAGTTGAACAAACAAAAATATAATCGCTTAAAAAGTTAAAAATCAAGAAAATGTCACAAAGAAAAAAAATGCGTGCAAATTGTCTCTCCTTGATGATTTTAACTCTTATTTGTTATTAATTTCTAGATGGTGACAAAGCGATGTAAAGTTGACCATGTTAGAGCAGCTCTGTTAAGCTCAACTCCGACATAATCCAATAAAACATCTAGTTTGCGTTTTGGTGCCATGTGAAACAGGTTCTTTGTTGGTTTCGTCACGTTTTGTCTGTTGAAGCTTTGATTTAAAACTTTTATATTTCTGGCACTGTACATGATCATTTTGTTTGTGTGGCTGCCTGTATACCGTCAATTGCTTATTGAATTATTGCTAACGTTTTAATACTACCTCTACTTGCAAGTCCTCTCGTGATTAAAATATATTTCTCTGTTGATTCCTCATTCTGCATCTTTCTTTTGATTAACATGCCATGCAGAGCTGCACTATTCATTCGCTCAGAAAATTCGTCCAACTCCGTTAAGATAGCCATTCACGTACAGGAAATCTTCAAGGAAAAAGCCTCCGAGCAGCGCCTTTCCTTCATTTAACGTATGGCATTGGTGAACCGACAGCCACGCAGGTTAAATTCAGATCGGCTCCCAGCATCACTTCGTTGTTAATTTCCTCTACCGAACCCTCACTCACAGGTGAAGATGATTTTCTTATGGAAAACCTCACGAAAGCAGCCTTCGGGATTTTCTCCAGAAGGTTTTTCAAGTATCAGTATTAACTGATGGTGGTTGTCGATTTTGGAAATTTATTTTATTATCGTGGCTTCATCGGATGATGAGACCGCATCTGACTGTACAGTTCCGGCCTCAAAGCGGAAAAAGAAGTGTATTTTGTTAAGGATTAAAGGCAGCGTCCAGACACGGTGGGGAATTTCTCAAGGTCTTCTCTGTCCAATCCTCAAGGATTTCCTGTACGTGTACAGGAAATGTACCTTTAGATTGTTCAACGGTGACAGTGATTTTTCTGTTGAAAAGTGGATTGAGGAATTTGAGGAAACGGCGAAACTGGAGTGATTTACAGAAATTCATTTTTTCGAAAACACGAGTAAATGGTGTGCCAAACTTTTTATCAACAGTGAAAGTAAAGTAGATGCTTGGGGATAGTTAAATGGCTCTCGCTTGTCCCCAAATATTTACTTTATTTTGATTATTGACAAAACGTTTGGCTAGACCAGTTACTCGTTTTTTCGCAAAAAATTGTTTCTGGAAATCACTTCAGTTTTCCTTGAATTCCCGAATCCACTTTTCTACAGGAAAATCACTCTCTCACCATTGAACAATCTAAGGTGAACAACTTATGCGGATCTAACTGATGCAATATCATCCGACTGTTCTTCGGCTTCAATATAGTCGTCTTTAGATGTGTTTTTTTAAGGCGTTTATGTCTGTGAGACTTTTGTCTCGTCTTCACTATCGTCGTCTTCAGATGTGGTGCTTATGTATGTAAGACTTTTGCAAGTAACGAATCCGTAAAATCAGGAAAATCGTGTGAAAAACTGTTTTTCACTAAATCAACTTTTCTTCAGATTCCATCATAAAATTAAATTTTTCAAGTTCTCGAAGTCTTTGTCAACTGTTCCTGTCACCGTCTATCTTAAACATTGACAGATGTCAACTATGAAAATGTAACCCCGCATTAACTGCTGTCGGTAAAAGAATGACAGCGCCACCTGTTGACGGGTGAGCGGCGTATGGCGCCATTTCAAATGAATTCTATTGTAGTACACATAATTTGTAATTATAATAATATCATTGACATTCAAATGCACTCAATAATTACTCTAATATGCATTTCTAAAATATAGACATTTTTTGTGACCATTATGAGCATGAAACTGGAAGCTAATTACATTAAATATAAATTCAAACACTTTTGAATTTTACCAAAAACATCGCGTACAAAAAAAATCATATCTCGGACAAAACTCAAAAAAGCAAGATGGAACTTGGCCAAAATGAAGCTCTTGAAACGTAGAATCGGTGGCTAAATTTACATAAATCTAAAAAAAATTAAACATTTTTGCTGTAACGTTTCAAAGTTTGCTGTTTTTACGAAAAACACCGTTTTCTCCAATTTTCAAATCGTAGTAGTGGTATGTTAAGTACCTTCTAAATGGGAATGAATCTTCTGTCAACATTATTTTGATCATTGTGAAGATTTCAAACCAGAAGCAAACTTAATAGGTGGAGTGTAGGTCACATTGAAAAAACGGTTTTTTCAACAATTTCACTCATTTTTCGAACCCTTATTCTTGTCAACAACTGAAGAATTAGCACGTGCGCGTGCATACACATACACATTGCGCTGGTGTCTGTCTACGTATTTTGTTAATTTCAGTGGTATATTTTTGCCTAAAAATTGTAAAATTTGGTGTGATTACTGTTCAGTGGACTAGCTATATGGTGAGTTAATTTGATTAAAATTAATCAAATATTAAACGGTTTATTTGATAAATTAACTCAGTAAATTTCCGCTCGTGCCTGGTTCACGCAAGGCCACGCCGGAGCGCTTGAAAAAAAAATTCACTCGATACGCCGAACGTATCTTTTTGGTGTTTATTAATTCAATCGAATTTTAGAATTTAAAAATTTTATTCACCTGGTATTTACCACTTATTAATTCTGTGTTTAACTTTACCCCCTTGATAGTATCATTTATTTTTCGTCCATCCAGTAATCCATACTATTCCGTGGTCTACCGTGTCTGTTTATAAAGTCCTCATAATCGACCCTATGAGGTGAAGAGAGTGTCCATTGTTTTATTTGTTTACCGAGTTCCCATTGTTAATTTAATTTAAATTTTAATAAATAGTTATTCAATATTTATCACAATGGTAATTAGCTGCCACGAGTGCAAATTAAATATAAGCCCACGGTCGGAGTCTCTTAAATGCCATGGCACATGCAGTAAATGGTTTCACGTTGACTGTCTAAATTGTTCAGTAGATGTTATTGATTATTACGTTAATGAATCTAAAAACCGTGTTGGCGATCATTGGATTTGTCACAATTGTCTGCCCAGTGATCCATCAAAAAGAACACGATTGAATAGTTCAACATCATCTATTACTGAAACTATCAAAACGGTTTTAAAAAATGAGCTTGCCACACTTTTCAAGGCGGAATTTCAATCGGCTATGCAAGACATTCTAGTTGAGATTGGTGGCTTAAAGGATCGTTTAGCAGTTCTTGAGAATGTAATTCCAAATCAAAAGCTAAATAATTATACTGAAGCTAACACTGTGGCGGAAATTGAAGATCGTCAAAGGCGAGCATTGAATGTTATGGTATTTAACATTCCTGAATCGTCTGGTTCAGTGGATCAAAAAGTCGAAAATGATATTATAGCAATTAGGTCCATTGTCGGTGCGAGGATTGATAATTTGAGTCCACTCAAGGTTATTCGCATTGGAAAACCATCATCTAAACCAAGGCCAATAAAATTAGTTTTTCAAAATCGGGAGTCGGCAATTAATCTTTTGAAAGCGACCAAAGGAGCGGATATCGGACACGTAAGATTTGTTAATGACAGGACCAAATTACAGCGGGAGCATCTTCAAAATTTAAAACTGGAACTGGAAAAACGCAAGGAAAATGGAGAACAGAATTTAACGATAAAATATGCTAATGGTCACCCATCAATTATTACATATAAGGCGAATTCCAATGCAAAAAACTAAAAATATTTTATCAAAATGTCGGTGGTATACGTTCTAAACTTCATAATTTAAAATTAAATGTTAATGTAACTCAATACGATATTTTAGTTATTGTTGAAACTTGGTTAGATTCCTCAGTTAATGATAGCGAACTTGGCCTGCAGAATTTTACAATTTATAGATGCGATCGTAGTAGTCAAAACAGCAATAAGACCTGCGGGGGCGGTGTAATGATTGCGGTGCGGTCCCATCTTAAAAGTAATATTATAAATATAATGTCAAATATGGAAGAAATATATGTAAGAGTGTGCGATGAGTTAATAATTTCATCAGTTTATATTCCTCCTGGCTTAACATCATCATCATATATTGATTATTGTTCTTCCATCGATTATATTTGTAGTTTATACCCTAATTGTAGGTTCATCTTCTGTGGTGATTTTAATTTGCCGCATGCGTCGTGGAATTTTAACAGTAATGATGTTTTATCAATTGAAAGTAATTGCTCACGTGCTCTAATTTTAGCCGAGACACTTGAATTTTATAATCTGCGTCAAACTAATACCATACCCAATGATCGTGGAGTATTTCTAGATTTATTTTTTTCAAATATTACGCAAATTACTGTTTCACAGTCGGATGACCTCCTTTTTAATAATAGTAATCATCATATATCCTATACGCTTTCAGTTAATGCCAGCGATGCCACAGATTCTCTTGACTTTGTTAACTTTATATACGATTTTAAAGCTGCAAATTTTAGTGAAATTAATTCGTTTCTTTCTAGTATATCATGGAAAGAGTATTTTGGCGATTCTAACATTAATGTGATTCTTGACAAATTCTATGAAGTTTGTCATTATGCTATACAGAAATATGTACCTATTAAACTTATTAAATCATCGTCATATCCAAAATGGTTCAATCCAGCAATAATAAATTTGATTCATAAGAAAAAGGAAGCTCATATTCAATTTAAAAAGAGTGGTACATTTCATGATTATGAACAGTTTAAATTTTATCGTTCTCAATGCAAATTGCTTGGTGAGCAATTATATGCTAATTACATAAGTAATATTGAATTAAATATTTCTCGGAATCCTACATCATTTTGGAGCTATGTGAATGAATCCAGAAAAATAGTAGGTTTTCCCAAGTGCATGCATTTTAATAATAAATCCAGCAATACTGGAGAAGACTGTGTTAATTTGTTTGCGGAATATTTCTCTGGCGTTTATACTCCTAACGATAGTTTACCTGTTTCCACTGTGGCACTTAATACATCCTCTTCTGATTATTGTATTAATTTATGTAAATTTACTATTAATATGAGTGATATTTTTAATGCAATAAACTTATTACCCAATTCATGCAATCCTGGCCCTGATGGGTTACCAGCGTTGTTTATAAAACAATGTATTTACTCATTATGTACGCCCTTATACATATTATTTAATGCATCGCTAAAAATGTGTGAATTTCCTTCTATCTGGAAACAAAGTTTTGTAAGACCTATCTTTAAAAGCGGCAATAGAGAAAATATTGAGAACTACAGAGGAATATCTATTCAGTCGGTGATTCCGAAAGTTTTTGACAAATTAATTGCTGATCAACTTATTTTTCATTGCAAACATATTATCTGTGATGAGCAACATGGGTTTTGTTTCGGTAGATCGACCCTTACAAATTTGCTTGTTTATCAATCTTATATTCTAAATGCTTTTGAGAATAACTGTCAAGTAGACGTGGTGTACACTGACTTCTCCAAAGCCTTTGATCGCGTTTCTCAGCAGATTTTAGTCAATAAACTAGAACGTATGGGCTTTGGACCACAAATTACAAGATGGATTCAAAGTTATTTATCAGATAGGTTGCAATATGTAAAAATTAATGATTATATATCAACAGAAATTAAGGTAACGTCGGGGGTGCCTCAAGGATCTCACTGTGGACCCATACTGTTTTTACTATTCATTAATGACCTGAATACGTATATTAAACATTGTAAATTTCTGTTATTTGCAGATGATCTTAAAATATTCAGAACAATCAGTAATATAACAGACAGCACATATTTGCAGCGGGACTTGGATAATATTTATAAGTGGTGTTTTGACAACAAGCTCTATTTTAATTATGACAAATGTGTATCCATTTCTTTTGGTCGTGGTCGTATTTTAACAAACAGCTATGAAATTGATGGTAATGAACTATCATCAGTTTCTTATGTTAAAGATTTGGGTATAATATTTGATCGTACTTTATCATTCTCCAGGCATATTGATACAATATGCTGTAAAGCATTACAAATACTTGGTTTTATCACTAGATTCGGTAATCACTTTTCTATTAACACGCTAAAATATCTATATATTTCATTGGTAAGATCCCAACTAGAATATGTTTCTTCGGTTTGGTCACCATTTTATAATAATAAAATTGATCAAATTGAAAGGGTACAGAATAAGTTTCTTGCTCATATATCGCGAAAAACTGGAACTACAAGATTCAATTAAAGTCGGACTAGCATGTTGTCATTTTTAAGATTAACTTCTCTTAGAGACAGGCGTCGATTTTCAGATTTGTGTGTATTATTTAAAATTGTAAATGGTATAATTAATTGTGGTGAATTACTTTCACGCTTGAATTTTCTAATTCCATGGAAAACAAGGTCTCAGTCAATTTTTCGTGAAACTATTCACCGCAATAATTTTTCAAAAAATAATTCATTAAGTCGAATGATGAAATTCGCAAACGTTCTTAGCAACTCGCCTTATTTTAAATTGTTTGGAACTCCACTTCAAGTGTTTATAAAAAATTTAAAATTAATCGACTTTTCCTTTTATATCGACATCTAACAGTGACTATTGTTTAAGGTTTATTTTTTCATTTATTATTTTTGTTGTTTAATTGTTAATTTAATTTAATTTAATTAAGTATGTTATGTGTATGTGTAATCATATTATTTTTGTAACTAAATGTAAATAGGTTAAAACCGTTTAATAAATAAATAAATAAATAAATAAACTGTTAATATTATTTGAATAAACTAGTACACTATTCGATAGGTTGTGGTTTTAAGGCTTCGTGCGCCAAAGAATTGTTTAAATGGGTTAAAACACAAAAAAAGTTATTATATGTTAAAGATACCCTCAAAAAGGCTAATTTTTTAGGTACGTTTTTCTTCAAAAATTTGTATAATTACATAAATATTTAAAAAACATCGGTCCTATTATATATGAAGTTTTTATAGAAAAAGTTTCAGCCAAATCGATGACATGTCTGCTCCCCGGTTTGACTGTTCCTGGCTGGAATGACCCTAATACAATCAGTAACGCAACGGCTAACAACATTCAGTATTGAAATAAATTATGTCAAAGTCCGGCGATAACTGACGTTTTTCAATAGAAAATGCATCGTTGCTGGGGAATATCAACATGAGCAATTTCCGAGGAAATTGTGCACCCAGCACGATTGCCGCGATAATTATTCACCCATCATGATCAGCATCGTAATCAACTGGTTTCTTTCATAGCTAGGTAGATTATAAAAAAAATCTCGTACATCAAGACCGCGAAATCTTCCTCTAGTGTACCTATGAAAAGACAATGCCAAGGGCACTAAACGATTAAATAAAATATTATTACTGCAACGCTCACTCAATCGCCGTTTTAGTATTACGTTTATTAAATCGGTGGAAATACCGCTGAAACTTTTAATTTTATAAATCAAAACGTTTTCTTTAAATAAAACAGTTTCTTTGTTAAGATCACACTTTATTTTTTAGTGACTCGGGTTTTGATCATAAGCTGATCATTTAACAATTTCAGCTGAAATAAACGTTGTTTAAGTTTAATATTATGTAATCGATTATTCGAAAGCTTCTATGAGTCGAGGAGCCTAAGAATTCTCAATTATTTACAAATTCGGTGCAACCCGAACACCAATCAGTAGTTATCTGGCTGAAAGCTACGGTAATAGCATTATAATCAACACTCGTCATTCCATGTCATAGACCCGTCCTACACTTGCCCATAATTCACCAATTTGCGGCTGATATTCGCTTTCCGGTTTGATATTTGAAAATTACTCATTATAATAACTAAACTTAACAGACCATATCAAAGCGCACTTGGTCCGGTGTTAATTGCGTGCAATTATCCCGATAATTGATTGCTCCAGTAGATGATTACACGACTCGATATTCTATCAAATTCTTCAATGGAAGTACCATGCACTCCTTCAAATCTAACGTTGATGAAATTTTTTTCTTAGAAGTATTTTTTGAAAGGATATTCTGTTGTTGTGAAAGCCTAACATATAAACCAACATGGAACATGGGAACCAAGAAAATATATTTACATTGTGAATGTCGTGGAGTAAAGAAATAAAAACATAACTAGTTATTAACATAGAAACTAAACTTTAATAAACTTGAAATATTTATAAAACGTATCCTAAACCTTTGCAAAATTTTAGGACATTCCGATTAACCTTTCCCAAAATATTTTTCCATACTTTTTCAGTCTGGTATTGATAAAAAGGCAGTTATTAAAAACAAATCAGAATTATAAAGTTTTTAAAAGTTGTAAAAAAAAACGAATTCCATTAAAAAAAAATCAAGATGGTGTCCGTGTGGGAAAATCCTCAGAATATTTTTTTATTTTTTCACGCCAAATTTGTCGAGAAATTACCCCATTTATAAATATTATTTTAGAATCGACAATATCGGCTCAGTACAGTATTCTCAGATGGCAAACTTTTTGTGCTCAACTTTTTCCCGCGACACTTCTGTGTCTCTCGCGGCTCTTTAAATACAGATTGTAATTATGTATTATATTAATAACCACTTTAGCACAAACCCAATTCCAATCGATACAGAGGACTATGCGGAAAAGTTTCCCACGAAAAAGTTGCGATCGAGAAAGCTGGGATAGTAGCTTAGATGTATTTATTTATGGTTAATCACCATTTTATAAAATATTACAAAAAAATAGAATACACAGTTATACATGAATATTACATAGCTAAATACTCAAAACATTACTCTTAACCATTATTACATTATATCGTGTGAGCCACAAAATTTTGTTTCGGAGTTGGCTGTGAGATAAATGAGGTATGTCGCATATTATTACGTCATGAGACTAGAATTAGATTTAAAAAAATGAATTATTCTCAGACATGACTGCTATGTTCCCCTCTCTCAGACAGGGCCAACTCAGAAACAAAATTCTGTGGCTCACACCCTATAATAGTACAGGGTCCGGCAGCGGAATGTGACGTTTTTTGCTACACTGTAGTGATTAGATATTTTGTTGTAAAAAGAAGTAAAAATCTGAAAAATGCTACTCATTGAATGCAGTTTTTAACAGTTGTATTATTTTTGAAAAGTATAGAATTTAAATGTCCACCATTAAACTCTATACATTTTTCAATATTTTCTCGGACGTGGTTCATAACTGCGCCTCGAAGCCTTCCATCAATTCTTCTTATCTCCTCAGTTATGTTGTTCTTTAGCTCATCCAGTGTGCGGGGCTTATTTGGACACACTTTAGACTTTAAGTACGCCCATAAGAAACAATCTGGAGCCGTTAAGTCAGGAGAACGTGCTGGCCAGGCAAGGTCTCCATTTCGGGAAGTTAATCTCGCAGGAAACTTATTCCTTAAAAACTGCATAACTATTCTAGCGGTATGACTAGTTGCCCCATCCCGTTGAAATCATAGTTCGTGATCTTCAACTCTCAATCTACGTAATTCGGCAGTAAGAAATGTTTGTAGCATTTGCAAATATCGCTCCGAGGTAACGGTTACAGTTCGATTGTTCTCTTCAAAAAAATACGATCCAATAATCCCGAAGGTTGCAAAACCGCACCAAACCGTAATTTTTTCGGCATGTGAAGGTTTCTCATGCAACTGCATTGGTTGTTCTGCACACCAATATCGATAGTTTTGTTTATTAACAAAACCCGATAAATGAAAATGAGCTTCATCCGACATAATTAAATTATCCATCAGATCTGGTCTTACAAATTCCCTGCAAAATGCAAGTCTGTTAGGTGGATCTTGTGGGGATAATTGATGAACAATCTGATTTGTACGATCTGATAGGTTTAGAGCCTTTGCATGTTTATTCGCTGAACGTGTTGGACTGGTTGTTACTGCTTCCTCAACTCTTATCACAGACAGTTCCATGCGCATTCCACTTCTTAAACCATTGCAAAATAATGTTCCGCGATGGAATGCGACCACGTCTTGGGATATTAAACTCAGCCCGAAATCGTCTTTGGACCGTAATAACAGACTTCGTTTCAATGTAACACGCGTTGATTTACCGGCCAATTCTCCATAGCTACTAAACTGCATGCAATAATAAACGCATCAGTCACAAACAGAACTCCCCCACCCATTCATGTGTCAGGCAGTGGCGCGTTAAAATGTGTCACATTCCAGTGCCGGACCCTGTATATAAACATACCGTGATATCGTCATTCCACAGTAACTTTCAGTTTTTGAAACCATTTCAATAGCCTGTGGACTAAATGTTTTAATTTTTAATATACGACAATTGTAATTTATCTCGCAGCCAACTCTGAATCAAAATTTTGTGGCTGACAAACTATATCGATAGATTAGAAAAGGGTTCCTGTTTTTTTTGGAATTTGTCCTGTTATTTTAACCATTGTCCTGCGAATTCAAGTTTTGAGCCCGGCAACCTTAGTTGTAATAACAAATTAGTTATTATTACCTGTGCTGACAACGGTCGAATAAGGGCGCTAAAATCGGCTTACAGTTGTCACTGATGACGGGAAAATAGTTTAAGTATAACGTGTTATCAAGCTCAGTTAATTTTACACTCCAATTTTCATTAAACGTCTACTCAGGACTAAACTAACTCGCACATATACGGGGATAATAATATTATCCCATAAGCTGATCTGCATTGCTCTGGTTACAAGAAAACTGCAGCGTTAGAAGTTACATAATGGAGATTGCCCCCGGCAAGTTGAAATTCTGTCCCTCCAGATCATATTCCTAATACCGCATCTTATTATTTCGTCAAATGCGAATCCATTAAATTTAAATTGATATCCTAAGACGCAAGACGCAAGACGCAAGACGCAAGACGCAATATATATAGATATCTATGTTACCACTTATGTATGTCTTCGTCACTAATCTTTTATATATTATTCCAATACTTTCAGTATTCAACGTTATATTAACTCTTAATTTTACATCATTATGTACTACTCTGACTTGAGTAAACATTTGTACCAGCACCAATAAATTACTTACTTACTTACTTACTTAGTAATATGACGGCCAGGAAAAAGTATAAGAAGACTCGTGGACGTTAATTTAAGAGTTTAAAATTGTTTCTTTCGTTTTTGTTATTATTGTTACTAAACTGATCAATAAAACATCTAAATTCTTACACAAATTTGGGGTCTCGACCGCGACCAAGAGAGGCAGTTCACTTACTTTTTAACCAATGAAATCGCATAATATTGATCGCTTGAGCCATTAAAATTCTGATTACGATGCTAATCATGATGGGTGAATAATTATCGCAGCAATCGTGCTGGGTGCACAATTATCGCGGCAATTGCTCATGTTGATATTCCCCAGCAACGATGCATTTTCTATTGAAAAAATTGTCAGTTATCGCCGACTTAATGTATTTCCATACTGAATGTTGCCACCTCTTCGTATTTTAGCCGTTGCGTTACTGATTGTATTAGGGTCATTCCAGCCAGGGACAAATCAAACCGGGGCGCAGATATGTCACCGATTTGGCTGAAATTTTTTCTATAAAAACTTTCACATATAATAGGTGTTCCCCCATTTTTGAAGAAAAACGTACCTAAAAAATGAGCCTTTTTGAGGTTTAATACAATTAATAACTTTTTTGTTTTTTAACCGATTTAAACAATTCTTTGACGCACGAAGCCTTAAAACCACAACCTATCGAATGGTGTACTCGTTTATTCAATTAATATTAACTGTTGACAAGAATAAGGGTTCGAAAAATGAGTGAAATTGTTGAAAAAAACAGTTTTTTCAATGTGACCTACACGCGACCAATGGCCACCTATTAAGTTTTGAAATCTTAAGAATGATTCAAATAATGTTAACAGAAGCTTCATTACCATTTAGAAGCTACTTAACATACCACTACTACGATTTGAAAATTGGAGAAAACGGTGTTTTTCGTAAAAACAGCAAACTTTGAAACGTTACAGCAAAAATGCATATTTTTTTAGATTTTTGTAAATTTAGCCACAGATTCTACGTTTCAAGAGCTTCATTTTCGCCAAGCTTCATCTTGCTTTGTTGAGTTTTGTCCGAGATATGATTTTTTTTGTCCGCGATGTTTTTGGTAAAAATCAAAAGTGGTTGAATTTACATTTCATGCAATAGTTTCCAGTTTCATGCTCATAATGGTCACAAAAAATGTCTATATTAATAAACTATTGTAGAAATGCATATTAGAGTAATTATTAAGTGCATTTTAATGTCAATGATATTATTATAATTTCAAATTATGTTTACTACAATAGAATTAATTATTTTACCGACAGCAGTTAATGCAGGGTTGCATTTTCATAGTTGACATTTGTCAATGTTTGAAATAGACGGTGACAGGAACACAGTTGACTTCGGGAATTTGAAGGATTTAATTTTATGATGGAATCTGAAGAAAAGTTGATTAAGTGAAAAACAGTTTTACACACGATTTTCCTGATTTTACGAAGGACTAGTCAAACAGATAAGTACTGGAACTTGCAAAAGTCTTACATACATAAACGCCACATCTGAAGACGACGATAGTGAAGCCGAGATAAAAGTCTCACAGACATAAACGCCTTTAAGAACACATCTAAAGACGAAGATATTAAAGCCGAAGAACAGTCGGATGATAATGCATCAGTTAGATCCGCATCAACTAATAAATAATTCGCCTAGGTTATTCACCTTAAATTGTTTAATGGCGAGAGAGTGATTTTCCTGTAGAAAAGTGGGTTCAGGAAATCAAGGAAACGGTGAAACTGAAGTAATTTCCAGAAACATTTTTTTACGAAAAAACGAGTAACTGGTCTAGCCAAACATTTTGTCAATAATCAAAATAAAGTAAATACTTGGGGACAAAAGAGAGCAATTTAACTATCCCCAGGCATCTACTTTACTTTGACTGTTGATAAAAAGTTTGGCACACCATTTACTCGTCTTTTCGAGTAAGAATTTCTGCAAATCACTCCAGTTTCGCTGTTTCCTCAATCCACTTTTCAACAGAGAAATCACTGTCACCATTGAACAATGTAAAGGTACATTTCCTATACAGGAAATCCTTGAGGATTGGGCAGAGAAGATCTTGAGAAATTCCCCACCGTGTGTGGACGCTGCCTTTAATCGTTAACAAAATACACTTCTTTTTCCGCCTTGAGGCTGGAACTATTGTGGACACCTGTTTGGGATCAATTGTGCGGGAGAAGGTGAGACGCATTTTAATTTGTAGGAATCTATTAAGGAGGAAATTATTTATAAGGTTAAGTAAAAACGAAGGTATTTTAAGTTGGTGACACTTAAACAACAAACCATGGTACCAAAGTGAATGAACGGCTTGTTTTATGTCTAAAAATACAATAGCTAAATAGAGATTTTGAAGGTGTGCTGTTTGGCAGTTTGAAGTTAGGATGGCGAGAGTTAACCTCTTCACGCCCAGGTTCGCCACATGTGGCAACAAGCAAAAAATGAAAACAAAAACATTGTACAAAAAAAATACTTCTTTAGCCATCTATGGAATATTTTTTCATATTTTTTTGCATAAATGGGAAAGTTTGTGACAGTGAAGTCATATTTCGTATAAAAAATTAACAACAACAAAGAAGTAATTTTTCATCAAACCTGGTATTAAATCAAAGCAGCATGGGCGCGAAGTGGTTAAGGTGGTAGATTTTTGTATTTATCTTGTCTCAAAACTTACGAAAGTTTGAAAATTTGAGCAACTATTTAAAGTTTTAAGTCGATTGCAATTCCTTTTTATATTTCTTTTTATATTTTTTTATTTGTCAACAAAATTATTGGAGAGTTTCAAGAAATTATGCTTTGTTCACAAGGATTTATCTTAAAATCCATGCATGGAGTATTTGCAGTTTTTAATGGAATTATCATCTTGAATTAATTTTGAGTAAATTAGGAAAGTTACAAGTCGATGGCAATTGTTTTTATATTTATTTGACTCAAAAAAATAATTGGAGATTTTCAAGAAATTATGCTTCGTTCACATGGATTTATCTTAAAATCCATGCATGGAGTATTTGCAGTTTTTAATGGAATTATAATCCTGAATGAATTTTGAGTAAATTTGGAAAGTTTCAAGTCGATGGCAATTGTTATTATATTTATTTGAGTTAAAGGAATTATTGGAGATTTTCATGAAATTATGCTTCGCTCACATGGATTTATCTTAAAATTCATGGATGGAGTATTTGCAGTTTTTAATGGAATTATCATCCTGAATAAATTTTGAGTAAATTTGGAAAGTTTCAAGTCGATAGCAATTGTTTTTATATTTATTTGACTCAAAAAAATAATTGGAGATTTTTAAGAAATTATGCTTTGTTCACAAGGATTTATATTAAAATCCATGCATGGAGTATTTGCAGTTTTTAATGGAATTATAATCCTGAATGAATTTTGAGTAAATTTGGAAAGTTTCAAGTCGATGGCAATTGTTATTATATTTATTTGAGTTAAAGGAATTATTGGAGATTTTCATGAAATTATGCTTCGCTCACATGGATTTATCTTAAAATTCATGGATGGAGTATTTGCAGTTTTTAATGGAATTATCATCCTGAATAAATTTTGAGTAAATTTGGAAAGTTTCAAGTCGATAGCAATTGTTTTTATATTTATTTGACTCAAAAAAATAATTGGAGATTTTTAAGAAATTATGCTTTGTTCACAAGGATTTATCTTAAAATCCATGCATGGAGTATTTGCAGCTTTTATAGGAAATGTAATTCTGAATTCATTTTGAGTAAATTTGGAAAGTTTCAAGTCGATAGCAATTGTTTCTATATTTATTCGAGTCAAAAAAACAATTGGAGATTTTCAAGAAATTACGCTTTGTTCACAAGGATTTATCTTAAAATCCATGGATGGAGATTTGCAGTTTTTAATGGAATTATAATCCTAAATTAATTTTGAGTAAATTTGGAAAGTTTCAAGTCGATAGCAATTGTTTTTATATTTATTCGAGTCGAAAAAATAATTGGAGATTTTCAAGAAATTATGCTTTATTTAAAAGCATTTATCTTAAAATCCATGGATGGAGTAGTTGCAGTTTTTAATGGAATTATAATGCTGAATGAATTTTGAGTAAATTTGGAAAGTTTCAAGTCGATGGGAATTGTTTTTATATTTATTTGAGTCAAAAAAAAGAATTGGAGATTTTCATGAAATTATGCTTCGTTCGCAAGGATTTATCTTAAAATTCACGCATGGAGTATTTGCAGTTTTTAGCGGAATTATAATCCTCAATGGATTTTGAGTAAATTAGGAAAGTTTTAAGTCGATGGCAATAGTTTTTATATTTATTTGACTCAAAAAAATAATTCGAGATTTTTGAGAAATTATGATTTGTTCACAAGGATTTATCTTAAAATCCATGGATGGAGATTTGCAGTTTTTAATGGAATTATAATCCTAAATTAATTTTGAGTAAATTTGGAAAGTTTCAAGTCGATAGCAATTGTTTTTATATTTATTCGAGTCGAAAAAATAATTGGAGATTTTCAAGAAATTATGCTTTGTTCAAAAGGATTTATCTTAAAATCCATGCATGGAGATTTGCAGTTTTTAATGGAATTATAATCTGGAATTAATTTTGAGTAAATTTGGAAAATTTAGAGTCGATGGTGATTGTTTTTTTATTTTTTAATACATCGCCAAGTGAGAAACATCAGCATGACTACAAGCTGTGTTTCCGTGTGATCATTTAAAAATCTAGCAAAGGGTGTTTTGAAATTTTTATTGAATTATGAAGCTGAATATATTTAAAGTAAATTTGGAAAGTTTCGAGATGTTGGCAATTGTTTTATATTTTTTAAACCATCGGATAATGAGCAACTTCGGTATACCTACAAGGTATATTCAAGTGTGATTATTTCGAAATCTTGTTAAATGCTGTTTCGAGATTTTGATTGGATTATAAAGCAGAACCTACTTTGAGTAAATTTGAAAAGTTTGAAGTAGATGGGAATTGTTTTAAATTTTTATTAAAATCCATTAGACTTTAATATTTTTTTAATCTATTAGACAGTCGCACTTGTCTATTAGATCTCTTCGACTTCTGCGATTAAACCTTCCTTATAAATGTTCATGTTGTGTTGTCGTATTAAGGTTTTTTAATATTATGGTTATTGAAAATGTGTACTTCTTTAATAAAATATTTATTTATATTGCAATATAAATAAATATTTTATTAAGGAAGTACACATTTTCAATAACCATAATACTTCCTTATAAAACTTGTATTTTATTGGTAATATTACATTATTATAAAAGTGCAGGATTAAACTACATTATTATATTTTTTTATGACATCGATATAATTGTAGGTATTCAGTTTGTTATTTATTGATGTTTGTAGATTAGTCAAGAATATAATAGTACATTATTATACAAGTTTCATAAGAGGGTACATTGTGGCACGAATTGCATTGGAGCACGACGATCACGACAATTAACATTTCCCAAAAAACTGTAAAATAATAAATCTCATTGTTTAACAGTTACTGTTAAGTCGATTATTAAATTAAAGTAGAAAAAGAATGTGATTAAACGATCATGGTGATGGTTGCGACCGTTATTACGTGGTAATTTATTATAGAAACACTGAATAAAACACTTAAAACACTTACTATGTTTTTTAAATTTTGATAAAAAACGTAAGTGTTTTATTCAGTGTTTCTGTGATTAAACGATCGATATAATGCAATTATAAAGAGACGGTATGTTTATAACTATTATTATTATGAAAAATCAATATTTTCCTGGAAAATATTGAACACCTCTTTAATATCTCAGTAAAGCTGAATGTGCTCCTGTTGTTGACGTTAATAACTCCTCTCAGGAATAATCTTTGATAAACGAAAAGCCATTTTCTCAATGGATTCAAGTCGACTTATGACGGCGCTTGTTTGTTTCGTTGCTGATAAAATGGAACCAGAGGTAGAAACGAAAATGCCATTCTTTGATATAAAAGCGTTGAGTTATTGCGATGCTGCAAACATGTCTTACACGAGATTGAAGAATGGGAATATATTTACTGTTTACCGGACAAATAGCACGATATATTGTAAAGTGTATTTCCTAGAACAATAGTTTTCGCATTATTTAGATGAAGTCGCTCGTACATTTATTCGTGGAATTTTTGAAATAGGTTTTTAAATATTGACGTTTACTGTCGATGACATATACGTTCTCTTAAGGCTGTTCTCTCAGTGCATGTATTCACAGTTTTGCATAATTTATCTTTATTTATCATTAGATGAAGTTCATATTTTACAGATATCTCAATGATAGTTATGCCAACAACTTGACCTTTTTCTTTTTTGAAGTTAGGTCAGGACATAATTCTATATATCAGCGTAAAAAATGCATTAATTTGTAAAAATAAGCCCTTCGTCAAACCATTACACAAAATTGATATTGAAACTGTATCTCCTGGTTTCCCAGTCGAATTTCAAATGTTCGGTCGATAAATTTGTGGCCCACAAATTCGAGTGGGAAACCAGGAGCTACAATGAAACTACTTAATGGCTAATGGCAATTTTTCATGATTTCATATGATGTTAATCGGTTAAATGAATAAATTCAATTTAAGAATATTATTTTACAATTTACATTAATACATAGGAAAATATGAAAACTTACCTTAGGGGGTCTTTAATGTGGATATACCTATCCAACGAAATCGCACACAGATTAAGTATACTGGCCGTTGAACACATCACATCAAACGCCACCCAGGTGTCACAAAACTGGGCGCCGAAAATCCAATAACCTAGGAGATCGTTCACACCGGCGAAGGTCATCACCAGAGACGCCACGAAGAGATCGGCTATTGCCAGCGATGCCAGGAAAAGGTTTCCTATTCGACGGAGGCCTCTGTCTGTGTAAATTGCCACGCATACCAGTATGTTCCCTGCCACTGATAGGAATATCAGTAACGACAGAAATATCCCTGGAAGCAAGAAATAAATGATTACTTATTCGAATTGCATCCGGTTGAAACAATTACAATATAAGACCATTACATGGTAATAATGGATTGGAATGAACTGTATTTTCTGTGTTATAAATAGTAATTGTATGGATGTTTCAGTTATATTTATAGTACTAATTGCGATTCTTGGAGCGACATTTATATTTATGGAATTTTTGAATTGCTTAAAATTTTATAACGTTTATGGTGTCTGCGTGATTTACACGGTAGACAGAATTTATCGGGTTGTTAACATATTTTTGTTATCGTTCAATCAAAAGTCGGTAGTTCCCAAAATATGTTTATTTATTTTAGAAATGCCATAATTTTTATTCGAGAAGTCTTTTAGCAGGGGAATCCATTTTGTTTTTACTTTCTCCGTTATGAAGTACGAAAAAGTATTGCGATCGTTATTTTTTTTTCAAAATGTTTTCTTACGGAAATATCCGTTTTGGGGTCCCTAGATGCCATTTCAACAATTTCTGGATTTTTTTTTGTGTCTGTGTGGTGTGTGTGTGTGTCTGTGCGCGCTGTATCTCAAAAACTAATAGAGAAATTGGTATGAAACTTTGAAGATCCATCTTATTTGATAATCTGAAGAACTGAAAAGCTTTTGGTAAAATTTCGTACACCGGAAGTGGGCGTTTACCTTAACTGTTTTTTTGTTTTTTGCCAATATTTTCTCAAATATGAAAATATCACAAAAACATTTAAACAAACATTAAACAAAGAAATGAACATCTTTTGCTTGAAAATATTTTTCATAAAATCATTGCTATTCGAGAAAAAAATTTATTAATTTTTTTTTTATTTTTGGTTTATAATTATAAAACGATAATAGTTTATGTTAATAATAATTGTAGAGAATACTAAAATGAACAACTTATAAAGAATACGTTTTTTTGGAATCCCTTTAGTTTTTGAGTAAACTGTGTTTTTGAATTTGAAGTATAATTTTTCCATCTGTCATAATTTTGACGTTTTAAACGTCAGTTTCATCCAAGTTTACACAACGCTCGAAGTACATTTAAAATATGATTTCATTTGAAAATAAACCATGAAAAAGAATATATAAATGGCTATGATACCATCAAGTCGGAGAAAGTAACATGATGGCCACATCACCATTTTTTTTTAAATTTCGTTACCATTGGCGATGGAACTGCGTAGGGGTTTATTCTAAATCAAATTTTGTAGATATGGTGCACGTTTGAAAAAATGTATCGATTTTTGGCCTAAAATAAGCAGTAAATTGTTTATAAAAAAGTACACATTAAATAAAAAACGGCTACGTACTTCCATAGAGAATGTAATTGTGAAGTTACTCAAAATTTTAAATCGATCCACGCAACGGTGTTCAAGTTCTGTCCTCTCAATTTGAAAAAAAGTGGTTTTGAGAAAAAAAGCGTTTGAAGTTTTACGAGTACATAAAACAGCATTCGCGCACTTTGGTGGACTCTTGAGGAACCTCAAGGAATTTCTCACTGTAGGACAAACTGAATATTGTTTATAAGACCCTAAAATATTGTTTAAGCAAAAAAAACGAGTTTTCCAAAATCCTAGAGTGGTGTTACCCCTTAAATAATAAACTATTAGCATGTCTCCGTCCGGGCTATCCGCCATGGTCTTTCTGCCCTCTCACTGCAATTTTAAGAAATACTAGAAAGCAACTCCTTCGCTTATTAATGCCAAGCCAGATATTGATAATACGGGAGAAATTTGCGACATAGTTTTATCAAAATTTAAAGAAAATAATTAAAATTAAATTTGAAAACTGAAACTACTAATGTTGTCGTCAATGCGAATCCAATAGAGAATAATATTTCAAATCATAAAAATGTACTAATATTACTTTTTCTGTATTAAATCCAACAAAATATTTTTTCTTGATAATAATACAAGGCAGTCCATCTAAAGAGAGTCATGTGTTTTCTAGACTTACGGATGTGAATTTTGGGCCATTGCTAAATTCCTTCTAAGCCTCAAAAAGGAAGACCAGATTGTGTGTTCGTTTTATTATTTTAATTATAAGCAGTATAATTTTATAAACCAAACCAATATTAATACTTCTAACGCCAAGCGATAATAAATACACAAAATATTATTAATTATACTAATTTATTGCATTTTAAATCTTCTTTCGGCTTTTTGAGCAATTTAATCTTAAATACGGACTTGTAGGCAGTATTTACTTTACTGACAAATTTTCAGGTTAGTTATACTTCCAAATAATGTAATCTTGGTTGCATACTTAAAATGCCCTATCAGGCAAGAAAAGTGACAGAACTCAAACAATGCATTAATTAATTGACTTCTACGAGGGTGGTTTGAAAAGTCCGTGCAAAGTCCGAGAGATGGCACCACCGGCGCGTATCGAGGTCATGTTTAGTTAGTAGCATCTCTTCAAAGAACGCACACCAAGTTTCTATTTATTTGTGTTTGGCATTCGTGTGAATCAAGGAAGTCGAGTGATTTTCAAGAAATAGACGAAAAATAATTTCGTGTGGTCATTAAACATTACTTTATGAAAAGCAAAACGCCTCAGGAGACTAAAGAAAAGCTTGATAAACATTATGGTGACTCTGCACCTTCGATTAGACAAGTTTATAAGTGGTTTCAAAATTTTCGGACTGGTCATATGGGCACAAGTGACGCTGAACGTTCTGGACTGCCTGTGTAGGTTCCAGAAATCATTGATCAAATCCATGATATGGTGATGCATGACTGAAGAGTTAAGGTGCGTGAGATTGCTAGTGCTCTGGGCATCTCGACTGAATGGGTATATAATATTTTGTATTAACATTTGGACATGAGAAAGCTATCCGCAAGATGGGTACCGCGATTGCTCACGCTTGACCAAAGTCGGAATCGTGTGAAGTGTTGGAAGGATGGTTTGCAGCTGTTCCAGAAGAATCCGGAGGACTTTAAGCGTAGTTTCGTCACTGTGGATGAAACATGGATACATTACTATACTCCTGAGACCAAACAACAATCTAAAAAATGGGTTACCAAGGGGGAATCTGCACCAAAAAAGGCGAAGATCGTTCCTTCGGCCGGAAAGGTTATGGCGACTGTCATTTGGGATTCGCAAGGGATAATCCTCATCGACTATCTGTAAAAGGGTAAAACTATTACAGGTAAATATTATTTGTCGTTATTTGAGCGTTTGAAAACCGAGCTGCAAGAAAAACGCCCGCGATTGGCCCACAAGAAAGTCCTTAAAGTTATAAAAATTATAAACGTCAAAGCTGACATTTATGAAACTTCAAGCCAAACTGTGACTTTTTGCATTTTAGTCATGGGCTAATCGGATAATTATTGCTTACTTTTGTTTACTCCTAAGACTAGACACTGATTTCTTGGAATATAATTTCCCGAATAGATCATGGACTTCAAATCTGATTTTTTCAACACGCATTGATTAATGGATCTTTAAAACTGAGAGTAAAATTACAAATTTCAGTTGTTTACTATGTCATGGCTGTGGATATTTTAACATGTATTTAACGTTATTCAATTTTCATATTTTCTCCCTTCTAGCAGAACATCGACAGTAACTGTAAATGGAATTTAGTAGATTTTTATATTCTGAACATATATTTACTTCTGTACTTTTTCTTTAAAATAATCAGGCAACAAAATGCATAAATGTGGTTTTGCACTTTAACAGTGGCGGCTCGTCGGGGGAGGCAGGTAATTTTCTATATTATAAAAATATAAATTTATTCAATAAATTTCTTCTGTGTTGGCTTTAATATTGATAATTAATAATTTTACAGTAATTATAAATTGATGTATTACCGGAATGTTCCCGATTTTGTATGATTAGAATTAGCGCGCCCATCTAGGCCGGACTTGAGGCAAATGTAAACCAGCACTATCGGAATTTATGCAACTTAATATGCATCCATACAGTTTACATATGTTGCATTCGTTGTAACGTGCAGATTTATTTCGATATTGGAGGCGGGCCTCAGAGGCTTCTCATTGGTCGGAAATCACCCGCGTGATAGAGATAAAACAATCGCAGCGCTCGCCATTGTCAGCTGTGTTAAGGGCAGTGTTGCCAAGTCATCGGAAAATTCTCCAGATCTGG
The DNA here is from genome assembly GCA_910593695.2 of Ocypus olens. Lineage (NCBI taxonomy): Eukaryota > Metazoa > Arthropoda > Insecta > Coleoptera > Staphylinidae > Ocypus > Ocypus olens. The sequence goes on along the minus strand of OU343053.1, from coordinate 8,412,590 downwards.
CGGATTTTGAATCCGAATTTGCGGAATAATTTTTGTTTTAGCGGCTGGCGGATTTTCTAACGGAATTATGTTGAATCTTTGAGAAAACTTGCGTAATTCAATTTAAATTTAAACTCTATTTTAAAAGAGAAAAAACATGAACTTAAAAAAAAAATAACTCACGGATAAATGAACAGCAAAATTAAAGCTAGTTTCAAAGGCGGATGTTCTGTGAATATGCTTAAATATTTGAAGAACTCTTCTCATATCAAAACTTATTTTCTTTTCGATTTTTGTTTTTTTTAAGTGTTCAACAACTTAAAACATTATTTTTCAAAAATTCATGTTTTGTTTAGGCGTTCGACAACTTAAAATATTAATCTATACAAATTCATAACTCACGCAAAAATAAACAAAACTCAAAATTAATTTTAGAGGTAAATGTATTATGATTGCATTAGAGTTTTAAAGGAATTCAATCATATCAGTATTTTTTTTTCTATTTTTTCTTTGGTCAAATATTCGAGAAACTTAAAAAAATCAATTTTAAAAATTTATAACTGTCGCAAAAAATGGACACATTTAAAAAAATCTAAGTTGATTCGAAAGGCAGATGTTTTGTGAATATACTTATTAAAATTTTTAAAAAATTCTATCATATCAGTATTTTTTTTAGTTCTACAACTACAAAAATTCATAGCACCCAAAAATGAACACATTTTCAAAAATCAAAGTTAATTTTAAAGGTAGCCGTTCTGTGGGTTAATTAAAATATTTGAGGAACTCAATTTTGTTTTCGATTTTTGTTTTGCTAAGTGTTAGACAACTTAAAATATTAATCTATAAAAATTCTCACGTAAATTTTCAAAACTCAAAGTTAATTTTAAGGGTAAATGTATTACGATTGCATTAGAGTTTTTAAGGAATTTAATCATCTCAGTAATATTTTTTTATATTTTTTGTTTTGTTCAAATATTTGACAAACTTAAAAAAAAACATTTTTGAAAATTTATAACGCAAAAATGAACACATTTTCAAAAAACAAAGTTATGAAGGTATTTAGCCGTTCTGTCTGTTAAAATATTTATGGAACTCAATTTTGCTTTCGATTTTTGTTTTGTTTAAGTATTCAACAAGTTAAAACATTCAAAATTCATAACTTAGGGAAACAGTGACACATTCTAAAAATTAAAGTTAGTTTTAAAGGGAGATGTTTTGTGAATATATAAAAAAATAGATTTTTTTGTTCAAGTCTGCAGCAATTTAAAATATTAATTTTCAAAAATTTATAATTCACGCAGAAATTGACATTTAAAAAAATCAAAGCTATTTAAATAAATGCATTATGATTGCATCAGAGTTTTTAAAGAATTCAATTATATCGATTTTTTTTTTCTATTTTTTCTTTGGTCAAATATTCGACCGGTTAAAAATATCATTTTTAAAAATTTAAAACTCACACATTTTCTAAAATCAAAGTTTAAGTTAAAATCTTGTGAATATACTAAACATTTTGAGAAATTCCATTATATAAGAATTTATTTTCTTTAGATATTGTTTGTTTACTTATTCGAAAACTCAAAACATTAATTTTCAAAAATTTATAACTCAGAGAAATTGGCAGACTTTCAAAAATCTAAGTTAGTTTTAAAGGTAGTAAAGATTTAAAAAAATGCTGTGAAATTCTATTACATCACTATTAATTTTTTTGCATTTTTTTTTGTTTAAAATATTAATTTTCAAAAATTCATAACTCACGCAAAAACTTACACATTTTCAAAAATCAAAGTTTATATTAAAGGTAATTCCATCATATAAGATTGTTTTTAAGATTTGTTCAATTGTTTGACAACTTAAAACATTATTTTTAAAAAATTCATAACTCGGGGAGAAATTGGCATATTTCAAAAATTTAAGTTAGTTTTAAAGGTGGGTGTTTCGTGAAGATTTTAAAATTTTAGTGGAATTCTATTATGTCACCATTTATTTTTTTTTTAGATTTTTAGTCTTTTATTACTAAAAATATAAATTTTCAAAGATTCATTCAAATTTTTAACAAATTCAATCAACTCTTCGGATTATTTCATTGTTCTACCTAATATTCAACCTTAATTCGTACGCAACGCGTTAAATTCAACTGTTAAAATATAAGATAGATTTATTTCGTACTTTATATTTTCATATTTTCTGGCGGAATTCTAGTGGAATTAGGTTGGCATTTGGCGTAAATATTATGTGATAATGGCAACGCTGGTTAAGCTAGCTTCACGACGACCCAGGAACGGTAACGAGAACGGGAACGAAAATGTACCCAGCGTGTCGTTCCCGTTACCGAAAATTAGTTATTGTGTAAACAAAATTAGAAAATATAAAATTGAAATCGAAACGTATAATAACACGTGAAGGAAAATAGGGAGGTTTTAAAAATATGTATAGATAATATTAAATTTGTGCCTCGCCAAACCAAAAGTTGACGAGCCGGCACTGCACTTTAAATTCCCATGTTCACTCTTTATCTCAAGCGCAGGGTACAGAGTGTTAAATTGTAATATGGGCGGGATTTACAAGTAACATTTGAAATTTTAATAATTATGCTACTTACACTGTTTTTAGTATTTTTTGCTCAATATTTTTGATAAAATTTCATGATTATATTTAATAACATGAATGTCAGATTTAGAAAGTAAAGCAGACATTATTCTTTGAATAGTACTTTTGCTCCGTATTGCCTTTTCCGGAAATTCCAGTGACAATGTTTGTGTCTGGTTTTAGTTAAGGTATAAGACATTGTCAACAACTCCATTCATGATGCTGTCTATTGAGTTGCATATTCTTGTCCGTACTACTTGTGGTGGGATCTTCAGAGAACAAAACTATATTACCCATTACGCAATTAGGCAAAAATATTATCGGTCCGAGCAGAGAACCCTGAGGTACATCAACATTGCTAAACTTTGATAAACTTTAAAAATAATGTAAAAAGACAGATACTGTCATATAATTAGGGGAGGCAATATTTACACATACAATTTTACATGTACATCCCTACGACCTGCTTTATAATTCAACACCCTGTATATGGGAATATCTAATAATCATTTTGATATCGTACGCAGTTTTATCTGGCTAAGGAGAGACGCACGTGGATGTGTCACTGATAATACATTTTGAATTAAAAAGTTTCTGGTTTAAACTAGAAAAACTTTTTAATATAAAATTAAAATACAGAGGAATGTTAATTACATTTTGTTATTTTGTAGAAGGTGTTGGCCCTAAACTAATATAGATTGCTCCATTAACATAATTCAACACGCCGAAATTTGACCCTCGCTTGTATTAATCACCCGAACTCGACGTCTACAGAGTGTACTTATTGGAAGGGCTTCGATAATGTACAATTAATCAATAATTGCGTAACTTAGGGAGGGCACGCTACAGTGCAGGGCCACCAAGTTTACAGGGGAGGGAGGTCACTCGGTGCATTTCCAATTAAATTCCATCGAAATAAGAAAATTTCACGTTAATTATATTCGAACAAATCACTGTATTTTATAAATGTCTGGAGTTTTTATTGATGAATGATTAATGATCTATCTTTGATAGTTTCAAACTTAAATAAATGCAAATTGATGGATTTTCTACTCAATTTAATTTTAAATGAAAAATCTATTTTGCTCGGCTAACAACTTGCAGCTTTTTTGTCATTCATTAAAAAAGTTATTAATAGATTTTATTAAAAAATCGTGTGTAATAAGCGAATTATTGTAGCCATTTGACGCAAGTAATGTTGATCATTACTGTTGTGGATTCTCTCAATATGCTTTAATTAGACACAGCCAGACAATTCGTAACGTCAGTTTTTTTATTTGACAGACAGGAATAACAAGTTAACAAAAGAAGGGGTTCAGGTTGAATGTTTGATAAGTGTTCCAATTGAAATGGAAAACTATAATAGTTTACTTCAACAATTACCCACTAGTGAGTGAAACGTGGGTGTGTCATGTCACTCCAGAATCCAAACAACAGTCGATGGCGTGGAGGCACTCAGGATCCTCCAAACAAAAAAAAATTCAAAACAACGTTGTCAGCACAGAAAATCATATGCACTGTGTTTCGGGAAAGACAGGGCGTTCTGCTTGTTGAGTCCCTTCCCAGAGGTGAAACCATCAATGCGGAACGATATTGTTAAACATTGAGGAAACTTCAGCGCGCAATTCAAAACAAAAGGTATGGAATGCTCAGTCAAGGCGTTGTGTTGCTTCATGACAACGCATGTCCCCATTTTGCTGGTGTCACTCAAAACCTCATTGAAGCATTCGGTTTGAAGCAGTTCGATCACCCGCCGTACAGCCCCGATCTCGCACCTTCTGACTACCACTCGTTCTTGAAGTTAAAGCGTGATTTTGGAGGAAGGCGCTTTGACAGCAATGACGACGTACAGTCAGAGAAAATACAAATGCGAAACCCGCTCGGCGAGGGAATGCTGCCGCATGTCGGTGCTTAGTTCGGTCGAAACCAGTCAGTCCCTGCTTAAAATCTATTTATGAGGTAATAAAAGGGTATCTCGATATAAGATGGTCAAAATGACACCCGACGCGGATTTTTAAATAAATATTAAAATATCATTAGTTGTGACCTTAACCAAAATAGTTGTAAGCCGTATATAAAAAAAACCCCGACATGACCCGGGAAGCCCCAAAATACGATTTTTTTAAATATAATTTTTTGAACCACAAAAAAAATCTGAAAAAATCACATATATTATTGATCAAAATACCAAATTAGATGAATTTTTCAAGGTCATCTTATATTTTTATAAATGTATCAATAATTGAAATAAATTTAGGATAGATTGAAATATATAGGGTTATTCACGCTATACGGCACGGAATAGTGTGGCCAAAATACGTGGCTTTCAAAAAGTTTGACTTTTAGAATATATAGGGATCTATTATGGTTACCTTTTAAAATTAATTTCATATTATACAGGGTGTTTCAAACGCCCTAAAATATCAAAGTTGTGTTTTTTTTTAATGGAACACCCAGTATTTTAATAAAACCTTTAATAAAATTATCGGATTAAAATCAAAATCTTGGATTTTATTGCAAAAATTTTGGGTTTAAGGTTTAAAACCATGAATTCTATGATCCAAATTTGAGATTTTACATGACATTCCTAGTTAATAATCCAAATTTTTGATTTTAGGACTCAAATTCTGCGTTTAAGGGTCAAAAACTTGGATTTTATGTTCCAAATGCCTGATTTTAAATGCAATTGATCAATTGAATCCAAATATTGGATTTTGGGTCTCAAGTTCTGCGTTTAGGGACCAGAAACTTGGATTTAAAGTTTCAAATTAGAGATTTTACTTATAATTATCAAATTAAAATACAAACTTTGGATTTTTCAACACAAAGTTTGCGTTTAAAAACCATGGATTCTATGGTCCAAATTCAAGATGTTTATTGAAATTCTTGTATTAGAATCCAAATTTTTAATTTTAAGTCTCAAATTCTGCGTTTAGGGGCCAAAAACTTCGATTGAATATTTCAAATTTCGGATTTTACATATAATTATCAAATTATAATCCAAATTTATAATTTTTGGTCACAAATTATGCGTTTAAGATACAAAACCGTGGTTCAAATTGGAGAATTTTAATGAAATTCTTGGATTAGAATCCAGAATCAGTACAAAGTATTATACTCAGCAAATAGATTTTTTTTATTCGATTTTTTTTGTCTAAATTTTTGATTATTAGGCTAAAACATGATTTATTTTGGCCTAAATTTAAGTGGTCAAATTTTCGACTGTTTGGTCCGCATTTTTTATTTTTTCAGACGAATTTTTAATTTTTAAATTTTTTACCCGTATTTTCGATATTTTTGGTCAAAATATTTTATCTTTGTATTTTTGATTTTTTTTTAAATATTCTAAATATTCTTTATTTTGACCTAAATTTTCGATTTAATTGTTCTAATTTTTTATTCTTTGATCCCCATTTTTACTTTCTCCGTTACGAAGTACGAGGAAGTATTGTGATCGTGATTTTTTTTTACGGAAATATCCGTTTTGGTGTCCCTAGATGCCATTTCAACAATTTCTGGAAAAAAAAAATTGTGTCTGTGTGTGTGTGTGTGTCTGCCTGTGTGCACTGTATCTCAAAAACTAATAGAGCAATTAATATTAAACTTTGAACATAAGCTTTATTTGACAATTCGAAGAACTGAAAAGCTTTTGGTAAAATTTCGAACACCGGAAGTGGGTGTTTACCTCAACTGTTTTTTGTTTTTTGTCAATATTTTCTTAAATATGAAAAATATCACAAAAACATATTAACAAAAAGTGAAGACAACAAAGAAATGAACATCTTTTGCTTAAAAACATTTTTCATAAAATCATTGTTATTCGAGATTTTTTTATTTTTTATTTTTGTTTAATAATTATAAAACGATAATAGTTACAGCAAATTTATGTTAATAATAATTGTAGAGAATGCTAAAATGAATAACTTATAAAGAATAAGTTTTTTTCGAAATCCCTTTAGTTTTTGAGTAAACTGAGTTTTTGAATTTGAAGTATAATTTTTCCATCTTTCATAATTTTGACGTTTTAAACGTCAGTTTCATCCGAGTTTACACAACGGTCTATGTGCATTTAAAATATGATTTCAATTGAAAACAAACCATGAAAACGTAAATATAAATGGCTATGATACCATCAAGTCGGAGAAAGTAACATGATGGCCACATCACCATTTTTTATTTCTCGGGCCGAAATTTTAATTCTAGTTCCAAATTTTCGAATTGATTTTTATTAAAATATCTAAACCCTGAATTATTGATTTATAAGCGAGATTTTTTTAATTTTTTCCAGTATTTTCGAGTTTTATTTGTTGAAATTTTCGATTTTTTAGCCTGCATTTGTTATCTTCAGGGGCGAATTTTCTATGCAATGTCTAAATTTTCGACTTTCAGGCCTACATTACAAATTTGTATTATTATTTTTTTAATCTTTTGACCTAAATTTTTCTTTACTAACTTCTGGATTTTATTGTCAAAATTTTCGATTTTTTCGTCCGCATTTTTGATTTTTCGTTTAGTCTGCGTTTATTATCTTTAGGTCCGAGTTTTCGATGTTTTGTCTAAATTTTCGAATTTTTGGCCAACATTGTAGAATTTTCTTTTCTTTTATCTTTTGCCCTAAAATTTTCTTTATTTGCCTGTTAAAATTTTTCTTTCCTTGGTCCACCATTTCTATTTTTATGCCAGAATTTTAGATATTTGGTCTTAATTTTGTATCGAATATTTTAGATTTAAAGTCTGTTTTTTATCCAATATTTTAGATTTTTTAACTTGGATTATTGATTTCATTTCGTGTTTTTTTTTAATTTTTTTGCTATTATTTTCGAATTTCTGATCAGAAACTTATTTTTGGCAAATTATTTTGCTTCTACCTAAGTTTTTAATTTTTTGTCTGCGTTTTTTATTTTTAGATCAGGATTCTTGATTCTTTGGCCCATATTTTACATTTCTGTATTTTCGATTTTTTTGTTCCAATTCTTTTTATTTTTCATTATTTTGACCAAAATATTCGATTGGTTTGTAGAAATGATCGATTTTTTGTCTGCATACGCCCGAGTTTTTGATGTTTTGTCTAAATTTATTAGGCCTTATTAGGCCCTACTTTTTGGCCTATATTTTGTATTTTCGATTGTTTTGGTTTCAATTTCAGTCGACTTAAATTTTCGATTCGTTTGTTAAAAATCTTGATTTTTTGGTCTACCACTTTGATTTTTGGGTACGAATAGATTTTAGTTCTTAATTTTTTTTTCCCATATTTTAGATTTTCTTAACTTGAATTATTGAGTTTATTGTGCGATTTTTTTTTTAATTTTAATTTTTGCCTTTATTTTCGAATTTCTCGTTGGAACTTATTTTAAGGTAAAAAGAGTTATATTTGGTGCTGAAAATGGCACATGATTTTTCTTTTGCTTGTATTTTCAATTTTTTGGTCTGCATTTTTATGTTTAAACCAGGATTTTTTATTTTTTCGGCCGATATTTTAGATCTTAGGCGGTTTTGTTCCAAATTTTTGATTTTTTGTCCAAAATATTCGATCGGTCTTGGAAGATAAATGGTTCCTTGTTTCTTAAAAAAAAGAGGGAGGGTATTATATAAGTGGCTCTACCATCAACATGTTCCACGAGCCGCCACTGGTAAAGATATAAGGTATTTGATATTAAAAAAAAGAATCTAAACTCAACATAAACATACTGTTACTCTATTATTAATTTGATAAAATTTTGCTGCTCAATTGTTGATAAATATATACAAAATAATAATATTTTAGAATCCCTATATCAGTCAAAGAATTCTTCAAAGTTTTTAATCTGTGGTGACTATAACCTTCCGTCATTAAAATGGAATATACACGGACTTGTTTATGATTCAACATACTCGCCTGACCATAAAGTTGAGGCAATCGTCAGTTCATACTCTATGATTAATTGTAATCAAATTAATACTTTACCCAATGCAAGAGGGGTGTTTTTAGATCTGTTTTTCACAAATTTATTTAATGTCAATATTCATTTATCTGTCGATAACTTGTTAGCTACAAGTTGTCATCATTATGCCTACTGTTTAAATTTTCCGATTGAAATTCCCATACATAATTTAGTAACCCTTGAAAAAGTATATTTATATAATTTAGCCGACTGGTATTCTCTTAACGATTATTTTGCTTCGGTAAATTGGAACGATTTGTTGAAAAATGAAAATATTGACATAATTGTTGAACGATTTTATGAAATAATTCAAAATGGTATTGATTCTTTTATTCCATTTAAACTCATAAAAACCCATCAGTCAAAATATCCTAAATGGGTATCTAAGGAATTACGTGAACTTATTGTAAAAAAGAAAATTGCCCATAAAAAATATAAGCAAAATGGCTTTGCATCTGATTATTCTTCTTTCAAGGACCTTCGCTCAGCTTGTTCGTCATTATCAACAAATCTATATAACAATCACATTAAAACAGTTCAATCAAATATTAAAACCAACCCACGTTCGTTCTTTAAGTATGTAAGAGATCTAAAAAATGAGGACGGAATTCCTAAAGAAATGCATTTCAAAAATATAACGGCTTCCGGTGGTAAGGATATTGTTAATGCTTTCTCTAATTTCTTTTCCTCCGTTTTTGTCAAGGACGTCTCTCATACTATTTCGCACACATGCGACAACAATATGCAAATTAATGACACAATATTAAATGTTAATTTAGAGCAAGTGTTCAATTGTATAATGAGTCTGGAGGATAGCTTTTCTTCGGGTCCTGATGGGATTCCAAGTGTTTTTCTTAAAAACTGTGTATGTACTTTAAGTACTCCGATTCATGGAATATTCCTTAAATCACTATTATCAGGAAAATTTCCTTCAAAATGGAAAGATAGCTTTGTTAAACCCATTTTTAAATCTGGTCTTCGTAACATGGTTGACAATTATAGAGGTGTGTGTATTCAGTCAGTGATACCCAAAATGTTGGATAAACTCGTTGCAAACCAGTTGCTATGGATGTCTCGCCAAATAATTTCTAGTAATCAGCATGGTTTTGTACAGGGGCGATCTACTACTACAAATTTACTCGTCTACAAGCAGTTTCTGTCTAATGCTTTGGAGAACGGTTGTCAGGTGGATGCATTATACACGGACTTCTCTAAAGCATTTGACAGGGTGAATCATAAAATTTTATTATGTAAACTAAAAACTTTGGGATTCAACGATGTCACCATGTCTTGGTTAGAATCATTCCTGACAGATCGCCGACTTAGCGTCAAAATAAATAATTATGAATCTGAGTACTTTGAAGTAAGTTCAGGTGTTCCTCAAGGCTCTCATTGTGGTCCTTTACTGTTTGTTCTGTTTGTAAATGATTTACAAAATGTAATTAAGCATTCAAACTTTCTACTCTATGCCGACGACTTAAAATTATTCAAAATTGTTACTTCTCATAATGACTGCATAGAGTTGCAGAATGATTTGACCAATGTAGACAATTGGTGCCAAAGAAACTTGTTATTTTTAAATATAAACAAGTGTAACTCGATCACGTTTTACAAAGGTAGAATCGTTAACAATTCTGAATACGATATCAATGGGATGAAGTTAAATAAAGTTAGTGTTATAAAAGACTTAGGTGTGCTATTTGACCAAAGATTAAATTTTAAAAATCATATTTCCTTTGCATGTGATAAGGCAAGAAGAATGTGGGGTTTTGTGTCAATAACAACTAGAGATTTCTCCAGTGATTGTTTGAAAATTCTGTATTGTTCCCTTGTTCGCTGCCATCTTGAATATGCGTCTCCAATCTGGTCTCCTCATTTCCAAGTTGATGTACATAGAATAGAACAAGTACAAAATAAGTTTTTCCGTTCTATGGAGTGGAAGTTAGGTCAACGGCATATATTTGGATCATATTCGAACATCAAAAATCAATTACATATGCACTCGCTAAGTGATCGAAGAATCTTCGCCGATTTGTGCACACTTTATAGGCTAGCTAACGGCATAAGTGATTGCCCAGATTTACTGGCTCGGTTGGATTTTTATATATCTAGCTCCCACCGGATGCTTAGAAGGACCCCTCTATTTAGAATAAAAGCCAATAACACCAACTTTGCCCACAACAACACCATTACTAGAATGATGAGATGTGCCAACGACTACTCCCAAAACAATTGGTTCGACCTGTTTGCTGATTCTTTGCCTACATTTAGGAGGAAACTACAACGTCATAGCAGCATAACTTAATCCTTCATCCTCGGCAAAATAAAAATTAAGATTGTAATTAATTTTGATTTTATTTAAATTATTTTTATTTTTATTTAATTTGTTTATTCTGAAGAGTGTTTAATTATAATTTTATTTAAATCAATTTTAGTTTTATTTAATTTTATTGAAGTTAATTTTACTTTTATTTAATTTGTTTATTCTGAAGAGTGTTTAATTTTAATTTTATTTAAATCAGTTTTAGTTTATTTAATTTGTTTGCTCTGAAGATTGTTTTAATTTAAATTTATTTAAATCGATTTTGGTTTCATTCAATTTGTTTATTCTGGAAATTGTTTATTTTTTTTTTATATTGTATTATTATTTATTATTTTATATAATTAATTAACGATTAATTTATGATACTTTATGTAAATGGGATTACCCGTCAATAAAGTTATTATTATTATTATTATTATTAAAATATCGTAAAAAGATTAGTTATTCAAATTTTTCAATATGACGCACCAAACATTGAAAGAACATTGACTAAATAAAATTTTCCGTCACTTGATCGGTTCGGGGCGAAAAAAATGGTTAAACCTAATAAAAACATGAATACCCTAAATAACTTTTTATTTGGGTAAAAAATATATGTGAATTTTTCAGATTATTATAATAATTTTTAGTGGTTCAAAAAATAAAATCTTATTTTCCGAGGGTTTCAAGGTTATATCTTGGCAAAAATGGGATTATTTATACGAAACTGAAATAAAATTATTAATACCAATAATTTTAAATAAAATTTTAGTTATTCAAATTTTTGAAGATGACACACCAGTCCGTCACTCGATCACTTAGGGGCGAGAAGGGAACTAGGCTTGTAAATTTTATTACCTCATAATTCTATTTTAAGCAGGGACTGACCGGTTCGACCGAACTAAGCACCGACATGCGGCAGCATTCCCTCGCATTTGTATTTTCTCTGACTGTACAAAACGGAGTCAAAACTGGCGGCATCTTTTTATGAAGAGGGCATAGAAAAGTTGGTTTTCCGCTACGACAAATGTCTGCGCAATGGTGGCAACTATGTTGAAAAATAGTTAAAGAAATGCTCTTTCATGTAAAAATAAATTTTGTTTTGAAAAAAATGTTTTATGTGTTTTTTTCCATAACGGTACTTAGCTTACGGACAAGCCTCGTAATTATTAACTGGTTATCGACCAGAGGTCTTTCATCCTATTATGATATTTAATGGCTGAATCTTGAATAAGGAAAATTTATATTATTCCTAGCAATATGATATTTCAATTAGATCAGTGTATTTGCACATTACCAGAGAAAGAGGCAGAATTATAAGGAAGCTGCAGTGATCCGAAAATTAAGACACAAACGTTTTTTTTTTGTTAGCCTCTCCCTCTTTGTGGTACATGAAATATTATCTCCATATTTCACTCCCCTGTTCTCTCCGGGGTTATAAATTTCTTTCTAGTTCCTTTATTTGTAACAAATCAAACGCCCAAAGATGTGAACAAAATTCCATCATCATTACGGCCGCAATTTACACGCGCCTTTCACACACAAAATAACAATTTTTCACTGTCGCAATGAATTTGCGGTATTTATTTCGTTTATGTCGATATGAAAACTTTATATTCCATTTTTATTGGAATATTCTCATTGAGTCGCGATGGGTTTATTTTGTTATCGTTATTGATTTCTGAAGTGCTTTGCTTTCAAGATACATTTCATTTACGTGCTTTTATGAGATTTAGTCTGCGGTTCCGTCTATTTTCCAGGTTGATGGCTCCGAATTGATTCATCGTATAAATTTCCACGTGCGCGACTTTTAAATTGTTTAAGAAACATTTATTTTCTTGAATTAGGCTGAAATTTGTATAATTATTCTATGGAAATGTAATTCCATTGAATAACGGTGGAATGTTTATTATTTTATGAACTTGACATTAATACATAATTTTAATTTTTGATTGATAAACACATCCGCAACAAATTATGCATCTCATGTACTCAATGATTGTATGGTCTGTATATTGTGGCAAACGTTAAATAAAAAAAATGAATACAACCTACTGATGCTGATGGTCTGAGCATCCTCCCGGCAAGTGGAAGTCGCGAGTTCAATTCCCGTCTGCAGACATAGTTTTTTATTTAAACACACTATATTTTTTTCTACTAGTCCCAGCTCATTCACACTGACAATATTTTGTTGGAATGTAAACAAACGAAAGTAATAAAAGAACTTGGCAGAACAACGCGAATCAAATATAGAACAATTATTTCGAACTGAACACAAAAGAACAAACACTACAAAGCCAAAGATTTATCAATTTTAAATTGGTGACGTGTAAAATGACAACATACCGGGTGACCCAGCGATCTGTAAAAGCCCCATAACTTATTTGCTATTTGTGATATCGACTTCTAGTTTTCTTGAACTGGTACCCACACTTATTCTACATATTTTAAAAATATGTGTGTTTTTGTACAGGGTGTCCCAATATACATAACAGAACAAAGTTATGTTTTTTTAAATGGAACACCCTGTATTTTATACTTTATTTTCAACCCTCTTGAGAAGCTGATAAAAATAGTATAAGATAGTATGGGTCTATTATGGACGATTGGTTAGTTATGGGCAAATTTGTGGCAAAAACAAGGATACATTGAAAAAATTGAAGAAGCGCTCCTAGCAATGCTAGCGTCGTTTTTTATACACTAAAGAATTTTCCACATCATGAAGAATAATACAAATCGGCTTTGGTTCTTTTTTGTTCATACTGCTATACAGGGTGTCAACATACGCAAAATATTGGATAACTATTTTTTTTCAAATGGAACACCCTATATATCTTGCCACTAATACATGGAATTTTTAATAAGCTTTCCAATGATGTACAATTTGTATAATGAAATATTAAGGATTCTTGAGATTTATTCATAAAAACATTTTTCTTTTGTCACCTCCTGCTTATTTTTGGATTTTCAGCTAAAACTATGCATTTTCTGAAAAAATAATAAGAAACCAAAGTTGTAGAACGGAAAATTTTAGAGCGATGTAGGTCTTTCGACTTTTCCAATAATGCGTGCATTGCCCACCAGAGTGCGCAAAATCGTGAGCGTACATACATTTTAGCGTTTTTCTAAACATTTTTGTTAATTAATTGCACTATACTTTATTTTCCACGTCCTATAGCATAAAAACGGGTAATTATAGAAGTATTAAAATGACCTACATCAATTGAAAATATTCCGCTCTACAACTCTTAAAAGAAGCAATTTTTGCCCAAAATGCATAGTTTTCGCTAAAAATGCAAAAAAACATTGAAAAACGCAAAAATTGATACATACATTTTCAATTTGCAGTTTTAGGGAAAACTATGCATTTTTGGCAAAAATTGCTTCTATTAAGAGTTGTAGAGCGGAACATTTTCAACCGATATGGGCCATTTTAATTTCCCTATAATTTCCCGTTTTTCTGCCAGAGGGTGCGGAAAATAAAGTATAGTGCAATTTATTAATAAAAAAATTGAAAAGAAAACGCTAAAAGGCATATACGGCACCGATTTTGTGCGCTCTGGCGGACAATGCACGCATTATCTTAAAAGTTGAAAGACCTATATCGATCGGAAATTTTTCGCTCTACAACTTTAGTCTCTTATAATTTTTTCTGAAAATGCATAGTTTTGGCTGAAAATCCAAAAATCAGCAGAAGGCGACAAATAAGTTTTTATTGATAAATCTCAAGAATCCTTAATATTTTGTTATACAAACTGTATATCATTGAAAAGCTTATTAAAAATGCCATAGATTGGTGACAATTTATATAGGGTGTTCCATTTGAAAAAAAATAGTTATCCATTGTTTTGCGTATGTTGACACCCTGTATAGCACTATGAATAAAAGAGAACCAAAGCCGATGTGTATTATTCTCTATGATGTGGGAAATTTTCTAGTGTATAAATAATTATGCTATCTTTGCTAGGAACGCTTCTGGAATGTTTTCCATGTGTACATCTTTTTGCCAGAAATTTGCCCATAACTAACCAATCGTCCATAATAGACCCATACTATCTGATACTATTTTTATCAGCTTCTCAAGAGGGTTTAAAAAAAAGTATAAAATATAGGGTGTTCCATTTAAAAAAACATAACTTTGGTCTGTTATGTACATTGGGACACCCTGTACAAAAACATACATATTTTTAAAATATGTAGAATAAGTGTGGGTACCAGTTCAAGAAAACTAGAAGTTGATATCTCAAATAGCAATTAAGTTATGGGGCTTTTACAGGTCCCTGGGTCACCCGGTATATCAGATGCAATGATATTTTGTGAAATTTCCATTTTCAATGAATCATATTGGAGTTATAACCCTGGTTATAACCCATAAAAAAATTATTGGAATTTAAGAAGTTGATTATATTCTCAAAATATAATAATTTAGAAGTTGTATGGAATTATTTCAGAATTTTTAAACAATTTCTACTATTTTTTATTTATTTTAGAAAATGGTTAATTTTGAACACAATTAAAAAATGCACGTTTAACCAAGAACAGTTATAAGTTGTAACCCATTAAAAAATTATTGAAATTTAAAAAGTTGGTTATATTCTCAAAACAGAATAGTTTGGGAGTTGTATAGAATTATTTCAGAATTTTTAAACAATTTCTACTATTTTTTATTTATTAAAAAAAATGCTCAATTTTAAACGCAATTAAAAAATGCACGTTTAACCAAGAATAGTTATAACCCATTAAAAAATTATAGAAATTTAAGAAGTTGATTATATTCTCAAAATATAATAATTTCGGAGTTGTATGGAATTATTTCAGATTTTTTAAACAATTTGTACTATTTTTATTTATTTTAGAAAATGGGCAATTTTGAACGCAAATAAAAAATGCATGTTTAACTACGAACAGCTATAATCCATTAAAAAATTATTGGAATTTAAGAAGTTAATTATATTCTTAAAATATAATAATTTAGGAGTTGTATAAAATTATTTCAGATTTTTTAAACAATTTCCACTATTTTTTATTTATTTTAGAAAATGATCAATTTTGAACACAATTAAAAAATGCACGTTTAACCAAGAACAGTTATAAGTTATAACCCATTAAAAAATTATTGAAATTTAAAAAGTTAATTATATTCTCAAAACATAATAGTTTGGGAGTTGTATAGAATATATTTCAGAATTTTTAAACAATTTCTACTATTTGTTATTTATTAAAAAAAAATGCTCAATTTTAAACGCAATTAAAAAATGCACGTTTAACCAAGAATAGTTATAACCCATTAAAAAATTATAGAAATTTAAGAAGTTGATTATATTCTCAAAATATAATAATTTCGGAGTTGTATGGAATTATTTCAGAATTTTTAAACAATTTCTGCTATTTTTTATTTATTTTAGAAAATGGTCAATTTTGAACGCAAATAAAAAATGCATGTTTAACTACGAACAGCTATAATCCATTAAAAAATTATTGGAATTTAAGAAGTTAATTATATTCTTAAAATATAATAATTTAGGAGTTGTATAAAATTATTTCAGATTTTTTAAACAATTTCTACTATTTTTTATTTATTTTAGAAAATGATCAATTTTGAACACAATTAAAAAATGCACGTTTAACCAAGAACAGTTATAAGTTATAACCCATTAAAAAATTATTGAAATTTAAAAAGTTAATTATATTCTCAAAACATAATAGTTTGGGAGTTGTATAGAATTATTTCAGAATTTTTAAACAATTTCTACTATTTTTTATTTATTAAAAAAAAAATGCTCAATTTTAAACGCAATTTAAAAATGCACGTTTAACCAAGAATAGTTATAACCCATTAAAAAATTATAGAAATTTAAGAAGTTGATTATATTCTCAAAATATAATAATTTCGGAGTTGTATGGAATTATTTCAGAATTTTTAAACAATTTGTACTATTTTTTATTTATTTTAGAAAATGGTCAATTTTGAACGCAAATAAAAAATGCATGTTTAACTACGAACAGCTATAATCCATTAAAAAATTATTGGAATTTAAGAAGTTAATTATATTCTTAAAATATAATAATTTAGGAGTTGTATAAAATTATTTCAGATTTTTTAAACAATTTCTACTATTTTTTATTTATTTTAGAAAATGATCAATTTTGAACACAATTAAAAAATGCACGTTTAACCAAGAACAGTTATAAGTTATAACCCATTAAAAAATTATTGAAATTTAAAAAGTTAATTATATTCTCAAAAAATAATAGTTTGGGAGTTGTATAGAATTATTTCAGAATTTTTAAACAATTTCTACTATTTTTTATTTATTAAAAAAAAATGCTCAATTTTAAACGCAATTTAAAAATGCACGTTTAACCAAGAATAGTTATAACCCATTAAAAAATTATAGAAATTTAAGAAGTTGATTATATTCTCAAAATATAATAATTTCGGAGTTGTATGGAATTATTTCAGATTTTTTAAACAATTTGTACTATTTTTATTTATTTTAGAAAATGGGCAATTTTGAACGCAAATAAAAAATGCATGTTTAACTACGAACAGCTATAATCCATTAAAAAATTATTGGAATTTAAGAAGTTAATTATATTCTTAAAATATAATAATTTAGGAGTTGTATAAAATTATTTCAGATTTTTTAAACAATTTCTACTATTTTTTATTTATTTTAGAAAATGATCAATTTTGAACACAATTAAAAAAATGCACGTTTAACCAAGAACAGTTATAAGTTATAACCCATTAAAAAATTATTGAAATTTAAAAAGTTAATTATATTCTCAAAAAATAATAGTTTGGGAGTTGTATAGAATTATTTCAGAATTTTTAAACAATTTCTACTATTTTTTATTTATTAAAAAAAAATGCTCAATTTTAAACGCAATTTAAAAATGCACGTTTAACCAAGAATAGTTATAACCCATTAAAAAATTATTGAAATTTAAAAAGTTAATTATATTCTCAAAACATAATAGTTTGGGAGTTGTATAGAATTATTTCAGAATTTTTAAACAATTTCTACTATTTTTTATTTATTAAAAAAAATGCTCAATTTTAAACGCAATTAAAAAATGCACGTTTAACCAAGAATAGTTATAACCCATTAAAAAATTATAGAAATTTAAGAAGTTGATTATATTCTCAAAATATAATAATTTAGGAGTTGTATGGAATTATTTCAGAATTTTTAAACAATTTGTACTATTTTTTATTTATTTTAGAAAATGGGCAATTTTGAACGGAAATAAAAAATGCATGTTTAACTACGAACAGCTATAATCCATTAAAAAATTATTGGAATTTAAGAAGTTAATTATATTCTTAAAATATAATAATTTAGGAGTTGTATAAAATTATTTCAGATTTTTTAAACAATTTCTACTATTTTTTATTTATTTTAGAAAATGATCAATTTTGAACACAATTAAAAAATGCACGTTTAACCAAGAACAGTTAGAAGTTATAACCCATTAAAAAATTATTGAAATTTAAAAAGTTAATTATATTCTCAAAACATAATAGTTTGGGAGTTGTATAGAATTATTTCAGAATTTTTAAACAATTTCTACTATTTTTTATTTATTAAAAAAAATGCTCAATTTTAAACGCAATTAAAAAATGCACGTTTAACCAAGAATAGTTATAACCCATTAAAAAATTATAAAAATTTAAGAAGTTGATTATATTCTCAAAATATAATAATTTAGGAGTTGTATGGAATTATTTCAGATTTTTTAAACAATTTGTACTATTTTTATTTATTTTAGAAAATGGGCAATTTTGAACGCAAATAAAAAATGCATGTTTAACTACGAACAGCTATAATCCATTAAAAAATTATTGGAATTTAAGAAGTTAATTATATTCTTAAAATATAATAATTTAGGAGTTGTATAAAATTATTTCAGATTTTTTAAACAATTTCCACTATTTTTTATTTATTTTAGAAAATGATCAATTTTGAACACAATTAAAAAATGCACGTTTAACCAAGAACAGTTATAAGTTATAACCCATTAAAAAATTATTGAAATTTAAAAAGTTAATTATATTCTCAAAACATAATAGTTTGGGAGTTGTATAGAATATATTTCAGAATTTTTAAACAATTTCTACTATTTTTTATTTATTAAAAAAAAATGCTCAATTTTAAACGCAATTAAAAAATGCACGTTTAACCAAGAATAGTTAAAACCCATTAAAAAATTATAGAAATTTAAGAAGTTGATTATATTCTCAAAATATAATAATTTCGGAGTTGTATGGAATTATTTCAGAATTTTTAAACAATTTCTACTATTTTTTATTTATTTTAGAAAATGGTCAATTTTGAACGCAAATAAAAAATGCATGTTTAACTACGAACAGCTATAATCCATTAAAAAATTATTGGAATTTAAGAAGTTAATTATATTCTTAAAATATAATAATTTAGGAGTTGTATAAAATTATTTCAGATTTTTTAAACAATTTCTACTATTTTTTATTTATTTTAGAAAATGATCAATTTTGAACACAATTAAAAAATGCACGTTTAACCAAGAACAGTTATAAGTTATAACCCATTAAAAAATTATTGAAATTTAAAAAGTTAATTATATTCTCAAAACATAATAGTTTGGGAGTTGTATAGAATATATTTCAGAATTTTTAAACAATTTCTACTATTTTTTATTTATTAAAAAAAAATGCTCAATTTTAAACGCAATTAAAAAATGCACGTTTAACCAAGAATAGTTATAACCCATTAAAAAATTATAGAAATTTAAGAAGTTGATTATATTCTCAAAATATAATAATTTCGGAGTTGTATGGAATTATTTCAGAATTTTTAAACAATTTCTACTATTTTTTATTTATTTTAGAAAATGGTCAATTTTGAACGCAAATAAAAAATGCATGTTTAACTACGAACAGCTATAATCCATTAAAAAATTATTGGAATTTAAGAAGTTAATTATATTCTTAAAATATAATAATTTAGGAGTTGTATAAAATTATTTCAGATTTTTTAAACAATTTCTACTATTTTTTATTTATTTTAGAAAATGATCAATTTTGAACACAATTAAAAAATGCACGTTTAACCAAGAACAGTTATAAGTTATAACCCATTAAAAAATTATTGAAATTTAAAAAGTTGATTATATTCTCAAAACATAAAAGTTTGGGAGTTGTATAGAATTATTTCAGAATTTTTAAACAATTTCTACTATTTTTTATTTATTTAAAAAAAATGCTCAATTTTAAAGGCAATTAAAAATTGCACGTTTAATCAAGAATAGTTATAACCCATTAAAAAATTATAGAAATTTAAGAAGTTGATTATATTCTCAAAATATAATAATTTAGAAGTTGTATGGAATTATTTCAGAATTTTTAAACAATTTGTACTATTTTTTATTTATTTTAGAAAATGGTTAATTTTGAACGCAATTAAAAAATGCATGTTTAACTACGAACAGCTATAATCCATTAAAAAATTATTGGAATTTAAGAAGTTAATTATATTCTTAAAATATAATAATTTAGGAGTTGTATAAAATTATTTCAGATTTTATAAATAATTTCTACTATTTTTAATTTATTTTCGAAAATGTTCAATTTTGAACACAATTAAAAAATGCACGTTTAACCAAGAACAGTTATAAGTTATAACCCATTAAAAAATTATTGAAATTTAAAAAGTTGATTATATTTTTAAAACATAATAGTTTGGGAGTTGGATAGAATTATTTCAGAATTTTTAAACAATTTCTATTATTTTTTATTTATTTTATAAAATGGTCAATTTTGAACGCAATTAAAAAATACATGTTTAACTACGAACAGCTATAATCCATTAAAAAACAATTGGAATTTAAGAAGTTGATTATATTCTCAAAACATGATAGTTTGGGAGTTGTATAGAATTATTTCAGAATTTTTAAACAATTTATACTATTTTTTATTTATTTTATAAAATGCTCAGTTTTAAACGCAATTAAAAAATGCACGTTTAACCAAGAATAGTTATAACCCATTAAAAAATTATTGAAATTTAAGAAGTTGATTATATTCTCAAAATATAATTTAGAAGTTGTATCGAATTATTTCAGAATTTTTAAACAATTTCTACTATTTTTTATTTATTTTAGAAAATGCTCAATTTTTAACGCAATTAAAAATGTATATTTAACAACGAACAGTTATAACCAGTGGTGGCTCGTGAAACATGTTGTTGGTAGAGCCACCTAAACAATATACCCCACCCCCTCCATTTTTGAAAGAAAGAACGATTTATCTGCATAGACCAAAGAAGAATTAATTTAAAATTCTTGCTGAGCTTGAAACTACAGGTAGTAGTGGCTCTATATAACGAGCTGTCCCTGATCATGATTCATGTGTTGAAAGTATTAACTAATATTTTTCAATAAAATGTTTCGCATAAGAACACGCAATTACGTTCGAAATATGAAAAGATGTAATCGCAATATGTTTGTTAAGCGGAGATTTTAAGATTAGTTGTCGATCGACGGCAAACAACGTGCAGATATTAATCGAAGTTTATATCCCTGTCAATATTTGGTCTCAATCTGTTCGAATATTAGATAATTAAATTAAATATTTCACAATGTCTGAGAAAAAAAAACATCTTAAACTGAAATTCTTCTCTCATTCTCTCATCATGTGGCTATGATGTAGTAATTTTTTACCCATGAAACGTTGGCTATAAATTTCCGACCACGGTTTCCCGGCGCATTCACCAGTACCCAACATATTTTCAAACTCAATCAAATGTTAATTAATCTTCTTTTTGGCCCTAAGTACATAATATTTTATTGCAAAAAAAAAAAAAAAGTTAGTGTTTGACCTCATTTAGAAATGATTTTAATGGCCACACATGTTTTTCATATTAAACAATAATTAAAAGACCGTTTTTCTTCCATTTTCTTTAAATATTTGTTTCCTGAAATGCGTAACATTCGAATACTTGGCCAATTTAAAAAAATAAAAAGTTTGTGTTTGAGAGCATTTAGAAATGATTTTGAGGGCCACAAATGTCCTTTATACTCCTGTTAAAACTATTAAATAACAATCAGACGACCGTTTTTCTTCCATTTTGTTGAAATATTTTTTTGCTAAAGTGCATAACAATCGAAGACATTGTCAACTTAGAAATAAAAAGTTAGTGTTTGACTTCATTTACTAATGATTTTGAGGGCCACAAATTTTCTTCAGAGTCCCGTTAAAAATATTAAATAACAATTAGTCGATTGTATTTCTTCCATTTTGTTTAAATATTTTTTCCTGAGTGCATAATATTAGAAGACGTGGTAAATTAAAAAATCGAAAGTAATTGTTTAGCCTTATTTAGAAATAATTTTGTTAGCCACAAATTTTCTTCATAGTCTTATGAATAATATTAAACAATAATTGGATGACTTTTCTTCTTTTTTTTTGTTTAAATAATTTTTTAAATGTATAACATTTGAAGACATCGTCAACTTAAAAAAAATAAGAAGTTATTGTTTGACCTCATTTTGAAGGCCATAAACGTTCTTCATAGTCCTGTTAAAAATATTAAATAACAATTAGACGAACGTATTTATTCCATTTTCTTTCAATATTTTTTTTCTTGAAATGCATAATATTCGAAGACATGGTAAATAAAAAAAATCGAAAGTAATTGTTTGGCCTCATTTAGATATGATTTTGTTGGTCACCAATTTACTTCATAGACTTATGAATAATATTGAACAATAATTGGAGGACCTTTTTCTTCTATTTTGTTCAAATATATTTTTCCTGAAATGCATAATATTCGAAGACATGGCAATTAAAAAAAAATCGAAAGTAATTGTTTGGCCTCATTTTGAAATGATTTTGTTGGCCACAAATTTACTTCATAGTCTTGTGAATCATATTAAACAATAATTGGAGGACCCTTTTTTTCCATTTTGTTCAAATATTTTTTTTCCTGAAATGCATAACATTCGAAGAAATTGTCAACTTAAAAAAATATTTATAAATTATTTTAATGACTGTAAATGTTCTCCATAGTCTTATGAATAACATTAAATGACAGTTTTCTTCCATTTTGTTTAAATTTTTTTTTTCCTGAAATGCTTCACTTAAGACATGGCCAACTTAAAAAAATAGTATTCGACCACATTTACAAATGATTTTGAGGGCCACAAATGTCCTTCATAGTCCTGTTAAAAATATTAAATAACAATTAGACGAACGTATTTCTTCCATTTTGTTTAAATATTTCTTTCCTGAAATGCATAATATTCGAAGACATGGTAAATTTAAAAAAATCGAAAGTAATTGTTTGGCCTCATTTAGAAACGATGTTGTTGGCCACCAATTTACTTCATAGTCTTATGAATAATATTAAACAATAACTGGAATACCTTTTTCTTCCATTTTATTCAAATAATTTTTTTCATGAAATGCGTAACATTCGAAGAAATTGTCAACTTAAAAAAATAAAAAGCTAGTGATTGACCTCATTTATAAATTATTTTGATGACCGTAAATGTTCTCCATAGTCTTATGAATAATATTAAACAATAATTAAACGACATTTTGTTGAAATATTTTTTTTCCCTGAAATGCTTAACTTAAGACATGGCCAACTTAAAAAAAATAAAAAGTTAGTATTTGATCTCATTTATAAATGATTCTGAGGGCCAGAATTTGTTTTCACAGTTCCTTTAAAAATATTAAACAATAATTAAAAGACAGTTTTTCTTCCATTTTGTTTCAATTTTTTTTCTTGAAATGCATAACATTCGAAGACATTGTCAACTTAAAAAATAAAAAGTTAGTGTTTGACCTCATTTACAAATGATTTTCAGGGCCAGAATTTTTTTCACAGTTTCATTAAAAATATTAAACAAGAATTAAAAGACAAATTTTCTTCCATTTTGTTTAAATATATTTTTCCCGAAATACATAATATTCGAGAACATGGTAAATTGAAAAATCAAAAGTAATTGTTTTGTCTCATTTAGAAATGATTTTGTTGGCCACAAATTTTCTTTATAGTCTTATGAATGATAACAATAATTGGAAACCGATTTCGTTTAAATATTTTTTTCCTGAAATGCATAATATAATAATCGAAGACTTAAAAAAAACAAAGGTTAGTGTTTGATCTCATTAAGTCATGATTTTGATGGCCACGAATGTTCTTTCGTCGTTTTAATAACAATATTAAACAATTATTGGAGGACCACTTTTCTTCCATTTTCTTAAAAAAAAAAATTCTCAGGAAATAACATTCGAAAACATGGTCAAAGTAAAGAAAACTAAAAGTTACCGTTTGACCTCATTTAGAAATTATTTTTGATTGCAATGTTCTTCATAGTTCTACTAACAATACTAAACAACAATGAGAGGACCGTTTTTACTTTTGATTCTTTTAAATTAAAATTAATTTAAATGTTTTCGAATATTATGCATTTCGGAAAAAAAAAAATTAACCAAAATAGAAGAAAAACGGTCCTGTAATTGTTATTTCATATTGTTAATAATATGACGATAAAGAAAATTTGTGGCCATTAAAATTATTTCTAAATTAGGTCAAACGATTAGTTGTGATATTTTCAAATTTACCATGTCTTTCAGGATTAAAAAAATGGAAGAAAAACAGTCGTTTAGTTATTCTTTAATATTGTTAATAAGAAGAAGAACATTTGTTGCCATCAAAATAATTTCTTAACGAGGTCAAACACTTACTTTTGATTTTTTTCAATTTACCATGTTTTCGAATATTATGCATTTCGGGAAAAAAATATTTAAACAAAAAATTGTTGTTTAGTATCGTTTATAAGAACATTTGTGGCAATTAAAATAATTTTCTAAAACACTAACTTTTGATTTTCTTAAGTTGACCATGTGTTCGGATAGTCGTTTCAGAAAAAAAATAAGGGATAAATGGAAAATTACTTATTCTCTGGTTAGGGCCAGAAAGAAAATTAATTTACATATTATTGAGATCGGTAATACTTTGGGTGATAGCGGAGGCGCCGGAAAACAGTGTCTGTAAATTCGTGGCAGTATTTTATAGATATTACTTCTACCAAATAAAAACTCAGTTTAGTTTTCAAATGTTTAAATGAGGTTTTTCTGAAAACCATTCAAAAAACGCGAAAATTGATACATACATTTTCAAGTTGCATTTTTAACGAAAACTATGCATTTTGGGCAAAAATTATTTCTATTAAGAGTTGTAGAGCGGAACATTTTCAATCGATATAGGTCATTTGAATTTCCCTATAATTTTCCATTTTCACGCTAGAGGGCGCGGAAAATAAAGTATTGTGCAATTTATTAATAAAAAAATTGAAAAAATAAAACACTAAAATGCATATACAGTCACGATTCTGCGCGCTCTGATGGACAATGCACGCATTATTTGAAAATTCGGAAGGCATATCGATCGGAAATTTTCCGCTCTTTGGTGTTTGGTCTCTTATAATTTTTCCAGATAATGCATAGTTTTGGCTGAAAATTTAAAAAAGCAGCAGAAGGTGACAAAAGAAAGATGTTTTTTATGGATAAATCTCAATAGTCCTTAATATTTCATTATTCAAACTGTATATCATTTGAAAGCCATTGGTGTGAACACACATAGAGCGTTCCATTAAAAAAAAATAGTTCCATTCATCGTTTTGCGTACGTTGACTTCCTGTGAATGAACAAAAAAAAAACAAAGCCAATGTTTATTATTCTTCATGATGTGAAAATTAAAAATTGACGCCGTCTTTGCTAGGAACGCTTCTGCAATTTTTTCAATGTGCACACGTTTTTACCACAAATTTGCTTATAATTATTTATATATACTGAAAGAAAAAAAAATGAAACCCTTGAAATTCATGAAATTGCGACCATTTTCAAACCGCCATAGCTCGGCGTATTTTCAATCGATTTTGATGAATCTTTGAGGGCGAAAAACTTTGAAGTGTCTTCTTTAAAGTCATGCATGCGAAATTAAGCGTAACCCTTTCCGCCCCCCTCTAGCGCTCCTGCGAAAAAAAAGTTTTTTTCTGGAAACCATGTCCAACTTTGACGATGTCTACAGAGTTAAAAACTTTTTGTCGACTCAATCCATCATAAAGGCATTACAATTTGATCAATTCCCTTTGCAGGACTTAAAGACCGAAGTTCCTACGACGATTTTGCACCAAGTTATGGGTGTTTGAAAGAAAGTGCATTTTGAGGGTTTTCGCACGTAACTCAGTGACTTTTCAATCAAATTTGATGATTCTTTCGGGAAAAAATCCCATTTTGCTTCTCCTTTAAGGGAGTAAA
The DNA here is from genome assembly GCA_910593695.2 of Ocypus olens. Taxonomy (NCBI): domain Eukaryota; kingdom Metazoa; phylum Arthropoda; class Insecta; order Coleoptera; family Staphylinidae; genus Ocypus; species Ocypus olens. The sequence continues at coordinate 8,386,486 of OU343053.1, read as the reverse complement.
TTCAGATTGGAATGATCCCTTTTCGATCCCTTCAAATCCTGATCAAAAAAACACGTGTTTGGGAAAAAACGCCCAACTTTGGCAACGTGTACAGTTGCAAAAAATGTGTCGATTCGATCCAAGAAAAGGGCATTGAAATGTGTTCAATTACCTGCGCAGGACTCAAATAACGAATTTTGTGGTTTTTTGTTTTTCGACGAAATTGTTTTCGTTTTCACGAATGAAATTTTATTTGCATGATCTTTGAGGTATGCACGAAAATTAATTGTTTGCGCAAAATCACGAATATCTCATTTTGTACCTTAGAACTCCATTAACAAAAAACTTTATTTTAGGTCAAAAAAGGCTTACTTTAACGATCTCTGTAGGGTCGGAAAAAATGTGAGCCTAACTCACCACCATTCGTCCATTCGTCCACTAAAAAACAAACAAATTACTCTGACGGAAAAAACAGACTAGAGATTTGTAAACATTTAGGTAATTTCAAATGGCCATAACTCAGCTTCTATTCAACCGATTTCGACGATCTTTTGAGAAATAAAAATCAAAATGTGTCCTCTTCGAGAAGATTTATCCCCCACTCAAAGAGAGGGCTCTACGCCGTTCCAAACGAAAAAATAAAAAGACCACAAAATGCACTTTTTTTTAAACACCCATAACTTTGTGCCAAATTGCAGTAGTAACTACGTTTTTGAGTCCTGCAGAAGTAATTGAACACATTTCAATGCCCTTTTGGTGGATCGAGTCGACACATTTTATCCAACTCGGTACACGTTGCCAAAGTTGGACGTTTTTCTGCCCGAAAACGTGTTTTTTGTTCGGGGTTTGAAGGGTTAGAAAAGGGATCATTCCAATCTGAGTTTACTCCCTTAAAGTAGGGCCAACATGAGATTTTTTTCCAGAAAGAATCATCAAATTGGTTGAAAAGTCGCTGATTTATGTGCGAAAAACCTCGAAATGCACTTTTTTTCAAACACCCATAACTTCGTGCCCAATTGTCGTAGGAACTTCGTTCTTCGAGTTCTGCATAGGGAATTGATCAGATTTTAATGCCTTTATGGTGGATCGAGTCGACAAAATGTTTCCAACTCCATAGACATCAAAGTTGGAGATAGTTTCCTGAAAAAAACATTTTTTTTCAAAAGGGTGCTAGAGAGGGGCTGAAGGGGTTACGTTTAAGTTCGTATGCATGACTTTAAAGAAGACACTTCAAAGTTCTTCGCCCTCAAAGACTCATCAAAATCGATTGAAAATACTTCACGAATATTTCACGAATTTCAAGTGTTTCATTTTTTTTCCACCAGTGTAGTTCCAAAATTTAGGAGGGTCTTTCTTCATGTTATTTTCCACACAGTGTTCAAAAACATTTTTTCTAAGAAGTCTTAAGCTTTCTTCTTGCATCTTCATAATTATTTTTATTTATACTGTTCTTGTTGCGCAAGAATTAGGATCGCAATTTTCCTTTTATTTTTACCTTACAGTGAACTATCAAACCAGGGTGGAAAGTTATTGTTCATATTTGATAATCTGTATTTAGGCACATTTTTATTTAAAATACCGTATAACTGTGTGTACAAAAAGTCACAAGCTTCATCAACGTTTTTAAGTTTGTATTAATCATTCCAGTCAATGTTTGAAAAATCATTGTAAAAATTGACAAAATTCTTCTAAAATTGTATTTCAATTTATCAGATGCTGAAAATTTTGAGCTTTCTGAAATGTTTCATTCGGCTGAGAAATTTAATGCGGGATAATGAGTGTCCTCTGGCACAAGCGGTTCGCAGTCCTATTGAAGTTGATATTTAAATCCAATCGATAAATTCTATCAAGTTCATTTGGAATATTATTAATTTGTACTAAGCCATGATAATCCAAAAAAATGTTGATGGTTGTTGTAAAACTTGATGATGTATTGGCACTCAGAAATATTAAAATCATCCAAAAGTAGTACGTTGTCGTAGTACAAAGAATCGGAGACTTCAAAATGTAAACTTAAAATTTCAAGGCTGTGTTTAGGAATACAAACACATATCATCAAGATTTTTATAGACTTTATAATTAATTCGACTGCAATTGTTTCTAACTGTGCTGGCATGTTTGGCAGAATTACCTCAGCAGAAGCAAATGCATTTCTTACTGCAAGTAACACACCACTGTAATTTTTCGGAAATAGTTCAGAATTGAGAACGCCTTGGTTCAACCAAGTTTCTGAAAGGTATATTAAATCATGATTAGACGAGATTACGTTATTATATAATTGGATTGTTTTGGTGTTTAATCCTCTGACATTTTGATAAAAAAATATTTAACTTATCATCACTATTCTGCAGGGCAACTATTGGTTTTTTTGTGCAGTAACACCGCGAGATACAATTTTTGGTTGATTATTAACATACCGGATAAATAAATTAGGATCATTACGAGATTTTAGATCATTTATATTCAGTTCTTTGAGAAAATGGTTCTATCAGTTTGAATTTTAATAGATCCAGAGAGATTTTTTATTCTTTAAAATTCACCAATCATCACGATGAGAGAGTATAATTTTGATTGGTCTTATGTAGCCACCAATTTTACCTTAGCGGAAACACCGATTGATAGCCAAAGAAGTTATTACAGGTTTTAATAGAGGCTTGATGGATGTTTCATCATGACATCTACGATCTTCTGGATTAGCACCTTGGCATTCAGGTATATTATAAAAATAATATTCTTTCTGTCCTCTAGCTCGCGAACAAGTGAAACTTTAGGAGTTGAACACGTTTGAGGCATAAATTTTAATTTAGTCGAACAGATAAATCCTTCACCGATTCCTTAAGTTATAGATTTTCTGAACGCAAAACCTCAAAATTATTTAAAATGTTACGAAATTCCGCTAATTCTTGTCTCTGACTTTTCACACTCACAACTAATGACGACACTGATATTTGTAAATCCTTTATGGTTGATGACAATTCAACTAACATTTTTTGGCTATCAGATTTCTCTACTTTACAACTGCCACATACAAATTCATCGACGTTCTTAAAAATACCACTAGAATTCGCCCCGCAACTAGTGTGATAAATTACATTGCAATAGATACAGACGACACCAGCTGAACCTACCGCTCTTTTACATTTTTTGCGATTGGGTTTATCATCCATGATAATATTTTAATAATTACTAAATAAAATAGAAACATCTTACTTATTGCAGAGAATATTAAATAAATTCAAAAAAACGAAATATAGCCTGAATATATAAATAATCAACCTGTTCGTAACTCTGCAAGCAAAATTAAGTCTTACTAAGACTATAAACAAATAACTTATTGAAACAACTACTTCCCTGGCTGATGCCACGCCGGATATTGAATGATACAAAAGAAATTTGCGTTTTTCGTTTTTTTGAATTTATTTAATACTCTCTGCAATAAGTAAGATGTTTCTATTTTATTTATTATTTAAATCGAGTATTCGGTTTTCCAACTGAAAACAAGATCATTTATTTCTTCACATCTGTACTTTCACTAATCACCTAAATTCAGGTATAAAATCAGTCCAACCCTTCTATAATCTACTCATTTGTTTACGACTCCTTCACGGTCACGGTCACCTTCACGTAAGTGTATTTTATTCTTTAACATTCAATTTAAATGCGAAGCTGCACTGATGAGAGATAAATCTCGAAACGCGTCTGCAGATGGCTATTTACTTAATTTTTACATACTTTTGGGTTCAGTTTTATAATTTAAAGTTTTCAAATTCAATTTAGTTTCATTTTTCAAGTTAGTCCTGTGGGTAGAAATAAGGGATCTTAAACCAATGTTATTTCACTAGTAGTACTAGTAATAACATGCAAATTTCTTTTGTATCATTCAATATCCGGCGTGGCATCAGCCAGGGAAGTAGTTGTTTCAATAAGTTATTTGTTTATAGTCTTAGTAAGACTTAATTTTGCTTGCAGAGTTACGAACAGGTTGATTATTTATATATTCAGGCTATATTTGGTTTTTTTGAATTTAATTACTAAATAGTCTCGGATATTAATAGTAGAGAAGATAAACAGAAAAGTTACAAGGACATATACACCCAGGGGCCAAATCAATGTCAATGGTTTGTAAAGTCTTATGGGGGAAGCAAACTGCTATCACGTCGCGTGAGTTCACGTGATATTACGCAACCTCACGTCACGGGAGAAAAATGCGCGGTGTTGTTTAGCATGTTTGTTGTACGTACCAGATCTTATATGTGATAACACGATTTTGTTTCGTGTCGTGACTATATCTATTTGACAAAAGTGATACCACTTTTCTCACTTCTGCATTGTTCGGGCTAGGTTGTTTTAAAAATAGACGAGTTGTTAGTTGAAAAAGTGAGAGAACACGAAGTAATCTACAACATAAAGAATGTATAGCATATTTTAATAAAGGCCCTTATCAATGCGGGAGCGTGGAGCCCTAAACCACTGTATAGTTCAAACACCTCTGAAACCGGCCGTGCAATAATGTTGCAATGTTATCGTGTAATTTACGTGAAATCCATTTTGTGCCGTGTATCGTTAAACTATAAGGATACATACTAGATTAAATCGATTAATCCTTGAATGTGACCACTATATAGTCTAATCCAATTAAACAGAAATGTAACGATGATATACCTTTAGTGCAAGCAACAAATAAGTTAATTATGGTTTGATCCCAGCAGAATGCACGCTATTAATTGCATCTAATCTTACGGATGATATTACGGCTTTAGACAATTGCATCCAATCCGGGCCGTTAATTTAACATCAACATCTTAGTTGCTCGAAGCAACACCGGCCCAATTCTCCTCTTCGTCTAATGTTAACATGTATAAAGCGACATCCCAACATCCTCAAGACTCAGTGCCTCTTTGTGTCCCCGTAATCTGCCAGTTAAGCCACCACTGGCAATTTACTCTGCCTTCTCCGTACGTAAACCCGAGTTAATGGGGGTACAACATTGCAACATATGTTAATACCGGGGAACCAATTGTGTTTTATCGTAATTGTATTTAATTGTCGACGCAATTCAATTTCATGCCCTGATTTTATATGAATTAATTTTGCGCCTCGCCTTTGTCCTGGATGGAATGAACGAACGTAACTGGAGTTTATTCGATTAGCGACTGCATTTATTTCACTTTCTAGTGACGAGTAATGTAAATTGTTTAAATTGTGTTTAATTTCAATTTAATTTATTTTATCTTACGAAAGTTTACTAAAAACGGGTTACAATAATAAATAAATGCGTTCAATATTGAAACTTCAGTTATTTGATTTTTTGTTAATTTATTTTTTTACGTCGTTAAATGGCATCAATTTATAATTATTTATTGAAATTACAGATACAATTTAGAACATATTTACCAATCAAAAATTCGTAGTAGAAAACATTTATTGCATTTAAATTTAAAATGTAATTTAAATATAGTTTAACCAATGCCACAATTAGAATTATTAGGAAAAATATCACAATGTTTGTACGTTGATATACTTTGATCAATGGATCTTTGCGTGAGTTATGATCGGGTGACCGATAAATTTGTTTTTAAAAAGATTTTATTGATTAGAAACAAACTATTACAAATTACTACTTGGTCATTAATTAATGTTTGATTATTTAATTGTTGCGTCGCGTGGTAATAGTACGCAGTCGGCTGCCGATTTTAAGACTGAGGATCCCCTCCGCGCACGCTGCTTAAGTAGGTCAGCCATTGTTGTTGAGTTCAGCAATTTTGGGTACTATAACTCCTCCGGCCCAAGAGCGAAACATATACTGGGGATGACTTCACGGAATCTAGGATTGGTTCGTGGAAGTATTTCCATCGTCCTTCTGGTCGCCTGAAGACTTCGAAGGTCTGAGTCTGGTAGTTCTGCGTATCTTAAAGTAAATATGATTAAAATAGAAAATATTGTTATATATAATAATAACATCCAAATTGATAAGGGCTGATCTTGAAGTTTGGTATTCTTCATTCGTCTTGGAGTTGCACCATGTTATGCCGTATTTGGCCGAAATTGCCTTCATGGATTTGATTGATTCTGTTAACTTCTAATTTCCACTTCGTAGGTTTAGAAAGGTTTAATGAGAAGTCCAGTTGGGGAATTGCCTGTATTTTCACCATATCTTCTTCTTCATGACTACTTAGGGTAATGTAGGGTAGTTTGATGGAACAGGCTGGTGTTAGATGAATCACATAGGTGCCGTCGATGAAGTCTAGTTCTTCATTCTTGAGGCAGCTCTTTGTAATCTTCTGTGGCGAAGGAGTTGCGATCAGCCATTGATTTTCCGTGATCTTATTGATCCATAGCGTCGTCAGTTTTTTTTTCAGCTTTGGTGATCCTAGCACTCATGATGGATTGACAAAAATATCTGATCGTATCAAGTTGTGTACACGCAGATGATAAAGTTTATACTATTTATTGCCAAGTAGGTATGGTCAGGAATAATAAAATGATAGTTTTTGTATTTGTCGGTAATTGGTAATGGGGAAATTTTATAATAGGAAAATGGTTTGATTTCTATTAAAGGGAAAATAAAGACAAGGTCGTTTTGTTTAACATATGCCTTAACAGAATACCTGTTCCAGTAAGTTTCATTCCTTGGAACTATTATCAATCAAAAGTTTTTCTTCCTTTAGAAATGGCTGTAGTTGTTTTAACTCGTAAATCAGCGTTTCTGGTTTTATAATTGCGGGATGGTATACATTTAATTTTGTGAAAGTAATTGCATTCGTTAGTGTAGTCAAGATAGCGATGACGTTGTCCATCATAAAGGCAATTTGATTAAAGTTGGCGTATGTCTTGATTTGCTACTTCTTGTAGCTGGTAGAACGTAGCATTTTGTATATGTTGATTGATTTGCACCATTCTAGAAGACAAGTACAACTGGTTGCTTTAAGTTATTAATGGTCGTTAAATTCGGTGATTGACTTTATTGAGAGAGAAATTTGCTATTTCTATTATTTTTATTTTTTTTTACTTCTGCATCGCCTAATTTTATTGGTAGGAGACCAGTGGATCCGGTTATCTGTTTTATTGTAACGTCGCTGATGACGAAACGGATACAGCATCCGAAGAATGCTTTAATCGTCGGATGTGGAATTTTCTTTAACCTGTTTTTATTTTAACATTGACTCCAAAATGAATCTTTATTTGATATCATTCTAGAAGTCGTTTGATGATATCATTTTTGAATTCCTTTCCGCTATATATTTCTATTGGTGTTCCATAAAATTGGAAATATTCTTATAGTGCGTCCATTACGTCTGTGACGTTAGTTGCTGTCAAAGGAATTGTTTGTCCTAATCGAGAAAAGGCGTCGATGATCGTCAAAAACTTAACTCCACCAATTGTAAAATTGTCGATGAACAATTTTTTAAATGGTTTGCCTGGCGTTTCTGTCAATTGCAGTTGTGGTCTGCGCGGATGTCTGTCATATTTAGTTTTATTACACACTTAACATCCTTTAATGAAGTTTGCAATTGTATTCTTCATGTTTTTCTTCTTAAGTAGGCTAGAGTTTCCTCAATGCCTCTATGCATTGTTTTTCCTGCGTGGTGTAACCCTATTAACTCTAATTGATCATCTTCCTTTTCAATGACTTGAACTCTTTTCGTACATCGAATGAGTTTTGGCCCATTGTCATTAAAACTCTTAATGGATTTTGACTTTTTTGACCTATAGTTTAAATTTTTGACCTGCAGTTTCATTTTTTTTTGTATAAATTTCTGATCTTTTGAACTCATTTTTCTTCATTTTGTTCTAAATTTTCGATTTTATTATTAAAATTTTCGATTTTTTGGTCGACATTTTTGATTTCTAGACCCAAATTTTTGATTATTTTGCCCTGTATATCAACCTGAATTATTCTTTTTTATGTGCGATTTTTTGCCAGTATTTTCGAGTTTTTGATTTTTTGTCCTTTTTTGAAAATATTGTCACGTTTCTGGTTGGCAATTTATTTTGAGCTAGAATTATTTTTGGGACTGAAAATGCCAAATTATTTTTCTTCTGCTTGATTTTTCAATTTTTTGGTCTGCATATTTTAATTTTTTAGACTAGGATTTTTTTTGCTTATATTTTAGATGTTTGGTCTGCATGTTTGATTTCTTTGTTGTAATTTTTAGAGTTTTTGGCCAAAATATTTTGATTTTGCTCAATTTTTTTGTTGAAATTTTCGGTTTTTAAGTCACATTTTTAATTTTTAGATTTTTTTAGTTTCTTTTATCTTAATTATTAATTTTTAACGAGCGAATTTTTGATTGGTCTACACTTTAAATTTTTAACATGAATTGTTGATTTTTGTTTTGTTTTGAGGGTATTTTTGAGTTTTTTTGTAGTAAGTTTTTGATTGTTGCCCTTAATTTTAATTTTTTTAACCTTTTGATTAATTTGAACAAATGATTTTTCTTTTGCTTGATTTTTCAATTTTTTGGTCTGCATATTTTTATTTTTTAAAATAGGATTTTTTTTACTTTCTCCGTTACGAAGTACGAGAAAGTATTGTGATCGTGATTTTTTTTTCAAAAATTTTTTTTACGGAAATATCCGTTTTGGGGTCCCTAGATGCCATTTCAACAATTTCTGGAAAATTTTTTTTTGTGTCTGTGTGTGTGTGTGTGTGTGTGTGTGTGTGTCTGTGTGTGTGTGTGTGTGTGTGTGTGTGTGTGTGTGTCTGTCTGTGTGCGCTGTATCTCAAAAACCAATAGAGCAATTGATATGAAACTTTGAACATAAGTCTTATTTGATAATCCGAAGAACTGAAAAGCTTTTGGTAAAATTTCGTACACCGGAAGTGGGTGTTTACCTTAACTGTTTTTTGTTTTTTGCCAATATTTTCTTAAATATAAAAAATATCACAAAAACATCTAAACAAACATCGAAGAAGTGAATAGCTTTTGCTTGAAAATATTTTTCATAAAATCATTGCCATTCGAGAAAAAAAATTTATGATTTTTTTTAAATTTTTGGTTTATAATTATGAAACGATAATAGTTACAGCAATTTTATATGAATAATAATTGTAGAGAATGCCAAAATGAACAACTTCTAAAGAATAAGTTTTTTTCGAAATCTCTTTAGTTTTCGAGTAAACCTAGTTTTTGAATTTGAAGTATAATTTTTCCATCTTTCATAATTTTGACGTTTTAAACGTCAGTTTCATCCGAGTTTACACAACGCTCGATGTACATTTAAAATATGATTTCAATTAAAAATAAACCCATGAAAACGTAAATATAAAGTCGGAGAAAGTAACATGATGGCCACATCACCATTTTTTGCTAATATTTTAGATGTTTCGTCTGCATGTTTGATTTCTTTGTTGTAATTTTTAGAGTTTTTGGCCAAAATATTTTGATTTTGCTCAATTTTTTTGTTGAAATTTTCGGTTTTTAAGTCACATTTTCCATTTTTCATTTTAAAATTTTTTTATTTTTATTTGTGTTAATTATTAATTTTAACAAGCGAATTTTTGATTGGTCTACACTTTAAATTTTTAACATGAATTGTTGATTTTGTTTTTGTTTTGAGGGTATTTTCGAGTTTTTTTGTAGTAAGTTTTTGATTGTTGCCCTTCATTTTTAATTTTTTTAACCTTTTGATTAATTTTTTTAATTACGTTCAAGTTCAGAGTTTTGGCAATTTATTTTGAGATAAAGTTATTTTTTGGGCTGAAAATGGCAAATTATTTTTCTTTTGCTTGAATTTTCAATTTTTTAGTCTGCATTTATTTTTTACACCAGGATATTTGATTGTTTGCCAATATTTTAGATGTTTGGTCTGTGTTTTTCATTTCTTTGTTGCCCATAAAGCAAAATTTTCGAATATTTAATTAAAATTTTCATTTTTTCTGGTCTGCATTTTTTATTTTTGACGAGAATTTACGATTTTTGGTCTAAATTTTCGATTTTTTGCCTATATTCTTAGTTTTTTAACCCGAATTATTGTTTTTATGGGCGAATTTTGTGAATTATTTTTGAGTTTAGAGTTTCGGCTATTTACTTCGAGGTAAAAAGTTATTTTTGGGGCTGAAAATGGCAAATTATTTTTCTTTTGCTTGAATTTTCAATTTTTAGTCTGCATTTTTATTTTTTAGACGAGGGTTTTTGATTTTTTTGCCTATATTTTAGATGTTCTTGGCATCTAAACCAATTTTTTTTAATATTTAGTTGAAATTTTCGCAATTTTTTTTTTAATAGTTTGTTGAAATTTTCGGTTTTTAAGTCACATTTTTCATTTTTCATTTTTAGATTTTTTTAATTTTTTTTTGTCTTAATTATTAATTTTAACGAACGAATTTTTGATTGGTCTACACTTTAAATTTTTAACACGAATTGTTGATTTTTTTTGTTTTGAGGGTATTTTCGAGTTTTTTTGTAGTAAGTTTTTGATTGTTGCCCTTAATTTTAAATTTTTTTAACCTTCTGATTAATTTTTTTAATTACGATCAAGTTCAGAGTTTTGGCAATTTATTTTGAGATAAAGTTATTTTTGGGGCTGAAAATGGCAAATTATTTTTCTTTTGCTTGAATTTTCAATTTTTTAGTCTGCATTTAATTTTTTACACCAGGATATTTGATTGTTTGCCAATATTTTAGATGTTTGGTCTGTGTTTTTCATTTCTTTGTTGCAAATTTTAGAATTTTTGGCTCATAAAGCAAAATTTTCGAATATTTAATTGAAATTTTCATTTTTTCTGGTCTGCATTTTTTATTTTTGACGAGAATTTACGATTTTTGGTCTAAATTTTCGATTTTTGCCTATATTCTTAGTTTTTTTACCTTGATTATTAATTTAAATGAGTGAATTTTTGATTGGTCTATAGTTTAGATGTTTTACCTGAATTGTTGATATTTGTGTGCGAACTTTTGGCTGACATTTTAGAGTTTTTTTGACCATTTTATTTTATTTTTTGCACTTCATTTTAGATGTTTTAACCTAAATTATTGTTTTTTGGGCGAATTTTGTGAATCATTTTTGAGTTTAGAGTTTCGGCTATTTAGTTCGAGGTAAAACGTTATTTTTGGGGCTGAAAATGGCAAATTATTTTTCTTTTGCTTGAATTTTCAATTTTTAGTCTGCATTTTTATTTTTTAGACGAGGGTTTTTGATCTTTTTGCCTATATTTAAGATGTTCTTGGCATCTAAACCAATTTTTTTTTAATATATAGTTGAAATTTTCGCAATTTTTTTTTTAATAGTTTGTTGAAATTTTCGGTTTTTAAGTCACATTTTTCATTTTTCATTTTTAGATTTTTTTAGTTTTTTTGTCTTAATTATTAATTTTAACGAGCGAATTTTTGATTGGTCTACACTTTAAATTTTTAACATGAATTGTTGATTTTTTTTGTTTTGAGGGTATTTTCGAGTTTTTTTGTAGTAAGTTTTTGATTGTTGCCCTTAATTTTAAATTTTTTTAACCTTTTGATTAATTTTTTTAATTACGATCAAGTTCAGAGTTTTGGCAATTTATTTTGAGATAAAGTTATTTTTGGGGCTGAAAATGGCAAATGATTTTTCTTTTGCTTGAATTTTCAATTTTTTAGTCTGCATTTAATATTTTACACCAGGATATTTGATTGTTTGCCAATATTTTAGATGTTTAGTCTGTGTTTTTAATTTCTTTGTTGCAAATTTTAAAATTTTTGGCTCATAAAACAAAATTTTCGAATATATAATTTTTTTCTGGTCTGCATTTTTTATTTTTGAAGAGAATTTACGACTTAGACCAAAAGTCGTTTTTCAATTTTCGATTTTTTGCCTATATTCTTAGTTTTTTTACCTTGATTATAAATTTGAATTAGCGAATTTTTGATTGGTCTATACTTTAGATGTTTTACCTGAATTGTTGATATTTGTGTGCGAACTTTTGGCTGACATTTTCGAGTTTTTTTTGACCATTTTTTAAAAAAATTTTGCCCTTCATTTTAGATGTTTTAACCTGAATTATTGTTTTTATGGGCGAATTTTGTGAATTATTTTTGAGTTTAGAGTTTCGGCTATTTACTTCGAGGTAAAACGTTATTTTTGGGGCTGAAAATGGCAAATTTTAATGTTTGTTGTGTATTGTGTTTCTTTTGATATGTTCAATCTGTATTTAATACAGCGTAATGAATTAATAAACAATATTATTATTATTATTAATATAAATTTTTTTTCTGTTGCTTGAATTTTCAATTTTTAGTCTGCATTTTTATTTTTTAGACGAGGGTTTCTGATTTTTTTGCCTATATTTTAGATGTTTTTGGCATCTAAACCAATTTTTTTTTTATATTTAGTTGAAATTTTCTCTTTTTTTTACTGCTTTTTTTATTTTTGCCAAGAGTTTTCTATTTTTTACCAATGTTTTTAGTTCTGTTACCTTACTTATTAATTTTTTTATTGGTCTTTACTTTAAATTAATTGTTGATTTTTATGGGGGATTTTTTTGCCGATATTTTGGCCGAGTTTTTTTGGTCCAAGTTTTTGATTTTTTTGCCCTATAGTTTAGATTTTGCAGACTGAATTTTTGATATTTTTGGCTTGTACTGGGGTTTTGTATTAATTTTAGGTTATTTATTGAATTTGAAATTTTTAGTTTTAATGTTCTTAATTTAATTATAGTGGTTGTTTTGAGATAAAACGAATGTACTTGGACATTTGGCCAGAAAAACAGCTTGCGCGATTTGTGTTTAAGGAATTACTTAATTTTCAAATATTTTGATTTAACTTTTGCAGCCAATTTAGTTTTTTTAGTGATTTAAATATAATACTTTAGCCCGGATAAAACTGACCACCCGGTATAACTGGAACTGTTTGGAAATTATGAAAAAAAATGCGAACAATTTTAAGTAGTTAATTAGCGAGGCTTTTCGAAAAATAAAAAAAATATTTTAATTATTTGGAGGATACCACAGCACCATTTAAAATTTTTCTAATTTTTTAAATGGCCTTACATATTTTCGGAAAAACGGAGTTATAAAATAAAACTGATGCATTTTGCACTTTAGTACAAATTCCGAGATCTTATCAGTGCGCCTTCTATAATCCCAGTGTTGCCAGATTGGGGGGAGGGGTTCCCCAAAATGGACGTAAATTAAGGTTTTGGGGAACTTCAATCGATGGGGTATTTTTTGAGATGGGTATTTTATACGAGGGGTAATTTTGAGGTGTTTTTGTGAAATATTTGGGGAAAATTAAAAATTACTCCTGGCAACACTGGTTGAGTCTGCGATAATCGATGACCATTCGTTTTTTAATCTTACCATTCGATGTTTGTGTCACTATATTCACTGGACAACTCCATGGGGAAATGCTTTTTTGAATTATGTCTTGATCAAGAAGTTCGAGAACTTGCTTCCTTATTTCCTTTTTTGTTTCTATTGGTTGTCTATACATTCGAACATGAATAACTGTATTATCTTTCAGATTTAATCTGTCTGTTTATTATTATTATTATTATTACTATTATTATTATTATTATTATTATTACTATTATTATTATTATTATTATTATTATATTACGATGAATACTACGTTATTTAGTCCAACGAAAATGCAATATATTTTAGTTGGAATACACGAAATATACTGCGTTATTTAGTGTAGGCAGTAGACTCGAATTTCCCTACATTCAGGAAATATAAAATTATTCCACTATTCCAACGGACGCTGTAATTAGATTTATTTTTCATAACGAAACGTACGAGAGTCCGGAATAATGTTATGCTAATGAAATCCTGGAAAAAATATGTTTTTTTTTTCTCGCGAGAAATGCGCGTCGTCAAACAATCCGCTTTATTAAACAAACCTGTCCATTTTAATTTCGGGACTTGCTGTCCTTAAAGTGGTGCTTAAAATTTCGAATGAAAGGCGAAAGTTTGCAAGTAGCACAATTTTCGTAAATTAATTTTGGCGGGCCGGGTTCAGTGATCGCCCGAACGCGAATTCGACAAGATGGATTTAATTAACTTCCTGTCGTGACATTTTATAAATTTTAATTGCATGAAAATTTTGATAGAAGCCTGCAGAATAAAATTACTGCTTGTGTATGGGAAATTTAGAGCATGTGGGTGTATAGATGAAATCAAATCATACGCGTATTTGAGAATTTTTTGGTAGACCGAAGAATACCATTATAGTCATTTGTATCAAATAGAGGGAGGATTATCATAAATTATAGGTAAGGATATTTTTTTATTAATATTAGAATTGAATTGTGGGCATTTATAAGAAAATTTTAAAATAAATTAATTTTTGTGACCAGAAAACACGTGTGTTGAGAATTTTTACAAATTTTTAATGTCAAAATACTGAGACATATGTTTCCATTAATCATCTGCCCGATGAAGCCACTGTGTGGCCAAACATATGTCGCAGTGTTTCGACATTAAAAATTTGTGAAAATTCTCGACACACGTGTTTTACTTACCATATATATTATGGAATTTTACCAAGGAACAGCCTCATCAATCCAATACAGAAATTTATTATAATTTTTTTTTCATAAGGCGAAACATTTGAAAATTTTCAACATTCAGACTGCAAACTGGTCCGTATTTCCGATTTTTTTTAAATTAAAGCTGATATTGATAACTGATTTTGAGTGACAGTCCGTTATGATGTCCTTTGATTTTAACCGAAATTTCACCTTTTCCCAATATTTGTTACAAAAAAAACCAGATATTTTCGACTTTTTAGTTGAAAAACTCGAAATCATTCTGCAGAATGGTTTGATCTTCTGCAAAAATATTGAAGCCCTGATAACGATAATTTAAGTGACAGATCATAGTGCTTTACTTCGATTTTAACCGAATTTTCACATTTCCTCAATATCAATTACAAAAAACTGATATTTTCAAGTTTTCAGTTGAATAACTCCAAAACCAACTTGGAATGTTTTGATCTTTCGTTTGAATATTAGTCTTGATAATGATAAATAATTTTGACGAAATTTTAGCTTTTCCAAACATTTCTTCCAAAAAATTGACATTTTCGAATTTTTAGTTGAATAACTCAAAAACCATCTTCAGAATGCTTGAATATTTTGCATAAATATTCAAGCCTTGATATTGATAAGTGATTTATGATTTTGAGTAACTTGCTTTGATTTTAAATAAAATTTAAACTTTTTTCAAGATTTGTTACAAAAAAATAACATTTTCTGGTTTCTAGTCGAATAACTCAAAATCAATTTGCAGAATATTTTGATCTTCTATATAAATATTAAAGCCCTAATATTGATAAGTGATTTCAAGTAACAGTTCATTGTGATTTGCTTTGATTTTAACCGAAATTTCATGTCTTCCCAATATTTATTACAAAAATTGACATTTTCCCGTTTTTAGTCAAATAACTCAAAAACCATCTTTAGAATGTTTTGATATTTTGCATAAATATTAAAGTTCTGATATTAATAGGTAATTTTAAGTGACAGTGCGTCGTGATTTGTTTTAATTTTAGCCAAAATTTCACTTTTCCAATATTAGTTCCAAAGAAATAATATTTTCGAGTTTTTTGTTGAATAACTCGAAAGCCATCTTCAGAATGTTTTGATATTTTGCTTGAATATTAAAGTCCTGTATTAATAAGTAATGTTAAGTGATAGTCTGTTGTAATTTCTTTTTGATTTTAGCCAAAATTTCATTTTTTCCCAATATTAGTTCCAAAAAAATAATATTTTCGAGTTTTTTGTTGAATAACTCGAAAGCCATCTTCAGAATGTTTTGATATTTTGCTTGAATATTAAAGTCTTGATATTGATAAGCAATGTTAAGTGATAGTCCGTTGTAGTTTCTTTTTAATTTTAGCCAAAAATTCACTTTTTCCCAATATTAGTTCTAAGAAAATAACATTTTCGAGTTTTTAGTTAAATAACTCAAAAGCCATCTTCAGAATGTTTTGATATTTTGCTTGAATATTAAAGTCCTGATATCGATAAGTAATGCTAAGTGATAGTCCGTTGTAATTTCTTTTTAATTGTAGCCAAAATTTCACTTTTTCCCAATATTAGTTCAAAAAAAATAATATTTTCGAGTTTTTTGTTGAATAACTCAAAAGCCATCTTCAGAAAGTTTTGATATTTTGCTTGAATATTAAAGTCCTGGTAGTGATAAGTAATGTTAAGTGATAGTTCGTTGTAATTTCTTTTTGATTTTAGCCGAAATTTCACTTTTTCCCAATATTTATTCCAAAAAAATATTATTTTCGAGTTTTTAGTTGAATAACTTAAAAGCCATCTCAAGAATGTTTTGATATTTTGCTTGAATATTAAAGTCCTGATATTGGTAAGTAATGTTAAGTGATAGTCCGTTGTAATTTCTTTTTAATTTTAGCCGAAATTTCACTTTTTCCCAATATTTGTTCAAAAAAATTGATATTTTCGAGTTTTCAGTAAAACCATCTGCAGAATAATTAATAAGTGATTTCGAGTGACAGTTAATTGTGATTTGTTTCGATTTTAAACGAATTTTCACCTTTTCTCAACATTTAATATAAAAATTGAATATTTTCGAGTTTCTAGTTGAAAAAAATCAATGTGCAGAATGTTTTGATCTTTCGCATGAACATTAAAGCCCTGATATTAATAAGTGATTTTGAGTAACAGTTCATTGCGATTCGTTTTATTTTAGTCGAAATTTCACTTTTTTTACCTGCCAAACTAATACTCATTGTCACTGCAACAATTATCGTAATATAACCGTCAATTCCTAAGTACCAAGAGTATTACTACAGATAGTTTAACGAGTAAAACAAAACCATATTTAATTTTAAATCGTTTATGATGAAGGTAAATAAAGTTGAACCACTTGCATACTTGTACCTTCCTTTTTATCCACTTGCAAAGTTTAATT
Organism: Ocypus olens; assembly: GCA_910593695.2. Classification (NCBI taxonomy): domain Eukaryota; kingdom Metazoa; phylum Arthropoda; class Insecta; order Coleoptera; family Staphylinidae; genus Ocypus; species Ocypus olens. The sequence goes on along the minus strand of OU343053.1, from coordinate 8,369,645 downwards.
CGCTTTAATTAAATTACTGATAAATCTTTAATAATTATATAATTAAAGCAGCGAAATTGTTGATTTTCTTAAGCTACCAACTCGAACTCTCTTAGCATAGCTATAAATATTTATCGATATCATTGTTAATAAAGTAAACATTCTCAGAAAAGGAAATTACGTTTTTCAATTCATTCGGCTATATTCGGTAAAAATATCGATCATTAAAAGGCTATCCAGCAGTGTACACTTTTATGTGTAAATGTGTAAAAGTGCACTCAATTTAATTACCAACTCTCAATATATTGATATAATTGGAGTGAACGTACAAACTTCACTGAATACATGTTCAGCAAATTCCATTCGTTGGCGAAAATCTCGATAACGATTAGAACCAATAATATGTTTTATTTATTTTTAATAAATGCTCGTCAATTAAATATATAAAAAATTAATTACATTTCAATATTACTTAATATGACGTCATAAACGTGTTTTTCTACGTCCTTTAAGTTATTTACGGTTTTTTAAAATCCGTTAAAAAATGTACAGTTGTTTTCATTAATTTGCGTTCATAAAATATGTGTTTTCTAAAGCCTTCCGAAAGCATGAAAAAAGTGCGTAACAGTTCAATTTTTCACGCTTTTGCAACTGTAGGCAAATCTTTCCTACTCGTGAAAAAAGTATTACTTTACTCACTTGTTGCATAAATAACTATTATGCAACAAGTGAGTAAAGAAACTTTTTTCTACTCGTATTAATTGCCAAAGATTGGTCAAACTTTCCTACCTGTGGAAAAAATTATTACTTTATTACTTTGTTGCATAAATAAGTATTATTTGTTTGCGTATGACAAAAAGAACAAGATGAGACTGATTCTTTAAATGTTTGTCAATGAATTATAGTAGTTAGTACGACTTTGTCTGAGCTATTGACCATGGGTCTTTCTGCCCAGCTTTAGGGATTTTGTTAATAATAAAATCATTAATGGAGCGCATATCTGTTTTTCCTCTCTTTTTCTCTATAAGAATATTGACATTGACATTTAATAATAAAGATTAGGCATTGAAGCCCAATTTGTATGGATACATTTTATACAAATGTTGTTAGTTTATCCGAATTCATCGTTTACTAGTTATTTACATTTATACAGGATCGTATGTTACTGACTAGAGATGAACGAAATGTTTTTTTTGTGAGTCCACTCATGGTCGACCGAAAAAATGTTGATGAGAAAAAAAAGTCACTAATTTGCACAGATTACTCGACTTATTTCCAAACAAGAGTCGACTTTTTAGTCGACTCGCCCATGAGTTACCCATCTGTAGTACTAATGTTTGAAACGTCCGAATTATGAAAGATGAAAATAAAAATGTTTACTTTTTTACAAATTCTAATAATTTTTACTCGTACACCAATGAGATTTCGAAAAAAACGTATATAAATGGAATTTATTATATTATTAATATCGGGTGTGTATAAATTGGCGGATAATCTACACGTGACGATATTCTTCCAGAAATCTTAATTCCAAAATGTTGTACCATGTTTCCTAAGCCTTCACGAGGTCCTCAAAGTTTGAACATCTAGTAATTAAAATAATAACGTGTGAGGAGTTTATTATCGTCTAATTTCAAAATAACAGTTAGTATTTAATTATCAGTTGTAATATCCCAAGGACATTAATAATACGAAATAATTTAATAAGTGACATTTTCAAAAATTACAGTAAGTTTTAAAGGGAGATGTTTTGTGAGTGTATTAAAAAAATGATTTTTTATTCAAGTCTTCGACAACTTTAAATATTATTTTTATATATAATTTTCAAAAATTCATAACACGCATTTTCAAAACTCAAAGTTAATTTTAAAGGTAGATATTATGATTCCATTAAAGATTTTAAGGAATTCAATCAAATCAATATTTTTTTTCTATTTTTTCTTTGTTCAAATATTCGACAAATTCATTTTTAAACATTTATAACTCACGCATTTTCAAAAATATTATTCAGGTGCTTTATGACTATACTAATTTATTTTTTATTTTAGATAAATTCGAGCATATCATCTAATATATCAAGTGTCGGAAATGACCATTTTTAACTGCCAAAAATGACAATTTTCAACTGCCAAAAATGACAATTTTCAACTGCCACAAATAACAATTTTCAACTGCCACAAATGACAATGTTCAACTGCCAAAAATGACAATTTTCAACTGCCAAAAAGGCCAATTTGCAATTGTCGGAAATGACCATTTTTAATTGCCAAAAATGACAATTTTTAACTGCTAAAAATGACCATTTTAAACTGCCAAAAATGACAATTTCAACTACCAAAAAAGGCCAATTTTCAAGTGTCGAAACGACCATTTTAAGCTGCTAAAAATGACAATTTTCAACTGCCAAAAAGGCCAATTTTCAATTGTCGGAAATGACCATTTTTAATTGCCAAAAATGACAATTTTTAACTGCTAAAAATGATCATTTTAAACTGCCAAAAATGACAATTTCAACTACCAAAAAAGGCCAATTTTCAAGTGTCGAAACGACCATTTTAAGCTGCTAAAAATGACAATTTTCAACTGCTAAAAAGGCCAATTTTTAAGTGTCGGAAACGACCATTTCTAACTGCCAAAAATGACAATTTTTAACTGCCAAAAATGACAATGTTTAACTGCCAAAAATGACAATTTTTAACTGCCAAAAATGACAATTTTTAACTGCTAAAAATGACCATTTTAAACTGCTAAAAATGACCATTTTCAAATGTCGGGAACGACCATTTTTAACTGCCAAAAATGACAATTTCAACTACCAAAAAAGGCAAATTTTCAAGTGTCGGCAACGACCATTTTTAACTGCCAAAAATGACAATTTCAACTACCAAAAATGGCCAATTTTTAAGTGTCGGCAACGACCATTTAAACTGCCAAAAATGATAATTTCAACTACCAAAAAAGGCCAATTTTCAAGTGTCGGCAACGATCATTTTTAACTGCCAAAAATGACAATTTCAACTACCAAAAAAGGGCAATTTTCAAGTGTCGGCAACGACCATTTTTAACTGCCAAAAATGACAATTTTCAACTGCCGAAAATGACAATTTTTAACTGCAAAAAATGACAATTTTTAACTGCAAAAAATGACAATTTCAACTACCAAAAAGGCTAATTTTCGAGTGTCGGCAACGACCATTTTTAACTACCAAAAATGACAATTTTTAACTGCCAAAAATGACAAGTTTTAACTGCAAAAAATGACAATTTTTAACTGCCAAAAATGACAATTTTTAAATGCCAAAAATGACCATTTTAAACTGCTAAAAATGACAATTTCAACTACCAAAAAAGGCCAATTTTAAAGTGTCCAAACGACCATTTTAAGCTGCTAAAAATGACAATTTTTAACTGCTAAAAAAGCCAATTTTCAAGTGTCGGAAATGACCATTTTAAGCAGCAAAAAATGATAATTTTCAACTGTCAAAAATGTCAATTTTCAACTGACAAAAAGGCCAAGTTTCAAGTATGGGAAACGAGCATTTTTAACTGCCAAAAAAGCCAATTTTCAAGTGTCGGTAACGACCATTTTTAACTGCCAAAATGACAATTTTCAACTGCCGAAAATGACAATTTTTAACTGCCAAAAATGACAATTTCAACTACCAAAAATGACAATTTTCAACTGCTAAAAAGGTCAATTTTCAAGTGTCGGAAACGACCATTTTTAACTGCCAAAAAAGTCAATTTTCAAGTGTCGGCATCGACCATTTTTAACTGCCAAAAATGACAATTTTCAACTGCCAAAAAAGGCCAATTTTCAAGTGTCGAAACGACCGATTTAAGCTGCTAAAAAGACAATTTTCAACTGCTAAAAAGGCCAATTTTCAAGTGTTGGAAACGACCATCTTTAACTGCCAAAAATGACAATGTTTAACTGCCAAAAATGACCATTTTTAACTGCCAAAAAATGACAATTTTTAACTGCAAAAAATGACAATTTTTACTACAAAAATGACAATTGTTTACTGCCAAAAGGCGAATTTTCAAGTGTCGGAAACGACCATTTTTAACTGCCAGAAATGACAACTTTTAACTGCCAAAAATAACAATTTTTAACTGCCAAAAATGACATTTTTTAACTGCCAAAAAAGGCGAATTTTCAAGTGTCGGCAACGACCATTTTTAACTGGCAAAAATGACAAATTTTAACTGCAAAAAAATGACAATTTCAAGTGCCAAAAACGACAATTTCAAGTGCCAAAAACGACAATTTAAAATCCAAAAATGAACATATTTTCAAAAATTAAAGTTTTTTTTAAGGATACATAATGATTTCATCAGAGTTTTCAAGGAATTCAATCATATCGATATGATTTTTTTTTCTAGTTTTTCCTTGTAAAAATATTTGACCATTTAAAAATTAATTTTCAAAAATTTATAACATCAAAATTTATGTTAAATCTTGTGGATATATTAAAAATTTCGAGCATCTGAGTATTTATTTTCTCTAAATTTGTTCAATGGTTCGACAACTTACAAAAAATAATTTTCAAAAAATCATAACTTGGGGAGAATTTGGCGAATTTGCAAAAATTTAAGTTAGTTGTGAAGTAGAACTATTTTATAATGTTTGTGGAGTTCAATTATATTACTATTTATTTGTTTTAGATTTTTTTTGTTCGTCTTCAACAGCTAAAAATATTAATTTTCAAAAATTCATAACTAACGCAAAAATTGACTCAGTTTAAAAAATCAAGGTGAAATTTAAAGGTGAATTGCATCAGAGTTTTTTTATGGAATTCAATCATAGGGATATGATTTTTTTTTTCTAGTTTTTCCTTGTTTAAATATTCGACCACTCAAAACATCGTTTTTAAAAATTTATGAGTCGAGCAGAAATTGACACATTTTAAAAAATCCAAGTGTATATTAAGGTAATTCTATCATATAAGTATTTATTTTTATTTCTTCAATGAAAACTTTAAACTATAAAACTGAACCCTAAAATATGTATAAATTAAGTAAATAGCCATCTGCAGAAGCGTTTCGAGATTTAGTTCTCATCGGTGCAGGTACGCCTTTGAATTGAATGCCAAAGAATAAAATACACTTACGTAAACGTGAACAACTGACGAGATTATGGAATGTTAGAAGTTTGAACAATGGAAGTAGTTGTTTCAATAATTTATTTATTTGTAGTCTTACTATGACTGAATTTTGTAGAGTTACGAACAGGTTGAATATTCATATATGGCGGCTATTTTCGTCCTTATTAATTAAATGTTTTTATAATTTACCCAGAAAATAAAGAAGCACAGAAAAATGGTCATCACTCTCGAAGTTTTAATGTGAGACAGGAAATTTACACTCAAATCTCATTCATAAGAGTTGACTTTTTAAGTCGAGTCGCTCTAGTTTCCACTGGTGCGACCATAAATTGTGGTTTCTTTTCTTCCATTATGCCGCCCGCTTGAAGAGGGTGCCTTTCTTTAAAATTCCCAACTTTAGTCTCATCACAGAGGCCCTGCCCTCCACTGGTTCCGAGATAACGCACTTTTTCTTATCCCAACGTCCCTTCACTAATATGCCGAAAACGGTTTCTCAAAGAATTATTAATATTGACTGACTTTCATAAGAACGTTATTTACTTTGGTATTAATGCTTGTACTTGCTAGTCAATTTAGTTTACAACAATGGATTTAACTGATTGCAGACAACAATGTACAAATAATATATATCGTTAATGGATATGTCGACAACTCCGCACAACCTCGACATCTGTCGTTTCGCACCATTGATATTTGGCACCGTCCCAAGCACTCCATTTCCAGTGTCTCCATTAAATACATTCTATTATCCGTTAAGGTCATAAAGGTAGCATAAAACAGAAATGATGTTTACTTTAAACTCCGGGATGGCCTAAAAAAACGGAAAAATTATATCAATAACATTTCAGCAACACGCATTAGATATTTTTAACAGGGAATAACTTTAATACTGCCAATATCCAGCAAAGAACACGTCCATTATTTCTTATGGTGGCCATAAAAGATCGGTGTTTCATTATTATTTCATAGAGGTTTATTTTTAGGATAAAAGGCCCCCCTATTGATTTCTCTCATCGGATCCGCCGTTTTTATAGGTAAATAATGTCGGAGGATGATAGAGCTGACACAGGCACTAATAAAATTCATGCGGTAATCCCACTGTGCATCGGATGAAACCTGAAAAATGTATATTAAACTTTGTTGGGATTAGGAATATGCGGAATATTTATATATGAATTTATAATTCGTAAACTAGAAGTAATAAAAAATCGTCCTAAACAACTTATTTTTAAAATGCCTCAAAGCAATCGAAGATCAAATTTAAATTTTTTACCTTATTTGCTATTATTTTGTAAAAATTGAAAATATAATTTATTTCTTGCAACCCGACGTGCCAATGATAAATAAAAGTGACTATATAAGGTGTGAGCCACATAATTTTGTTGCTGAGTTGACCATGCCTGAGAGAGAGCAACATAGCAGTCATGTCTGAGATTCATTCTTTTTTTTAATCTCATGACGTATAATATGCGACATACCTCGTTTATCTTACAGCCAACTCTGAAACAAAATTTTGTAGCTCACACGTTATTATTATACAGGCGAATCGAGCAACAGAAAATAGACACAAAAATACCATACATTCCTGTTCTTTGTAAAAACAAACATCCAAATAAATCTCATCTTACGTTTCCGATAATTAGTATCCGAGAGTAGCGTTGATTGAGTTAACTTGATTAAGGTTTTACTCGGCGGTCGAATCAATAAAGCAGTGAGTAATTACGTCCGAGTGAAAAAAGCACAAAAAGGTAAGACAAATTATCATATAAATTGCAAATTTTTTACGCCCGCCAGGTTGCTTAATTCAATTTTAAAAACCCTCGCGCTGGTGAGTATTTTAGAAAATAATGGGTGCTAAAATGAATTTTGCCTCTCTCGTAAATAGAGAGGGTTTCATCGCACATTGTTATTTAATAATTTTTTTGTGGCACTAGCTTAGATTGCAGATTGATTTCTTCTGTTATATTTTTCTTTGTAAGAAAAATATTGCAGATTTATTATGTGATGCAATTAATTAATATTTCGATCTTGTAGTTTTCTAACATCTAAGTTACATAGGATAGAGTCATCATTCTACAAAAAAAATGCATTAAACCCACAAAAGCAAACTATTTCAAAAGCAAATTGAATCTTGTTAAAATTCTACAAGAATTGCATTTAATGTGGAGCGGTCAATATTTTCATTCAATCTTTGAAAAAATTATTTATCTGGTCTTCTTTTTGGATAGCGACTAAAATATGTTTCAATGGGATTTTGATTTCTTTTACATTGTACTGTCTACAAATAAAGATATTATTATTATTATTATTATTATATAACATTTTGACTATAACCGATTTTTGTTTTCACCATTGAGTTTTTTTTAATATCCAGAATACGCCATCCGATTTTCTCAATCTCTTTCAGTTATCGAGATACCTCATAGAAACATCCAAATTTAGCTGCCCGGTAGATTGATTTTTGATAATATACAAATTAGTAACTGGGTTATTAATTTTTTATCATTTCTGGTCTTCCCTTATGCAACGAGATCTATAAATGGAAGAAACTATCAATAGTTTCAAACAGAAACTAATTAAAAGACTTCAAATAATGGATCCATATTTTTTTAAAATTAACCATTAACCATCATCAATTATTTATATTTTTATGAATATAAGAAACGATGCGAATAAATGAATAATAGACGCATACAACACCCGGGGCCCCGAGCGGATATTTCTTTATTCGATAAATATACCGTCCGGTCGGGGAGTTGAAACAACCCAGCAGTCAATAATGGATCCATATAATTTACAATAATTTTCTGGATTTGAATTTGTTATTTTTTCTATCGACGCTATTTTCTGGATTAAACATATTTGTGTATATTTTTACTTTCTTCGTTACAGTGCGAGAAAGAATCGTAACCGTGAACAATTTTTCAATTTTTCTTAAGTTTCTGGAGTAGAACATTTATGTGGCTGTGTGTATGTGTAGCTGTACGTGTCTAATACAATTACCATGAAACTTTGAATGTCAGTCTTATTTAACAATCCAAAGAACTGAAAAGCTTTTGGTAAAATTTAATACACCGGAAGTGGGTGTTTACTAGAGATAGGTAAAACTGCTACTTTTGAATCACGTTGCTACCTGTGATTTACTACTTTCTAATATCAGTGATTTTAAACTGTGATTGTGGTCACGGTTAGTAAACGTCGCAACACCTTTTGAAATTGTTGATTGATTTTTCAAAAATGTTTTTGATATGATTCCGCTAATATTTGTCCACCTGGTCCCTTAAATAGTGTTCCTTTTGATATTATACCTGTGACTGAAGGTAATATTTTGGCTATATTATCTGACTATAGTAGATTCAGTTCAAAATTCGAGAAGTATTTGGAGATTTTTGCAGAAAAACAGAATGTTTGTTCAGTAAATTTGAAAAGCTGGAAAGATTTATGTACGTGGGAAATGTTTTCATATTTTGGTTTTACTTCTGAAAGGATTATTTTAAAATAAAATCATTAACCAATAGAGATATGGATTTTTGAAAATTTTCGTTTTAATTTTTTGAGCACTTGCCCAAAAACATTTCAGACAAAAATATAAAACGTGCAGGCAAAATTCCATAAAAAATTATCCTCAATGGCCGAAATACCGCTTATTCGAAATCAATCAATTTGGTTTTTGTAAATTCAACAATTTTCAATACAGAAAATCTTAAAAATCCTTTTGAAGATTTTCGTTTTAATTTTTTAACACTTGAACAAAAACATCGCAGAAAAAAATATAAAAATCCAGGCAAAATTTTATATGAAATTATCCTCAATGGCTTCAAAATTAATTTGGTTTACGTAAATTTAACAATTTTTAGTGGAGATATGAATTTTGGAAAATTTTAGTTTTATTTTTTTAAGCACGTGAATGAAAACATCTCAGAAAACATAAAAACGCGCAGACAAAATTCCATAAAAAATCATCCCCAATGGCCGAAGTATAGCTAATTCAAAATCAATTTGGTTTTTGTAAATTCAACAATTTTCAACAAAGATATGGATTTTTGAAGATTTTCGTTTTATTTTTTGAGCAGTTGAATGAAAACGTCGCAGAAAAAATATAAAATGCGTAGAAAAAAAACTTTGAAATAATATCCTCAATGGTCGAAGTAGTGTTTATTTAAAATTAATTTGGTTTTCGTAAAATTAATAATTTTTATTGGAGAAGTGAATTTTTGAAAATTTTAGTTTTAGTTTTTTGAGCACTTGAATGAAAAAATCGCAGAAAAAAAATTAAACGCGCAGACAAAATTCCATAAAAAAATACCCTCAATGCTCGAAGTATCGTTTATTCAAAATCAATTTGGTTTTTGTAAATCCCACATTTTTTAATGTAGATATGGATTTTTGAAAATTTTAGTTTTTAAATTTTTGAGCACGTGAATAAAAACATCTCAGAACAAATATAAAACGCGTAGATAAAATTCCATAAAAAATCATCCTCAATGGCCGAAGTATAGCTAATTCAAAATCAATTTGGTTTTTGTAAATTCAACAATTTTCAATAGAGATATGGATTTTTGAAGATTTTCGTTTTAATTTTTTGAGCACATGAATGAGAACGTCGCAGAAAAAAATATAAAACGCGTAGAAAAAAATCCTCAAAAAAAATATCCTCAATGGTCGAAGTATCGCTTATTTAAAATCAATTTGGTTTTTGTAAATTTAACAATTTTTAATGAAGATATGAATTTTTGAAAATTTTAGTTTTATTTTTTTGAGCACTTGAATGAAAACATTGCAGAAAAAAAAATAAAACGCGCAGACAAAATTCCATAAAAAAATACCCTCAATGGTCGAAGTATCGTTACTCAAAATCAATTTGGTTTTTGTAAATTCCTCAGTTTTTAATGAAGATATGGGTTTTTGAAAATTTTAGTTTTTAATTTTTTGAGCACCTGAGGAGCATTTGGCGATTTCCGCTGTTAATAAAAAAATGTTTTTATTTATTTTTTTTTCAGTTCATGAAGTTTGCAAATTCAAAATTAGTTTCTTGGTATTATTTTAAAATGTATGTTTAGATATTTGCATTGAATCTTAAATTAAAATTAATTTTGAGTCATTTTGGGCTTATTAAGTCGTCGGACTCATCACTTTCGATCACAGCGAGTTTGTGGTTCAATTCCATGCCGGGCAAGATCATTTTTTCTTTTTTATAAAATCTCAATTAATTACTTAATAATTGTTAGTACATAAATTGTAATTTATTTCATTTTATATGGTATACTATGCCATTTTTATAATAAATATTTGTCATTTTTATTAAATATTTATTTAAAATTTAAATACAATACCCTGAAAAAATGGGAGAATAAAGTAATGAATATTTAAATTTCATTTAGAAATGCCACCATGTACTGCCTTCTTACAATAGGTAATAGTCACAGTTTAAGTAGCAATCACAGTTTGTCACAGTTTAAATAGCAGTAATTTTAAGTAGCAGTGATTTAAAGTAGTAGTAATTTTAAGTAACAGTGATATTAAGTAGCAGTAATTTTAAGTAACAGTGATGTTAAGTAGCAAAGTAGCAGTGATTTTAAGTAGCAGTGATTTTTAGTAGCAGTGAAATTCGCCCATTAGTAACAGTAACGACCTGTGATTTTTCAATACCAGTGAAAAATCACAGATACGTGAAATATCGCCCATCCTTAGTGTTTTCTTTTATTTTGTTTGTGTTAAATTTTTAAATATGAAAAATATCCACATTTAAACAAATATTGAAGACAACAAAGTAATCAAAATATTTCGTTTAAAAATTCCGGTCTTTATTCGGGATTTTTTAAATACGTTTTTCAGAACTTGTTTCTTAAAGACTTTTTCAGGATTTTTTTCAAGACTTTTTTTGGGGCTGTTTTTCAAGACTTTATTTCCAGGACTTATTTTCAGGAATCTTTTTTTAGGTGATTTTTATTTCAGCACTTCTCTCAGGACTTTTTCAGGATCTTTTGTAAGGAGTTTTCTTCAAGATTTTTTCTTAGGATATGTGAAGAACATTATAGTAATAATTTAGTATTAGGAAAACATAATGTAAACTTTAGTTTTAGAAAATATCATCCGACTATGTAATATTCTTAATGAATCAAAATACTTATAATATTAAATAAATAAATAAATACATATTCAGGACTATATTTCAAGACTTTTCTTCAGGAATTTTTTTTTTCTGACTCTTTTTTTCGGGATTTTTTTAAGGACTTCATTTTAGGACTTTTTTTTCAGGAATTTTTTCTTAAAGACTTTTTCAGGATATTTTTTTCGGGACCTTTTCAAGGATAAATTGTTCAGGACTTTATTTTAAGAATTTTTTTCAATAAATTGTTTTCAGACAGTTTTTTCAAGTCTTTATTTCCAGGACTTTTTTTCAGGAATCTTATTATAGGAGATTTTTTCTTCAGCACTTTTCTCAGGACTTTGTTTCTTCTGTTTTTTCAAGATTTTTTAAAAGCCCCTTTTAAGTCCCTTTGCAGGCAATCTATTAGGACTTTTTTTAACTCCATTTGGGATTTTTTTAAAGACAATTTTTTTAGAACTTTAGTAGGACTTTTTCAGATCTCTTTTAGGACCTTTTTTAAAGGACTTTTTGGTGGATTTTTTGTTGGGACATTTTTTCCTGGAACTTTTTTTCAAATTAAATCAAATTACACACATTTTAAGACTAAATTATATAAATAGTTTTCGTACTAAAATATTATCTAAATTTAAAGAAAGAAACTGACCTTACTCCCATTTTCAAGACTTTTTCAGGAATTTCAAATTTAAGGTTTTTTCCAGTACTTTTTTGGCTTTTTTGGACAATTTTGATCAGGACTTTTTTCAAGACGTATTTTAGGACTTTTTTGGGTCTTTTTTAATGGCCCTTTTTTGTCAGATCTTTTAAGGGCCTTTCTAGGACTTTTTTTGTCAGATTTTTTAAGGAAAAAGCAAATATGCATGCAATTGAAAGAGAACTAGGTTTATGAATTATCAAAGATCAAATGATGTTCTTTTTTTTCAATGATCTGTTTTGTTTAGTATCATAGGAATTCATTATAAAACATTTATTTTCAGCGCAGGCTCATCTAAAATTGAACGTTAATTTACATTTATTATGTAAAGATTTATTGTCAATTAACTTAAAAATGGCCAAAAAACCAAAAATGATATATATTTTATAATGAAATTAGAATGTTAGAATTCCACTTATAATTATGGACGCACTGGTATAATTGTATCACCACTTAATAGCTTCATCAGTAGATGCATGACAGTGATGAGTGACATTTTAACATTCGTGAACGGAGCTTTGCCAAATAACAGCCTCATCAATCCATTATTTGAAATATATATTTAGTTACTTACCTACGAGCAATATTGACATCATAGTAATTGTATTCGGCGGTTCTGGTTCGATTCCATTTTCTGTTATGGCCACCGTATCGTTGGCCAATATCTGAAACAAAATTAATATTCCTTTAATTCCTACAAATTATATTTTATTATAAAATTAACATAATATTTTTTAGCAGCAACAGTTAAAATACCTGAAACCATTGTCACAAATTAATTTTTACTTTCTACCTTATTTTACGAATCCCCATTTCTCAGGAAATCCCCATTTTCAACGATTTTTGCCAATTTTGAATTTTGTCTGTCACGAATACAAAAAAAAATTCAGATAAATTTTTTTTCCCGGAGTATTTAAATCCGTACAAAAAATGGGGGTTCCTATTTAACTTTTCTATCTCTCACCCCCCACCCCCTAGAGGGTTGAGGGTAGTGGGTATCATTAGATGTCCCCTTCTGAGGCAAACACATTTTAATTATATATTTTTTTATTCGATGTGTAGTTTTCGACATTCATCATGTCTATGCACATATCGATTTTTTCGATTATTGTAGTATCAGGCACAGAACTACTTTTTGCGCGAGATGTTGAGATCTTCGGCTGTTGTTACCTTGGCGACTTTTGATCGGGATGACTTGGTGAATATTTTTCGCTTGTTAAATTTTATTTAATTAGGTAAATTGGTGCAACGTTTTATATAATACATGCCGCATTAATGGTGTTTCTATCCTTATCATGTACGAGTATTAAATTAACAAAATTAACACATTTAATTGAATGACACCGATAATTAATTTTGACATTAATTGGCATAATAACTAAGTAGCAATCATTCACTGTTTATTATTATTATGCCATTGCAGGCTTCACGACGAAATTTAATTAACTTAATACGATTCCATTAATGAAAGTTCCGCCATAACTTCCTCTAAGTAATGAAATATTCCAAGAGAATCACCTATAGTCACGTCCGTACTGTCCCTATTCAATCACAATTCACGCATAAATATAACCCACCGGAACGAAATTCATCCACGCGTTCCCCATTATTATCGATAACATTCTCCACCAAAAAATCAATAACTGAAAAATGCGAAATAGCACTCCTTCATGATATACGCCGAATTCCTCTCTTCGGAATCAAATATTAACGTGCCGAAAAAATTTTTCGCGCGAAAGAAAGGAACGGAGAGAAAACTGCACCTGGCGGAGCGGATAATCAAGTCGAGAAAATTTCAACCGTTTATTTATTAAATACCCTCAGGTAACATAAATTGTGATAAATACGAAAGAACTGCGAATGAAATCTGAGCAGTCCGCAATTTCCCCTGCAGATACGGCTTAAATAAATTAACCTTCTGGCATTCCCAGTTTCATAATGTGAATTCCTGGATTCCGAGGGCTAAACAGAAAAATTCAATTTATATGCGCATAAGTATCGTCACTGTCCTAAAATCTTTTGTATTCCTACGCCAGAGATCCGACGGGATGGAAATAATGTTAGCAGCGTATATATTTTTACAAGATGATATTAAAATTTTTTATGTCAATAAGTTTGTAGTTTTGTCATGAAATGCACGTACTGTATAAATAAAATCAATTATTGATGTAAGAAATGAGAAAGTTTTCCGTGTTATATCTAAGAGAAACTTCAGCCGTATGAAAGAATTCTTAACTAAACACATACGAGAGGAAAATTGAAAAGCAAACTCTTTTACGTTTAATTAAATTCTCGTTGCACAGATGGTGAACTATTTTGAGAAAAAATAAAGAATACACGTTGAAAGTAGGTCAGTTTAATAGGTGTTTTCATTGGTGTAATATTTATCGTTATACAGGGTCCTGCATTTCACCTCCCGTCGTCTATTGCTCATTTACTAATTAAGTTGGAATTTTGTTATTTTCCAGAATAAATTTGCATCCTAGAATGCATTTCAGGAAAATATTTTTGATTATCCAGGATGTCTCAAAAAGCGTGACGTCATGATGATATATTTTTTTAAACGACATGCTATGTATTTTATTGCTTATTTGGGTACCTTCTATGGTTGCCTACATACTCCTATAATTTTATTGGAATCGATTCAGGGATATCACCAAAAAAAATTAAAACTAAAAAAAATCAGTTTTGCACTATTGTTTTAAAAAATGAATAAAAAATAAAAATAGTGCCTTGTTAGTTAATAAAATCATACAAGGTACTTATTAAATAAGGTCTGATAGTCCCGTTAACCAAGTTTGATCGATATGAATTATACAGTGTGTTCAAAATTTAGTGTCAAACATTTCAATGGGGAGCGCTTTTACCGGGTCCACTTCCTACTCTTCTCCGGGTTGCGGACGGTGGTGTTGTTAGGGTGTGATGGAAGCGTTGAGGTCAGCGCACGTGTTCGAACCGACAAATTGCTCTTCCTTGAACAATTTGGGTTCGAGTCGATTTCGTCACGTACGCAGGCAGCTGGGGGGCGGATCAACTGTCCATTGTGGGCACTGGCATCTGCACATTTCCGCTAATTGTTCTGCGAAATGTCCTAACGACGTTCTCGATGGGAAGATGCACAGCGGTGGAGGCTTATCCATTCATTGTATTGTTACTAGCAGCTGTACTTCTTCGAAAATTATCTTGTTTGGAAATTTCAATAATGCGGACTTATGTTAATATTGAGAAAGAAGCATAAAATGCAAATTAAGATAAGTACGCATTTGTTAAGATGCGTAGATAAACTAAGCGCCAATAGCAACCTGAGCTCCAGTACCACGACAAGGTGATACATCGAACACTGGAGTCAACCGGCAGATAACGGTATCTGCCAGAGGGGTCCAAGACTAAGTCAAGAGGTGATGTTTTCGGCAGCCACTATAACACTGGGCACTGTGGTGAGCATTCCAGGGTTATATTCCCGAGACATAAGGCGCTGTTCCAGGTTATACTTGGCACTGGCTGGGCACTGTTCCAACCTGGGCACCGTGTCTGTGTCACGCAACAATGTAACTACTACATTGTAACAAGCGAGGCACTTGCTTATAAGTTCCGTGGATCCGGACTCGGTCGCCCACGATGGGGTTCTAGAGCTGCTCTCCGTGGAACAGGGCACAACTCCACCAGGAATATTGGCCTGCAGAAACAGCGGCTCTTCAATAAACACAGACACGCCTGGTCGGAAGACTTCCAGAAGAAAGCGATGTGGCGCCTCGCATCTCCGACCCTCCGACAAGCCTTATTCCTTAGGCCTACCATGGTGCCGGACTTTGTTGAGAAGGCAGCCCAACTCTCAGCCGCGGTACTGGATCCGCTACCGCCAACAGCAGCATCATCCCCAACAAGCCTAGAGCTGCTCTCCGTGCAACAGGGCACATCTCCACCAGGAATATTTACCCTGCGGAAACAGCGGCTCTTCATTAAATACGGATACGCCTGGTCGGAAGACTTCCAGACGAAAGCGATGTGGCGCCTTGCATCTCCGACCCTCCGACAAGCCTTATTCCTTAGGCCCACTACGGTGCCAGGCTTCGTGGAGAAGGCAGCCCAACTCTTAGCCGCTACCCATAGCCACATCGCAAGCTTTGCCCGCCCGCTACCAGCCACCCCGGAACCAGAGACCATGACATGCAAATGGCTACTGCCGGGAAAACATAGACGATGGCCAGACGCCACATCGCAAGCAGTGCCCGCCCGCTATCAGCCGCCGCAATGCCGCCAACAGCAGCATCAGCCCCAACAAGCCAACCAGCCACCCCGGAACCAGAGACCATGACATGCAAATGGCTACCGCCGGGAAAACATAGACGATGGTCAAACGCAGTTTCAACGCCCATCACCCCGTTAAAATGACCGGGGCGGACGTAGCCCAAATCCACGAGACAACGGAAACCGTGGCAGACACTGCCGCAGCACGACAGACAGAATAGTCGTGATCAGGATTGTCGTCTAGGAAACGGACCGCACCCCGCTTAGCAGCAAACTCAGATGCCGTCTCCCCGACAGCAATCTCCACAACGGGGCCCAATGCAGCCACCGAAGTGCCAGGTGTGCCGCCAAGGTAGGCATTGGAACAGTGAGTGCACAAATACTCCGGGAAACGGCCCGCAGCGGCAGATTTAAGGCACAGCCTTCGTCGCCCTTTCTGCCGCCTCTAACCAACATCCACCGCAACAACACCGGATCGATCAAGGACCGCGTCCAAACCATTTTTTTTTGCCTGCCTATACCGAAACCATATATTTCGGCCATAAAAATCGGGCCGAAACTACGATTTAGCGTATCTAGGGCCGAAAAAATAATATGCATAATCTAGACAACCTTCTGCTGAATATGAGTAGGCTATGCAAAAATCTGACAGTGACAGTTCACTGGTGAGCGATATAAAATTTCCTGAAACACTGTTTTTACTTAAGGCAGGCGAAAAAATATCGAGTGTAACTCGTGCAACTCGCTTCGCTCGCTCGTGTTGCTAAAAGCGGTGGGTTGATAAAGCCTATTTTCGGCCCTTGATACACTATATACTATAGAAAAACCTCACCACAGATGTTAACGTGTTTAATGCCACCCCCTACGAATGCTTTTACAGTGTCGCCTCCCAAAAACGCTTTTGCAGTGCAAGTCCCTACGAACGCTTTCATAGAGCCGCCCACAACGAACTTTTCCGAGTGCAGTATTCCTCACCGCGAAACGAGTAGGAACCCCGTTCGCGCGACGTCCTCACCCGCCGCGACATGAGTGATGCTGCCACTCGTCCTTGATGGCCGGACGCTCACTTGCCTCCTCGTTCTTGGAGCCGGGCAGAACTTCATCCGCCCAGAAATTGGTACCCTCATCGCCCCGCTCCAGCTCAGGACCAACCTCGCTGGCCAGAACTCTACGGCCGACGTTACCGGCCTCGCTCGACTGCGCTTCTGGTTAGGGACCAGCTGCTTTAACGAGGAGTTCCTGGAGATGACCAACCTTCGCTACGAGGCCATCCGTCAAACACGATGCGATTGTGGACTGTCACCGACGCTGCGTCCACCTGGGGACAGGTCTCCGGCGAACCATCTACTGGGCCGCAGAGCGGCGCAATTTAGACGTCCCGTCCGTCCCTTTCCTGGACTATGGATTCATCAGCAAGGACAAACTGGAGTTTGAAAATCTGTCCCAACGTTTCTCCGGGAGCTTTGAACCTAAAGACCAGTTTACCCGGCGCCCAAGGACCACGAAGCACTGTATACGACTCACCCATAATCACCCGATCCGGATCCGGCCCTACAGGGTCAACCAGGAATGGAAGATGGACATTGATCGGCAGGTGACCGACTTATTAACACAGGGGATTATCGACTCCTCCGTAAGCCCATATTCATCACCGATTGTTATGGTACCGAAGAAAGACGGGGAGAAACGTTTCTGCATCGATTACCGGAAGGTTAATGAGGTAACCGTATCGGAGCCCACCCCAATGCCAGTTATCCAAGTGGCGCTGCGAGACCTCGAAGATGCCCGCGTCTTATCCACCCTCGACTTAAAGAGCGGGTACTGGCAGCCTTTAGCACGCCAGATTGTGGGCCTTTTATAGATGAACTCGTCGCACCTTCTCTTTTGCAAATTCATCAATAATGTGACTGTAATCTATGGCATGACCTTGCAGCAGCTTCGATGGAAAGAAGTGCTAAATTTGAAAGTTTTTCATTCCCCAATGTTGATCGCAAATATGTTTTAACTAACTTCAGTTTTTAAAAACTTCTTTCTGCACTTGCTACAGTCACCGGTAAAGTTAATAAAATTGTTAAAACAATCACTGTGTTGGGGTAAATAATAAGTACTACCAATTCCGAGTCATACCGTTTGGTCTTAAGAACGCGCCGGCAACATTCCAGCGGCTGATGTCGCAGCAAGTCCTCTCGGACATATTGCAAGACTTTGCCATCTTTTTTTGTGTTCTACACGTACAATTTTGTTTACCACACACCCTCGAGTGTAACAAGGCTGCGTTCATATTGTCCATTTTTATGTCTTCCTCTTACACCACTTTACCGTCTACGCATGCTAGAATGGAGCAACGAAAGAGCGAATTGGGCGCAAGAATGGCATCAAATTGTGTTTAGTGACGAGTCCCGATTTTGTTTGTGGGCCCACGGTGGTCCTAGGAGGGTCAGACAGATGCGTGGAGAACATAATATCCAACATTTATTTGTGGAACGCAACATACCCCTCACACAAGGAGTGGTGATATGAGGTGCAATATGTTATGGTAGTAGATCACCCTTGGTCTTCATTAGCGGCAACTTAAACGCAGCTGGTTAAACATGGCCAATGTGCTAGAACCCGTTGCGCTTCTATATACCATTTTCCAACAGGATAATGCGCGCCCTGATACGGCAAGGGCTACAACACGTTTTTTGGAAAAAGCTAACATTCTCTCCTACCATAGTCTATTTTGTCATGAAAAAAATAATTCTTGAGTACAAACTTTTACATCTTTTACATCTTCCCATCGAGAACGTCGTTAGGACATTTCGCAGAACAATTAGCGGAAATGTGCAGATGCCAGTGCCAACAATGGACAGTTGATCCGCCCCCCAGCTGCCTGCGTACGTGACAAAATCGACTCGAACCCAAATTGTTCAAGGAAGAGCAATTTGTCGGTTCGAACACGTGCGCTGACCTCAACGCTTCCATCACACCCTAACAACACCACCGTCCGCAACCCGGAGAAGAGTAGGGCGTGGACCCGGTAAAAGGCCATGGAGCGCTCCCCAGACAATCAGTCATTTCTCAACAATCAGAGAGAATTACATCAATCAGTCAGACACAAAGTCCTACAACAGAGCCTCCGACGTCGCCGAAGCCGCCGAGCCAACGACGCCGCAGCCGCCGATCAACCGATGCCACCCAACGACGCCACGCTGACGCCTTCTTTACCGCCGAGCCGCTGGTCACTTCTCCGCGAACTCGCGAACTCGTCGGGCATCCCGGTGCGAGCTAAGTGAACTTTTTCTTTTCGTGACTTTTATTGTTGACTTTCGTGTGTATATATTTTCTTGAACTTTGAACATTATTCTACTGTATCATCCGTGTGTAAATAATATCAATCGTTATCGCGCCTATCAGAATTTTTTTGCCTCTGCGCCCCATCCTGTGTGTGTTCTTGTGCTGTTCTAATAGTGACACCGACTCCAAGAGTTAGCTGGAGGTCTTCGAGGGCGGGATTTCCACCCCTTCGCTGCGACCCCCGTTGACAAGTGTCGCCCAACTGTAGGCCGAGTCTACACCCACGACCCGAGGATACCAGCACCAAGGACGAAAAACGGAGAGATGGACATCGACAAAGCGATCGCCTCCGAGAAGCGGATGTACGAGGAGAAAATTCGTTACCTTCGAATAGAGAGGGAAATTGCGATGATTCGGCGGATATCCACTCTACCGTCGACGATCAACTGAAGATGGCGGAAAATCTTTAAATTTAAAAGTAAGAAACAATGACATTGGCGTAGATAATCGTTGGGTTGTACCGTATTCTCCGTTACTCTCGAAAACATACAAAGCCCACATTAATGTCGAGTATTGCAATTCGGTGAAATCTATCAAGTATATTTGCAAATATGTCAACAAAGGAAGCGATATGGCAGTATTTGGAGTAGAAAATGCAAATGCATCCATCAATGAGATCAACCAATATCAACTGGGACGCTACATTAGTAGCAATGAAGCAGTATGGCGCATTTTATCATTTCCAATCCATAAACGTCATCTAACAGTTGTTCATTTGGCAGTGCATCTTGAAAATGGACAACGTGTGTACTTCACAACAGAAAATGTTCCACCGCCAACCACGTTAACTGCATTTTTAACATTGTGCGGAGAGGATACATTTGCAAAGACGTTACTTTACTCTGAAGTACCTACATACTATACCTGGAATGGATCTACGAAAAAGTTTCAACGTCGCAAACAAGGTAAACCAGTTGAAGGACAAACAAATTTATATTCGACCGACGCGTTAGGACGACTGTACACTGTTCATCCAAACAATGCAGAATGTTTTTTTAATAAACATACGAGGCCCGACATCCTTTGAAGGCTTAAGATTAGTAAACGGTCAAGTTTGTGCCACTTATCGTGAAGCTTGCCAAGAATTAAATCTTCTTGAAAACGATACACATTGGGACACATCACTCGGAGATGCATCGAATACAGCTCAACCATCACAAATACGCACGTTATTTGCTATTGTATTAACAACGTGCTTCCCATCCAATCCCAAAGGTCTTTGGGAAAAATATAAAGACTACATGAGTGAAGACATCCTATATCGTCTGCGTGTAACGAATGAAAATCAAGATATTCAATTCATACCAAATGTGTATAATGAGGCATTGGTTCTGATTGAGGACATATGTTTGGCAATTGCTAATAAAGGACTTATACAATTGGGAATAGCTACTCCCAATCGAAGTACAAATGACATTTTAGATCGTGATTTACAACGAGAAACACACTTTAATGTCGACGAATTTGATAGATTTGTTCAAACGAATCTTCCGAAATGACTCCCAGAACAGCGCATAGCTTATGACCAAATTATCCATGCAACTACAAGCCATAGTGGCGGTTTGTATTTCCTTGATGCACCCGGTGGCACAGGCAAAACTTTTCTGATTTCTGAGACCCCAACATGCAATATCAGCAAAGATTCTGGAATGGGTAAAGTACTCCAAACATGTCAACTGATTATATGGGACAAGTGTACTATGGCCCATAAAAAAAGCATTGGAAGCGCTTCAGCGTACACTAACAGATTTGAGAAGAAATGAATAGCTCTTCGGTGGCGCACTCATTTTATTATCTGGCGATTTTCGACAAACTCTCCCTGTTATACCACGTTCAACATCCGCCGATGAACTTAATGCATGTCTCAAATCGTCAGTTTTATGGCGACACGTACAAAAGTTGACTTTGAAGACTAATATGCGTGTACAACTACAACATGATGCATTTGCTGAAAGTTTCGCAAAACAATTGTTGGATATTGGGAATGGGAAAATGCCAATCGAAGAATTTACATAATGTATCTCATTGCCTACAAACTTCTGTGAAATCACTGCAACCACAGAAATATTGGTTCGCAAAGTTTTCCCAAATATCGCCCAGAATTATAAAAATCATCAGTGGCTGAGTTCACGTCCTATATTAGCAGCCAAAAATAACGATGTGAATGCGATCAATTACAGCATTCAAAATGAAATACCAGGTGAAGCTACAACGTACAAGTCCGTGGATAATGGATCAAGACGAAGTTGTCAACTATCCAACCGAATTTTTGAATTCACTTGATTTGCCAGGCATGTCGCCGCACATTTTAATATTGAAACTTGGTGTGCCTATAATCCTTCTTCGCAACATCAATCCACCACAACTTTGCAACGGTACCAGGCTTTCAGTGAAAAAGATGATGAACAATATCATCCAAGGAATGGAAAATTTAAAGGGGAAGATGTACTATTACCACGCATCCCAATAATTCCGACAGATATGCCATTTCAATATAAACGTTTACAGTTTCCTGTGCGACTCGCGTTTGCAATGACAATCAACAAAGCACAGGGCCAATCGCTACAAGTGTGTGGACTAAATTTGGAGAATCCATGCTTCTCACATGGACAACTATATGTGGCCTGTTCACGTGTTGGAAAACCATCAGATTTATTCGTGTGCGCACCAGACGGAATAACTAAAAATATTGAGTATCCTAAGCACTCCAATAAACAAATTTAATCTTTATCTCTATATATTTGAGTGGCAGTGCAACGCATGTCGGGTAGCGCTAGTTATAAAATAAATTCTCAGTATACTACATACTGAATAAATTTAATAAACGCGAAATATAGCCTGATTATATGAATATTCAACCCATTCGTAAATCAACAAAAATCAAACCTTTATTGACCGATTAAACAAATTACGAAACTGCAATTCAAATCATTTGCCATTCCGCTTCTCGTGAGATATTTACGCAGAATATGAATATTTGATACGAGCCAGACTAGCGAATGCAAATTATTCGAGTTGCAATTTCTACATCCCATATAATCAACAAATCAATATATCCACACAGTCCAATTATGGAAAACAATAAACCGTTTTATTAATGAAATAATCTCGATTTATACATGTACAAATTGGGTGTGTGCAGAACACGGCCCATTAAATCCGCACAATTCGGCGTGACATTTTACCGTCCGGAATCGCGATAAATTTTCCACTTAAATGTACCCTGTAAACATAACGGTTCCATTTAGGCCCTCGTGAAATTTGCATTAATTATGGTCGAAAGTATAGGGAATTATCGGTGCATAGCCAAATATGATAAACATTCTGTGTACATATCTGAAATTGCCGGCATGCACACCACAGGGTCAATAAGGGCAATGTCTGTTCAGGAGGGATATCTCTTATTGCAAATCTGATGGGACGAAGCCCCGTCTGTTCGCTGAAACAATATTATTTT
Source organism: Ocypus olens (assembly GCA_910593695.2). NCBI lineage: Eukaryota > Metazoa > Arthropoda > Insecta > Coleoptera > Staphylinidae > Ocypus > Ocypus olens. The sequence continues at coordinate 8,346,714 of OU343053.1, read as the reverse complement.
CTGAGTGGATAAATTGGATTAAGATATCAGGTCAGGATTGTGTATTATTAACCAGATTTATTATGTGATGATACATTTATGGTATGTGGAAGTATATTTTTATTAGCAGTAAGAATTTTTTCATGTGCCCTCATTATACGATGAAATGAAACTACATGATATGGAATGGTAATGGTTGTTATCAGTGGCGGCTCCTAAGAGGAGGTAGCGGAGGCTGAGCCTCCTCTGTATGTTTCGTAAAAAGAATATCGGTATTTTTATAAATTACTTCCGATATTTTCCCATTCAGAGGTACGACTTTTAAAAATATTTAATTTTTTTATACTTATAATTCACGTTACTCTAATACATTTTATATTTCCCTCTTTTAAATTCATATGATGAACCGATCGACGAGATTCCATCCGTAAGTACGCGCAGATACGTTAATGCGGCCTTGAATTTCCGCTTCTTCGTTGAAATTAAAACGTTCAGTTTAAAACGACGAAGCTGCTTCCATGGCGCCTCCGTCTTACACCTATTTTTAACGCACTCTACGCCGCTATTTAATTTATTTAATTTCTTTGTCACTCACATCCACCTCCACTTGCCGGCTATCAATTGGCGCGATGTGCATATGAGTAATATTGACGATTTAGTTGAAATTCGTTCCCAAATATATCCGGTTGTTTGGTAATTATAAGCTCCTTTTATATTTTACTAAATTGTTATTTAAAATTGTTTGTCGATACGTTTAGCGATTGCCACATCAAATAGTAATATTTGCGAGAATTAATGACAAATCAGGTCAAAAGGAATGTCTTTCCTCTTGTGTAGGCTTGTTGATTATTTATTAAAAAATCATTTAACACTCTAGATTATGACAAAAAGTTATTTGTGAAAACAAAGGGTAGACCAATACCGCCAATGCCATTATTGATTATATCAGGGAGATATCAAAATAGAGGGTTTACTGAAAATAATTATATTAAAACAAAATGGTTAGAAATAAATTATTTTGTTGGTATTGTGTATTATTTACCAATTTTGGGGAAACTTGGTTACAATAATTTACAAAATTTATCGCGCGCGGTTGAGAGGCATGAGAAATCTTCGGAACACATATTTTCTTCTATTAAATTGGAAATACTCGATAAACAAAATATTATGAATGTCCTAGATTCGGCTCGTACAAAAGATATTGAAAATTTGAATGAAAATGTACGTGAAAACCGTGAAATTTTAAACAGTTAGTTGATGTCACTATACAGAGTCGCTACAAAGTATGGAAACACGGTTCTCACGTAAAAACGGCTAAGAGCAGTACCACCAAAATTGTGATATTTAAATTGGATAATTTTTCGAAACAAAATCAGAAATTATTTCCAGCAGTTTCCCACACGGACGCCATCTTGAATTTTTTTTAATTGGAATTCGATTTTTTTATTTTATAACATTTATAGACTTTTTTTAATACTTGTCTTTTTATGGATAAACCGGACTTTGAAAAGTTTCGCAACAGCTAAACGAGTACTTTTTCTAAACGCTGCAATACCGCACATGCATGTTATGTTTTTAACCAAAACTTAAAAAAATATTAAAATATCAAATGAAAAAATAAATTATTAAACAATAAATTATTTTTTATTTTACATATGTTCAAAGTGCCCTGCACTTCTTGGCAGTACTGAATACGGTGGACAAAGTTTTGTAATGAACTAGTTAAAATAAAAGGACGAATATTTGCAATTTCGGTTCTTATGCATTCTTTTAATTCTTGTATATTGTGTGACCTGTTGTTATAAACCCGATTTTTCAAATGTCCCCAAAGGAAAAAATCAAGTGGAGTTAAATCGGGCGACCTAGTAGGTCATTCAATTGTTCCTCTCCTCCCTATCCATTTGCCGGAAAAGTTACGTCTAAGTACTCACGTACTATTAGTCCGAAATGAGCTGGTGCTCCGTCTTGCTAAAACCATTCATTTCAGCTGGAATAGCCTGATTTTCATAATTTGGGAATATTTGTCTAAGTCTGAGAACAGCCAGTTGTTGCAAAAGCTGTAGATATGTTTTAGATGTCAAATTTCCATTAATAACAAAAGGGCCGATAATATGGTGTCCAATTATACCACACCAAATATTTTTTTTGTGGACGCTGCGTATGAATCTGCTCCATCCAATGTGGATTTCTGTCTGACCAGTATCTACAGTTATGGCGGTTAACTTGTCCGTTTAAGCAGAAAGTTAATTCATCGGAAAAGAGCACACGGTTAATAAAATTGGCGTCCTGGTTTATCCTATTCATCATTGTTTCGCAAAATTCAATTTTGCGATCAAAGTCGTCTTCATTCAATTCTTGTAGCAACTGAATTTTGTAGTGATGATACTTTATACAATTTTCATTATTTTTTAAACTCATCTCCTGCTCATGTTGTGGTTGAAAGCCAATTGCTGCACCGAAGTTTTTGGATTTTCAACTACATCTACCATAAGATTAAGTGAATTTTTATCAGTTGTAACAGTTTTTTGTCGATTTTTAACAGTTCCAAATTCATTAAACCTATTCCATGTTTTAAATGTGATAAAATTGATTGCTCATTACTAAAAACTGTTTCCACATTTAACCAATGTTATTTCACTAAGTACTTAGTACTAGTAATAACGCAAATTTCTTTTGTATCATTCAATATCCGGCGTGGCACTAGCCAGGGAAGTAGCCAGGGAAGTAGTTATTTGTTTATAGTCTTAGTAAGACTTAATTTTGCTTGCAGAGTTACGAACAGGTTGAATATTTATATATTCAGGCTATATTTCGTTTTTTTGAATTTAAAAACTGTTTCATTTCAACAATAAAAAGAAAAATTCCAAATGCCAAAATTTTTTAACTGTCAAAATTTGAGCATTTCCACTATTGGCATTTTTCATTATTAAAAAGGGAAATTTCCAATAGTCAAAAGTAACAATTACAAATTTTCAAAAAATCTGCCACCACAAACGGTACGATTCAACAGTAAATAAAGAAATTTGTCGCGTCCAAAAATTATGGGTTCTTACAATAAAAAATGGCATTTTTTGATATTAGAAGAAAAAAGAAAATTTCAACTGCTAAAAATTACAACTGTCAAAAATCGCACATTTCTATCATCACAAATGGCACGTTAGCAGTAAAAAGAAAATTTTCAACTGCCAAAAATAACAATTTACAACTGTCAAAAATTGTTAATTTCTACTAAAAAATACAGTAATAATACCGCCAGATCGAATAAAAAATTAATCAAAGCAGGTCATAAACAAAAAAAACTCATGTTTTTTCTTAGTTCCTAAATTTGAAAAGGGCGGCCCGTTGGTGTAGTGGGTAGAGGCGAGTGCTTGTGCCGGTTGCACCGCGTGCCGTGTGGGTTCGAATCCCAGCCCGGCCGAAAGATTTTTCGGGGATCGAGAAGTATTCGGTCGGGTCCATGGTTGTTGATGGTTGTTGTGTATACGTCTGACATTATTCATTTATTTATTGGTTCAAAAAATTAAAAATACAAAAATTACATAGTCGATGTGACTGAATGGCACATGCCTAAGTCAAAAAATAAAAATAAATTTGAGAATATCAATATACGCTAGCTTGACACTTGCCAATAAGTTTAGGAATTTTGGCTCATGGACAATTTTGACTATCTTTAATCGATCACACTGTATTTTATACGCGTCGGGTGGAACCGTGCTCGCTCGTCGTTGTACAACTTTTTTCGGATTCACCGAACACAACTTGGAATGCACTTTTTGTTACAATTTTTAATTTCGATGTGATTGTTAAAGTACACATTTACCGACTATATACAAGTTTAGTATATAAAATATTACTTTAATTTAATAAATTCTTTTTCTTTGGGAGGGGCAGATGCCCCCCTTGCTCCCACCTGCGGACGCCCATGCCCAAGGGTCCCCCTTTCTTAGTTTTGCTCAAAAATTGGCTTTGAAATAATTTCCTGATGAAACCACTGGTTCGATTCGGGGCTTCTACACATCACTGGAAAGATCCCTTCAAGACGCCTTGGAAAATGTCCTTTCACAAGAACAAATGTCAATTTGAAGCCCGTAACGCGTCAGCAAATAAAACTCGAAAATAGAAAAAAAACAATTCTTTTAATAATTATCGTAGACCCTTATGTATTACCTTTTTCTTCAACAGAAGAACGAGCTAAATTTATCGGCGTAAACAAATTTCATCTAGGAAAAAATGCAAAAAAATTGGCAAGTCACCATGAACATGCCGGTTTGAAGTGGAATGAGCTATATGCAGATATAGTTTTCGTATAGAACTTTTCGTAAATATTCCCATTCACGCACAATCTGCATATTGTATCTGCGTTTTCTTTAATTTTTTCACAAGATGCTCGCTGATCCCTTTCTTTCTCAAACATGTCCACCGTTTCTCTCTATTCACACTATGAAATGCTGTTTTCAGATCCAAGAACAACGTGCATGATTTCTCTTTATTCTTAGAAATTTCTCTGCCAAGAATATGATTCCATATATCGGGTGTCTCACGGAAGCGTCAAAGTAACATGTTGGCCTTGAATATTTAAGATAGAAAAATATGATTTAAATAAGAGTTGTAGATAATTACCGACTCTACAAACTTAATAGTAATTTAGGATATATGTAACGTTATAAAGGCTTTTACATTACGAGAGACAAGTTTGAAATTCTCGAGTAATGTAAAAGCAAATAACGTTACGTGTGTCGTAACATGGTTTATTTTATTCTATTTCTATTTTTTTTTATTTAAAAAAATGTTTAATGGAAACCGTCAAAAAGTGAAATCATGTTTGTTTGCCGATATCTCCATAGTAACGAGTTGCGTTAAAATAATATACGCTAGTGTTGTTAAGATTTTCTTAACAACACTAGTGTTGTTAAAGGTACCTTAACGTTACTCGTTGCCGAGTTGTTGCCATGTTAACATTAAAGGATACAATATAAACAAGTAACGTAACGTATGTCATAACACGATTTATTTCATCCTATTTCTATTCTTTAATTTAATTTTTTTTTAATGAAAACCGTCAAAAAGCGAAATAATGTTTGTATGCCAATATTTCTATGGCAACGAATTGCGTTAAGGTACATTTAACAACACTAGTGTTAACAATTTGTTAACAACACTAGTGTTAACAATTTGTTAACAACACTAGTGTTGTTAAAAGTACTTTAACGTAACTCGTTGCTAAGGAGTTATTGGTATGTTAACATTATAGGATAAAATAAAATATTTTTATGTTTACATCCCACAACAGAGAGCCAAGACAAACTTATGTTTTTTAAATAGAACACTAGTAAGATTTTTGGTTTTTTATGCGTAGTTTTAAATACTAATTATATTGACAATAACTTTTATTGGGCTAAATTTAACCGTTTCCGAGTTATTCCGGGTCTTAGGGCAAAAACGAGCAATATTTGAACAGTCACAGAAAAATAATAAGTTGATATTTTAATATTATCGAAGCGTTTTTGAATAATGAAAATATGGTATATTTTTAGATGATTAGGTTAGATTTATTCAAGTAAGTAAACGCTATTTTTATGAAGTAAGAAGACCTTCGCAAAATCTAAAAAAAGTTTTTTTTTTTAAATGAAACACCTAGTATATTCATAGAAATTTAAAGCCCTTTTTCTTGCCTTTTTAAAAAACACCCAGTTTTCTAGATTTATGAATAATAATAATACCTTTAAACGTAAGACTTAATTTTGCAGAGTTACGAACAGGCTGAATATTCATGTATTCAGGCTACTTTTAAGCTTGAATTACATTATACTTTTTCCGCCTTTTTTCGTCTAGATTCTCGTTCAAGTTTTGCTTTCGATTTCCGTTCGATTTATAGTTCATTGAATTCGATATAGAGGGCGCCGCAAGCGGACGACGTAATTACCAACCCACTAAATAAAAAGTATTTGTGTACCATAATAAAAATATCAACTTGAAACCCGCGACAAAAATAACTGACTTATAACAATACTGCGGCTGGAATGGAAGAAACGCGGTCCCCGGGTTATATAGGTTATGTTGCTTGCACAAACAACTCATGCTTGTTGTTTTTTTCGTCGTTGGCAGTACCGAACTTGGACCAATATCGAACGGAAAATAGGATCGGCTGCATATTTGGATGGAATTTTCTGAATAACTTTCATACTAGATTGTCTCGATGCAAAATCTAACGAGAATCTAGATGAAAAAAGACGGAAAAAGTATAACGTAATTCAAGCTTTAGTCTTTATTGAATATTTATAGAAAATATATTATTATTATTATTATTATATATGTCTTATTCTATGTAAGGCTTCTCGTTTTTCTATTGACGGAAAGCATTTTCATGTTACGGACGTCCGGGATCAGCTGTATGGGGGTCCCTTTTTACATTTAGGACTCGAGGCGAAATGGCCAACTTCATTGCAACTGTTGCACGTTTAGGGCAAGAGTAATGTGCACTTTGGCATTATGTGAAGTCGTTTGCATTTGTTACTTTGCGTTGGTGCAGTATGAGTTTCCTCAAACGGCATGAATTCGTTATATTTTCTGAAATAGAGTGCTGGGAATAAAATTTAATACTGCCGGCTGATGTAATAATAATAAATATAGCACATGACCTAGCTGTAACATCGTTGTTAAATATAATTTCATAACCTTTTTCTTATTTAGAATATCTGCTGTTTTAGAAATAATGATTTTTATGTCATCATATTATGAGTTCTGTCTTGTTAAATTTCATGCTCTGTGGGTTCGGTAATAATAATAATAATAATAATATATTCATTTTATAACATTTACTAAAATTGATCAAGTCGAACGGTCAAAATTAAGTGAACATTTTGGTCTATGGGTTTGCTTCTCTCGCACTCAAGTTGTATTGGAGTGGGGATGGAAGATTGCTGGGCAGTGCAGCGTGTATTAATATGAATTGGAATTTATATTTCGTTATCTTAATATGAAATTGACAATTTGAAAGTATAAAAATTAGTTATGGCGCACCTGCGAATCTAAAGCTTGAATTAAAAGAAAATACCATTCAAATCGGTCGAGTGGGGGCCGGAATAAAAGCTGCAACTGAGAAGCCTTTGCGTTGTAAATATCTGTATAAATGCGTATTGTATTGAATTTATTATACAGGGTGAGTCTAAAGTCGTTATACATCGGACACAATAATAAAATATGTTTTCCCTTTCTGGAAACATGGCAAGCTGACTGGGCCATACGCATTGACCAGAACGGCACTCACATTGAACATATTTTTTTATGATAAAAAAAAGTTTTATTTCTTCAGAGTAGCGGAAGGGCATTATTCACTTTTCTATGGCCACAACCAGGAAACTGAGAATTATTAGATCATCTCTAGTCTTTCTAGTCTAGTAACGATCGAGATTGTCTCTCCACCAGATGCAAATTTCTAGCAAAATCCATGCCATATACAGGGTGTTTCAGAGCTCTGGGATCGGTCAATCACGTGCTTATTTGTCAAAATTTTGAAAAATGTTTTATATAAAAGTTGTGCAGAATAGTGAGCTGCACGCCCTAAAAATATTTAAATTTATACAGGGTGTCTGTAACAAAATTACAGACCAAACTGATGTTTTTTTTAAGATTAACATGACCTAGGTTGTGGGGATTGAAACTGGGCCGTTTTTGTGTTATTCAGTTGTTTATATAAAAATTTGAACAAAATTGTTAAAGTGCTTCCCTAAAACTAATAAAGATAATTCATTCTAATTTAGTGGTAAAGTTTAGTTGAACTTTAGTCTTCAAAATTACTATATCATCCAAAACGTAACTCAGCGTATTATACAGGGTGATAGCCATTCGCAAACAGCACAATTTCTTCATTTCTTTAAATGGAACACCCTATATATTTTTTCATAATTTGAAAGTCTATTGAGTAAGCTTTCGTTTCATATTAGGTTTCGTATGTCTAAAGTTGATAGTGACTCGAGTATTTCAGAATTCGTACGTAAGTTGCATGTTTCGGTTGAGAAGGATCCGTTTATAAGCGTTGTGTTTGCCTACAAAATCGTATTTTATGTTTTTGAGACATGTATTCAAATCTTGTATCCTACCATATTTCAACAAAATCTGGATGCATTATTCCCAATAAGTTATACAAACAATTATGTTTCAATACAGATAGATAACTATAGTAAAAACTTATAAATCAACTTAAATAACAAAACAATTTAATAACATAAGTATATAAAATGAAGAATAACAAAACAATTTAATAACATAAGTATATAAAATGAAAAATAACAATTTAAAGAAGTTTACAACATGTTTTCAAAATTTCGACCATTCTGATTTAAACAAATTCTGAGACGTTCAACGAACGATTTGTGAACTGCAACTAAAACTTGTGGCGTTACTGCAGAAAAAGCATTCCTAATTCGTATTCGCATATCTTCTGCTGTAGTCGGTGGTATACGGAACACCATGTCCTTGATATAGCTCCATAGAAAAAAATCTAATTTCGTGAGGTCTGGCGACCTAGGTGGCCATAGTAAAGGTCCGCCGCGACCTATCCACTTATTAGGGTAACGGTCATTCAAAAATTGTCGTACACTGCGAGCAAAATGTGGTGGTGCACCATCCAACTGGATCCACATATCTCTTACTACGTTGCGTGGTACGTACAGTAGGTACTCATCTAAATGATTCCTAAGAAATTCTTCAAAAATTTCTCCATTCAGGCTGCCTTCAAAGAAGTGTGGTCCTATGACGCGAGTTCCTAGAATACCACCAGATACATTCAGGCTCCATCGATTTTGATTATTTACTGTCCTTGTGAAATGAGGATTGTGGTCCGAATAATAATGAAGGTTGTGTCTGTTTACCTTGCCATTATTGTGAAATGAAGCCTCATCAGTAAACAACACAAAATCAAAAAAAATGTTCATTGTTTCCCAGAATATTAAGGGCCCAGTTACAGAATGCAGTTCTAGCGGGAAAATCTGCTTCTCCAAGCTATTGTTCTAAGTGGATGTGGTAAGGGTGAAATTTGTGTTTCTTCAAAATTCTATGCGCTGAGGGCCGACTAATATCCAACTGATTATTTAATTCGGATAAACTTAATTTAGGGTTTTCAACTATCGATGCCAATACCAGGAATTCGCTATCTTCGTTAATTACAGGTTTGCTTTGCACAGGTTTTGAATAATTAACGTTACCTGTAGTCTCAAATCGCTCTCGCACTCTTCTAAATGCTCCTTGTCATGGACACCGCCTCTCGGGATACCGCTGTCCATACACTCGTGAAGCCAAAAGACAATTTTTGTGACATTCGCCAAGAATTAAAATCATGTCAACCAATTCTTCTTGTGAGAAATTCATAATTATAAACTAAGATCACAACTTAAATGGTTAGATCTATTTTTGAGACTAATATAATAATTACTGTCACCTGTATTTTTTTGTTTGTTTATTTGAAATGATTGGTAACTAGATTTTAAAACTAATAATAAAAAACATGCAAATTACCAATGAATTTTGAAATATTGGAGTAATCATTAACTTCAGATATACGAAACCTTATATGAAACGAAAGCTTACTCAATGTACTTTAAAATTACGAAAAAATATATAGGGTGTTCCATTTGAAAAAATTAAGAAATTGTGCAGTTTGCGAATAACTATCACCCTGTATAATACGCTGAGTTATGTTTTGGATGATATAGTAATTTTGAAGACTAAAGTTCAACTAAACTTTATCACTAAATTAGAATGAATTGTCTTTATTAGTTTCAGGGCAGTACTTTAACAATTTTGTTCAAATTTTTGTATAAACAACTGAATAACACAAAAACGGCTAGGTTTCAATCGCCGAAACTAAAGTCATTTTAATCTCCAAGTAACGAGGAATCCAAAAATGCTAAAATATACAGGGTATTCCATTTAAAAAAAACATAAGTTTGGTCTGTAACTTTGTTATGAGACACCCTGTATAAATTTAAATATTTTTAGAACATGCAGATCACTATTCTGCACCACTTTTATATAAAACATTTTTCAAAATTTTGACAAATAAGCACGTGATTGACCGTTCCCAGAGCTCTGAAACACCCTGTATATATACCGCGTGTTTCAGACCACCCGTCCCAGGCCTTTTTCTCGAGAACGTGACGGCATAGAGCTTCGAGAAAAAAATAGCATTACCGATGCCTATCCGAAGAATTTAATGGAGGTAGTTTCGACTTCCGGAAGTTACCAGAAATATATTCTAGCAAACCGTGGAAAAATAATGAGGACGCGTTGAGCCGAAGAAATACATTCATTGTCATTTATAATTTCCACGGCAGGAAATTGCCGTTTTCGCCCCTTATCGAGTTATATTCTCCAATTTTGCCATCGGAACGGAAAGTCGAACTTTATAAAATCAAATTCCGCTCCATTTATTTTCCATCGACTTTTAAATGTACTGTATTTTCGATGATACATTGTCCGCATGTGCATTTATAATGATGTTTCCGATGTTGCGAACGAGCAGGATGATGCATATTAAAAGGGTTGCATGTGACGTTAATTATCGCTTTTGTATGCGTGAAGAGCAAATATGAAGCGATAATGGAATTCATTTCAACAATTATTCAATGGTTTCGTGATAAAATGGTTAATACTGTTACAGCTGGGAAATGTTCGCACTTTAGATGTGTTAATTTGCCTATTTGTGTTTGTGTGGGAAATTGTGGAACTCTAATAGTGTATATTCAGTGTTAGATTACTAAAAGGGGGTGTTATGTATATTTAGTGCCAGAAATAACTATTATTCGCCAGCTTAAGCCTAATAAATCGTATCCGCCAAAATGTATTTCTAAGATTTGATCTTATTACACTAAAAAACTCATTCGCTTATTAAACATTTGTAAACCTCTAAATTTCTGTATTAACCTGTTAACTGCGGAATTAAATTTAAAAACTCCGCAATTAAAATCAAGCAATGACGAGTATACAAGTCGAACGCAAGGTAAATGGTCCTATTATAAATTTTACAAAAAAACGAGAAAGGATTATACGAGGGCAATCCACAAAGTGACAGACGTTTTGAAATAAAAAATTAACAAAGTGAAAAAACTAATTTTCATTATATACATTTTGAAGGTAAACTCTTGGGCTATTTTTCGACGTAATCGTCATATAAATTAAAGCATTAAATTTTATCGTTAAGTTTTCCCCGACGTTTGTTTTGTATCGCGCGTCTTAATATTCGGAGTGTTTCGCAATACCTCTCTGAATTGATTGTTTGTCCACGTTCAAGAAAATCAACGAAGATCACTCCCTGAGCATCCCAAAACCCAGTAGCTATGATTTTTTTTGCTGACTGCGTCTGCAGACACTTCCTCGGTTTCATGGGCGAATTGCATCCACTGCGGTTTTGTTTCACAGGTCACGTGCTGTACCCAAGTCTCGTCACCAGTTACGATACGATCGATAACATGGTTTCCACTTTTGTCGTACTCTTCCAGAAATGTCAGTGCTGCAGCAAGTCTTTTGTTTTTGTGGTCTTCCTTAGGATTTTCGGAATCCACCTGGCACAAAATTTGTGGTATCCAAGTTTACCAACTACGATTTCATGAACTAAACTATGTGAAATTTGAGGAAAATGTTCCGAGAGTTCCGTAATCGTGAAACGACAATTTTCACGAATTTTTTCATACATTTTCACCAACAATTCATCAGTCACAAGACTAGGCTTACCACTGCGATCCTCATCGTGAACATTGGTTCGGCCATTTTTAAAGTCAATGCACCACTGCCTCACTCGGCTTTCACTCATTATTCCGTTACCGTACACGTCACAAATCAGGCGATAAATTTCAATCGGTTTGTAATTTTTCTCCAACAAAAACCTTATCACACCACGTACTTCACAACTGGCGGGATTTTCAATTGCAGCAACGCCACTGTATACAAATTACAATATGCACGATGCTCTAGTCACCACGGCTGGTTGCGTAGTAGGTGTAGAAACATTATGTAGCCAAGATGGTGGCACCAGTGCCGCGCCAGGCCAAAACGTCTGACGCACATCACAATTTTTTTCAAATGGAATTAGTTTTTTTTGACAACTTTTGTAGGGTTCTTAATTTTCTTCAGTCATTCTTCATTTCTTTGCAAAAAAATCTGACGTTTCTCGAGCCTATATTCGGGGAAATAAATCGTCTTTCTCCCGTAAACTGATGATAGATCATTGTTACTTTTTACAAAAAATAAATATAATTTAAATTAATTATTTGCAAGTGCAAATGTAAAAAGTGGGAATCATTTACAGCATCGTGCTTAAATGTTACTGGAAGAAATTTATAGTAACGAACCGAATTGAAAGTAACGTGAAACTACTAAAAATCTAATTAGTCTCTGCGATTACAATATAATTATATACCCCTGAATAAATCTTAAATGCCAATTTATATATAAGAGGATGTTCCCAAGTTTAGTGTTGTTGTAATTAGTAAGCATCTTATCCTAGAAGTGAGTTATAATGGCACTTGTTGCTGAATGTATTTTCCATTAAGGTTATTCGATGATCAACTGGAGGGTTCTAGTTAACTATACATGAAGGTGTAAATTGATTGATATTCTAGTAGCTACCGATAAAATAGGATCGATTTATAAATATTTTACGTTCAAATACTCCCAAAATTATTTTACCGAGAATGGAAACAATTTTATTGCGAGCGGAAGAACTTAATCGAACGAATTAAGAGTGAACTGGAACTGTTAGCTCATAAATTTATTGTTCTTAAAAATATATACAGAGATTTTATTTTAACTCTGAACATACTATTATTAAAGCCTATGTTCAATTGTAAAATAATCACATCAACGCATGGCATTTAATTAAAATTGTGTGCAACCAAATATAGAAAGATGACAATGGTGCAATGGACAATATTAAAAATTGTTGCAATGGATGGAAGTTGACTGCTCGGGTATGTAACCGAAAACAAATCTCTAACACAAGGAGTGATGTTCCCGCTATTATACCAATTAATTATTTGTATTTTTTCTTCGGTAGTGTAATATATTTTTATTAACACAATTTTGACAATTGAGTACCCATTAATGCATTGATGTGATTATTTTACTATTGAACATAGGTATTAACAATGATATGTTCAGAGTTAAAATAAAAGCTCTGTATAACTTTGAGTCAATGCGCGTATTAAGTGGATTTAATTACCTGTATCAACTTTATAATTAACATAAATAAACGAATGGTGCTGTATTTTCCAACATAAATAATTGTTTCTTGTCAATGACAACTGCAGACTGGTTTCTGGCTAGTGGGCGTCATCAGTTATATTTTTAATTATTGACATATTTAAGCCGACGAATACCCATTATAGTAAGTTGCCGCAATTGTACTTACACAATCGGTTATTTATTGTTATGCCGCAAAGGGATAGTTCAGTTACAATACGGTTTAATATCCAGACGTGATAATAAAGTTGAGAATTGTGGCGGGGGTGTGTAATCTCGTCGATCGAGATTTGGGGAGATTCGCGGCTTCATTAGATTAGAGGAAGCTTTCCTCAAAAGTTATTGCTCAGGTCTGCAACGATTTCCCCAAGTACGGGAAAGAGATAAGAGAAATGAGGCTTACATAAATCACCAACGGAACATCTAATAATCATTCAATCAAATGTAAAAGTTTAATCGTTAAATAAATTTTATCTCCTTGGGATTTGTATACAAGACCCAGTTTTTATGATAATAATAATAAACAGTTTATTACTATAGATGTGTACAGTAGTGATACATATTATCAATAGAAAGTAGAAAATTTGAACATAAATAGTAAGTAGTATTATCTAGGATAGTATAATATTTTTGCTTAAAGATGTCATTAAAGGGCAGAAAGACCGATGGTCGATATCCCTTTCAGCTATTTTTATATTACGAGTATAATAAGCAAAAACTGAAAGTTGTACTTCTAGGTACTTCAAGTTCAGTGTTTCTCCTCCCGGTGGACGAAGTTTCAAATCATTCCAACAGATGACAGAGCTGTAGTGAATCTTCAAAATGGCGTCTGTTAGTGATCCACGTTACAAACAGCGAGCAGTGATTGAGTTCTTGATTACAGAGAAAGAAACTGTGGAAAATATCCATAAACGTTTGTGTGCAGTGTATGGAGAATGTGCTGTCAATAGAAGCACTGTCGGGAGGTGGGCAGAGAGAGTTAAGGCGTCAGAAAGTCCAACAACTCAACTTCAAGATCTGCCACGTTCCGGGTGTCCTGTCAGTGCCACCACTCCATGGTGAGGCGCGTGGATGTCATTATTCGTACGGGTCCGCCGCATCACAGTGCAACAATTGGCCTCACAGCTGTCAGTCAGCAGTGGAAGTGTGTGTGCAATGATCGAGACTCTCGGATATTCAAACGTTTGCGCAAAATGGGTCCTAAGAAGTCTCAGGATGCAAAGAACAACCATGTCATCTGATTTGTTGGCGAGGTTTAAAGCTGAGGGGGAAGCGTTTCTGTCCCGGATTGTGACGGGTGATGAAACCTTGTTGCACAACTTTGAGCCGGAAACCAAAAGACAGTCAATGGAATGGCACCATCTTCAGTCACCAAGAACAAAAAAATTCAAGTCAACTCCCTCTGCTGGAAAAATCATGGTTACTGTTTTTTGGGAAAGTGAAGGGGTCATTCTTGTTGATGTGATACCAAGAGGGACAACCATTATTTCCGAAGCATACGTGAAGACCTTGGACAAACTCAAGAAACGTTTCCGGCGTGTTAGGCATGACAAGAATACGGCTAAAATCTTGATCCTGCACGATAATGCACGCCCGCACGCAAGTCTCAGAACCCGGGAACACCTCACCAAATTGGGTTGGACAACATTGCCCCATCCATACAGCCCAGATCTGGCACCGTCAGACTTCCATCTCTTCTTACCTCTTAAAGACGGTTTGCTTGGAAAACACTTCGTTGATGATGAGAGCGTAATTCAAGCGGTGAAAACATGGCTTCGCAGGTCAAGAGTTGGTACCGGCAGGGAATACAGGCATTTGTTTCACGCTGGCATAAGACCGTACAAGTTGATGGAGACTATGGTGAAAAATAGTACGTGTAGAAGAAACATTTAACACTTTTAAATAAATAGTTTATAAAAAATTACTTATTGAACGACCCTCGTAAAATTGTAATGTATGGTAATGTATGAATAAATATCTTGATATGCCTATGTTTTTAAATTCATTGCTGAAGATATCCCTTTCTTTATTTACGTGATTAAATTCAGTATCACAAAAAAATTCCCAGCTGCATTAACGGTAATGGCGCTCATATTTTTAAGTACACTAAGCACATATTTCTGACCCAAATGGTCGGAAACATGCATGTGAATTTGTCCTGATTTCATAATTATATTATCTAGATCGCTTTTACGATTTTCAACAACCTTTATATATTCACTTATTGTTTGCTGGCTGACCGAATACAATTGATAATACATTTTGTCATATTTAGAATCAAATTATGTATTAATATTATAATTTTCATTGTAGTAAGCTCAGAATATGTTCCTTTTTAACCAGTTAAGTGCGTTCGACGTGTAAACTTGTCAAACACAACTTACAGATTAAGTTATAACAATAACCTTTTCAGAAACGAATTGTTAATTTTTTTATCAAATAAAAATACGAGGGCAATCCAGATAGTGACAGACGTTTTGGCCTGGCGCGGCAGTTGGCGGCACTGGCGCCACCATCTTAGCTACATAATGTTTCTACACCTAGTACGCAACCAGCCGTGGTGACTAGAGCATAGTGTATATTGTACTTTTTATACAGTAGCGTTTTAAAATGAGCGCTGCAATTGAAAATCCCGCCAGTTGTGAAGTACGTGGTGTGATAAGGTTTTTGTTAGCGAAAAATTACAAACCGATTGAAATTTGGGAACATCCTCTTATACAGTGTGTCCACGGATGGAGTTGACGAAAGGAAAAAAAACTTTATTATTAATTTTACGGCAAAAAATCATTCTTTATAAAAAATTCTGCTTGTCGAAAAAAATTGTTTGTAATCAAAAAAATTGAGATCAGATGTACAGGGTATTAATAAATTTAAAAAAACACAAAATGCTGGTTTAAATAAACCATAAAATATGGTCCAATGATTCTATCAAAGATAATTCCACACCATACGTTAACTTTTTTGTAACCTTGACTTCTCCTATTGATGATGTAATTAGGATTCTCGAAAGCCCAGTGCCGACTATTTTGGGTAGATACGTGCCCGTTGGTGCAAAATGTAGATTTGTCGGTGAAACAAATTAATCTGGGAAACCTTCTGTTTTCGATTTCGAATTTTCATTTCCTTAAAAATAACTTGTAATGTACTTTTGCTTACTTCCAGCATTCTTGCACGCTTCCTTAAAGATAATTTAGGATTATCTACAACTGATCCTAATGCTAATAATGTAGATGTGTCATCTTCATCGCAATATTTCTTCGTTTTCTTCACATTCATTACTGAGTTTCAGTGAATTTTTTTATTAGTTTTCGTAGTGCTTCCTTAGACACAGCCGTATTTCGAAATTTTTTTCCTGAAAAAGATCAATTGCGTATTGATAAGATACATTTCCAATTCCGTAGCACTTACTAAATAAACACGCTCTTCTTTAGTTAACATTTCTTAATACTGTCAGACGTAACATTGACGTTTACGGAATCGGTTATCTTGATTTTTTGTTAAATTCTCCAAATAATCGCATAAAATCACGAATTATTGTAAATAGTAAAAATTATCATTTTTATTTGAAAATTTGTATTTATGCTACATTTTAACTTATAAACAACTTTGTTTAATAAACATTTTGAATAAAATTAAAAATAATGGTTCTTATCTCGTGAAGCATTTTCTTGTTTTCTTAATTATTAACACCCTGTACATCTGATCTCATTTTTTCTTATGACAAACAATTTTTTTCAACAAGCAGAATTTTTTATAAAGAATGACTTTTTGCCGTAAAATTAATAATAAAGTTTTTTTTCCTCTCGTCAACTCCATCCGTGGACACACTGTATATAAATTGGCATTTAAGATTTATTCAGTGATATATAATTATATTGCAATCGCAGAGTTAACTAATTAGATTTTGAGTAGTTTCACGTTACTTTCAATTCGGTACGTTACTATAAATTTCTTTCAGTAACATTTAAGCACGAGGCTATAAATGATTCCCACTTTTTACATTTGCCTTTGCAAATAATTAATTTAAATTATATTTATTATTTATAAAAAGTAACAATGATCTATCATCAGTTTACGGGAGAAAGACGATTTATTTCCCGGACTACAGGCTAGAAAAACGTCAGATTTTTTGCAAAGAAATGAAGAATGACTGAAGAAAATTAAGAACCCTACAAAAGTTGTCAAATGGTATCTTGATGGTATCATTTATATTTACGCTTTCGTGGTTTAATTTCAATTTTTATTTTTAATTACGTATGCGAACGTGTGTAAACATACTGGTACCAACACAAATAAACAATTATTAAATTGAAATCATATTTTAAATGTACATCGAGCGGATGAAACTGACGTTTAAAACGTCAAAATTATGAAAGATGTAAACATTATCCTGCATATTCAAAAACTCTGTATACTCAAAAACTAAAGCGATTTTGAAAAAAACTTATTCTTTATAAGAAAAAAACTTATTCTTTATAAGTTGTTCATTTTGGCATTCTCTACAATTATTATTAGTAAATTATATTATAGTAAATTTGCTGTAACTATTATCGTTTCATAATTATAAACCAGAAAAAAATATTTTTTTTTCTCGAATAACAATGATTTTATGAAAAATATTTTCAAACAAAACATGTTCATATTAAAGAAAATATTGGCAAAAAACAAAAAAAAACACGAAAGAAACGAAAATTTACCAAAAGATTTTCAGTTCTTCGGATTCAGAGATAGATTCAAACAAGAGGCATGTTTAAAGTTTCATATCAATTGCTCTATTAGTTTTTGAGATACACAGACACACACATAGCCACACACACATAGACGCATTTTTTTTCAGAAATTGTTGAAATGGCATCTATTTTTTGTGTCTGTGTGTGTGTGTGTCTGTGTGTGTGTGTCTGTCTGTGCGCGCTGTATCTCAAAAACGAATAGAGCAATTTATATGAAACTTTGAACATACGTCTTATTTGATAATCCGAAGAACTAAAAAGCTTTTGGTAAAATTTTCTACACCGGAAGTGGGCGTTTACCTTAACTGTTTTTTGTTTTTTGCCAATATTTTCTTAAATATGAAAAATATCACAAAAACATTTAAACAAACTTTGAAGACAACAAAGAAATGAACATCTTTTGCTTGAAAATATTTTTCATAAAATCATTTTTATTCGAGAAAAAAATTTATTACTTTTTTCTAATTTTTGGTTTATAATTATAAAACGATAATAGTTACAGCAAATTTATGTTAATAACAATTGTAGAGAATGCTAAACTGAACAACTTATAAAGAATAAGTTTTTTTTTTAATTCTTTTAGTTTTTCTCTTAATTTTTCTTCCTCCAATGTACGTGAAAATCAAAAATTTTAAAAATCTGTAACTCGCTTGAAAATTATTGGATTTTAAAAAACCAAAATTATTTGAGTAGAGTGTCATTTTCCCAATAAAGATTAATTTTTGTGTAATTTTTCCGTTACGTTTACTATTTTTTTCTTAATTTTTCTTCCTCCAATGTACGTGAAAATCAAAAATTTCAAAAATCTGTAACTCGCTTGAAAATTATTGGATTTTCAAAAACCAAAATTATTTAAGTAGAGTGTCATTTTCCCAATAAAGATTAATTTTTGTGTAATTTTTCCGTTACGTTTACTATTTTTTTCTTAATTTTTCTTCCTCCAATGTACGTGAAAATCAAAAATTTCAAAAATCTGTAACTCGCTTGAAAATTATTGGATTTTCAAAAACCAAAATTATTTGAGTAGAGTGTCATTTTTACAATAAAGATTAATTTTTGTGTAATTTTTCCGATACGTTTACTATTTTTTTCTTAATTTTTCTTCCTCCAATGTACGTGAAAAACAAAAATTTTAAAAATCTGTAACTCGCTTGAAAATTATTGGATTTTCAAAAACCAAAATTATTTGAGTAGAGTGTCATTTTTACAATAAAGATTAATTTTTGTGTAATTTTTCCGATACGTTTACTATTTTTTTCTTAATTTTTCTTCCTCCAATGTACGTGAAAATCAAAAATTTTAAAAATCTGTAACTCGCTTGAAAATTATTGGATTTTCAAAAACCAAAATTATTTGAGTAGAGTGTCATTATTTTTCATAATTTTGACGTTTTAAACGTCAGTATCATCCGAGTTTACACAACGCTCGATGAACATTTGATATATGATTTCAATTGAAAATAAACCATGAAAACGTAAATATAAATGGCTATGATACTATCAAGTCGGAGAAAGTAACATGATGGCCACATCACCATTTTTAGTTTTGAATATATGGCTGAAATAAAACAGTAGATAGCTTTTAATGACAATTGTTTTTCGAAGTATTCACCACGAAGATTAATACACTTTTGCGTGCACACTTTGAGAACGGATGACTTTTGTCGGATTTTCTTCACCTTGGAACACCTAAAGAGACTACTGGCGTTTATTTTCGGGTTCATAAGAGTTA
The DNA here is from genome assembly GCA_910593695.2 of Ocypus olens. Lineage (NCBI taxonomy): Eukaryota > Metazoa > Arthropoda > Insecta > Coleoptera > Staphylinidae > Ocypus > Ocypus olens. Next base: position 8,327,041 of record OU343053.1, on the reverse strand, counting down.
ATTCATGGTTCATCACCACTGACGATGCTTTATACATTTTCTTCTACGTCCGTTATAAAATGTATAGTTTTTTTCATTTATTTGGGTTCATAAAATATGTGATTCCTGAACCCTACAAAAGTGCCATAACGGTTCATTTTTTCACCCTTTTGCGTGAAAAAAGTACCGTAGTGGTTCATTTTTTAACGCAACTTAAAAATCGTTTGCGCAAAGTGTGTCATGAACGCTTCGCAACACGCCGCGAGTTCCGCCGATAAATGTCAAACATTCGTTTCCGATCAAGAAAATTATTATTTTTTTCATTTAAAACAAGTATTATTACTTATAAAAATTGATTAAGGTTTTATCAAATTTATTTAAAGTTACGGACGTAGAAAAAATTTTGTATGAAACTCGAGAGTAAAGCAACTTTTTTCACTTCCTTCAGCTCGTGCGGCAATACTTTCTACTCGTGAAAAAAAGTACTACTTTACTCACTAGTTGTGTAAATAACTATTACAGTTTCCTGCGTTGAAGCGGTGTAGATTTTTTTGACCCTAGAGTACAAAAAAGAATTTTTAACCCCACATAGATAAGTATGGTAGTTTCTTAAGGAAATATGCATCCCTAACTTACGAGGTAGTTTATAAAAGTCGCAACCATCGCTTTACAGACAACTAAAATGAGTTCATTTATGAATTTAATTTTATGGTGGATGCGCCGAGAACTTAAAATTTACACTTTTTAAGCAGAACTAAAGAAATGATTGTAAAAAGTATTATTTAACGTGTAATATTTTTACAGTAATTATTTGTCGAAGTGAATGGTTGGGAAAAAGGAGGCAGAGGAGAAGAAGATCGAATAGAAGGGTCCGAGCAGGAATCCTGGTGTAACTTTAAAATGATTTACTGTGGGCGCTCAGCCCGGTAATTCTTTTACACTTAAATTTCTTTAACAAATCCCTAAACAAATCTGTTCTTGAAACAATGATGCATTATATAAATACGAAAATAATTTTGTTTTCTCGGTGTAGTATTTAATATTTTATAGGAAATATTCTAATATTATTATATTTATTATAACAGCACAGTACAAAAGTAGATATACTATTTTATGCTGGTTTTAACTGACGGAGTGAACAAAATGAGATAATAGTGAATTGTTAAATTCAGTTTAATTATAGAATACAACGTAGTAATAGTCGAAACCGTATTATTCAAGAAGCAAATAAATTAAAGTTTTTTTTTTACCCAAACGATAGTAGGTAAGGATTCATAATTAAACTACATTGGACAAATATTTAAATTAAAGGATGTTTGCACAAATCAAATAATTTAAAAAGCACAGAATAGTATATTATTAAACGAGTGAGAAAGTTGGCCATTGCCACGAGGGTGAAGTTTAATACTATACTTTTTTGCATCATATTAAATAATTACCTAAAGATTTTTCTGTTTGTATTAAATTATAACGAATAATTTTTCTATTTGGAAATTGCGGCAATTCGCTGACAAAAAACGAATCGTAACCATAGTAACAACTAAACTGTTGGGCAATGAAACTGCTATCATTTGATTGGACGTCAACTGTTGGGCAATGAAACCGCAATCATTTGATTGGACGTCACCTGTGGAGAAAATGATTCGGCCGAATAATGGATAACTTTCTCAATCTAAAACGATTTAACAACGTTTATATTATTTAAGAAGACGCAAAAAATACTATTTTTCGATTTTCTATTAAATATTTGTTGAATTTGGTTTTCGTTTATCAATTAGTGAAACATTTTTAATAATAAGGGTTGTTAAAATGAAGCACTTGGTTGGTTTCACAATTTTATAATTATTATCATTTGATTGGACGTCACCTGTGGAGAAAATGATTCGGCCGAATAATGGACAACTTTCTCAATCTAAAACGATTTAACAACGTTTATATTATTTAATAAGATGCGAAAAATACCATTTTTCGATTTTCTATTAAATATTTGTTGAATTTGGTTCTCGTTTATCACGTAGTGAAACATTTTTAATAATAAGGGTTGTTAAAATGAAGCACTTGGTTGGTTTCACAATTTTATAATTATTATTAATTCCTAGATAATGATGTAAAAATCGATCAGAATAAACAATACAAAATTGTGAAACCAACCAAGTGCCTCATTTTAATAACCTTTCCTATTGAAAATCAATGAACAATCATTAAAAGTACTTGTTCGAAGAAAAAATGATAGATGGCGTTAAAAAAATTCTAGGCATAATATTGGAAGGGTCAATTTTGGTAAAGTTAAGAGACATATTATACTGAACTGAAGTTGTGTTTTCTATCTGGCAATCATACTATTCTATACTATCTCCACTGAAAAAAATATACTATTTACTTGATATAAATGTAGCACAAATAGTCATTGGAATGAAATTATAATTGTAGTATTTGTGTCAGCCTAAATTCAATTCCATGCGATTTGCTTACATTAAACCATTGAACCATTTGCATTATGCGATGCTTTTGATATTGCTTAGTGCGCACATGCATGTTTCAAATCGGGTAAGCAATTTGCAAATCATACAATTTCACTACTTTGTTCCCAATCGAAGGTAGTTATATTGCACCGAACATTAATTCTTCGATTATAATTATGTAGCGCACTCTTGTTAAATCTAGTATTAAATTTATTTGTATTAAATTTGTGATAAATGTTTAGGAAGACCTGTACTCAAATCATAATATTCAATTGTTAAAAAATATTTATTGCTAACTGCGTTATCGTCAATAATAAATAGTACTTTGTTACAGTAGAAAATATGAATTAAAATTTTTATAGTATTTTTAAATAAACATTTGAAGAATGAAAAAATATCATAAACTTTCGCAATATAAAATATTTGCTGCAGTTTCAATATTTTATTTATTTATTTACTCTTTGTATGCAATTGATGATTAAATTGCAAACACTATCATTTTTTCTCGTTAATTTTTATGAATTTTTATTAATCGTGTTGCACCAATATTAATAATATTTATTTACATTTACAATTATATATAATATATTTTGTATATGCAAAAACGTCAATAAAAATAACTTTAATTATATTATTTTATATATACTAATTACGTAAGAAACGTTTGACAGCCCAGAAAAAATCGCTATAAAGAGGCATCGGCCGACCTGCACAAAAAATTCGCCCAAAAATATTAGGAGGATTTTAAAAATCGCGTCCCTCGAAACTCTAGGGTTAGGTAGGGTCTAGGGTTAAACCTCACCCCTTATCGGGGCCTTATTCGGTAAAATTTTGTTAGTTTTTGCACGCAGATCGACGCCCAGATAACCGGGCAAGCTTTTAAAACCGTCCCGTCGTTTTGTTTCACCCCCACCCCCGGGAGGGATTTTTCAAACGCATATTTTAGATTTTTGCACGTTTAAAAAAAAAAAAAACTCTTTCGTAACCGCCGGAGCTGGACGATCCCGGTATGTCGTAAAATAATCTTAAAGAAAATATCTAAAATTGATCGAGCCAATTTTTTGAATTTTTGCCCCGTTTACGAGATATGATTTTTTAAAACCGGGTAACAAGAGAAAAAGGAAGTATTTTTTTCTTTTCAAGTGGAAAAGCTGAAATCTTCAGGGATGGCAGAAGAGATAACTGGCTTTCATTGGGAAGTTGTTCAAAATTTTGGAACCTCCCCTACGCGCCAACCAACGCCACCAACCCAGGGGGTGGTTCGGTTTTCTTCATTTAAGGACATATTTTTTTCTTTTAAAATTGAAAAGCTGAAACTTTCAGGGATGACAGGAGCGATGACTGGCTTTCATTGGAAATTTTTTCAAAATTTTTGGAACCTCCCCTACGCGCCAACCAACGCCACCAACCCAGGGGGTGGTTCGGTTTTCTTCTTTTAAGGACATATTTTTTTCTTTTAAAATTGAAAAGCTGAAACTTTCAGGGATGACAGGAGCGATGACTGGCTTTCATTGGAAATTTTTTCAAAATTTTTGGAACCTCCCCTACGCGCCAACCAACGCCACCAACCCAGGGGGTGGTTCGGTTTTCTTCTTTTAAGGACATATTTTTTTCTTTTAAAATTGAAAAGCTGAAACTTTCAGGGATGACAGGAGCGATGACTGGCTTTCATTGGAAATTTTTTCAAAATTTTTGGAACCACCCCTACGCGCCAACCAACGCCACCAACCCAAGGGGTGGTTCGGTTTTCTTCTTTTAAGGACATATTTTTTTCTTTTAAAGTTGAAAAGCTGAAACTTTCAGGGATGACAGGAGCGATGACTGGCTTTCATTGGAAATTTTTTCAAAATTTTTGGTACCACCCCTACGCGCCAACCAACGCCACCAACCCAGGGGGTGGTTCGGTTTTCTTCTTTTAAGGACATATTTTTTTCTTTTAAAGTTGAAAAGCTGAAACTTTCAGGGATGACAGGAGCGATGACTGGCTTTCATTGGAAATTTTTTCAAAATTTTTGGAACCACCCCAACGCGCCATGTGCACCCTCTGGGTTCGTTTTTCTTCTTTTAAGGACGTATTTTTTTCATTTAAAGTCGAAAAGCTTACATTTTCAGGGATGGCAGGAGATATTCTGTCTAAATTTTTTGAACTACCCCTACCCTCCATTTGCACCCCCTGAGTTCGTTTTTCTTCTTTCAAGGACAAATTTCTTTCTTTTAAAGTCGAAAAGCTGAAACTTTCAGAGATAGCAAAAGATATTTTTTCAAAATTCTGTGAACTACTCCTACGCTCTATTTGCACCCCTGGGTTTGTTTTTCTTCTTTCAAGGACGGATTTCTTTCTTTTAAAGTCGAAAAATTGAAACTCTCAGGAATGGCAAAAGATATTTTTTCAAAAATTTTGAAACTACCTCTACGCACCATTTGCACTACCAGGGTTCGTTTTTCTTCTTTCAAGGACGAATTTCTTTCTTTTAAAGTCGAAAAGCTCAAACTTTCAGGGATGGCAGAAGATATTTTTTCAAAATTTTGTGAACTACCCTTACGCTCCATTTGCACCTCTGGGTTCGTTTTTCTTCTTTCAAGGACGGATTTTTTTCTTTTAAAGTCGAAAAACTGAAACCCTCAGTGATGGCAGAAGATATTTTTTCAAAATTTTTTGAACTACCCCTACGCGCCATTTGCATCTCCTGGGTTCGTTTTCCTTCTTTTAAGAACAAAGTCAGAAAGCCCAAACTTTTAGGGATCGCAGAGGATACAACTGGCTTTCAAAAAAAAAAGAAATAAAAATAAAAATAAAAAATCAAAAATTTTAAAGTAAAAATTAAAATGAAACATAAAATAAAAAATGAAAAGTGAAAAATTGAAAATTGAAACTTGAAAATGAAAAATGAAAAATTGAAAATTAAAAATAAAAGAAGAAAAATTAAAGTTGATTTGGAAAAAAAGTATGTTTTTCATTGATGGCGCAGCGGAATTCAATCGCTTAATTTTGATGGGCCCCGCATAGACGACAGCGCAGCGCAGCGGTTACTTTTCTTACATTTTTACATTTCACAATTTCACATTAAGAACACAATTTCACATACATCAAACTTTAGCCTTGGAAAAACTAGTTTATTGCCAACTGCGTTATCGTTAATAATAAATAGTACTTTGTTACAGTAATAAAAAAAAAAAAAAAAAAAAAATAAAAAAAATAAAAAATAAAAAAAAAAGACCTTTATTGGCATACAAATAAAATACAAATTACATTAACTTCCTTTCCTTCTCCTCTCCTTTTCCCACCCCAACCTTGCCAGTGTCTTCACCCCGGTTCCGTCCTCTCTCATCCATTCGTTCACTCTTTTCCCCCCTCCCACCCATTCCTCACACACACCCTCGCACTCCTCTGCCAAATGCCTCCAAGTATCCCTCCCCCATTCACACAATACACATCTCCCATACTCTGTACCCATCCATACTTTCCTCCCTCTCTCTCCTGAGCCACACCTGGCTCTTGCCAGCGTCACCATTTCCTCCCTGCCCAGCCCCTTCTCACCCAGGTATCTCGGCAACCTCCCATGCACCTGCCACCTTTCATACATATCATTATACTCACTCTCCCTGATACATCCCTGCCTCTCCTGAATTTCCACTTCCTTCTCCTTCTCTTTCACCCACGCTGCCGCATTCCTTCCACTCTTTATCCAATCCATCGCTTTGGCTTCCGAAAACCCCACCCTCTCAAACATTCTCTTTCGATCCATTCTCCATTTGTACTCTCCTACACCCACACATGTTTCCCACACCTCTTTCACCAGTCTCTCCTCCTCTAATTCGCACAACCTCATCTCATATCTAACCACTCTCTCCATTGCCACACTCTGCATATTCCCTCTATTTGTTTCCTGAAGCAGTATGTACCCTGGCGTGGACTCTTCCACCCCCAACATACGCTTCAAGAACCACCGTTGCTCTCTCTCCACACATTCATACCCCTTCGTTCCCCATACTTCCACACTATACATTAAGATCGTTCTCACACATGCGTCCCACAATTTACATGCCATTCTAAAATTGTTTTCCATCCATTTTCCCCACTTCCCCCAAACCATACCCCACGCCTTCCTTGCCTTACCCTGCATCCATTTTAAGTGTTCCATGTACCCTCCCGTACCTTTAAAAACGAAACCCAGGTACTTGAACACCTTAACCCTCTCCACTCTCTCACCCTTCCACTCTATTTCTCTCACTCTTCCCTCCCTTCCTTTATTCCTAAATCTCATCCACTTCGTTTTCCCTACATTCACACACAGCCCTCTCTTATCCATATACCTCTACGCTCTCTTCAACATATCCCTCATCCCTTCCCAGTCTCTCGCCATTAACACCATATCATCCGCATACGCCAACATCCATACCTTGCTTCTTCCAACCACCAAGAAAACGGCTGAATAGTGCGCCCTATTACTTGCACCTGTCACACTCCTAGTTATGACCTACACGTGTGCCAAAGATGGATCAAATCGGTGAGTCACACATCTGATCCTCCCCTTGTTAGTAATCCAAAAATACATTGTTGCTAGTTTTTGCGGAATTTATGCTCAAACATTCTTCAAGTTAAGAAACATTCGCGTGGATTTTGTTAAATTAAAGAAAAAATCCCTCGATCGATTTTAACCAATATATTATTTCTTTATTATTGAACTCAATCTATCTCTCGAAAATAATCCAAAATAAAACAATTTTCAACCTGACATTATACATTCACGAAGCCGTATTTCCTTTATGGGTCCCGTGAGCATAGGAAAGTCCTTCTTGTCATAATTATATTTTTAATTAATTTTAATTTTGATGCAAACAAAAACCCAGGCCATTACTCATTTATTCAGTTATTCAGCGCCAAATAAATCGCAACAATAGAACCGTAATTAGAAAACAAATTTCGCGAAATTAAACTCTTATTGTAAGTACGTTAAGCTCGTCGCTTAATTTATCCACCGTCCGTCGGTTCGAAAAAGACGCCCTTAATTCCGTCTTTGGTTTTACGGCCGATGCGTTAAAAAGTTTGGCGGGAATAGAAGGATTTTTGTAAGGAAAGACGGGGGAGATCTGGTGAACATTTTTTTATTCAAGCGGGGCAGAAAAGGGAACCTAAGGGCCACCGCTTCTGTGCTGTTACGGTAGATCCGATTAGCCTCGGGTTATTTTAGATTTTGTGGGTAATGGGGGCTTTGCTTTGCCGCTGCAAGAAGCACAAGGGGGGCGATGGACAAGTATTTGTTTTTATAAAAGCGTTCGTTAGAAAGTACTCGAATCGAAGATGTTTTCAAACATGAACTATTTGCATAAGTAAAAGTATATTAGATGCACAGAAAATACATATTATAAAATAAAAAAAGTATTTCAGTAATATGTAATAATAAGTAGAATAAAGAGATTGTACTGCCAGTTATGTTTACGCAAGTACGGCGACTCTCATTAAACATAACTGGCAGTACAATCTCCTTATTCTACTTATTTATATACCAGTTAAAAAATGGATGAATACAGCACTAGATATGTAATAATATTAATAAGGCACACAAATTATAAGTCCATTACGACTAATTTCGAAGAGTTATATCGTTTTCAAGGAATTTGTCAGCAATTTAAAAGCAACATTGAATTAGATTGCCGAGAACAAATATTGCAACATAGTCTAAATCACCTAACGAAGTTCCATAATAATAGAGCAATTACAACGACGTATAATTAGTGTAAAATTATGTAAATTAATGAGTCTAACGTTTTGTGTGTTCGGTGTTTTGTATGTAAATTGAAAATCCGAAGCGAAGCGCGCGTAGGTCAAATGAGTCTAGGTTGTGCTCAACTCGACACAGTTACTTGTAATAATTTCCTATTGTGCAAACACTCAAACATCATAAATTACACGAAGTTGTCTAAACCACGAGTGCACCGAATTCAAATTGGACAAAGAAGAAACTCGTCGGCAACTTTGTAATTAGAATTAAGGCTGCTTCGCAATTAACTCGAATTGTTATTATCATCTCTCTAAAAAAAATGGTGATGTGGCCATCATGTTACTTTCTCCGATTATTTGATGGTATAATAGTTATTTATATTTATAGATTAAATCGAGAGTTTCACATGAACGAATAGTAATGACGTTTGAAACGTCAAAATTATGAAAGGTAAAAATGACAAATTATTTTTCAAATTCTAATAATCTTTATCGTAAGTTTACGGAAAAACTAATAAAAAAAAGCTAAAAAGAAGTCCTGAAAAGGATTTCTAAAAATCGTGCTGATTATAAAGCCCTAAAAAAATCTAATCAAAATCCTGGACAAGAAAGTCTTGAAAATAATTTCTAAAAATAGTCCTGATTAATAAGTCCTAAAAAAACTAATAAAAGCCCTGAATAAGATTTCTAAAAATAGTCCTAATTAAAAAGTCATAAAAAACCTAATAAAAGTCCTGAACAAGTCTTATAAAAAGTCCCGATAAAAATGTCCTGATAAAAAGTCCTGAAAAAGGAGTCTTGACAAAAAATGTTTAAAAAAATGGTGATGTGGCCATCATGTTACTTTCTCCGACTTTATATTTACGTTTTCATGGGTTTATTTTCAATTGAAATCATATTTTAAATGTACGTCGAGCGTTGCGTAAATTCGGATGAAACTGACGTTTAAAACGTCAAAATTATGAAACAGAAAAATTATACTTCAAATTCAAAAACTCGGTTTACTCAACAACTAACGCGATTTCGAAAAAAACTTATTTCTTAGAAGTTGTTCATTTTGGCATTCTCTACAATTATTATTCACACAAATTTGCTGTAGCTATTATCGTTTCATAATTATAAACCAAAAATTAAAAAAAAATTAATAATTTTTTTTCTCGAATAGCAATGATTTTATGAAAAATATTTTCAAGCAAAAGATGTTCATTTCTTTATTGTCTTTAATGTTTGTTTAAACGTTTTTGTAATATTTTTCATACTTACGAAAATATTGGCAAAAAACAAAAAACGGTTAAGGTAAACACCCACTTCCGGTGTACGAAATTTTACCAAAAGCTTTTCAGTTCTTCAGATTATCAAATAAGACGTATGTTAAAAGTTTCATATCAATTGCTTTATTAGTTTTTGAGATACAGCGCACACAACCAGACACACACACACACACACACACAGACACAATTTTTTTTTGCCAGAAATTGTTGAAATGGCATCTAGGGACCCCAAAACGGATATTTCCGTAAAAAAAATTTTTGAAAAAAAAATCACGATCACAATACTTTCTCGTACTTTGTAACGGAGAAAGTAAAAACTAATAAAAAAAAAGCTAAAAAGAAGTCCTGAAAAAGATTTCTAAAAATCGTGCTGATTAAAAAGCCCTAAAAAAATCTAATCAAAATCCTGAACAAGAAAGTCTTGAAAATAATTTCTAAAAATAGTCCTGATTAATAAGTCCTAAAAAAAACTAATAAAAGCCCTGAATAAGATTTCTAAATATAGTCCTAATTAAAAAGTCATAAAAAACCTAATAAAAGTCCTGAACAAGTCTTATAAAAAGTCCCGATAAAAATGTCATGATAAAAAGTCCTGAAAAAGGAGTCCTGACAAAAAATGTTTTAAAAAACAGGTCCTTTAAAAAGACCAGAAATAAAGTCCTAAAAGAGAGTCCTGAAAAAAGAGTTCTGACACAAAAAGGTCCTGAGAACAAATCCTGAAGAAACAGTTTTGGAAATAAAGTCTTGAAAAAAAGTACTGTTAAAAAGTTCTGAAAAAGAGTTGTGAAAAAAGTCCTGAAAAAGTACTGCAAAAAGAGTCCTGAAAAATTAAGTCTTTATATAAAACACCAAAAATAAATGTCCTTAAAAAAAACTCGAAAGAAGTCCGAAAAAGAGTCCAAAAAAAAAGTTCCGAAGGAAAGTACTAAAATAAGTCTTGAAAAAACTCCTGAAAGGCCTGAAAGAGAGTCCTGATAAAATATCCTGAAAAAATATCCTGTAATAACAGTCTTAAAAAAAGTTATGAAAATAACATCGTAAAATAATCCTAAAATATTTCTGAAAAAAACCCTGTGAAAAGATCATTGAAAAAGACGTGAAAGTATCCTGAAGAAATTGTCTTGGAAAAAATTAATATATTCAAAAATATCCTGAAATATGGTACTGAAAAAAGTCTCGTAAAGAAGGAAAAAAAATCCCGAAAAAAGCAATGAAGAAAATTCTGAAAAGAATCCTGAAAAGAAGTCCTGAACAAGAGGAACACCTGGAAATAAAGTCGTGAGAAAGAGTATTAACAAAAGCTGTGAAAAAAAGTCGTGAAAAATAGTCTTTATACAAAATACCAGAAATAAAGTCCCGAAGAAAGTTCAGACAAAGAGTCCTATGACATATCACAAAAAAATGTCCTGTAAAGACAGTCTTGAAAAATTGCCCTGAAAATAACAAAATAAACAAAAAAACTTCTGAAAGGAAAGCATTGTAAAAAGACCTTAAAAAGATCTGAAAAAATTGTCCTAAAAAAGAAATCCAAGATCCAAAAAAGGTAATGAGAAGAAAAATTCTAAAAATGTTATGAAGAAAATTTTGAAAATTTTTTTCTGAAAAAAAAAAATCCAAAAACTAATCCTGAACAAAGAGTTCTTAAGGAAGTCCCGAAAGCGTCCAGAGAAAAAAATCCTGTTAATAAAATTTTGAAAAGAATTCCTGAAAATAAAGGTACTGAAAAAAAGTTCTAAAAATAAGTCTTAAAAAAATTTCTTAAAAAGTCCTGAAAAAGAATCCGCAAAGAAAATAAAAGTTCTTAAAAAAAACCTGAAAATAACATCTGAAAACAGTCCTGAAGTCCCAAAACGGCTAAAAGAACAAAAAACTGTTAAGGTAAATGTTCGGAAATACGAAATTTGACCAAAAGCTTTTCAATTCTTCAGATTATCAAATAAGACGTATGTTCAAAGTTTCATGGTCATTTCTGTATTAGTTTTTAGAGATACAGCGTGCACAGACAGACTGTTATATAGTGAAAAAATGATGATGTGACCATCATGTTACTTTCTCCGACTTGATATCATTTATATTTACACTTTCATGGTTTATTTTCAATTGAAATCATATTTTAAATGTACATCGAGCGCTTTGTAAACTCGGAGGAAACTGACGTTTAAAACGTCAAAATTATGAAAGATGGAAAAATTATACTTCAAATTCAAAAACTCAGTTTACTCAAAAACTAAAGGGATTTCGAAAAAAGCTTATTCTTTATAAGTTGTTCATTTTAGCATTCTATGCAATTATTATTAACATAAATTTGCTGTAACTATTATCGTTTTATAATTATAAACCAAAAATTAAAAAAGTAAAAATAAATTTTTTTCTCGAATAAAAATGATTTTATGAAAAATGTTTTCAAGCAAAAGATATTCATTTCTTTGTTGTCTATAAAGTTCGTTTAAATGTTTTTGTGATATTTTTCATATTTAAGAAAATATTGGCAAAAAACAAAAGACAGTTAAGGTAAACGCCCACTTCTGGTGTACGAAATTTTACCAAAAGCTTTTCAGTTCTTCAGATTATCAAATAAGACGGATGTTCAAAGTTTCATATCAATTGCTTTATTAGTATTTCAGATACAGCGCGCACAGCAGACACACACGCACACACACACACACAGCACACACACAGGCCTAACCGAGCCCTGGCGTCTAAAATTTGAAAAAAAATGTTTTTATTCGCCTTTTTTTTCATCTTAGCCTACTAATATTGAACGGTCCAGCCTAATGGTCAAATGATATACTGTATCGACAGAGGATGTTAATACGAATTCAAAACGAATTTATTTGTTAAAATCGGACTAAAATTGACAGAGTTGTCAATGTTTCAGTTATATCATACTTGTATATCTAATCCTTCAGCGACGGTAATTAGAAGATGCGCGGCAGTTCTGTCACTTATTTACACTTGTCTAAAGCAGATGAGATCCCTTCACTGATAAATGCAATGCTTGTGGTAATGGTTCTATTTCCAAAATTACTAAAAATTCAATCGAGATTATGTTTTCTTAAAAAGGTAGATCCATACCAACGTCAAATTTTACATACATTTTATTTCAATAGCGCGCGAAACTGAAAAATTGTAGTAATTTTAATGGTTTCAAATAAATACAAAAATAATTGCCATCGATTTGAAACTTTCTAAAATAACTCAAAATACATTCGAAATTATGATTTCGGAATAATCTGGATACACACGAAAACCAAATTTTATGTACCTTTATTTGAACAGCGCACGAAATTATGGAAAATTGTAATTATTTTAATGCTCTCAAACAAATATAAAAACAATTGTTGTCAACTTAAAATTTTCTAAAATAACTTAAAAATCATTCGAAATTATTATTATTAAGTGAAAATTATGGGTGATTTTATGTAATCAGTTATCACGAAAAATCGTGAAAAATTGTTATAATTTTTGTGGCTTTAAAGACAATTGCCATCAATTCGAAACTTTCCAAAATTACTCAAAAATCATTCGAAATTACGATTTTGGGAAACTCTGGATACACACCTGAACCAAATTTTGTGATACTTCTATTTGAACAGCGCGTGAAATTATGAAAATTGTAATAATTTCAATGCTCTCAAAAAAATACAAAAACCATTGTTGTGGACTCAAAATTTTCTAAAATTACTTAAAAATCATTAGAGATTATTATTATGTAAACAAATACTTACACACCATCACCAGATTTTGTGATCATTTCTTGTAATCAGTGCGAATAATCGGAAAAAGATTGTTATAATTTTGGTGGCTTGAAATAAATATAAAAACAACTGTCAACGATTTAAAACCTTCCAAAATAACTCAAAATTTATTCGAAATTATGATTTGGGGAAAATCTGGATAAATATCAAAACCTTTTTTTTACTTGAACAGCACGCGAACTTATGAAAACTTTTAATCATTTTAATGCTCTCAAGAATATACAAAAACAATTGTCAAACAAAAACTTAAAATTTTCCGAAATTACTCAAAAATCATTTGAGATTATTATTATGCGGAAAACTGCTTATACACCATCACCAAATTTTGTAATAATTTCATGTAATCAATGCGAAAAATTGCAAAAAATTGTTATAATTTTGGTGGGTTGAAATAAATATAAAAATCGATTTGAAACTTTCCTAAAAAACTCAAAATTCATTCGACATGAAGATTTTGGAGAAAGCTGGACACACCTTAATCACCTTAATTAATTGTGTAATACAATTTTTTGAACAGAGCGCGAAATTATGAAAAATTATATTAATTCTATTAATATAAAAATATGTAAGAACAATTGTTTTTCTTTTACTTAAATGTTCAATTTTTTGGTCACCATTTTTTATTTCCAGATCAGGATTTTTTATTTTTTTACTCATATTTAAGATCTTTGGCCTGTTTTTTCGATTTTTTTATAATTTCCTTGGTCTTTTGTGATCATTCAGTCGAAAAATATTCTTTGTTTTGGCCTAAATTTTCAATTTTCTGGTCCGTATTTTTTATTTTTAGGCTCGAATTTCTTATTTTTGGCCCTATAGTTTGAATTTGTAACCTGAATAATTGATTATTGTGTCTACATTTTTTTATTTTTAAATCAGAGTTAATAATAATAATAATAATAATTTATTCACGGGTTTTCCCATTTGTACATTAACTAAGTATAAATTAATTATGTAAACAGCAACCTAGTATGATTATAAAAGTAAAAAATAAATAAGTAATAACATTCGGAACCATAAAAAATAAACATAATTATTATAAACTAATTAACTAAAAAATCATTAACGTTAACAGAGAATAGAATAGAGTTTTCGAGTTTTGGTCAAATTTTGATTTCATGGACCCGATTGTGTTTTTTTTTTTAAATATATACTTCTGATTTTTTACCTGTATTTTCGATTTTGTAGTCTAAATTCAAGATCTTCTGTCCTACATTTTCTTTATTTTGGCAGAAAATTTCGATTTGATTGGACTGCATTTTTTATTTTTAGGCCCGAGTCAAAATGTTTGATTTTTGGCTGCGATTGTTGATTTTTCTTTTTTTGGTCTCTACTTTAGATTTTTTACTTGCATTTTCGACTTTGCGGTATAAGTTTTTCCTTATTTTGGCCGAAATTTTGTTCAATTCTTTTACTCTGCGTTTTTGATTTTTAGTCCCGAATTTTCGACTTTGGTCTAAATCAGTGGTGGGGAAACTTTTTTTATTTGTAATAACTAATTTATGTGTTCTACAAACATATACATATATTATTACATACACTTATTATTTTAATAGTAAAAAAAGCAAAAGGTAACAAAATTATAAGCACAAAATATAGAATGAATGTAGTGTAGTTCTTGATGTGAAGTATTATCACTTTATTTTCTGGTGTCATTACTGGTTGATGGTGCATGAGAAAAATGAAATTGAGACTGTTTCATCAAAATTTCATCATAGTCCGATTCCATTTGCGAAGCAGAAATTCTTAAAACTGATGAAAGGTGCTCATCTGTAATTCTGTTTCTTAAAGAAGTTTTCCTAAGCTTCATTGTTGAACAGATTTGTTCGCATATATAAGATGAGCCGAACTTCGTCATTATCTTCATTGCATGAGTAATTAGATTTGGGAAATTATCTGGACTTAGATTTTTATAAAATTCTAGTAATGGTACTGTATGAAAAGTTTGTTTCAGGAGAGTATTACAGTTCAGTTCTATTAACTCAAGTTGAAATTTTGCATCAACTTCTTCGTAATTAACATTGAATGGGGTCGCAAAAATACTAAACTCTGGTTCCATTTTTCTAAAGTCCTGAAATTTCTTTTCAAATTCTGTAGATAGTTTTCTCAAATTAATTTCGTATTTTTTAATCTTATTGTTTGATATAGTGAATTTTAAAGATTGTATTCTTGGAAAATGAGAAAAATCAGATTTAGAGATCTGATTAGCAAATAATAACTGTAATTTGAAACTTTTCAGGTATTGCCAAATATCGTGAAGAAACTGATTTTTTTCTTGCAATTTGAGATTAAGTTTATTCATGTGTACGAGGAGGTCTGTGAAAAAAGCGAAATCAGAAAGCCACGTTTCGTTTTCTAAGACGTCAAATTGATTATAAATGTCTTTATCAAGAAGAGAATTCACAATATCGTCTTTTAAATCCCAAATTCTTTCAAATACTTTTCCAGCACTTAACCAACGAACTTTTGAATGATACAAGATATCGGAATGTACGGACTCCAAAAACTGTTGAAACTGGCGATGTAATAATCCTCTGGAACGAATCATATTTACTAGTTTTACAACAATATTAAGTATAAGGTCAATATCTAAAGCCGATTTACAGAGAGCATCCTGATGTATAAGGCAATGCAAAAAAACAACATCATTTTCCGGATACTTAGAATTAAATTTCCCAACAAATCCTTGATTGATTCCAACCATATTAGGAGCACCATCTGTAGTTACATTACATAGCTTGTCAATAGGTAAACGAAGTTTATCGATGCAATTTTCAAATTCACAAAATATATCGGCACCAGTCGTTGTTCCTTTCATTGACTGCAGCCCTGCAAGTTCTTCTGTAATTTCAAAGTGGGCGTTGATTCCTCTTACAAATATGAGTAACTGCGCAGTATCGCTGATATCTGTACTTTCATCCATGGTAATTGAATAAAAAATAAATTTTTGAGTTTTTATAGTCAGTTGTGAAATTAGATTTTTATCAATATTTTCAATTCTCTTGGTGATTGTTCTTCTTGAGAGAGACAGTGACTGAAAATCTTTTTTCTTGTAAGGGCATATGATATCGCACACATCTATCATGCACTGCTTTATAAATTCACCATCTGAAAATGCTTTATTAGATTTAGCAATATTATAAGCCAACACATAACTGGCTTTCGTAGCGCATCTTTGAGAATGATTAGCTCTCTGAAATAATTGTTGTTGACTTGATAAATTTTTTATTAAATCTTTCGATTTAATTTTTTTCACCTCTTCACTTAACGATGAGTAGGAGTGGTTTTCATGTTTGCTCTTGAAATGGCGTTGAATGTTATATTCTTTTAAAACTGCAACAGCTGTATAGCAAAGTAAGCACACAGGTTTTTCTTTAAATAAAGTAAAGAAATATTTCCACGTCCATTCTTCTTTAAAAACTCGACATTCTGAATCCACTTTTCTTTTTTAACATCCATTTTAGACGTTACCTACTACGGAGAACAACACACAGAAACGCAATTGACGAAAGCTTACTGCTAACTAATGCTCTTACGCAGGAGTTTGTTGAGTCACTGGGAGTTTGGGGGTCTACACAAACAATTACTCGAGTCACAGCGGGTCGTTGCAGATGACTGACTAAGTCGCTAACTAACTGATCTTCGGGCGGCCTCGCTTGTATTTATACCTACCTGCGAGAGTGTCTGGAAGTTTCGAGCGAAGATGAGTCAACTGTTTAGGTCGGATGGATTTGTCCAGAATACTATTGTGTTTTGAATATCGCCGCAGGTAGTTTTTATGCGGGTCGTCACATTACGAAGTAAGAACAACACGTTCAAACATTCTCACGACGGCACTCTTAAACGGGCCGGATTAAACCTTTCCGCGGGCCGTAGTTTCCCCATCACTGCTCTAACCGTTCAAGATTTTGTCCGCAATAAAGACACTTCAACGTGTTGTGTCCCGGGACCTCTGGATGCCGCCAGATTACCCGCCGTATTCACAGCCACGGCAGGATGCAACCTAGCTTTGATTCCGATCACCATCGGAGACCGGAAGGTCCATTGCCTCCTAGACTTACATTCACCCACACCTTGCTAGGTGATCCAACCCGTCCACTGAAAGACAAGCCTCGCTGGAGCCGCCACCGCTGACATCACCGGGGTCGACTAGGCTACATTCCAGCTAGAAAACGCCGCCTACGATGAGGAGTTCCTAGTCATGTCGTACCTCCGCTTTGACGCGATCCTGGGAGTGGACTTCTTTTACAAACACGACGCCGTGCTTGACTGCGCCGTAGGAAATGCGTCCACCTTAGAAAGGTCCACCGGCAGACTGTGTTTTGGCACATCAGCATGAGGCCGTGATGGGGCCGCCTCTTTAGCTGGACCACAGGTGTTGCGGCGTGGTGTGTTTAATTTTAATAAGCTATCTCACTGGTAAGATATCACCACTCTAGGCGAATTTTTTATGTGTAGTAATAAAACACTTCGTTGCACTTATTTGTATATTCAGAATATTTACAACATATATACAGCACGGTCGTTTTTAACACAGAAGAAATGATGTTTTTAGTTTAAGTGTCGGAACACGAATGCCTTCCTTTTCGATTGCCAAAAGCTATTTTTTGAACACAATTTTTGATACATTATGGGGGAAAACGTTGTCATTGGTCATTCGAATATTGGGGGATGCATTTTAAATTAAGAGTGGGATGGAGTGGTAATAGTAGAGTTTTCCTAGAACCATAATCCATATATTACGCCAATTCTGGCGTAATGGAATTTTAATTATTTCGAATGACCAAACTACACTTCCCCGCTGCGCAAGGAGGAAGGACGGCTATTTGAAATTGCTCTACCCTAATAAACTCATAAACATTAAGCTCTGTTGAATAGTTGTTAAGCTCCTTTGGTATGGAAATGTATTTCGTAGTAAAATCGTGTTTACAAATTGAGATGGATTACTAGGGTAGAGCAATAATCATAAAAATAAGGAAATACAAAGAAACGATTTGTAACATGCCGCCCCCATTGAAATGTTATAATTTCAATGAATGTTTAACACTAAATTACAAGAAAATTAAACTATAACTAAAACAAAAAACAAGAACAAAAACATATATACAAGGTATAAACTATCTTTCACTATTCACTTGTCGGTAATAAGCACACTATCGTTACTGATCTCTTGCATACACCAGATAATGTTTTTATGGACATTACGCGGATGATGTTGTCGGATCCAGGATGAACATCAATAATTCTTCCAAGTTGCCATTTACATGGAGGGAGATTATCATCCTTTAATAAAACCATAGAACCGGGTATAAATTTTTGAGATGGGTGTTTGTTCCATTTTTGTCGCGTTTGTAGTTGTGATAAATATTCACGAGACCATCGTAACCAAAAATGTTGCGTTAATTGTTGTATTAACTGGTACCGAGATAGTCGATTGTCGACTATATCAAGTACGCTCGGATCGGGTAGAGTGTTAAGCGGCTGTCCAATTAAAAAATGTGCCGGAGTTAAGGGGTCCAAGAAGGTTGGATCGCTTGATAAGGGACACAAAGGACGGGAATTTAGCATTGCTTCAATTTGCGTCAACACAGTGTAAAATTCTTCATAGGTCAATTTTACATTACGAATTATTTTAAATAAATGAGTCTTAACTGATTTGACTCCTGCCTCCCATATCCCTCCAAAATGAGGTGACCTTGGGGGAATAAAATGCCATGTAGTGTTTTGATTGCTAAAATAGGAATCAAGTTGATTCTGGGTAAGTTCGTCATTAAGAAACTTGGAAAGTTCGGCAAGTTCTGATTTAGCTCCTACAAAATTAGTGCCAATATCGCTGTAGATGTTTTGTGGAACACCACGTCTCGAACAAAAACGTCTAAAGGCCGCTATAAAGTTTTCTGAAGTTAGATTTGATACTAGCTCTAAGTGAATGGCCTTTGTGGTAAAACATATAAATAAACAAATATAAGCTTTATACGCGGATGTTCTACGAGCAAGTTTGGATTTTATGAAAAATGGTCCCGCATAATCTACACCACAATTATAAAATGGTGGTGCTGGATTGATTCTAGATGTTGGTAAATTACCCATGAATGGCGTAGTTGATTTTGGTCTAGTTTTAAAGCAACAAACGCAGTCATGGACACATTTCTTACATACATCCAATCCTGAAGGGATCCAATATTTTGTCCTTACAAAATGTAGCAAAGCCTGAGGTCCGCAGTGAAGATTACGTTCATGTTCATGTCTTATTATTAATTTGGAAAGTATATGTTTTGGCGACAAAATAATTGGGTGTTTTTGATTGGTACTGATGTTTGCATTTTCAAGGCGCCCTCCTACTCTTAAAATGCCAGATTCGTCTAACATTGGATTTAAAGATAGTATTTTGGAATTGCTTGGTATAGATTTTAACTTGTTTAAAAGATTAGTTTCTGTTGAATATGATTGTAATTGAGCAAGTTTAATTAATTTTAATGCAGCTTTATTAATTTCCTCGACTGAAAGTGCACCTGATAATTTGTTATTTTTAGAAGTGGCGTTGTGTTTAAATCTATAGCAATAGGCTATTATTCTACATAATTTTGTAAAACTAGAATATTTATAGAATATTTCATTATTTACAATGTTTACACCTAAGTTGCATATATTTACATGTTTAATTTCTAAGTCATGACTATTCTCTATCTCAGGCAGATTTGTTGTTTTCATGTCAGCATATTCATTACTAGTTAATAACCAAGATGGGCCACTCCACCAAAGATCACTGGTACTGAGAGTCAAGGAACTCACTCCACGCGTTATCAAATCAGCAGGGTTTTCATGTGTGCGTACGTGGATCCTTTATAAAATTTCTCCATTTTGAATTTATGTTTAACGGTAATGATTCATCCCAATTTACCTTTTGTTGCCACAACACTTGCATGATTAGTTTTGCTTGAATAATTACCGGGGCAATAAGTCCTAAAGGGTCATATATTTTTGCTATTGTTGATAACATGTTTCTCTTTGTTGTTTCTAAATTTAAGAGACTAAGATTATGATTGTAAGTGAATTTATCTACCCTAGGATCCCAAGATACACCTAAAGATTTATTTATATCTGAATCTGTTAATTGTTCAGTTGTATCATTAACTGAGTCTTGTGAATCATGCATTAATGATGGTTCGTTAGATACCCATTTATGTAATTCGAATCCTGCGTTTTTTAATATGTCTATCACAGAAAATTTAATTATTTTAACTTCCTCTATTGAATTGCCACCCGTCAACATGTCATCTACATAAAAGTCGTGTTTGATAATTTTTGAAATTGACGGAGCATTGATTTCATTATCATATGCTAATTGCACAAGAGATCGTATTGCTAGGAATGGCGCCGAAGCAGTGCCGTACGTTACCGTGTTTAATTGATAACATTTTATTGGCAGTTTGGGATTTTCACGCCAAAATATACGCTGTAATGATTTGTGTTCTTCACTGACCCAAATTTGGCGGTACATTTGTTTAATATCTGCAGTAATAACGATAGCATGTTGTCTAAACCTAACTAAAATTGAGAATACATCATTTTGTATTGTAGGCCCTACTCTTTGAATGTCGTTTAATGAATGATTATTTCCTCTTTTAGCCGATCCGTCAAAGACTACTCGTAACTTTGTTGTTTTACTTGATGGTTTAATAACTGGGTGATGTGGCAAATAAAAGGTTAAATTTTTAAGTGGGAATGTCTCTACACACTCTGTCATGTGGCCTAAAGTCTCATAATCTTTCATGAAATTTTTGTATAGGTTAGCTGTTTGGGGATCGCGTGATAACTTATTTTCTAGTGATGAAAACCTTTTTAAAGCCACATTTCTTGAATTACTTAAATTACATGTTGTGTTGTTTAGAGGCATGGTGACTACAAATTTACCATCACTAGAACGTTTTGTTGTATCGACAAAGTTTTGTTCGCATAACAATTCATCATTAGAATATAAATTGTTTTCTATGATTTCCTCAATATTCCAACATTTTTCAATTTGATCTTTTACTACTTGATTTTCTACTGCTGATATATTACATGATATAGACTGAGAATTTGGTGATGCAATATTACCCGTTACAATCCAACCCAACTTTGATCTTCGTAATACTGGATTATATTTTCCTAACGTTATTTTATCGTTATACAGTAAGTCCCAAAATATGTTTGCTCCTAATAGCATGTCAATTTTACTTGGCTTATTGAAGGAGGGATCGGCTAATTTTATGTGCTGGGGTATTTTTAAATCTTGGATGTTAACGAACGATTGCGGCAAATCGTTTGTGATATTATTTAAAACTAGACAGTTGATATGTGTTTTAAATGTTGTGTGATTTGAATTTATTTGGATCCTAATCCTGTGTTTAATGTTTGTTAATTGTTTCGAAACTCCTGAAATAATAATATTACTGGGTTCGTACTTCAAATCTAATAGGTCTGCAAATTGTTTAGTAATAAAACATGATTGCGATCCTGAGTCTAATAATGCCTTACATTGACGCTGTATTCCTCCATTGTCAATTATCGAAACACATGCCGTTGTTAATAATGTTTGTGATTGCAACGCAACAGTGTGGCAAGTGTTTGATGTTGATGGTCCGGGCTCTGAATTTTGAAAAACTACACCTTCAGGTATCCTTTTAGTTAAATGGAGAAGAGTGTGATGTCTTTGGTAACATATTTTGCAATTTGTGGGGCTTTTACATTGTTTTGTAATGTGGTTTGATCTCAGACAGTTTACACATAATGACGCTGATTGCGCTTTGTTTAACCTTTCTTTAGGTTGCATTTTTAAGAATTTATCACAATACAAAACAATGTGTTCGCCGGTACAAATACTGCATTTTGGTTTGTTTGTTGTTAAATGGGAGGTAAATATATGCTTTGAGTTGTAGGTTTCTTTTTTGAATGTTACGCTTGAATTTATATTACTTGTGTGCTTTTCTAATGACTCTAGTAGATCACAACGTTTTTTAAGAAAATTTGTAAATTTATCAAATGAATATGACTGATCTGAATTGATTAAGGTTTTCCATTCGCGTCTAGTGATTGGGTCGAACTTCATGTTTATTAAATGAATTAAAATGGTTCCCCAGTGATCAACTTCTTCGCCAAGATTTTTTAATGATCGTAAATTACTTGAAACACTATCGTGTAATGCGCGAAGGGATGAAGCGGATTCTTTTGTAATTACTGCAATGTTAAAAAGTGATTCTACGTGTTTATCGATAGCAAAGAGTTTATTTTCAAATCTGTTTTTTAATAGATCCCGTGCCACATCATAATTAGATGCAATTGACTCTAATGATTTAATGGTGTTTAAAGCATCACCTTTCAAGCAAGACCTCAGGTAATGAAATTTTTGCATTGAATCTAATGATGTATTGGTATGTATTAACGAATTAAATGTTTCTGAAAATGCAGACCATTCTTCATATTTACCACTAAATACAGGTAAATTTAATGTTGGTAATTTTACATTTAATGATGAATGAGTATTTGTATTATTAGGAACGTGATTTGCATTATTAACTGAACTTGATTGACTACCTTTAATATTTGATAAGTAAGTATCAATTTCAATTTTTAGTAACAAAAATGTTGATTCAAATTCATCTCGTTCCGCATTATGAATATCAATATTATTGTCATCATTATCATCATTGGGTTCACTTAAACTTTCGATTTCATCCATAACGGAAGTGAAATCATCGTATAATGGCAAAAATTTTGTTAGGCGATGTTCAATTACTTTTAAATTTGTAACAGTAGATTCAGCTTCAAGCAATTTCTTAAATGTATTGCTTGCACGAGTTAAATTTGATTTTAAGACACGACGTTTATTTAACAAGGTTTGAAGATTAGCCATGTTTGACACAAATTAAAGAAAATACTGGTGAATAGGATAAGTTTGAATTGACTTACTACTTGAGGATAAAGATTAGGACCGGCTGCGTTTTGTTTTGTTGACTTGATGCTTCTGCTGCTTCTGCTACTGCGTCTGCTGCTGCTGCTTCCCGCAAGTGGACCTGGTGTCGCTTTCCGGCGGGTGATCTCGGTGAACAGTTCTCCCTCGGTGGCGGTGGACGCCCGCTTTTAACCTCGAGTGATTTGGACTCCTCGGACGATTGATGCTTCCCCTTGGGCACTTTGCCGCGTTGTTTGAGTGATCAGCTCCTCGGAGTTTCAGTTTTGATGTTAAGGATTGTCAAATGATCGACTATCCGGTTCGAAGGACCATATGGTGCGGCGTGGTGTGTTTAATTTTAATAAGTTATCTCACTGGTAAGATATCACCACTCTAGGCGAATTTTTTATGTGTAGTAATAAAACACTTCGTTGCACTTATTTGTATATTCAGAATATTTACAACATATATACAGCAAGGTCGTTTTTAACACAGAAGAAATGATGTTTTTAGTTTAAGTGTCGGAACACGAATGCCTTCCTTTTCGATTGCCAAAAGCTATTTTTTGAACACAATTTTTGATACATTATGGGGGAAAACGTTGTGATTGGTCATTCGAATATTGGGGGATGCATTTTAAATTAAGAGTGGGATGGAGTGGTAATAGTAAAGTTTTCCTAGAACCATAATCCATATATTACGCCAATTCTGGCGTAATGGAATTTTAATTATTTCGAATGACCAAACTACACTTCCCCGCTGCGCAAGGAGGAAGGACGGCTATTTGAAATTGCTCTACCCTAATAAACTCATAAACATTAAGCTCTGTTGAATAGTTGTTAAGCTCCTTTGGTATGGAAATGTATTTCGTAGTAAAATCGTGTTTACAAATTGAGATGGATTACTAGGGTAGAGCAATAATCATAAAAATAAGGAAATACAAAGAAACGATTTGTAACAACAGGTTTACTGGCTGCAACACCCACCGGTTTCAAGAACTGATCGGACGTTTCTCTAGAATTTTCCAATCCCGTGACCAGTTGGCCAATCACTCCTGTACCACAGAGAACCGGATCTAGCTGAAACACCACCTTCCCATCCGCATCCGCCCCTACTGTGTGAATCCCACCAGGAAGCGAGAGACCGACCTCTTCTATCAGGGCATCATAGAGGCCTCCACGACCCCCACCGCATCCCCCATTGTGCTGGTGCCAAAAAAGGATGAAACAAGCAGGTTCTGCGTGAACTATCGGAGGGTCAATGGGGCTAACACCCATGCCTGTGATCCAAGAGACCCTTCAAGACCTCGGGGACGCGCGGACCTTTTTCACCCTAGACCTCCAGAGTGGGTACAAGCAGACCCCGATGGCCGATGACTCCAAACTCTTAACAGCCTTCAGTACCCCGAATGGCGGGTATTAGCAGATTCGCGTGATGCCGTTTGGGTTGAAGAACTCTCCAGCGACGTTCCAATGACTGATGAGCCAGGAGGTTTTATCAGGGATGCTCCATGAGTTAACGATGGTCTACCTGGACGACATCATCGTGTACTCTAACACACCAGAGGAGCATCTGAAACATCTCGCTCTGGTATTAGAGATCAGTTTGCTGGACCAGTTCGACCTCCGCCTGTGCTTCTTTGAGAAGGCGTCGCTGGAGTATCTGGGTCATCAAGTGGACATCGCTGTTACATGGCGACTGGAGAAATATCTCGCTCAGATCCGCAACCACCCAACCCCAACAACCCGCCGCCTGCGACAAAAGTACCGAGGACTTGACAATTGGGTCCGCCAGTACGTCCAGGACTTTGCTAGCGTAGCTGCCTCACTCAACGAGCTAACCGATAGGTCCAGGCCATTCAGATGGATCCCATAAGAAACACAGGCCATGGGGGGGGGGGTCGTAATCTAAAAAGACATAACCTCATGACATCACATATTTTTAGGGACACCGTGTATAATCATAAATATTTTCCTGAAACAAGTACGTGTTTTCAATTTTAATAACTAAATTTTAAATAAAAATAAAAGCTAAACGGATAACGAAAAGTGCTCCCATCGCTGAATTAATTTTCTAAACGTGCTGACAGTGTCCTTGTGCAAAATTTCTGTTCAATATCTGGTTTAATTTTCGAGATAATTATAACGAGCCAGCGTTGTGTGTGTGTGACAGTATGATGTAGCAATTTAGGACTGACCGTTTCGTCCTCATTAGGGATCCGCAACCGCATGCCCGTCTCCGCAATTATATTAAACATGAAATCCCAGTTATCCAATAAGTGACCGCGACTTTTTGGTTGAAAATGAACATTACTACAGGTGGGAACATTAATCAAAATTTAGCGTACCGTGAAAATGAGCCGCGTTTCGACTCACCCTCGCTCTAAAAACTTCGCATTAAATTAACTTATAATTAAGCCGGCTCATCTCGCTTATTATCTTCGTGTCTGAATTCGCATTAATTCGTTCTAATTATCTCCAATTAGAGTTTTTTTTTTGCCGCCGAAGAAGAAGTCGTGCGATATTATACTCAATTAGTAAATCCGGAATTACACTTGGACTCGAATTAATCATGCGGATAGTTGTGACGTGATAATCCTTAATTAAACTGAGCTGAAGAATGGAAATTAAGATAATACGATTTTTGCGGCTTAACAATGGGAATTTTTCAATTCATTAGGTGACCTTAATGTTTATTAAATGCTATAATAATAATAATAATATAATAATTGAATTGGTGCAATACTTTATAATGCGGCGATTTTAATGTCAACTTTATTTTTTATTTTTTTTTTGGCCTCGGAAACGTAGTCCATATGGCCAGCTCAAGGCGGCTACTATTTATATATACAAATTTTGGGTGAATAAATGAACAAATGAAATCAAATGAAAATGAAATAATGTCAGACGTATACAACAACCATGGACCCGACCGAATACTTCTCGATCCCCGAAAAATCTTTCGGCCGGGCTGGGATTCGAACCCACACGGCACGCGGTGCAACCGGCACAAGCGCTCGCCTGTACCCACTACACCAGTGGGCCGCAGTCACTTTATTAATTACTATGAGGGATATACAGGGTGATTCGCTTAATCACATAGAAACTTACGAAATTACGTAGCAATTGGAATTTGGCCACCTTTTGAGTGTGCATTGGTTTAAAAAATTAATTAAAAAATAAACATAGCGTCTCGTTAATAAAATTCTACAGGATACTTATTAAATAAGGTCTGATAGTCTCGTTAACCAAGTTTGATTTAAATGAATTATACAAGATGTCCAAAATGTAGTGTCAACTTTTCAAAGTTTGAAACACTTTTTTACTTTCTCCGTTACGAAGTACGAGAAAGTATTGTGATCGTGATTTTTTTTTCAAAAATTTTTTTTACGGAAACATCCGTTTTGGGGTCCCTAGATGCCATTTCAACAATTTCTGGAAATTTTTTTTTTGTATCTGTATGTGTGTCTGTGTGTGTGTGTGTGTGTGTGTCTGTGTGTGTGTGTGTCTGTCTGTGTGCGCTGTATCTCAAAAACCAATAGAGCAATTGATTTGAAACTTTGAACATAAGTCTTATTTGATAATCCGAAGAACTGAAAAGCTTTTGGTAAAATTTCGTACACCGGAAGTGGGTGTTTACCTTAACTGTTTTTTGTTTTTTGCCAATATATTCTTAAATATAAAAAATATCACAAAAACATTTAAACAAACATCGAAGAAAACAAAGAAATGAATAGCTTTTGCTTGAAAATATTTTTCATAAAATCATTGCTATTCGAGAAAAAAATTTATTAATTTTTTTAAATTTTTGGTTTATAATTATGAAACGATAATAGTTACAGCAATTTTATGTGAATAATAATTGTAGAGAATGCCAAAATGAACAACTTCTAAAGAATAAGTTTTTTACGAAATCTTGTTAGTTTTCGAGTAAACCTAGTTTTTGAATTTGAAGTATAATTATTCCCATTCATGATTTTGACGTTTTAAACGTCAGTTTCATCCGAGTTTACGCAACGCTCGATGTACATTTAAAATATGATTTCAATTGAAAATAAACCCATGAAAACGTAAATATAAAGTCGGAGAAAGTAACATGATGGCCACATCACCATTTTTTTTTTAATTGGAGCCCCTATACATTTTTCCTAATTATAACCCAATCGCAATTCCTAACACATTAAAAGTTATTTACAGAAAACTCGTTTTATAAACTGTTCCAATAGCCATTGTAATGATTAAAAATCGAAAGTGGCTTTGAAAAACAATTTATTGATATAACTTGTTTTGTAATTACAATTATTATCTCAAAAGACTTAAAGCTTTCACAGATCTTCCTCTAAACCTATTACTCGTCGTAAAAGTATTAAAATATATTATTGTGGAGATTCTTTCTACCTCTTGACATGGTTTAAGATTTATGATAGGTAATGACCCTACACGGACCGTGCTTCAGTTTATCTGATAATTCGCTAACTGATAACGGCAAGTAAGTATATTTCAATAAGATTACTACAATAATGAACAATAAGATCAAAAATTGGCATCAAGGAAGGAAAGATATATATATATATATATATATACAAGGTGTCTAAAAAAGACACCACCAAAATGATATGGTGTATTCCTGAGACAAAAAACAAGCAAATTAACTAAATTTATCTATGTGAAAAATTACATACTTTCCAAGATACAGCATGTCAAAGTTTTAGATTTTTAAATTGTTTCAATCTATATCTCGAAAATGGCAGATGAGAATGCTTTGTTTATTTTTTTCTGACAACTACATTAGGTGTACTACATTGTTTAAAAATTTCAAGAAATTTCTTCAAGTACAAAGGTGCTCCAGAGGACATGCTGTTTACATTATTACAAAGAACTTTTTTGTTCTTCGCATTTTTTACGATTCAATATTTTTTTCAATGCAACTCGTCACTTTTAAGGAATTTATAACTCTTAAAGTTTTTTTGTTTACGTCTTATTTTTAACAAAAAAAAATAAAAAAGAACTTATTGTTTGGAAAATTTCGTGTTAAAAAATGAAATAATGTAAGTAGGCGGGTGTCAATTCGTTGAAAACGTGTGTCAGTACAATTAAAACTTTCAATTTAAGTAAAACTGGTTAACACTTTGAGTGGTGGTGACCGAAGTATCGCCGGTGTTGAAGCGCATCGACACGACGCGCGCGCGCATACAATGTGTACTGTGATTTTTTTTTATGAGGGTCATTTTGAACAATTTTTGTAATTTGTTAAATAATTTGATATGTTAAAATAAAAGCAGTTTTTGGATTATAGTTATTTTTAAGACTTTTCTTGCAGGACGAGCGCAATTAAACAATGAACAATAAGTTCTTTTTTATTTTTTTTTGTTAAAAATAAGGCGTAAACAAAAAAACTTTAAGAGTTATAAATTCTTTAAAAGTGATGAGTTGCATTGAAAAAAATATTAAATCGTAAAAAATATCAAGAACAAAAAAGTTCTTTGTAATAATGTAAACAGCATGTCCTCTGGAGCACCTTTGTACTTGAAGAAATTTCTTGAAATTTTTAAACAATGTAGTACACCTAATGTAGTTGTCAGAAAAAAATAAACAAATCATTCTCATCTGCCATTTTCAAGATATGGATTAAAATATTTTAAAAATCTTAAACTTTGACTTGCTGTATCTTGGAAAGTATGTAATTTTTCATATAGATAAATTTAGTTAATTTGCTCTTTTTTTGTCTCAGGAATACACCATATCATTTTGGTGGTGTCTTTTTTAGACACCTTGTATATATATATATATATATATATATATATATATATATATAAATAGCCTATTCGGTGGAATCTGGCGGCCGAGGTCGTAAAACGGTTGGTCCGGCCTGAGGATCGACGCACCCTCGAGGTATTGGTGGTTGGTCTAATTTCATCCCATACATTTATTACTGTCCTCTCGCTTTTACTGGTATACGCACTTTTACATTAGTATTTCTCAACAAAGATTGGATTAAGATAAAAAATATTACGTCCCCTACTTACCGAGCTCCGACCCTCTTTTACGATCACAACCGCCAGATTCCGGAGAACGGGCTATACTAATTATTTACAAACTTTCACAAATTCTTCCATATGATAGGGTTTACATGTTGATATAAAGTTACGGATTTTTCGTTTAAATAGCTTAAAATTGGTGATATTTTTAATGTTATTTGGCAATACATTGAATAATCGCAATGAACTGTAGTGGGGAACATTTTGTTGTGTTAAGTTTTTGTTGGATATTTGATCTTGTATTGTGACTAGCGCTCTTCCTATAGGCAATGAATTTATTTTTATGTTTGAAATTAAAAATCAGAATTTCATTTATACCGGGTGTCTCACAAAAGCGCTAAAATTACTTGTTGGCCTTAAATATTTAATATGGCAAAATATGATTTATATAAAAGCTGAAGATAATTATTGATTCTATAATCGGAATAGTATATTATGCAACGACCACATTATGACACTTATTTCGACTATCGAAATTCAAAACTGGCTCGCGATACTATTGTATACATTTTTTCAACCCCCTACCGAATGATGTTCAATCTCTGTCTTTTAATTTATTCAAAGTTCGCATTAAGAAATACCTAACGGAAAAAGCACATTACAGTTTTGAGGAATTTCTGAATGATGCTCATTTAAGTATATGATTGTATATGCGCCTATACCTAGTAGTAATGCCACCTATATATTTCACCTGTATTTTTAATTTTAAGTAGTCTTATTTTTGTATTTTCAATTTTTTTTTTCTTTTCTTGACCTGTGTAAAAAACTGTGAGTTTTCTGGCACCAATAAAATTATTATTATTATTATTATATTAATGCATGAGTATGAAGTTTACAACTCCATCGAGCTTGCGAGCGTGTGTTGTAATTACTTTTTCTACGGCCATATGGATTTTTATTTATTTTTTCTGTTCTTGTAAATCGGTAAAAAATGCAAGAGAACATATTTTCATGAAAATGAATAAACTAGTTTATTAAATAGATAAGCAATTAACAATAATTGGCAATAGTAACATAAATAGACAATTAAATAGAATTTTTCTTTTCAGCATTAACAAAATTAATAATAGTAATTCTTGTACAATTGTAGAAATTGTTTTATATTACCAACAAATACCAACAAAGTGCATTTTATTGAAGTTCCTGAATTCCTGAATCAAAATGTATCACAAAGTAATGGCTTCCACCATTAACCAAATGAGTTAAGAAATGTATTGAAGAGTTTTACTCGAAATAGTTATACGGTCCCTCCGATTTAAATATTCATTGCATGTCACTTACAAAATCATGATCATTATGATTATAAATGATTACACCACACACACCCTCAAAATGCGGACACCACAATATCTATTATAAATGTCAATTTTTGTTTTACTTGGGTACTTACGAAATGATTACAAAGTTACCTGCGATATGTAAATAGGATTAAATATACTAAAGGAAAAAAAATGAAACACTTTAAATTCGTGAAATTTCGACCATTATCAAACCGCCATAACTCGGCGTATTTTCCATCGATTTTGATAAATCTTCAAGGGTAAAAACTTTGAAGTGTCTTCTTTAAAGTCATGCATGCAAACTTAAGCGTAACCCCCTCCGCCCCCTCTAGCACCCCAGTGAAAAAAATGTGTTTTTTAGGAAACCATATCCAACTTTGACGGAGTTGAAATTTTTTTGTCGACTCGATTCACCATGAAGGCATTAAGATTTGATCAATTCCCCATGCAGGACTTGAAGAACGAAGTTCCTACGATGATTTGGCACCAAATTATAGGTGTTTGAAAAAAGTACATCTTGAGGTTTTTCGCACATAACTCAGTGACTTTTCAACCAAATTTGATGATTCTTTCGGGAAAAAATCCCATTTTAGCTCTACTTTAAGGCAGTAAACTCAGATTGGAATGATCCCTTTTCGAACCCTTCAACCCCCGAACAAGAAAACACATTTTTGGGCAAAAAAACGTCCAACTTGGCAACGTGTACCGAGTTGGAAAAAGGTCT
Organism: Ocypus olens; assembly: GCA_910593695.2. Taxonomy (NCBI): domain Eukaryota; kingdom Metazoa; phylum Arthropoda; class Insecta; order Coleoptera; family Staphylinidae; genus Ocypus; species Ocypus olens. The sequence goes on along the minus strand of OU343053.1, from coordinate 8,295,877 downwards.
CGACTCGATCCACCAAAAGGGCATTGAAATGTGTTCAATTACCTGCACATGACTCAAAATAATGAAGTTCGTACGGCGATTTGGCACAAAGTTATAGGTGCATTTTGTGGTCTTTTTATTTTTTGGTTTGGAGGGGCGTAGAGCCCTCTCTTTCAGTGGGGATCGTAGTATTTACGTCCTGATTAAATATGTGGACCGATGACCCTCTCAAAGAAGACACATTTTGCTTTTGATTTCTCAAAAGATCGTCGAAATCGGTTGGATAAAAGCCGACTTATGGCCATTTGAAAATTACCTAAATTTTTACAAATCTTAGGTGTTTCATTTTTTTCCGTCAGTGTAATTTGTTTGTTTTTATTAGACGAATGAAAAAATTAAAAAATGGTGGTGAGTTAGGCCTACATTTTTTTTCGACCCTACAGAGATCGTTAAAGTGAGCCTTTTTTGACCTAAAATAAAGTTTTTTGTCAATGGAGTTCTAAAATAGAAAATGCGATACTCATGAATGATTTCGTGCAAACAATAAATTTTCGTGCATACCTCAAAGAACATGCAAAGAAAAGTTCATTCGTGAAAACGAAAACAATTTTATAGAAAAACCACAAAATTCGCTTTTCTTCAAACACCTTCGTTATTTGAGTCCTGTGCAGGTAATTAAACACATTTCAATGCCCTTTTGGTGGATCGAGTCGGCACATTTTTTCCAACTCGGTACAAGCTGCTAAAGTTGGACATGTTTTTTTTGTTCGGGAGTTGAAGGGTTCGAAAAGGGATCATTCCAATCTGAGTTTACTGCTTTAAAGTAGAGCCAAAATGGGATTTTTTCCCGAAATAATCATCAAATTTGGTTGAAAAGTCACTGAGTTACGTGCGAAAAACCTCAAAATGCACTTTTTTTCAAATACCCATAACTTGGTACCAAATCGTCGTAGGAACTTCGTTATTTGAGTTCTGCAAAGGGAATTGATCAAATTTTAATGCCTTTATGGTGGATCGAGTCAACAACATTTTTCCAACTCCGTATACATCGTCAAAGTTGGACATGGTTTCCTGCAAAAACTTTTTTTTTCACAGGGGTGAAAGAGGGGGCGGGAGGGGTTACGCTTAAGTTCGCATGCATGACTTTAAAGAAAACACTTCAAAGTTTTTCGCCCTCAAAAATTCATCAGAATCGATTGAAAATATGCCGAGTTATGGCGGTTTGAAAATGGTTGGAATTTCACGAATTTTAAGTGTTTCAACTCCATCCGCGTCCGTAAATCTGTCACTTTATTGCAAATAACTGTTTTTGTGACATTATTTACTTGTTGTATTATTATTGTGTACTTGTGTGTTCAATCATATACAGGGTGTCAATTTGAAAACTTTCAATGCGAATATCTGTGAAAACAAAAGAGTTAGAAAAACGCAATTTGGTACAAATGTTATACAGGTAGGGGGAACTAGAACCACCATATTTTGGTTATAGGGTGATTGACCCCTTGGTCCCTATTCACCCTAACCCCAAAATTTTAAATGGCATCACCCTTTTTGTGATTCCTTAAATTAAACGTTTTTTTGAGTAGTATTCACCAGCACAAGATTTTTTTTTAAATTTAATACAGGGCCGACCAAAAAAGTATAATTAAAATAAAATAAATTCTATGAATTGCTATTTTATTTAATTGGATTCTTATAATTCATTCCATTTTGGGCTACAAAAAAGGATAATAAAATTTTTTGCTCCAAATACTCGAAGCAGTGGGTCAGGTTTCAACAAATAACAATCACCTATTTCAGTCAGGTGTCTAAATCGCAATTCTTTCAGCCATACTGTAAACCATGTTTAATACCGGATAAAAAAGAAAATTAAATAGTGAATTCGTCTGAAATTATTTCACTTCGATCGTTTTTGAATTTGACGTACAATAATAAGACTTGTTCAGGACTTTTATTAGGTTTTTATGACTTTTAATTAGGACTATTTTTAGAAATTATTTTCAAGACTTTCTTGTTCAGGATTTTGATTAGATTTTTTAGGGCTTTTTAATCAGCACGATTTTTAGAAATCTTTTTCAGGATTTTTTTTTCAGTAAACTTACGATAAAGATTATTAGAATTTGAAATAGTTATTTATGCAACAAGTGAGTAAAGTTGCTTTACTCTCGAGTTTCATACAAATTTTTTTCTACGTCCGTAACTTTAAATAAATTTATAAATTTGATAAAACCTTAATCAATTTTTATAAGTAATAATACTTCTTTTAAATAAAGAAAATAATAATAATCATCAAGTTTTCTTGATTGGAAACGAATGTTTGATATTTATCGGCGGAACTCGCGAAGTGTTGCGAAGCGTTCAGAACACACTTTGCACAAATAATTTTTTAGTTGCGTTAAAAAATGAACCGCTATGGCACTTTTTTTCACGCTACTGGAAGGGTTCAGGAATCACATATTTTATGAACGCAGATGAATGAAAAAAACTGTACATTTTATAACGGTCGTTGAAAAAATAATTTGTCATTTTTACCTTTCATAATTTTGACGTTTCAAACGTCATTACCATTCGTTCATGTGAAACTCTGGATTTAATCTATAAATATAAATAACTATTATACCATCAAATAATCGGAGAAAGTAACATGATGGCCACATCACCATTTTTTTACTTTCTCCGTTACGAAGTACGAGAAAGTATTGTGATCGTGATTTTTTTTTCAAAAATTTTTTTTACGGAAATATCCGTTTTGGGGTCCCTAGATGCCATTTCAACAATTTCTGGAAAAAAAAAATTTGTGTCTGTGTGTGTGTGTGTGTGTCTGTGTGTGTGTCTGTGTGTGTGTGTGTGTGTGTGTGTGTGTGTCTGTCTGTGTGCGCTGTATCTCAAAAACTAATAGATCAATTGATATGAAACTTTGAACATTCGTCTTATTTGATAATCTGAAGAACTGAAAAGCTTTTGGTAAAGTTTTGTACACCGGAAGTGGGCGTTTACCTTAACTGTTTTTTGTTTTTTGCCAATATTTTCTTAAATATGAAAAATATCACAAAAACATTCAAACAAACTGTGAAGACAACAAAGAAATGAACATCTTTTGCTTGAAAACATTTTTCATAAAATCATTTTTATTCGAGAAAAAAATTTATTATTATTTTTTTAATTTTTGGTTTATAATTATAAAACGATAATAGTTACAGAAATATTATGTTAATAATAATTGCACAGAATGCCAAAATGAACAACTTCTAAAGAATAAGTTTTTTTCGAAATCTCCTTAGTTTTTGAGTAAACCGAGTTTTTGAATTTGAAGTATAATTTTTCCATCTTTCATGATTTTGACGTTTTAAACGTCAGTTTCATCCAAGTTTACGCAACGCTCGATGTACATTTAAAATATGATTTCAATTGAAAATAAACCCATGAAAACGTAAATATAAAGTCGGAGAAAGTAACATGATGGCCACATCACCATTTTTTAAATATGTTATTTCGCATTTTTGTCGTAAAATTTCTGAAGGGGGTACAATCCCACAACCCCATCCCCTTATATGTATGTTACTGGTAATGATACGAGACATTAAAACAATATTAACCATTTTAATATCCAAAACCACCCGGCAAAGAATTTTATTATAAAATAAAGGATTAATACGCAGTATAATTTTATGTCGAATTTAACAGACGCACCATGTGCGGAATTTTTTATAGCGCATCTATCCGAACTTTATTTGTAACGGAAAAGCGCAAATTTATGACGGCGCAGTATTCTTTTAGAGATCATATACAGACACAGTGGAATTTCATTTTCGATATATGGTAATTTTTTTGCTATCAGAGACCGCACAAAAATGTATTATTCATTCAGTCTCAATATTCTAAAGGATGCAACCTGAAGCAGAATATGGAAAATAATTTTTATATCTGTATGAAACATCATATGAACATCTACTGCTGCTGTAATAAATTCAGTATATTTATAAGAGATCCTTCATGAAATTAAGGATAGTAAAAGCCAGATTTAGAAATAATAGTTCCATCTAGTTTGTATATTAAAGTTTTCAATGGAATGTTTTAGTTTAAAAAAGTTGACAATACAAACCATACATATTAAAATACAGGGCTTTTATTTTAACTCTGAACATATGATCGCCAACGCCTATGTTCAATCGTGGAATAATCACGTCAACGCATTAATAGGTATGCAACCATACCTACTTAGTTTTATTTAATTGTCAAAATTTTGTTATTAGTAAAAATGTATTACACCACCAAAGAAAGAATACAAATAATTAATTGGTATAAGAGCGGGAAGAGCACTCTAGATTTGTTTTCGTTTGCTTATCCGAGTAGACAACGTTAGCGATCATATGTTCAGAGTTAAAATAGAAGCCCTGTATATTAGGTAAATTTAAACACTTTCATATTCGTATGTTCAGTTTCCTGACACGTGTTTCGGTAATTCCTTTAAGAATGGTCGTCATTGACCGAAACACGTACCAGGAAACTGAATATACGAATATAAAACCAACCAAGTGTTTTAATTGACCTAATATTACAATTTCGTTTCATCAAGAGTGCCGTGAACAAAGTATTTACCGTATATTAAAATATGTTTACTTTAACATTCACACCATCAGGGAAACATGCAATACACACGTGTAATTTAACCCCCTTTTTACACCACCTATCTTTACAAACAATATCGACTCAATGTAACAATGTGTACAATCATAAATGACAATTACGCGTGCAAATATAAGGCAATACATTTTTCTCTTGTGGCCGCACTTCCGTGTGAAAGCACCGTTTGTCCTGTTTTAAGTAGCAATAACTCGTGAAAAGCTCCTCCACACGATGAAAATACTAAAGCTTTTGTAAAATGGTGATGCGAGTGATGTATATTGTCGTGTGAAATTTTCTATTATGAGTTGAAAAATGGCACGATCGAGGGATTTCTATGTCGAATTTTAAACGAAACTACAGCGGAAATAATCCCGACTGATCCATTCAGTATTGGAAGAGTTGATCTCGACACACATCAACGCTTTTCCTGTTTAGTGTAAGGTAACAAGTTGGAACTTATTTCATTTGTGCTGCTAAAACGTATCGGATCGAAACTTTGTCACAGGAAAATGTACCAATATTACCAGTAAATATATTACATGTTTGAATGTAGAATATTGTAATGTATAGGTGGGACGAAAACGTAAAATAAATTTTCAAAAATGTCTCCATCTTACTTGATACACTTCCTCAATCTACATTGTACGCTAGTTTTCAAAATTATGCGTGCATCAATAGTTTCAATAATGGTCTTGTTTAATCGTCTCATATCTCACCTTTTAGACTTAATTTTTACATGTCTCCATAAAAAAAGTCTAACGGAAATACATGATTTTTACCATGATAATTATGAGCAAGAGTACCATCTTGTTGGAAATATACGTCTGCTCTTTATAATAAATTTATATTATTTAAAAAAGTGTTCTAAGATTTCAGACATAAAGCCCAGATAACGATGCCCTGTTAAAGATCATTGATAAAGAAAATGGTCCAATAATTCAAAAACCTATCAAGTCACAGCAAAGATTTAAACTAAATCGATTTTGGATCAGGAACGAATAGATTTTGATTGCTCCCGTAATGCTGCATTTTATTGTCGACACAAAACTATTTGAGAAGTTTGACTCTTCACTTCACAAAATAAATTTAGAATGGGGATTTTCATGACCCGCATTTCGAAAGGGTAGGCCTTAGGGTGGCCCAAAATTCTATCCATCCCTACCACACCTACCTATGAAACGGCGATGATTTCCTTTGTTTTTGTTGGGGTGGTCCCATCCATATTTTATTCAATCCTTCTCGAACAATTTTAATGAACTATAATATTTGAGCTTTTTAAGCAAATTACTCTATTGTTTGATTTTCTTTCATTTTTTATAAAATAATTTTCAATTTTCCAGCTCACGTTTGAAATGTTCTTGTTTTATTTTCATCTACCATGTGGCACTTGTTGGTTAGAGAAACCAAAAATGAATTATTTTTTAATGTAATATAATTTCTGTATTGGTTAATTTTTTAACAATATTTTAAATCGCTGAATGCAATTTACTCTTTCCTATTTCAAATTGGTAGTGATGTCGTTTTGTTTCCACCCAAGAGGTGCCAATAGCTTTTATTAGAATTCAGAATTTATTGTTTTTTTTTAATGTAATTTGATGAATCGATTAATTCTGTAAAATTTTTCAAGTCGTTGAATATAATTTTACTTTTTCCAGTGATGTTTTATTTCTACCTGAGATTTAGTAACTTTACATATTAGAAATGGGAGATGCATTATTTTTACTTTCTCCGTTACGAAGTACGAGAAAGTATTGTGATCGTGATTTTTTTTCCAAACATTTTTTTTACGGAAATATCCGTTTTGGGGTCCCTAGATGCCATTTCAACAATTTCTGGAAAAAAAAAATTTGTGTCTGTGTGTGTGTGTGTCTGTCTGTGTGTGTGTGTGTGTCTGTCTGTCTGTGTGCGCTGTATCTCAAAAACTAATAGAGCAATTGATATGAAACTTTGAACATAACTTTTATTTGATAATCTGAAGAACTGAAAAGCTTTTGGTAAAATTTCGTACACCGGAAGTGGGTGTTTACCTTAACTGTTTTTTGTTTTTTGCCAATATTTTCTTAAATATGAAAAATATCACAAAAACATTTAAACAAACTTTGAAGACGACAATGAAATTAACATCTTTTGCTTGAAAATATTTTTCATAAAATCATTGCTATTCGAAAAAAAAATTATTAATATTTTTTTAAGTTTTGGTTTATAATTATGAAACGAGAATAGTTACAGCAAATGTATGTGAATAATAATTGTAGAGAATGCCAAAATGAACAACTTATAAAGAATAAGTTTTTTTCGAAATCTCGTTAGTTTTTGAGTAAACCGAGTTTTTGAATTTGAAGTATAATTTTTCCATGTTTAATCGTTTTGACGTTTTAAACGTCAGTTTCATCCGAGTTTACGCAACGCTCGATGTACATTTAAAATATGATTTCAGTAAACCATGAAAATGTAAATATAAATGGCTATGATACCATCAAGCCGGAGAAAGTAACATGATGGCCACATCACCATTTTTTTAGAGATCTTGAGCTTTTGAAGTAAATTGGTTACAATTTTTCAAATCCTTGATATTTTTTTATTTTCCAAAACAAGTATAAAATGTTATCATTTGTTCTTTTATCCAGACTATGGTACTTGTTATTATGGAAGATAAAAGAATGCATTATTTCTGAATGCTTTTTGAGCTTTTCAGGTAAATTCCTGTAGTGGTTAATTTTACATAATTTTTCCAATCGTCGAAAGCAATTTTCGATTTTCGAGTTCAAGGACAGTAATAAATGTATGGGATGCAATTAGACGAACCACCAATACCTTTTCTTCGAGGGTGCGTCGATTTTCAGGGCGGACCGACCGTTTTACGACCTCGGCCGCCAGATTCCACCGAATAGGCTATATTTTAAGATTTTCAAGCAAATTCCTTTATTAATTTAGTTTTTTACAATTTTTCAAATCTTTGACAGCAATTTTAGATTTTCCATTTCTAGTTTCAAAAATTATCTAGTGATATATTCATCCATTTTTAAACTGGTATATAAGTAAATAGAATCAGGAGCTTGTAGTTAATAATAATTAATAAACATAACTGGCAGTATAATCTCCTTATTCTATTTATTTAAAAAATTATCATATGTTAGCAGTTGTTTTAACCTTAAATTAGAAAAGCATTATCTTCTTTAGTGGACCTTGAGTTTTTTAAGAAATTTTATACAGGGTGTCCCAATTTTGCAGTATAACAAAAACAAACATTTTTTTTTTAATGGAATTTATTCAAGTTTTCTGATGACATTTCTCAACCTCTACATCGTTGTCTATGTTGTTTTGGGTCATGTTACCATATTGCCAATTTACAATTTTTTTCTTCAAATATCATGCATAAGCAAGCCCAACTTTAAAAAATCGTAGCGATCCGTTGCAGGACCCTGTATTCATGGATTTTGAGCTCTTTTTTTAATTCCACCAATAGTTTATTTTTACCACCTTTCAAATCGTTGGCATCAATTTTAGTTTTTCCAATTAAAGTTGGAATGTTGCTATTTTGTTGTTATATTATTTTTTATCAGAAATACATGATTTTTTTATGAATGTTGAGCTTTTCAAGAAAATTCTTTTCTCAATTGATTTTTTACAATTTTTCAAATTGTTGAACGTAATATTTGTTTTCCGAGCTCAAGTTGATAGAGCTTTTCACCCAAGATATATCAATTCTTTTAATAAGAAATCTGGAATGCATTTTTTAAATAGAATTTGGGCTTTTCAAGAAAATTCCTGTATTAATGAATTATCTACAACTTTCAAATGATTGAACGCAATTTTCGGTTTTTCCGTTTATGTTTGAATTGTTACAATTTCGTTTCTATCTAGGATAGGATATTTGTCTTTATAACGTATCAAAATATATTGCCTTTTGATGGATCTTAAGCTTTTGAAACCAATTTCTTAATTGGCTATTTTTACAATTTTTTAAAACATTTAAAGCAAACGTTTTTGCAAATGAACCAATTTGTCAATAATAAAATAATAATGAAGCAGCAATTTTATATTTCATTCATTGTCTTTTACCTGTTTACCCTCATTCGTGTTCGGTGTTTGGAGGGTGGGCTAGCGCTCACCACCCTTCGTATGCATTTAAACTGGAAACTCTTTGTTGGTCGTTATTAAAATTCCAACATTACTGATGCATCAAAAAATAATTTCATTGAATCAAACACAGTTATGTAAATAAAGGTAAAGTTATTACAAAACCAACCATTTTAACACAACCTAATGAACTAATTTTCCAAAGAGAAACAATAATTCCATGAGTCATCTATTGTTTTCAACGTGTGAAACGTTTGAGTTCTACTGTTTAGTGTGTGATCGATCTACCGCAGAACTTAAGGATGGGAACTTAAATTTTATTATGCAAAAACAAAACCAAACAATAAAAAAAAATCCGGTATATTCAAACATTAAATAAAATAGCTGTTAACGTTCTTGGCAAGCGATATTTTCAAAATAAAGAGGTGTATTTACTTTCTTCATTACGAAGTACGAGAAAGTATTGTGATCGTGAATTTTCTTTTTTGACGGAAATGTCCGTTTTGGGGTCCCTAGATGCCATTTCAATAATTTCTGAAAAAAAAATGTGTCTGTGCGCGCTGTATCTCAAAAATTATTGAAGCAATTGATATGGAATTTTGAGTATACGTCTTATTTGATATTCTGAAGAACTGAAAATCTTTTGGTAAAATTTCGTACACCGGAAGTGGGCGTTTACCTTAACTGTTTTTTGTTTTTTGCCAATATTTTCTGAAATATAAAAAATATCACAAAAACATTTAAACAAACTTTGAAGACAACAAAGAAATGAACATCTTTTGCTTGAAAACATTTTTCATAAAATCATTTTTATTCGAGAAAAAAATTGTTATTATTTTTTTAATTTTGGTTTATAATTATAAAACGATAATAGTCACAGCAAATTTATGTTAATAATAATTGTAGAGAATGTTAAAATGAAAAAAGTATAAGTTTTTTTTCGAATTAGTTTTTGAGTAAACTGAGTTTTTGAATTTGAAGTATAATTTTTCCCTCTTTCATAATTTTGAAGTTTTAAACGAGTTTCATCCGTGTTTACACAACGCTCGATATACATTTAAAATAGGATTTCAATTGAAAATAAACCATGAAAGTGTAAATATTAATGATGATACCATCGGAGAAAGTAACATGATGGCCACATCACCATTTTTTTTAATAGATCTTAAATTTCTCAATATAATTTTTGTATTGGTTAATTCTTTTACAATATTTTAAATCGCTGAATGCAATTTTCTCTTGCCTATTTCAAATTGGTAGTGATGTTGTTTTGTTTCTACTCAAAAGATGCCAATTGTTTTTATCAGAGTTAATTGTTTATTTAATTAATTTTGAGTTCCAAGCGAGTTTTTATCAGAATTGTTTTTTATGGATTTTGAGTTTTTGAAATAAATTTCCTATGGATTGATTGTGTACAATTTTTCAAGTCGTTTAATGTAATTTTAGTTTTCCCAGTGATGTTAATGATAATAATAATAATAATAATAAAAATTATAATAATAATTCTAATAATAATAATACTACTACTAATAATAATAATAATTTATTTAACCCCTTTTAAAAAATAAACACAAAATACAGCAATACAAAATCAAAAATAAATATTTAAACTAAGAAAAATAATAGAAATAATTAAATAAAATACAAATTTGGTCACTAGCCACACTAAAATATAACTAAATATAAATTTACAAAAATAAGAAAATAAATAAAAAAAAAATTAAATACAAGATTGACATCTGTCTAAACCAAAATCTAATTAAAAAAAATGAAATACAAAATAAGCAAAAACAAATCAATTCAAATGAAAATATACCGAAGCTGAAATAATGCAACGAAGAAATTAAACAACTAGTCTCTTACTTAAATTCCTTTTAAAAGAAAAATAAGAGGAATTAAATAAGTTGAACCAACTTTCCTTTACTACACCATTCGCAATGTTGTTTTATTTCCACCCGAGATTTAGCAATTTTTTAAACCAGAAATGGGAGATGCATTGTTTTTTAGGGATTTTGAGATTTTAAAACAAATTCCTGATTGGTTAATTGGTTACAATTTTTCGAATCGTTGATAGATTTTTTTTATTTTAAGTCAAGTATTAGTATTTTCTTATTTAGACTATGGCACTTGTTTTTATGGCAAAAGAAAATTGAGTTATTTTTAATGCTTTCTAAGCGTTTTAGGTAAATTCCTGGACTGGTTAATTTTATATAATTTTTCTAATCGTTGAAAGCAATTTTCGATTTTCGGATTCAAGTTCTAAATGTTATAATTTTGGATATGGCAATTATTTTTATGAGAAGTCATAAATGCATTATTTTTTTAAGTATTTTAAGATTTTAAACCAAATTCAAAATTTATTGCGTTTTTATGGAGCAAATTCCTTTATTGGCTAATTTTTTTACAATTTTTCAAATCATTGAAAGCAATTTCCTCCCAAAGTTTTTGCAAATGAACCAATTTGCCAATAATAAAAAAAAGTGAAGCAACAATTCTACGTTTCATTGTCTTTTACCTGTAAAACCCACGTTCGTATTCGATTTTTTGGAACCGAAACTTAGGTGGTTATTACAATCCCACGGATGAATTAAAAAATATCAATCAAACACAGTTTTGTAGATAAAGGTAAAGTTATTACAAAGTCAACTATTTGAACACAACCCAATGAATTAATTTGCTAAAGACAAAATACCAGAGAAGAGTAATAATTCCATGTTTCAACGTGTGAAACGTTTGAGTTCTACTGTTAAGATGGTGGGGGAGTGTGCGATCAATTTACCGCAGAACTTAGGAGTTTAACATGGGAACTTCATTTCTAATGCAAAAGAAAAGCAAACAATTAAAAATAAACTATATACAGAGTGTCCCATACCACACGTATCAGGCTTTTTTGAGAAAACGGCTAGTCGTAGAGCGTTGGGACTAAAAAAATTCCAGAAGCCGTATTGAAGAATCGAATGATGATATTGGTATTCTCAAAAACAGTTGGCATCCATGATAACTTGTCAAGAACTCTAGATTTTGAAACAGCATGATAGGTCGAAAGTGGTATTGTTTAAAAGGCCTTTAAAAAACAAGCAACTTTTGTAAGAAATATATTTTTGTTATTGGCACCCATTTTGAATAAAATCTGATTAAATTTATTAAATTTCAAGATGCCTTTTTTTAATGCCGCAGTCCGATTTCACTTATTCAAACATTAAGGGCCGGTATTATAAACGTCAGTTAAATTTATTCGAAGATTAAAATTTAAATGAAGTTTTGCTTATATGCAAAATAATGCATAAATGTCAGTTAAAATTTAAATGACCTTTATAATACTGACCCTTAATTAAATGGTTTTTAACGTTATTGACAAGCGAGCCACTTTCTTTTCAAATGGAGACTTTTTTTTATGTTTGTCTGGTTCATACAATAAAGAAAAAAAAAATTATTAAAAGTGAATTTTTAAACTAACAATCACGGTAAATATGGATTGCCACCACTTAATCATCTTTTGTTTTTATTGCAAAATTCCTTCACGACCCATTGAATTCCAGTAAGCTGTTATCGACGAATAAATAATATTTGTAATTAAAGCAAGTTTTGTTCAACGAATGTTAATGAGAATTATGCGTTGTTTTTGGGGATCAAATGTTAAACTTGGTTTCTAAACTAAAATCTAATAAAATAAGTCAAATATTTAACAACTGAAAAAATAAAACAACGAAGAAAATAAATAAAAAACTCAACAAAAATAATTAAAAAATTACGAAAAGTTGAATAAAATTTAATATAAAACTAAAAAATCTCTCGCTTATTGGAAGTCTTGATGACCTTAGCTATTCCAAAATCAGATGAGAGAAATAGTGCAAATAAACTTATATATTGCTTTTTTTGTCTCGCAAACAGTATCGTAAGCAAAAAAAAAGTTTTTCGTAAATATCTCAAAAAATATAAGCCTTTGTCTTATCCTAACCGTCTTGAGCTGGCCATATAGACTTGCCTCCGAGGCAAAAAAAATAATAAAACAAAAATGGTTTTAGGTAACAGTTGTTTCAATTAATTCGCAGAAAAAGATAGTAAAGTAAGAATGTCTTATTGGCATCTCCTATAACATTTCTGCATAGATCTGAGAGCCGAGATACCTGGGGACCTTCCCTTGTTAGTTGTCATAAATTGTTATTGTGATTTACGTATCTTAAAGATATCGCATCAGTTACGATAAAGTTACGATAAAGGTGATACTTCCCATAAATTCTACCCTTAGAACTATTATTATCTATTCCCCATCCAATTACGAAACGCTAAACTTTAATTTGGAGTATAGTTGATGCATAGTTCAGCGAAATTAGAAAATTTAGAGAATTCATATTTAGCCGGATATATGTTGTATTATTAATATATACATTTCCCGGCGTATTCCCCCGATTCGGGTTTATTTACCTTCAGCAAATATCTTATATGGTATTAGTTTCCAAATAATCATAATGATTTCCCCACGCAATTAAAGCTTTAAGCAAAGCTAATATGCGTGTAAACAAATAATAGGATATTTGTGGTTTTAATATATATTATAATGATAATTCAAATCATGTATAAAAAGGTGCATTTAAAACGGCGGACAAACAAATTTGCAAGCAGATAAAAAATTATTTACCTTCACCATGACAACGATCATTATATTAACAATTTTAAGAAACAGGTAACTTCAGTAAAACAGTGGCCGTTTGTGTCAGTTCTGAATACCTCTGCGGTAAAATATAATTGAAATCTGCTTCAGACACGCTTCTGCTTGAAAAATTGTTCACGATTGTCATTCCGACCCATGTGCCAGCGAGGTAAATATTGTCTTTTCGCCAATTATAGATTTAGTTTCGAACATTCGATATTAAAGCCGGTGACATTGACAGAACTGCATTTCATACTTCGGCCACGAGATGTCGCAAGCATGCGGTTAGCGCTGCTACGATGCAGAAATGATGAAGAAAATCATAAATTTAGACCAAAGTCGAAAATTCGGGACTAAAAATCAAAAATGCAGATAAAAAAAATGAATAAAATTTCGGCCAAAATAAGGAAAAATTTATACCACAACGTCGAAAATGCAAGTAAAAAATCTAAAATATAGGCCAAAAAATTGAAAAATCAACAATCGTGGCCAAAAATCAAACATTTTCACTCGGGCCTAAAAATAAAAAATGCAGACCAAACAAATCGAAATTTTCTGCCAAAATAAAGGAAATGTAGGACAGAAGATCTTGAATTTAGACAACAAAATCGAAAATGCAGGTCAAAAATATGAAATATATACTTAAAAAAGATCCACAATCGGGACCAAAAAATCAAAAATTTTGACCAAAATTAAAAACTCTGGTTTAAAAATAAAAAATGTAGACACGATAATCAATCATTCAGGTTAGAAATTCAAACTATAGGGCCAAAAATAAGAAATTCGAGCATAAAAATAAAAAATACGTACCAGAAAATTGAAATATTTCGACTGAACGATCACAAAAGACCAAAAAAATTATTCAAAAATCGAAAAAAACAGGCCAGAGATCTTAAATATGAGCCAAAAAATCAAAAATCCCGGTCTGAGAATAAAAAATGGTGACCAAAAAAATTGAAAATTCAAGTAAAAAAAAAACAACAATTGTTCTTATACATTTTTTGAGAGCATTAGAATTAATGCAAGTTTTAATAATGTCGTGCTCTGCTAAAAAAATTGTATCACACAATTTGATCAGGGTGTGTCCAGCTTTTTCCAAAATCTTCATGTCGAATGAATTTTGAGTTATTTAGGAAAGTTCCAAATTGATTTTTATGTTTATTTCAAGCCACCAAAATTATAAGAATTTTTTGGGATTGTTTGCCGTGATTACATGAAATTATGACAAAATCTGGCGATGGTGTATAAGTAGTTTTCCGCATATTAATAATCTCAAATGATTATTGAGTAATTTCGAAAAATTTTCAGTTTTTGTTTGACAATAATTGTTTTTGTATATTCTTGAGACAATTAAAATGATTATAATTTTTCATAAGTTCAAAAATTAAGTTTTGATATGTATCCAGATTTTTCCAAAATCATAATTTCCAATCAATTTTGAGTTATTTTGGAAGATTTTAAATCGTTGGCAGTTGTTTTTATATTTATTTCAAGCCACCAAAATTACAACAATCTTTCCGATTATTCGCACTGATTACAAAAAATTATCACAAAATCTGGTGATGGTGTGTAAGTATTTGTTTACGTAATAATAATCTCTAATGATTTTTGAGTAATTTTAGACAATTTTGAGTCCACAACAATTGTTTTTTGTAATTTTTTGAGAGCATTAAAATTATTACAATTTTCATAATTTCACGCGCTGTTCAAATAGAAGTATCACAAAATTTGGTTCAGGTGTGTATCCAGATTTTCTTAAAATCGTAATTTCGAATGATTTTTGTGTAATTTCGGAAAGTTTCAAATTGATGGCAATTGTCTTTATATTTATTTAAAGCCACGAAAATTATAACAATTTTTCACGATTTTTCGTGATAACTGATTAGATAAAGTCTGCTGATTTTTCACATAATAATAATAATTTAGAATGATTTCTAAGTCATTTTAGAAAATTTTAAGTCGACAACAATTGTTTTTATATTTGTTTGAGAGCATTAAAATAATTACAATTTTCCATAATTTCGCGCGCTGTTCAAATAAAAGTTCACAAAATTTGGTTTTGGTGTGTATCCAGATTATTCCGAAATCATAATTTCGAATGTATTTTGAGTTATTTTAGAAAGTTCAAATCGATGGCAATTATTTTTGTATTTATTTGAAACCATTAGAATTATTACAATTTTTCATAGTTTCGCGCGCTATTGAAATAAAATGTATATAAAATTTGACGTTGGTATGGATCTACCTTTTGGCGAAAACATAATCTCCATTGAATTTTGAGTAATTTTGGAAAGTTTCAAATTGATGGGTGGGCCTTATCCTAGAATCGAAACAGTAGAATCGAAATATGGGTTTTAACCGTAGGTTTTTGTTTAATTTGTAAAGATCCAACTGTTAAAACTGTGGTCTTATGTTTAACTTTTAGGATTGTAGGATAATCGAAAATTTTAACAAACAAATTGAAAATTTAGACCAAAATAAAGAATATTGAGGCCAAACAAATAAATAAAAAAATGGGTAAAACTTGCCAAAGATCTTAAGTATGAGCCATAAAATTAAGAATCCCGATCTAGAAATAAAAAATTCAGACCAAAAAATTGAAAATTCAAGTAAAAAAAAAATTAAATTTTTAGCTTAAAATAAGTTCCGACTCGAAACTCGAAAATAATTGCCGAATAAAAATATGCATGCATAAAGAAAAATATTCTGGTGACACAATCTAAAATAAAGAACAAAAACTTAAAAATTTATACCAAAAAACTCGAAAGTACCAAAAAAAAATGCGCGCAAAATAATCAATAATTCAGTTTAAAAATCCAAAATATGTTGTTATGACATAAAGAATGGCAAAATTTGAATAATCACTCTTCTTGAAAAGCTGCAGCACATAATTTGTTGAAAAAAAAAGATTTGTTCGATGTTGCTCTTGAAAATGCATTGCAAACAATGATAATTGAAGAAGACAAACAATTCTATTAATGCAGAGAGAGTGTAAGACCAGGATCAATGATTGGTATTGAAAGAAAGTATTGCAGTGCAAGTGAAAAAGTGATGTTTGAAGCGCTTAGAAGAACAGGCTAGAAGGAAGAGAAAAAAAACAGCCCAGCTGATTTGACTAATAATACTGTCTCAGATCTGGATCAGGAAATGGAACCATAATCACAAGCATTGAATTTATCAGTGAAGGGATCTCATCTGCTTTAGGCGTAAAATAAGCTGATTTTTCTTGAAAAATTGTATTCACGCGTGGCAACACTGTTCCAGTGTGAGAGCAGCCTAACACTCACTGGCACAATAATCTCTCAAAATAAGATTCATTAATTAAGTCTAAAATACCAGGCATGCAATAGAAAAAAGTTCAATCTGTATTTATTTTCTGCTTGTTGTCGCCTTGAAATTGAACATCCGACTGCAATATTTTATAAAACTGGTCGCGTAAATATCTGGAGGAGAGCTATAAATAAAGCGGACTACACTGGCACTTGATAATATAAAAGCTTCAAGAAAACTTGCACAAGAACATAAATAACACCTGAAAATAATAATGGAACCACCGAGACCTTAAATTACTTTTTAAGTAACTATACTTTAATTACGAGGACAATTAACTTGGTTAATTATACACATTTTATTTATTATTATTTATAATGTATAATAATTAATTGCAGATTGAAAAAATCCACTATTTAGTTTTCTAGCATTCTCTTGGTACAAAATGTGCCAACGTATTACTCTCGTGGAAATCGTATGACACTAATAACCACCAATAGAAAAATTCATTTTAAAACAATTAACTATGGCAACCCTATTTTTTTAAATTACTTATGCATAGACCTACCTAAGCAAAGTTGATAAGTCGAATCGATCACGGTATAACGAACAGACTGTACATCATCATCAATTTGATCAATTTTTAAAATATTTTGACTGGAGCATTATAAATTATTGTATATATTGTTATCAATTTCATCACATATTGATTTAACTATAAGCAAATCTATTAAAAATTGCCACCAGGTGTCACTTAAGCCCATGATGTTTATTGTACTCGCTTCAGAACAATAGGAAATAATGGGTTAAGGAGGTAGAGCCCATTTTGCCAAGGCGCATCGCTGAGTTTACGGCGAATTAATCACGGTATAACGAAGAGACTGTACAGTCAGAGAAAATACAAATGCGAAACTCGCTCGGTGAGGGAATGCTGCCGCATGTCGGTGCTTAGTTCGGCCGAAACTCGCCCGTGCTTAAGATACAATTATGAGGTAATAAAATTTACAAGCCTAGTTCTCGCCCCTAAGTGATGGATTCCATATCTCTGATTTTTTCATCTTCCAATTTTTGGTGCGTCATCTTCAAAAATTCGAATAACTAAAATTCTTACGATCTTTTGATCCTTTTTATTATTAATTTATCAATTGAAGAGTAATTTTATATAAAATTATTGCTAATATTTTAGTATTAATAATTTTCTTTTCAGTTTCGTATAAATAACCCCATTTTTGCCAAGATCTGATCTTGAAACCCTCGAAAAATAAGATTTTATTTTTTTAATCAGTAAAAATTATTATAATAATCGGAAAAATTTACATATATTTCTTACCCAAATAAAAGGTTATTTAGGGTATTCATTTTTTTAAGTTTAACCTTTTTTTCGCCCCTAAGAGATCAAGTGACGGAAAATTTTATCTTTAAAATTTAAACTTTCAATGTTTGGTGAAAAATTTGAATAACTAACCTTTTTAGGATATTTTGATATTTTTTATATATTTATCAATTGAGCAGCAAAATGTTATCAAATTAATAAATGAGTAACAGTATATTTGTTTAGTTCAGATTATTTTTTTAAAATTTCAAATACCTTATATCTACAGGGTATTTTTTTTATCGTGGGCCATAGGGTTTTACATGCTAAAAATTATACCCTGTGTTAATGTATATTTTATCATAAAATTTTCAAGGAAATTTTAGTTAGTAATAAATCAATTATTTTTCTACATGATGCGCTTAATCAGAATAATTTAAACATGTTTTATTCCATTAAAAAAATGAAATTATTTAAAATAAATAACTGAGCAAAAATAATCAAAGTACCTTGAATTTTTGAAATGTCAGATTGATTAGTGAATTAATTTCATTTTTTAATGGAATAAAACATGTTTAAGTTAATCTAATTAAGCGCATTATGTGGAAAAGTAATTGATTTATTACTAACTAAAATTTGCTTTAAAATTATATGTTAAAATATACATTAACACAAGGTATAATTTTTAGCATGTAAAATCCTATGGCCCACGATAAAAAAAACATACTGTATATACATAATTATTATACATATTTATGAATTTTTAACTAATAATATATATGAAATATTACAATATAATTTGAAATAAAAAAATGTTAAATAACATAACATGATAATATATAATTTTTTACTTACGATTTGGAAATTAAGTAAAATATTGTAATGTTATAATAAAGAGCTTAACGCCACTTTCTTTAGCTTTTAAACGCCGTATTTATTTTCCTGATTATAAGTGAAAAAATTATGAAAAAAACCCTAGCGGTCTTCACATTTTTGCAATATCATTGCATATTTTTTTTTAATTATAAGTTAAAATCCCCTGAAAATTAATGTAGTAATTTTAAAATTTCTGAACACGTGTTTTGGCTCAAAAAATATGGAGATATTGGAATGAAATACATTTCTATTGTTAGTTTATTATCATATATTTCAATTCCATTTAGTTCTATGAATATTCAGTTCTATGATCTACACTGGAGGAAAAAAAAAAGAAACACTTGAAATTCGTGAAATTTTGACCATTTTCAAACCGCCATAACTCGGCGTATTTTTAATCAATTTTGATGAATATTTAATGGCGAAAAATAAAGAAGTGTCTTCTTTAAAGTCATGCATACGAACTTAAGCGTAACCCCTTCCGACCCCTCTCTAGCACCCCTGCGAAAAATAAAAGTTTTTTCAGCAAACCATGTCCAACTTTGACGATGTCTATGGAGCTGGAAAATGTTTGTCGACTCGATCCACCGTAAGAGCATTAGAATCTAATCAATTCCCTATGCAGGACTCGAAGAAAGAAGTTTCTACGACGATTTGGCACCAAGTAATGGGTGTGCATTTTGAGGTTTTTCGCACATAACTCAGTGACTTTTCAACCAAATTTGATGATTCTTTCGGGAAAAAATCTCTTTTTTTCGAAATTTCACGAATTTCAAGTGTTTCATTTTTTCTTTCCTTCAGTATATATGTTAACTTTTATTTACGGGAAATATTCAGAGATTTTATATCTTACCACGTGTTTGTGAATATAAGGTAACGATAGTATTTAATGCTCCTATTACCCTTTTCAAACTAAATTGCTAATAAACTTAAAAAAAAAAACTACGTATTTAAACTTAATTGACCCACCTTTGAGATTATTTTTCAGGAATGTAAGGAAGAATTACGATTGTTTTAAATTTTAGGTTGTCACTCGATCGCTTAGGGGCGAAAAAAACTTTCAAAACAAATTTATATACCCTAAATGACCTTCAATGACCTTGAAAAAAATTACTTAATTTGGTATTTGGACAAAAATGTATATGAATTTTTTCAGATTTTTCGAGGGTTTCATGGTCATATATTGACAAAAAATGTGCTTGTTTATATAAAACTGAAAAAAAAAATTACTAATACTAAAATACTAATAATAATTTTACATAAAATCAATTGTTGATAAATTTATAAAAAATATCGAAATATCGTAAAAATATTAGTTTTTCGGATTTTTGAAAATGTCGCACCAAACGTTGAAAGATGACAAAAGTCACATAGATGGTATGTATTAGTAGTAGCCATATGACGAAATAAAATTTGAAACTAGTGGGCAAATTTTTTTTTTTTATTCTCAAATATTTTTTTAATACATACTCTAAATAATGTTCAATGACCTTGCAAAATTCACTTAATTTGGTATTTGGTTCAATAATATAAGTGATTTTTACAATATTTTTTTAGTGGTTAAAAAAATTATATTTGAAAAAATCTTATTTTGGGGCATCCCAGGTCATGTCGGGGATTTTTTAATATACGGCGTACGGCTACTTTGGCTAACAACTTATGATATTTTCATATTTATTTAAAAATCCGTTTTGGGTGTCATTTTGACCATCTTATCTCTCGGAATACCCTTTTGTTACCTCATAAATGAATTAAGCAGGGACTGACTGGTTTCGACCGAACTAAGCACCGACATGCGGCAGCATTCTCTCACCGAGCGAGTTTCGCATTTGTATTTTCTCTCCCTGTACATCATCATTATGTCAAAAATTCGAGTTGATCATTTACACGTTTCATGTTAAAACCCCAGCCCTTCAATATATCCCCCAATTTGCCTCTTGAGGTAGATTCAAACATTTCATATTGTTTTTCTTGTTAAAAGCTTATAAGCTCTACCCAAACCGATCTTTTTCTTCGTGACATGACATTTTTTCTCAAATATTACGAAATTGTTTTTTTTTTGTGGCTATGGGCATTTATATATCCTAATACAACTTGATAGTTTTAAGCAGAATATAAATTACTTCTGCGGAGGTGTCATAACGATTTTCTTACCGAATCTGCACTCGAGCATCAATTAATCTCCGTAAATTTTTTGTCGTGCATTTCAAGAACGTAATCATCGCGCCCGAGCGGAATGCGGAATACGTTCTTGAAATGCACTTCAAAAAATTTCCGGAAATAATTGATGCTCTTGTGAGATTATCCGAGTTAGAAATTTCATCGTATTTGCAACTCGATGTAGGTTCGACCACCAAATGAAGGACACTTCTGGGACATGGCTTGACAACAAGCAAATAATTCTGCTTACAATTAGACTAATCGATAAAATTAATTTAAATTTTAAAGCAAATGACAATAAGCTTACTTATATTTATGATAAAAATTATGCCACCAGCTGGAATCTAGTTTCTTATTCGCAATAAGCTTTCGATAACACAATTTTATTTTTATCATCGTATATATAGTGAGGGTAGTCTTTGTCAGGGGTGGCTCGTGATATAGAGCCAAGGAGCCATGGCACTACCTGTAGTTTTAAGCTCAGCAAGAATTTTTAATTCATTCTTAAAACACTTTTTCGCCAGTTACTTAGGTCTAGGAAGATTCCTTTCTTTCTTCAAAAGGGGGTTGAGGGGTACATTGTAAGGGTGGCTCTACCACCAACATGTTCCACAAGCCGCCACTGAAATTAAGTACAGTTTTTTGAAAATCTACGAGTAATTAATTTTCGAATTGTGTAATACTCGAGCAAAAAATAAAAAAAATATATAAAACGTGTCGACGAATTTCTACAAAAATTAAATTAGATTTACAAATCATTGCTTTATCAAACTGAATGGAGTTTTTGAAAATTCACCAATTATTTCGCGAATTGTGATTTTTGAAAATTTTAAATCTCGAATTGTGTAAGACTCGAGGTAAAAATTTAAAAAATATATAAAACGTGACTACTAAATTCTACAAAAATTAAATCATATTTGAAAATCATCGTTTCATCAAACTAAATAGAGTTTTTGAAAATCCACCGATTATTTCGCGAGTTGTGAATTTTTGAAAATTTGAAATCTCGAATTGTGTAATACTCGAGTTAAAAATTTAATATATATATATATATATAAAACGTGTCGACGAAACTCTACAAAAGTTAAATTAGATTTGTAGATCTTCGTTTTATCAAACTAAATAGAGTTTTTGAAAATCCACCGATTATTTCGCGAATTGTGAATTTTTGAAAATTTTAAATCTCGAATTGTGTAATACTCGAGTTAAAAATTTTAAAAATATATAAAACGTGTCTACTAAATTCTACAAAAATTAAATTTGACTTGCAAATCATCGTTTTATCAAACCATAAAGAGTTTTTGAAAATTCACCAATTATTTCGCGAATTGTGAATTTTTGAAGATTTTAAATCTCGAATTGTGTAGGTAATACTCGAGTTAAAAATTTAAAATATATATAAAACGTGTCGACGAAACTCTACAAAAATTAAATTAGATTTGTAGATCTTCGTTTTATAAAACTAAATAGAGTTTTAGAAAATCCACCGATTATTTCGCGAATTGTGAATTTTTGAAAATTTTAAATCTCGAATTGTGTAATACTCGAGTTAAAAATTTAAAATATATATAAAACGCGTCGACGAAACTCTACAAAAATTAAATTTAATTTGCAAATCATCGTTTTATCAAACTAAATAGAGTTTTTGAAAATCCACCGATTATTTCGCGAATAGTGAATTTTTGAAAATTTTAAATATCGAATTGTGTAATACTCGAGTTAAAAATTTTAAATATGTATCAAACATGTCAGCGAAACTCTACAAAAATTAAATTAGATTTGTATATCATCGTTTTATCAAAGTAAATAGAGGTTTAGAAAATCCACCGATTATTTCGCGAATTGTGAATTTTTGAAAATTTTAAATCTCGAATTGTGTAATACTCGAGTTAAAAATTTAAAAAATATATAAAACGTGTCTACTAAATTCTACAAAAATTAAATTTGATTTGCAAATCATCGTTTTATCAAACTAAATGGGGATTTTGAAAATATACCGATTATTTCGCGAATTGTGAATTTTCGAAAATTTTAAATATCGAATTGTGTAATCGAGTTAAAATTTTAAAATATATATAAAACGTGTCGACGAAACTTTACAAAAATTAAATTAGATTTGTAAATCATGGTTCTATCAAACTAAATAGAGTTTTTGAAAATCCACCGATTATTTCGCGAGTTGTGAATTTTTGAAAATTTGAAATCTCGAATTGTGTAATACTCGAGTTAAAAATTTAATATATATATATATATATATATATATATATATATATATAAAACGTGTCGACGAAACTCTACAAAAATTAAATTAGATTTGTAAATCTTCGTTTTATCAAACTAAATAAAATTTTTGAAAATCCACCGATTATTTCGCGAATTGTGAATTTTTTTAAATTTTAAATATCGAATTGTGTAATACTCGAGTTAAAATTTAAAATATATATAAAACGTGTCGACGAAACTCTACAAAAATTAAATTAGATTTGTTAATCTTCGTTTTATCAAACTAAATGGAGTTTTTGAAAATCCACCGAATATTTCGCGAATTGTGAATTTTTTTAAATTTTAAATCTCGAATTGTGTAATACTCGAGTTAAAAATTGTAAAAAATCTATATAAAACGTGTTTACGAAATTTACAAAAATTAAATTAGATTTGCAAATCATCGTTTTATCAAATTAAACAGGGGCGGCTCGTTATATAGAGCCAAAGAGCCATGGCACTACTGTAGTTTCAAGCTCAGCAAGAACTTTTAATTAATTCATAAAACACTTTTTCGCAAGTTACTCATTCTAGCAAGATAAGTCATTCTTTCATTCTTCAAAAGGGAGGGGGGGTATATTTATAAGTTGCTCTACCATCAGCATGTTTCATGAGCCGCCACTGGTCTTTGTAGAACTAGTTAAAGGTGAAAGAGGTAAATTGTAAATTTATTGAGTTAGCGGCAATATACTTATATATATATATATATATATAGACAATTTTGTCTATTATGAAATAAATTGTAGTTGATCCCTGATGAAGCTGTCGAGGACAGCGAAATATTGGACACAGAAATACTAGGAGTATTATTTAAATCGCCCTCTTGCCGTTCCAACCCGCATATTAAATCCACTTCAATTACATTCTTCACGGCGTTACTTCCCTAAACATTTATATATATATATATATATATGTTTATATATATATATATATATATATATACATTTATATATATATATATATATATATATATATATATATATATATGTATATATATAAAGTAGAAGTATACTTGAAATGCAATTTGCCGGGTGGTGACCAAGACGGAAAGAATTAAAGTCATCTGGAGGCGAGGTTCTCAATTAAATGGAGAAAAAAAACTTGCCTCGATGGGTTCGAATTTGTGGAATCAAATCAAATTACGTCCTGAACTTTGGGACCGCCTCAAATCGATTCTAAATGCTTGCCGATAAGACTTCTGTAAACGTTTGTCGAGTTAATTTTTAAGCAAAGCAAAGATCGACGTTTCGATCATGGCGTTTTACCTTCCTGGAAAATGCTCATGCCCCTAAATTAATATTAGGGGTGGATGTAATTGATTGTCGTTGAAAAGGAATTTAATGAGTTTATATTAAATACCATTTATTATAAGTCTGAGGGGTTTTTAGACTCTCATTTTTGCCGATTTCTACGAACATGAACGATGCAAAACCGTAGAAAAAGTAATTTAAGTTTTCCCCATTTATTGCATAAATTACATAATAGTTATTTATGCAACAAATGAGTAAACTAGTACTTTTTTCAAGAGTGGGATAGATTGCCACACGAGCCGAAGACGAGTGCGGCAATTCCTACAAGTGAAAAAAAGTTGCTTTACTCTCGAGTTTCATACAAAAATTTTTCTACGTCCGTAACTTTTAATTAATTCGATAAAACCTTCAATTTTTTTAAGTAATAATACTTTTTTTAAATGAAGAGAATAATAATCATCAAGTTTTCTTGATCGGAAACGAATGTTTGACATTTATCGGCGGAACTTTCTGGCACTTTTTTTCACGCTGTTTGTAGGGTTCAGGAATCACATATTTTATGAACTCAAATTAATGAAAAAAACTGTACATTTTATAACGGACGTAGAAAAAAATTATTTATTACGTTCCAGTTGTGTTGCATTTTGATTGTATAAATCAATTTTTGTTGAAAATACGATCCCCAATTTATATGTTCCTCAAATGGAACACTAGGCGGATACGTATATCAAAAAAGTGAAATATAATTATCTCTCATTAATAGACTTTTAACAGTTGCAGATAATACTATTCTGTAATAGATAATTTACTTTATAGTCTATAACCAAGACCATACGATTATATTTAATTTAAATTATATTAAAAACCGCTTAAACAAATTTCTAGCTTTTCTGTTTTATAAGATTTGTTGCAATTTTATTTTCAATTCGAAATCAGGAAAATGTTAAATGAAAATTGTTAAATAATATTTGCTAAGTTTAAATTAATTCGTGTAGAAAATATCATTTTTCTAAATTTTTAAGCAGAATATAATCGTATATTTATTCAAGTTGTCGGTGAAAAAAAAATCAGTACTGGAAATACGTTACACTTGATTTCGTTCGCTATAGGAATTTATAATTCAATATCAATACGGATAATGCGGCTTCATTTCCAATTTATTAAATCCAATTTGAATTTCCAACTGGAAACTTTCCTCGTGAAATAAAGCGATTACTTTGTAAGTTTAATTCAAGACTTGCGATTTATTCGCATAAAAAAAATACCGCCATGAATGGAATTAAGAGATAAGTTTATTCTATAGGAAATATTGATAGCCAATTATATACAGGGTGCTTCAGATAATGGCTACCCTAATCTGTTTAACAGTTTGTATGATATGGTTCTATCAAACAAGAAAGTAGAGAAGAGCGTCGCTTGAATCTTTTTATAATGGTATTAAACAGCCAGGGCCGACCCTGATGTTATAATTTCGGGGCCCAACTGGGTCTATCGAGGATAAATTTAACCAAGCTAGGACGGGCTTTGTTGGCATGAATTTGATTAAAGAAAGTGAAAGTTGCTTATTTTACTAAATACCGAAACCGATATTTAACCATCATAATATATAATATAACCAATATCGGTTTTGTGGGGTTAAAAAATATCACGGTATACAGGTTTAAAAAAAAACACAAGTTTGTGTCACAATTCGAAAACGGTACGATGACAACGCCACTGAAATCCACACAAAATCGATATAACGTTAAAGGTAGAAACGCCAAAGTGGCGGAATCTATTACCTGAATGCTGTACTGAACCAAATCCGAGTGGCTTTAACACCGACAAGATATGGACATTGCCAGCGGCGGCAAATATAACTGTAGTAATCTTCGTTTCCCCATCAGCAACTAACTACACTGATGAGACCTGAAAGGTCGAAACCGGTTTGTAGGTGTTCTGATGGGGGAACAATATTTTACGATATAACTTTATTTTTATAAAAATTAAAAAAATGCATAAAGAAAATAGTTATGGGCCTGTAACTGCAAACGCGTTGTATCTTAAATTAATCGAGATATCAGGTTATGATTTTCGCCAGTCTGCAAAGCTTGAAAATCGTGCCCTAAACATCTATCTCTTCTAGAAACAGGAAGCGTTTAATTTGGGACGCTCTGTACATATGGAATGGGAGAGGAGGAAGTAATCGAGGGCAATGCGTATAAATAATTACGCTGAAAGCAAACTGTTTCAATCCTCAATGCGTAAATTGAAACTGCGATTTATCACTGAGTCACCTCATTAGACCCTTAGTATCTTATCCAACGAATACGCACAAATGATCTATATTTGCTTAAATGCAACAGAAATTCTAAGATTAATAAGTTTTGTAGACAAGTTTTATGTAATATTTTTGAAATTTCTTTTGAGTAATCTTACCAACGCGTAACAGAAGTTGTAGACCAGTGGTTCCCAAAGTGATCCCTACGAACCCCGGGATTCAGGGGGTCCGTGGAAAATTAAAAATGATTTGGGGGTCCCTAAACAACGCCAGGGGGTCCTCGCAAGATTTAATATAAAATAAAACAATGCGATACAATTTTATTATTATGGAAGTTAAAATAAATAACAATTTGGAATTCAAATTTTTCTAGTCACCTATGCGTCCTATGGCAACCTAGTAACCTAGAAAACAATGTCGAATTTTGTTTGTTTGTGTCAATCCAGTTTCTGCGGGTATGGATGCAAACGATGCTGCGAATATTGCATGTGAGAACCTGTTGCCGACAAAATCGAAAGAGGTATGTGCCCTGTTACGACTCTTTTAAGCAGTGGTTATGTAAAAAGGATGCCGATGCTGCAGGTGTAGACGAAAATGTGTTGCTCGTCTATATGTTAGAGCGTTACGTTTCTGTTTATTATTTTCCTAGGTCCGTAAGTAAAAAATTAAGTTCCGTCGTCAAGGACAACAAACACCACGAGTGGTATCAGCCACTTACGGTACCTGTAGCCATGGATGCAATGCTTATTTACGTAGTCGGTAGCGGAAAAAATAAATTAAATAGATGTTTTGTGACGCCAGGAAACAAAAAAAAAAAAAAAATGTTTTGTGAATATATGAAAAAAAAAACGATTTTTTGTCTTCAACAACTTTAAATATTAATTTTCAAAAAATAATCTCACGCAAAAATTGACACATTTTCAAAAGTCTAAGTTGATTCTAAAGGCAGATGTTTTGTGAATATACTTACTAAAATTTTTGAGAAATTCTATATCAGTTTTTTTTTGTTCGACAACTTAAAACGTTAATTTATGCCAATTTTCAAGTATCGGAAACGAGCATTTTTAACTGCCTAAAATGACAAATTTTAACTGCCAAAAATAACAATTTTCAACTGCCAAAAAGTACAATTTTCAACTGCCAGAAAGGCCAATTTTCAACTGCCAAAAAGGTCAATTTTCAAGTGTCAGAAACGACCATTTTTAACTGCCAAAAAACGACCATTTTTAACCGCAAAAAATTACAATTTCAACTGCCAAAAAGGCCAATTTCTAAGTGTCAGAAACGACCATTTTTAACTGCCGAAAATGACAAATTTTAACTGCCACAAATGACAATTTTCAACTGCCAGAAATGACAATTTTCAACCGCCACAAATGACAATTTCTAACTGCCAAAAAGGCCAATTTTCAAGTGTCGGAAAAGACCATTTTTAACTGCCAAATATGACAATTTTTAACTTCCAAAAAACGACCATTTTTAACTTCCAAAAATGACAATGTTTAACTGCCAAAAATGACCAGTTCAACTGCCAAAAATTACAATTTTCAACTGCCAAAAATTACAATTTTCAACTGCCAAAAAGGACAAATTTCAAGTGTCGGAATCGACCATTTTTAACTGCCAAAAATGATCATTTTTAACTGCCAAAAACGACCATTTTTAAATGCCAAATATAACTATTTTTAACTTCCAAAAAACGACCGTTTTGAACTCCCAAAAATGACAATCTTTAACTGCCAAAAATGACCAGTTCAATTGCCAAAAATTACAATTTTCAACTGACAAAAAAGAAAAATTTCAAGTGTCGGAATCGACCATTTTTAACTGCTAAAAATGATAATTTTTAACTGCCCAAAACGAGCATTTTTAACTGCCAAAAATGACAATTTTTAACTGCCAAAAAACGACCATTTTTAACTGCAAAAAATAACAATTTCTACTGCTAAAAAGGCCAATTTTCAAGTGTCAGAGACGACCATTTTTAAGTGCCAAAAATGACAATTTTTGACTGTCAAAGGACGACCATTTTTAACTACAAAAATAGCAATTTTAACTGCTAAAAAGGCTAATTTTCAAGTGTCAGAAACGACCATTTTTAAGTGCCAAAAATGACAATTTTTGATTGTCAAAAGACGACCATTTTTAACTGCAAAAAATAACAATTTCAACTGCTAAAAGGCTAATTTTCAAGTGTCAGAAACGACCATTTTTTAAGTGCCAAAAATGACAATTTTTAACTGCGAGAAAACGACCATTTTCACCTGCAAAAAATGGCAATTTTAACTGCTAAAAAGACCAATTTTCAAGTGTCAGAAACGACCATTTTGAAGTGCCAAAAATGACAATTTTTGACTGTCAAAAGACGACCATTTTTAACTACAAAAAATGACAATTTTAACTGCTAAAAATGCTAATTTTTAAGTGTCAGAAACGACCATTTTTAACTGCCAAAAATGACAAATTTTAACTGCCACAAATGATAATTTTCAACTGCCAAAAATGAAAATTTTCAATTGCCACAAATGACAATTTTCAACTGCCAAAAAGGCCAATTCTCAAATGTCGGAAACTACCATTTTTAACTGCCGAAAATGACAATTTTTAACTGCAAAAAACGACCATTTTTAACTTCCAAAAATGACAATCTTTAACTGCCAAAAACGACCATTTCAACTGCCAAAAATTACAATTTTCAACTGCCAAAAAGGACAATTTTCAAGTGTCGAAAACGACCATTTTTAACTGCCAAAAATGACAATTTTTAACTGCCAAAAAACGACCATTTTTAACTGAAAAAAATGACAATTTTAACTGCCAAAAAGGCCAATTTTCAAGTGTCAGAAACGACCATTTTTAACTGCCAAAAATTACAATTACAAAATTTAAATCTGATGTAAAATCACTCGTTCGTCATTATAATTGAACTATATTGTTTGTAAATATTTAATTTATCTTTATTTAGAACATTTAATTTATGTTAAATCATTGTAAAAGGTGTTAACCGTCAATAAATGTATTATTATTATAAAATGACATGTTTTAACTGCCAAAGAGGCCAATTTTTAACTGCCAAAAATGACAATTTTTAATTGCCAAAAATGACAATTTCAACTGCCAAAAGGGCCAATTTTTAACTGCCAAAAAGGCCAATTTTTTACTGTTAAAACGGCCAATTTTCAAGTGTCGGAAACGACCATTTTAACTGCCAAAAAAGACAATTTTTAACTGCCAAAAATGACAATTTTCAAGTATCGGCAACGACCATTTTTAACTGGCAAAACTGACGATTTTTAACTGCCAAAAATGAAAATTTCAACTGCCAAAAACGACAATTTAAAACCCAAAAATGAACACATTTTTAAAAATTTCAGTTTTTTTTAAAGGTACATAAATGTGTTATTATAGCATCTGACTTTTTAAAGAATTCAATCATATCGATATTATTTTATTTTTCTATTCTTTCTATTTCGACTAATTTTCAAAATTTCATAACTCACGCAGAAATTGGCAGAGTTAGTTAGTTTCAAAGGTAAATGCTTTGTAAAGATATCAAAATTTTTAAGGAATCAATATTATATCGTATTTATTTTTTAGCCAAAATATTAATTTTCAAAAATTAATAACTCGCGCAAAAATTGACTCAATATAAAAAATCAAGGTTAATTTTAAAGGTAAATATATTATGATTGCATCAGAGTTTTTGAGGAATTCAATCATATCGATATGATTTTTTTT
Source organism: Ocypus olens (assembly GCA_910593695.2). Classification (NCBI taxonomy): domain Eukaryota; kingdom Metazoa; phylum Arthropoda; class Insecta; order Coleoptera; family Staphylinidae; genus Ocypus; species Ocypus olens. The sequence continues at coordinate 8,265,413 of OU343053.1, read as the reverse complement.
TCTAGTTTTTCCTTGTAAAAATATTTGACCACTTAAAAATTTATTTAAAAAAATTTATTACTCAAAATCAAAATTAATGTTAAATCTTGTGGATATATTAAAAACTTCGAGCATTTGAGTATTTATTTTCTCTAAACTTTTTCAATTGTTCGACAACTTACAAAAAATAATTTTCAAAAAATCATAACTCGGGGAGAAATTGGCGAATTTGCAAAAATTTAAGTTAGTTGTAAAGTAGAACTATTTTAAAATGTTTGTGGAGTTTAATTATATTACTATTTATTCGTTTTATATTTTTTTTGTTCGGCTTCAACAACTAAAAATATTAATTTTCAAAAATTCGTAACACAAAAAACACAAAAAATGACTCAGTTTCAAAAATCAAGGTTAATTTTAAAAGTAAATTACATCCGAGTTTTTTTGTGGAGTTTAATCATAGGAATATGATTTTTTTTTTTAGTTTGTCCTTGTTTAAATATTCGACCACTTAAAAATCGTTTTTGAAAATTTATGACTCAAGCAGAAGTTGATACATTTTCAAAAATCCAAGTGTATATTAAAGTAATTCCATCATATAAGTATTTATTTTTATTTGTTTAATTGTTCGACAACTTAAAATATTACTTTTCAAAAATTTATAAGAAATTGGCAAATTAAAAAAAAATGTAAGTTAGTTTTAAAAGTATTGTACAGATTTTAAAATTTTTGTGGAATTCTTTTATGTCACTATTAATTTTTTTAGATTTTTTTTTCTACTACCAAAAATATTAATTTTCAAAAATTCGTTCAAATTTTTAGGAATTCAATCATATCTGTATTTATTTTTCTTTATTGAAGTTTGCATCAAATTTCTGTTTATGCTATGAGAGGAGTGTCCCAAAAACCTCGAGCCTTCGAAATTTTCGTCGAAAAGCGAAATCATGTCTGTTTATCAATATCTCCATAGCAACAACTTGCGTTAAGATAGTATAACAACACTAGTGTTGTTAAAGGTACCTTAATGTTACTCGTTGCTAAGGAGTTATTGGCATGATAACATTATAGGATAAAATAAATATTAAAACAATTTATGTTAATATTACATGTTTGTATTACTAATTGTAATTGTCTTAAAAAAAAGAAAATTAAATAACATGAAGCAAAACACGTAAGGTGTAATTAATTTAAAAAATGAATTAATATTTAGTGAGGTAGACAGGAAAAAATTAAAAGGTAATCCAAGTAATTGAAATTGCCTTTATTAATGTTTGCCAAAGGGAAACGCCGATGCATTATTTCCTATTAGAACGTTAGCGCATAATTGAAAATCAAGCTGATAACTGGAGCGGATGTCACGAGCTCGGATTGAATTATTCCTTCATTTGCTACGGAATTGACACATCTATCCCTTTATTGAACATCGAACGTTCTGATTTCACGTCCTGCGTTTCTATCAAACTACCAATAAACATACGCCAGATAATTAGATGCAAAATTAGTTACGTTGTAATCTACTGCAATTCATCGTATTTACTTCTTATAAAAATGATTCATTCTTTTAAGTCGTAGTATACATATTTTAATTGCTTCATTATGATGTTTTAACATGAGCAGAGTATCAAGGGGATAGGGTTACTTCTCGAGAAATATGTAGTGTTTTGATTGAATCGTTCTTACAGTCCAAAATTATTTAATTTTTTATACGAAGTACGAGAAAGTTTTGTGATCGTGATTTTTTTTCAAAAATGTTTTTTACGGAAATATCCATTTTTTGGGGCCCCTAAATGCCATTTCAAAAATTTCTAGAAAAAAAAATTGTGTCTGTGTGTGTGTGTGCGTGTGTGTGTGTGCGTCTGTCTGTGCGCGCTGTATCTCAAAAACTAATAGAGTAATTGATCCAAATCCAAAGAACTAAAAAGCTTTTGGTAAAATTTCGTACAGCGAAAGTGGGCGTTTACCTTAACTATTTTTTGTTTTTTGCTAATATTTTCTTAAATATGACAAATATCACAAAAATATTTAAACAAACTTTGAAGACAACAAAGCAACGAACATCTTTTGCTTGAAAATATTTTTCATAAAATCATTTTTATTCGAGAAAAAAATTCATTATATTTTTTTAATTTTTGGTTTATAATTATGAAACGATAATAGTTACAGCAAATTTATATTAATAATAATTGTAGAGAATGCCGAAATGAACAACTTATATAGAATAAGTTTTTTCAAAATCCCTTTAGTTTTTGAGTAAAGTGAGTTTTTGAATTTGAAGTGTTGATAGATAATTTATCCATTTTTCATAATTTTGACGTTTTAAACGTCAGTTTCATCCGAGTTTACACAATGCTCGATGTACATTTAAAATATTATTTCAATTGAAAATATACCATGAAAACGTAAATATAAATGGCTATGATACCATCAAGTCGGAGAAAGAAACATGATGGCCACATCACCATTTTTTTTTTACTTAACGTTTCTTCATTCAGTCATGACCGTCGGCTGATTATTATAGAAGAAACTATAGATGTAATTTAAAAGTGTGCATACAGTATCGGAGAAGAATATACTAACAAACTTAAATTTGTTTATCCAAGTGGTAAACGCGCAACTTAACTTCCATTTAAATAGGATTTAATCAAAATCCAAAACAAGAATTTTTGAAATATTTAAAAAATTCAGAAGGATAATATACTTTCAATCATTTTGGAACCGGTATCAATTGTTTTTTATTTTGTAAGCAAACTTGAAAATGTTAGTTCAATTTAGATAGGATTATATCAAAATCTAAACTTGAAACCTTTAAAAAAAATTTTAAGTTTTGAATCGGCACCAATTGTTTTTTTAGTGGCATTAAAAAAAATACTCAAAATGTAATTACAACGGAATCTTAGAAATGGATGTCCACATTTTTATAAACTTGGGAAGGAGAATAAATTAGTTAACAATTTTCGAAAGTTTGGACTCGGTAGCAGTTGTTTTTTTTGTGCCCAAAAAGGGATTAAATACTATTATATCGCAAAAAAGAAATATGATTTTCAAAATTTTTACACAATGCTAGAAAAGAAATTTAGAAAATTGGCAACAATTGTAACACAAGTAAGCCCAGCTCGGTTTAGATAAGATTATATCAAAATCTAAACATGAAACTTTTCAAATTTTCACACTTACTTTTAACCATTTTTGAATCGGTATCAATTGTTTTTTTATATGTAAATTTAAAAAAAATAACGTGATTACAGCTAAATTTTAGAAATGGATGGTAACAATTGTTTTACATTATTTTTAACGGAAGTAATTTCAAAAATTACTTCAGTTCGATTCATCTAAGATTATTTAAAAAACTTGACAACGAATCATTGAGTTTTTTTTATAAAAAACAATTATTAAAGTTTTTAAACGGTAACTATTGTTTTTAATTTTGTTAGGTAACTTTAAAATTAATATAATTAAACGATAAATTCAGCTGAAAGTTTTACATAGTTCTAGAGAAATATATAAAATTTTTTCAGTTTAAAATCGGTGGCAGTTTTTTTTAATAATTTGGCAAAGTGGGAAAATGCGCTGAATGGGGTTATACTGTAAATCTTAACAAGAGATTTTTCAATACTTACAAAAAATTAAATTGAGAATTTATTTTTAACAATCAATCGGAATTGTTTTAATTATTTTGACCTAGTGGGGAACTGCCTAAATTCAAAAATTAACTCATCTCGGTCCAAATGGAATTATGTAGAAAAAATAACGAGGAATTTTCATTTATTTATAAAATTAGGATGGAGAATATCCTTTTAACAATTTGGTAGCAATTGGTTTTAATTTTTTTTCCCTAGGGAGAGAAATGTTTCTTCTCTCATGATTTTAAGTGCTGAGAAATCGATTTTTTCTCCCGTTTGTGAAAAAATATGTTTATTTAATTATTTTAAAACGTCTACAAACGGTAGCAATTGTTAGCTAACTTGAAAATACGTAAATTAGGAAAGCTGGATTAAATATCACATATTATAATCTAAACAAGGAATTTTCCAAAATTTTACATAATTCTGGAGGGGAATACACTTTAACGTTTAACGTCACGAAATTGTGATATAAAAAACATTTTTTTATAAAATTTCATCTAGTGTGAGTAGTGGCAGTAGAAAATAAATGTAACAAAATTGGCATTTTCTATACGACACATTTTTTCGTAATCAAAAATTTCAAATGAAATATCAATTTTAAATACCGTTAAATCGGAGAAATTTACGTGATGGTCACATCAATATTTTTTCAGAAATCTTTGAAATCGCCTCTAGAGATTTCAAAACGGAAATTTCCGTTAAAAAAAAATTTGCAAGAACAAAAATGGTTGCGCTGGTAGTTAAATTTTGATGACCAAAAATGAACTTTCTCCAGAAATTCCTTTACAAATTCCAGAATAATTTTGACAGAAACTTGAAATTTTGACAGATGAATCTCTAGAAGTATCTGTCTATCTAACCAACCACAAAAAGTTATTCAAACTTTGCAAGAACAAAAATGGTTGCGCTGGTAGTTAAATTTTGATGACCATAAACGAACTTTCTCCAGAAATTCCTTTACAAATTCCAGAATAATTTTGACAGAAACTTGAAATTTTGACAGATGAATCTCTAGATTAAAACTAATCCGTTTTTACAACTGGCTGAAGAAAATTGCCTAAACTTTCAAATAACAAAAATGGTTGCGCTGGAACTTAAATTTTGACGAACAAAAATGAGCTTTCTCCAAAAATTCCACATTTATTTCGACTGACATTTAAAATTTTGACAGATCAATCCCGAATAACCTGCCTTTCCAACCGCCTATAAAAAATTGCCTAAATTTTGCAAAAAAATTTCACGATCACAATTCTTTTTCGTACTTCGTAAGTAAAAATAAAAAAAAAACACATGAAAGCCCCAATAAAATTATGCAGAGAAGGCCATTTTCTATCAAAATTATTGAAGTTTCTGGAAATATTCAATTTTTAAGAGAGCTTTAAAAAACCACTGAAGGAAAAAAATCAAAATTAAACGCCGACTTACAACAACGGAAAAATTAAAAACAACAAATTCGTCTTTATTTAAAAAAAAAACATTTTTGCTTTCAAAAAAATGCACCAATTTTTAACTGAAGTATGAATGTTTAAGAAACTGATTTAAATTGTGGAAACGTTAATTAAGAAAATCGAAAAAATTTATGAAAAACTAAAATCAACTGAAATATTATATTATATTTTATAAAAAAAAAATAGTTTTTGTTTTTGAAAATATTATTTTGTAGAATCGGATGAAATTATGAAATTATACTGCAAGTTTAAATAGTCAGTTTATCCAAAAACCAGAGGTATCGAAAAAATTGTAATGTGGCCATCGTGTAACTTTCTCCGACCTGATGGTATCATTAATATTTATGCTTTCATGATTTATTTTCAACACAAATTTGTTGTAACTATTATCGTTTCATAATTATAAATCAAAAATGAAAGAAAAATTAATACATTTTTCTGTCGAATAAAAATGATTTTATAAAAAATATTTTCAAACAAAAGATGTTCATTTATTTGTTGTCTCAATATTTGTGTTTAAATGTTTTTGTGATATTTTAATATTCAAAGAAATATTGCAAAAAAACAAAAAAAAAAACAGTTAAGGTAAACACCCACTTCCGGTAAACGAAATTTTACCAAATCTGTTTCAGTTCTTCGGATTATCAAATAAAAGTTATGTTCAACGTTTGATATTAATTGCTCCATTAGTTTTTGAGATACAGCGCGCACAGCAGACACATTTTTTTACTTTCTCCGTTACGAAGTACGAGAAAGTATTGTGACCGTGAAAATTTTTTCAAACATTTTTTTTTACGGAAATATCTGTTTTGGGGTCCCTAGATGCCATTTCAACAACTTCTGGAAAAAATTATGATGTGGCCATCATGTTACTTTCTCCGACTTGATTGTATCATAACCATTTGTATTTATGTTTTCATGGTTTATTTTCAATTGAAATCATATTTTAAATGTACATCGAGCGTTGTGTAAACTCGAATGAAACTGACGTTTAAAAAGTCAAAATTATGAAAAATGGAAAAATTATACTTCAAATTCAAAAACACAGTTTACTCAAAAACTAAAGGAATTTCGAAAAGAACGTATTCTTTATAAGTTGTTCTTTTTAGCATTCTCTACAATTATTATTATTATTTGCTGTAACTATTATCGTTTAATAATTATAAACCAAAAATTTAAAAAAAATAATAATTTTTTTTCTGGAATAAAAATGATTTTATGAAAAATGTTTTTAAGCAAAAGATGTTCATTTCTTTGTTGTCTTCAAAGTTTGTTTGAATGTTTTTGTGATATTTCTCATATTTAAGAAAATATTGGCAAAAAACAAAAAACAGTTAAGGTAAACGCCCACTTCCGGTGTACGAAATTTTTGCCAAAAGATTTTCAGTTCTGCAGATTATCAAATAAGACAGATGTTCAAAGTTTCATATCAATTGCTCTATTAGTTTTCTAAAATTTCGAACACCGGAAGTGGGCGTTTACCTTAACTGTTTTTTTGTTTTTTGCTAATATTTTCTTAAATATGACAAATATCACAAAAACATTTAAACAAACTTTGAAGACAACAAAGCAATGAACATCTTTTGCTTGAAAATATTATTCATAAAATCATTTTTATTCGAGAAAAAAATTCATTATTTTTTTTTCAATTTTTGGTTTATAATTATAAAACGATAATAGTTACAGCAAATTTATGTTAATAATAATTGTAGAGAATGCCGAAATGAATAACTTATAAAGAATACGGTTTTTTCAAAATCCCTTTAGTTTTTGAGTAAACTGAGTTTTTGAATTTGAAGTATAATTTTTCCATCTTTCATAATTTTGACGTTTTAAACGTCAGTTTACATTTAAAATATGATTTAAATTGAAAATAAACCAGGAAAACGTAGATATAAATGGCTATGATACCATCAAGTCGGAGAAAGTAACATGATGGCCACATCACTATTTTTTCTAGAAATTTTTGAAATGGCATCGAGGGACCCCAAAACGGATATTTCCGTAAAAAAAAATTGTTGAAAAAAAAATCACGATCACAATACTTTCTCGTACTTCATAACGGAGAAAGTAAAAAACACTGTTAAGTCGAAATATTTAATTATTTTTTCAGTAATGCCTACAGAGAGAAAAAAAGTGGACAAACATACAAGCATGAATCTCTCTTATTTATATAGATTATCTGATAAAAGCTTTAAATTCTTCCTATCGTGAAAAGGTTGGCGGTAACTTAAATAAACGACGACGTTCCGCTTGCGATAGTTTCACGCCTCTAAAAATGCAAGAGTGTGATGCCGAGCGTAGAAAATTTTACAAACCGAAGAAGACGTCCAATTATTTTAGCAACGCGGAAACAAATGTTTGTTAAATAAATAAATAAATAACTTTATTGACGGAAACTCCATTTCAAACTATACATAAAACACAATTGAATACATTGTTTTGACAATATTTATACGAACAAATTACGATTTTTCTAAAAAATGTATAGCGCCGATGTATATAATTACCAGTGCACAAGAGTGTATAGTAGCATCGTATGCAAATTATTTGATCTGCGATGCGAAATTTAATTTGTTTATTCCAGTAGGCTCCCATTCGGAGTTTGAATTGATATCGTAATTATATACACAGGACGAATTCCACCGGCGAATTTATAGGGCTAGTTCGTGGATATTAGAGTATTTTAGCATTCGGTTTGTGTGGCCGGTTTTGCTTCGTTACCGAGATAATGGGGTTTAGATAATGGCAGTATAATTCGTGTTTTGTTCTCATGTTAGTTTTCGAATATAACTATATACATTTGCCATTCTAAACTTGTCTGCTTGATTCAATGATGGACCGCCATTATGCTTGTAGTTTGCGTGCTTGCTTTAATTATTTGAACTGTGGAATATATACTACCGACTGAAGAAGAATTACGTAAATTATTCAGTTAATGATGATTAAGGATAGTGCTTAAAGCTCTAATCTAAGGGTGGAAGTTATTGGATTCACCATCTTTCGTTTCCCATCTTCAAACTACAAACAAGAAATGGGCGAAAATTTTTGTGAGTCGGCTCGTGGAAAACAGTCGAGTGAAATGAGTCGACTCTTGACTCTTTGGAAGAAGTAATAAAGTATGTCAGGAAGAAAGTGATGAGCAAAAAAAGGTCCTCACACATTTTAACAATTCATTGAAATAATGCCAAATATCGCTAGTTTTACGCGAAAAAAATGATCAAATAATCCGATTCAGGAAAAAAGTGATCAAGGTCCTCACCTACAAAAATTATATTTTAACATGCTAATAAAACTGTTACAAATATTCATGACTGATTTTGAGTAACGAATTTAACTTCATTAGTCGACTCATTTTCATGAGTCGACTCACTCATGAGTTGCCCATCTCTACTACAAACCGCTATTGGATTGTAGAATTTGAATTACAATGAAAAATGGTGATGTGGCCACTATGTTACTTCTCCATTTCACTTTCATCATTTATTTTCAATTTAAATGCTTATCGAGGGTTTTGCAGATCAATCAAAATTAGAAAAATATGAAAACGACAAATTATAAATCCAAATTATAAAGCCTCGAAAAAAGTCCTATTAACAAAATTCCTGAAAAAATATTTCTGAAACAGTGGATTGAGAAAATCGTAAATAATAAGTCCATAAAAACTGCAATAAATATCCTGAATAAAAAATCCTGAAAACAAGGTCCTGACAAGAGTTCTAAAGAAGAGTACTCACAAAAAATGTAACAAAAAGGTTAAAAAAAATAAGACCTGAAAAAACGTTCTGATGAAAATCCCAGCAATAAGGTCCTGCAAAAAAAGCCCTGAAAAAGGTTCTAAAAAGACCAGAAAATAGTGCTAAAAAAACAATTTGAAAACAGTCCGCAAAAAAATAAAATCCTCATAAAAATTGTCCTGAAAAAAAGTCTTGAAGAAAGTAAGTCCAGAAGAAAGTTCTGAAAAAAAATCTCGAAAAAAGTACTAATCAAGTCTTAAAAAAAGTCCTAAAAAATCACGAAAATATCCTAAAAACAGCACAGAAAAAAGTCTCGAGAATGATATGAAAATCCTCATGAGAAGTTAAAACAAAAAGTCCTAAAAAAAGTCCTGAGAAAGTCCTAAAAATGAAGTCCTTAAAAATGGTTTTAACAGAGAAAATAGTAGTCCTGAAATAAAAGTTCTAAATAATAAGTCCATAAAAACCGGAATAAATGTCCTGAATAAAAGATTCCCGAAAACAGGGTCCTGACAAGAGTTCTAAAGAAGAGTACTCACAAAAAATGTAACAAAAAGGTTAAAAAAAAATAAGACCCGGACAAACGTTCTGATAAAAATCCCAGCAATAAGGTCCTGCCAAAAAAATGCCTTGAAAAAGGTTCTAAAAAGACCAGAAAATAGTGCTGAAAAACGATTTGAAAAACAGTCCTCAAAAAAATAAAATTCTCATAAAAAGTGTCCTGAAAAGAAAAAGTCTTGAAGAAAGTCCAGAAGAAAGTTCTGAAAAAAAAATCCCGAAAAAAGTACTAATGAAGTCTTAAAAAGTCCTAAAACATTATGAAAATATCCTAAAAACAACACAGAAAAGTTCTAAAAAAATCGTTCTGATGAAATGACAATCCTCATGAGAATTTAATAAGACAAAAACTCCTGAAAAATGTCCCGAAAAAGTCCTGAGAAAGTCCTGAGAAGGTCCTAAAAATAAAGTTCTTAAAAATGGTTTTAAAAGAGAACTTAAATCAGTCTTCAAATAAAAGTTCTGTAAAAAAAAGATCTTAAAAAATAAATCCCAAAATAAAATACAGTCCTGAAAAAGTCTCCGAAATATTCTGAAACGAGCCGAAAAGAGGCCTTTGAAGAGTCCGGAAATGAAGTTCTGAAAAAGTCCTGGAAAAATCCTCAAAAAAGTTCTGTAAACAGTCCTTAAAAAAAGTCTTGAAAAAAAGTTTTGTATGAAAATTCTTGAAAATAAATTTCCTAAATAAGTCTTACCCAGAAGTTCGGAAAACAGTCCTTGAAAAAGTCTTGAAAAAAAGTCTTGATAGAAAATTCCTGAAAATAAAGTTCCTAAAAAAGTCTTACCCAGAAGTTCTGAAAACAGCCCTTGAAAAAGTCTTGAAAAAAGTCTTGATAGAAAATTCCTGAAAATAAAGTTCCTAAAAAAGTCTTACCCAGAACTTCTGAAAACAGCCCTTAAAAAAAGTCTTGAAAAAAAGTCTTGATAGAAAATTCCTGAAAATAAAGTTCATAAAAAAGTCTTACCCAGAAGTTCTGAAAACAGTCCTTAAAAAAAGTCTTGAAAAAAAGTCTTGATAGAAAATTCCTGAAAATAAAGTTCATAAAAAAGTCTTACCCAGAAGTCCTGAATAAACTTCTGGAAAAATTCGTCAAAAGAGCCTTGGAACATGTCAAAAAAGTCCTGTAAAATCCGGAAAACAAGTCCTTTATTTTTCCAGGAACTTAAAAAGTCCCCAAAAAAAGTCCTGAAAAAGAATCATAAAAAAGTCTTGAAAGAAAGTCCTGAGAAAAAGTTCTTAGGCGAGTTCAAAAAATTGCTGAAAAAAGGCCTAAAAACCCGAACAAGTTCTAAAAAAACCCAGAAAAAACCATCCTGAAAATATAGACCTGAAAAAAGAGTCCTGAAAAGAAGTCCTGATAAGAAATCCAGTAAAAAAAGGCCTGAAAAAATCCCGAGAAACGTCCTGAAAATGAAGTCCTTAAAAAAGACCTTGGTGTTGAAAAATAAATCCCAAAAAGAGTCTTGAAGTAAAGTCCTCAAAACTTACCGAGAAAAGTTCTAGACCTGAAAAAAAGGGCTATGAAATGTCCTGAAAAGGGTCTGAAGAAAGTCCTAAAAATGAAGTCCTTCAAAATGATTTTAAAAGGGAACTTAAAAAAGGCCTCAAATAAAATTTCTGAAAAAAGATCTTAAAAAATAAATCTTAAAAAATAAATCCCAAAAAGAGTCTTGAAATATAGTCCTGAAAACGTCTCCAAAATATTCTGAAACGGGCTGAAAAGGGCTTTCAGGAGACCTGAAATGAAGTTCTGAAAAAGTCCTCGAAAAATCCTGGTAAAATCCTCAAAAAAGTTCTGAAAACAGTCCTGAAAAAAAGTCTTGATAGAAAATTTCTGAAAATAGAGTTCCTAAAAAGTCTTACCCAGAATTCCTGAATAAACTTCTGGAAAAATTCATCAAAAGAGCCTTGGAAAATGTCAAAGAAAAGTCCTGTAAAATCCTGAAAATAAGTCCTTCAGTTTTCCAAGAACTTAAAAAAGTCCTGAAAAAGTAATAAAAATAAAGTCTTGAAAGAAAGTCCTGAGAAAAATTTCTTAGGCGAGTCCAAAAAATTGCTGAAAAAAGGCCTAAAAAACCCGAAGAAGTTCTAAAAAAACCCAGAAAAAACCATCCTGAAAATATAGAAAATAGAGTCACGAAAAGAAGTCCTGATAAGAAATTCAGTAAAAAAGGTCTCAAACGTCCTGAAAAAGAAGTTCTTAAAAAGACCTTGGTCTTGAAAAATAAATCCCAAAAAGAGTATTGAAATAAAGTCCTCAAAACGTTCGGAAAAAAGTTCTAGACCTGAAAAAAGGGCTATGAAATGTAATGAAGAGGACCTGAAGGTAGTCCGAAAAATGAAGTCCTTAAAAATGGTTTAAAAAAAGAACTTAAGAAAAGTCCTTAAATAAAATTTCTGAAAAAAGATCCTAAAAAATAAATCCCAAAAAGAGTCTTGAAATATAGTATAGTCCTGAAAACGTCTCCAAAATATTCTGAAACGGACTGAAAAGGGCATTCAGAAGACCTGAAATTAAATTCCTTAAAACGTCCTGGAAAAATCCTGGTAAAATCCTCAAAAATGTTCTGAAAACAGTCCTGAAAAAAAGTCTTGAAAAAAAGTCTTGATAGAAAATTCCTGAAAATAAAATTCCTAAAAAGTCTTACCCAGAAGTCCTGAAAAAAGTCCAGAATAAACTTCTGAAGAAATTCCTCAAAAGAGCCTTGGAAAATGCAAAAAAAAGTCCTGAGAAATCCTGCAAACAAATCCTTAAATTTTCCAAGAACTTAAAAAAGTCGTGAAAAAAGTCCTGAAAAAGGGTCATAAAAATAAAGTCTTGAAAGAAAGTCCTGAGAAAAAGTTCTTAGGCGAGTCCAAAAAATTGCTGAAAAAAGGCCTAAAAAACCTGAAGAATTTCTAAAAAAAACCTAAAAAATGAGTTATGACAAGAAGTCCTGATAAGAGATCCAGTAAAGGGCCTGAAAAAATCCCTAGAAAAATCCTGAAAATCAAGTTCTTAAAAAGATCTTGGTCTTGAAAAATAAATCCCAAAAAGAGTCTTAAAATAAAGTCCTCAAAAAGTTCCGAAAAAAGTTCTTAATAGGCCTGAAAAAAGGCCTATGAAATATTTTTAAAAGAGCCTGAAGAAAGTCCTGAAAAATGTCCTGGACAAATTCTAGAAAAAATCCTTACAATAGTCCTGAAACAAACCTTTAAAAAAATTCCCGATATATGTTGTGAAAAAATCCTTAAATATAAGTCCTGAATTTTTTTTTAAAGTTCCTGGATAAATTCAATTCATTTATTAATATGTCAACAGATGTTTTACATGTCAGGAATACAAGTACAATTTGCACTAGGATTGATTAAAATAAAACGATTCAATCTAAAATATAATATTTGAAAAATAAATAAGTAAATAGAACTTAACCTAAAATACTTAAGCTGAAAAATTAATCGAAGTGAAATCGTGTCGTGAATAAACTCGAAGAGACATTGCTAGCGTATTATAAAATTTACAAGAAAAATATCTTGTGCTATTTAAAAGTCCTTAAAAAAGTCCAGGAAAAAAGGTCCGAAAAAAAGGTCTTCAAATAAAGCCCTGAAAAAGTCTCGAAAAAGAGTCCTAAAAATATAAAGCCCTGAAAAAAATCCCCAGAAAAAGGTCTTATAAAAGTCCTGACGAAAGTCCCAAGAAAGTCCTGAAAATAAAGTATCGAAAAATGTCTAAAAAATACCCAAAAAATAAAAACTTGAAGAAAAGTCCTCAAAATAAAGTTTCGAAAAAAAATCCTGGAAAAAATATCTTTAAAAAGTCCTGAAGAAAGAAAGTCTTGAAAAGAGTCCTGAAAAAAATACCGAGAAAAAGGTCTTATAAAAGTCCTGACGAAAGTCCAAAGAAAGACCTAAAAATAAAGTATCGAAAAATGCCTAAAAAATACCCAAAAAGAAAACTTGAAGAAAAGTCCTGAAAATAAAGTTTCGAAAAAAAATCCCGGAAAAAATATTTTTAAAAAGTCCTGAAGAAAGAAAGTCTTGAAAAAAGTCCTGAAAAAAATAACCTGAAAAAAAATTCGAAAAAATCCAGAAAAAATATCCTGAAACAAATTCTTAAAATGAAAATCTTCAAAATAAAGTCTTGAAAAAAAGTCCCTAAAAAAGTCCCGACACAATATTTTTAAACAAATCAGTTCATTTCCTTGTTGTCTTTAATACTTTTTTGAATGTTTCTAGAATATTTTTTTATAAAAAAAAAACAAAAAAAAAACGTTTTTTGTTGTTTTTAAATGAAAGAGGTTCATTTCTTTGTTGTTTTTAATATTTGTTTAAATGTTTTTGTGATATTTTTCATATTTAAACAAATATTGGAACAAAACAAAAAAAAAACGGTTAAGGGTGTATGAAATTTCACCAGAAACTTTTCAGTTCATTCTTATTGTCAAATAAAACTTTTGTTCAAAGTTTCATACCAATGACACAGATAAAATCAGAAGGAAAGTCTGAACTAAGCGAAAAGAAATTGAAACGTCAACTACCAGCGCCTCCGAATTACGAGCAACTTTCGCCACTGTGTAAGCGGCCCGATTTTTGTGCGTGAAAAAAATAAGGGCTCGCATGTAGGTCGGAGAACCTATTTCTGGCCTTTTCGCTACGGGAAAATCCGAAGGCTACTCTCAACTAATTGTAAGCAAAAATGCATTGAAACGTCAAACAAATTTCTTGGTCGAATGGCGTCTCATCTGATTGGCGAAACAAAATTTTGTAGGCCGTGAAGTCTCATTACGTTATCTGCCTTAGCATTATCAAGTATTTTAAAAGCCCAATTCATGACCAGCAGTCACTAAAATCTTACATTTTATATCAATCCGCAAAAGAATATTTTTTTAATAGTTTTCATATTTAAAAGTTACTCACATCAAAAAATATGGGGCATTATTTATTAACCGACCATCGTATATTAAAAATCTTTCTCCACGTGTTAAACGAAAATCAAATTCAATAAATATGATTCATATATTCACTTTTCGTCTTCATTTAATTTAATTTAAACTAAAGTTGGTCAAATTAAAGCATGTGCCAATTACTTTGCTGCTCGGTCCTATAGATGGCGCGCGTGAAATTACAATGGCGTTTGCTTTTCAGAAAACACGAGACACAACAAACAACTTAGCGCAGTCAAATGGAAACGAAAAGCCTATATTTTTTATCGGTCGTAGAGAAATTGCATTTACACCATCCAATTTTTATATTCCCATTCAACTGTGAGATGTGGTAATGTTAGACGACGGTGTGCACGTGGATTGAAAAGATATTAGGTGAGATCCATTTTTCTTTGTCCGCGAAATAGTTATGATCGGCATTCAGGATGCATTACCATTTATCCGCGCTTGACGGAGAATGTGCAGCCAATATTTTCTCCTGTGAAATTGACTTTTTCTTTCGTGGCTTAATAAAATATTCAACAAACTATTGAAAAATAATAAAATATATTACTATTATTATTATTGGGCGTTCCGTTGGTGTAGTGGGTACAGGTGAGCGCTTGTGCCGGTTGCACCGCGGCCGTGTGGGTTCGAATCCCAGCCCGGGCGAAAGATTTTTCGGGGATCGAGAAGTATTCGGTCGGGTCCGTGGTTGTTGTATACGTCTCTCATTATTCATTTGTTCATTTATTCATATAACTTATCCATATATAACATTGATGATGGCTAATGATCACAGAACCAAGGCCAGGCGTAACGCCAAAAAAATATTATTATTAAATAATGTTTCCATTTATGGAAATGAAAATTGGATTATTGAGAACACTTTGCATATGTGGGCTCATTCATATTTTTTCTGAATGCTCATTTATAGGCCCTAAAATGCGGTCGGAAAACAACGAGGTTTAGAGGCTTAAAATGTATCATAAATTGCCCGATAGAGGGCGGCATACTTGCCAGAATAAATTTCATTACACTCTTAATATTCAGCCTTGTGTAAATGAATTGTGTTTATTAGCGGTTTTGGAGATAAACTGCCTTCCACAGGATATGCTTTGAACATATATTTAAATTTGTCAAACAGATGCTGAGTTTGCTCATTCGGACCATTCGTGTTATTTTTGGTATTATGCAGCGAAAATACCGTCGAGGGATTCTTTGTTTGATTAATAGCGCGCTTATCACGCCATCTTTAATTTCCGGTTCGGTACTTTGCTTGATGCACGAGCAAGAAGGTAGCGGCACACGTCCTTCGGCAAATTAGTTTTCGATTCGCTAAATTGATTTTATTTTTATTGTTGATATTAATAATCGACTTATTGTTATATCAAAAACAGCAATGTGGTTTTTTATTTTTTGCTCATTATTTAACTACTCTTGGTGAATTTTAGTTGTCGCGATTGGCAGTACTTGGAAGATAACATGTGTCGACATCAAAATGTAAAATTGCCGTTAACGATAATTCATAGGATTGGAGCCCTCCGTTGCGTTACAATATTGATCAATTTTTATAGTCGTGGAAAACGAAGGAACTCGGTGACAATCAAACGGGTGGACGCATGAATTCACCAAAGCTCTCGGCATCAGGGACGGCTCGTTATATAGAGCCACAGAGCCATGATAGCTCAGAAAGATTTTTTAACTAATTCTTAAAAAAACTTTTTGAAACACCTGTGTAACACCGCGCCGTTAACGGTGCCAGCTTTGATCTGGCACGGCATTTTGTGGGTTGGCGCGTAGTTGGGGAATGCAGGAGAGGTCGCGCTCCGAACGTGCATTTGGTGCCCAACAAATTCTGGCTCATCTCGTGCGACGACGATGTTGGCACTTGTTGGTCATATTCGCCAAACAAAAACTAGGGCGATTCTCCGTTACGCGCCATACGAATTTTTTTTTTCTACTTCTCCACAAAGAAAGTAAGTACTGGACGAAATTGTTAAGAGACGATTACCCTGCTCGTCACAAACGAAATTGGTTTTACATTCGCGGGGAGTCAACATGGTTTTTGAATATAGAATAGAGTTGATGAATGTTAAAAATTTGTAAAATCAAAAAATCAAGTTGACTTGGACGACTGAAGTGTTCTATATCGTTGGAAAGGATTCTCAAAGTAGACTTTACATGTAACATATTTCGCTTGAATGGGGCGTCGGTAGAAGCTAAAACTTGTTTGTCTGTCGTTATTTATTTATTCATTTAATTTCAAATTATACAATTCAAACAATGGTTGTGGTAGATGCCCTCGCAGCCGACGCCAATTCCCAAATCATTCACCCTCCCTAAAAAAAACACGCAATTCCATCCACGTCCTTCCTTTTGTCAATAAAAAAAAAACAACTATAAAAATACGTTTTTCGAAATCTCTTTAGTTTTCGAGTTAAACTGAATGTAAAGATGAACATTTGAAGTATAATTTGTCGTTTTCATGTTCTAAATTTTGTCGTTTTAAGGTATCATCCAATTAAAAAGAAAATGTTGCGTAATGTTTTTAAATTTAAAGCAAATTTTGGGCTAAATTGGGGTGACGAGTGCTGAAAATAGCAATTTTTGTACTTGAATTTTGATGAATGAATTTTGATATGATTGCAATTTGTGTTAATACTACATTTTCTTTGACTTGTGTAAAAAATATAATTTCTAGCACAAATAAGTTATTATTATTAATCTTTTGGTTTTCATTTTTTATTGTTAAGCCCGGATTTTGATATTTTGGTCTAAATTTTTGATCTTTTAGCCTAAATATTCGATTTGTTTGTTAAAATTTTCGATTTTTTGGTCCCCAATTTTGAATTTTTGGTCGGAATTTTTAATTTTTTATCCTATATTTTAGATGTTTTTAACCCTTTTTTATTTTTTGCCGATATTTTCAAGTTTCTTTGACACTTTTTGATTGCTTTTGATCTAAAATGAAGATTTTTTGACTTTTTGGTTACTTTTTGGTTGCCGTTTTCGAGTTTTTGGTCGGAAACTTATTTTGAGCTAAAGAGTTATTTAGGAGGCTTGCAAATGATTTTTCTTTTGCTTGAATTTTCAATTTTTTGGTTTACATTTTTACTTTCTCCGTTACGAAGTGATCGTGATTTTGTTTTGAATTTTTTTTACGGAAATATCCGTTTTGGGGTCCATAGATGCCAACAATTTCTGGAAAAAAAATTGTGTCTGTGTGTGTGAGAGAGTGTGTGTGTGTGTGTGTGTGTGTGTCTGTGCGCGCTATATCTCAAAAACTAATAGAGCAATTGATATGAAACTTTGAACATACATCTTATTTGATAATCCGAAGAACTCAAAAGCTTTTTGTAAAATTTCGTACACTGGGTGTTTTTACCTAAACTGTTTTTTGTTTTTTGCCATAATTTTAATAAAATATCACAAAAACATTTAAACAAACATTGAAGACAACAAAAAAATGAACATCTTTTGCTTGAAAACATTTTTCATAAAATCATTGTTATTCGAGAAAAAGAAATATTTTTTTTTTTCATTTTTGGTTGATAATTATGAAACGATAATAGTTACAGCAAATTTATGTCAATAATAATTGTAGAGAATGCCAAAATGAACAACGTATAAAGAATAAGTTTTTTTCTAAATTTCATTTTCATTTCTTCTTTCCAAATTTTAGATTTTTTGCTTTAAATATTCTTTTATTGGTTAAAATTTTCAATTTTTTCGTTGAATTTTTCGGATTTTTTTAGCCGCGAGTTTTCGATATTCGTCTAAATTTTCGATTTTTTGTGCTTATATTACAGTTTTTTTTACCTTAATTAAGAGCGTATTTTTTATTGGCCTATACTTTAATTTTTTCACGTAAGTGATTGATTTTAAGGTTCAAATTTTTGATTTTTTTGCCGGTACTTAATTTGTATAATTTGTCATTTCCATCCTTTATAATTTTGACGTTTCAAACGTCAGTATTATCCGATAGAATAAATTGTAAAAGCGGCTCTATCATCAACATGTTCCACGAGCCGCCACTAGATTTTAGTACTGATTTTTATGCGCGACTTTTTTATTTTCTTGCCGACATTTTCAAGTTTTTTAGAAGTTTTTGATATCTTGCCCTTCATTATTATTTTGTAAGGGCGATTTTTTTCGTACTTTTTCTTTACTTTTTGGCTACCATTTTCGAGTTTTCTGGTCGACAACTTATCTTGAGCTAAAGAGTTATTTTGGGGGCTGAAACATGCATATTTTTTTTGCTTGAATTTTCAATTTTTTGGTTTCCGTTAGTTATTTTTAGACCAGCATTTTTGATTTTTTGCCCTATATTTTAAATCTTTGGCCTGTGTTCTAAATTTTAGAATTTTTGCCGTAAATTTTCGTTATTTTGGTCAACATTTTCGATTTATTTTTGTTGAAATTTTCGGATTTTTGGTCTGCATTTTTTATTTTTGGCCGCAAGTTTTCGATATTTGTCTAAATTTTTGATTTTTTTGGGCTTATGCTTTAGTTTTTTGCCTTAATTAAGAGCGAATTTTTTATTGGTCCACACTTTAGATTTTTAACGTGAGTGATTGATTTTTTATTTTTTATTTTTTTTGCCGGTACTTAATTTGTATAATTTGTCGTTTCCATCTTTTTGACTTACCCTTCATGTTTTTATAACCTGAATTATTATTTTGTATAGTTGTTTTTTTTTTTACTTTTTGGTTGCCGTTTTCGAGTTTTTGGTCGGCAACTTATTTTGAACTAAAGAGTTATTTTGGGGGCTGAAAATCGCAAATGATTTTTCTTTTGCTGGAATTTTAAATTTTTTGGTTTTGTATTTTACATTTTCAGACCAGCATTTTTTATTTTTTGGCCAGTATTTTTGATCTTTGACGTGTATTTTTCATTTCTTCGTTTCAAATTTTAGAGTTTTTGCCCTAAATATTCAGTATTTTGGTTACATTTTTCGATTTTACTTTTTTTTACGGAGTCTGCTGGTCTGCATTTTTTTTTTTATTTTTAGCTGCGAGTTTTTTATTTTTGTCTAAATTTTCGATTTTTTTAGCTTATATTTTAGTTTTTTACCTTAATTAATATCGTATTTTTATTGGTCTATACTAGATTTTTAAATTTTAATTTTTGATTTTTTGGCCGGTACTTAATTTGTATAATTTGTCATTTTCATCTTTCATAATTTTCGTCACTATCATCTGATCCAATAAATTGTAAAAATGGCTCTACCATCAACATGTGCGACGAGCCGCCACTACTCGGCATTATAGAACATTTTCAGTATGTAACGCATAGGAGGGTTCCCATTGTCCTATGAGTTATCGTTAAAGGCAATTTTACATTTTGATGTCAACACCTGTCACGTTTAAATACTGCCAAAATTTTACCACAAATCGTTTAATAACGAGAAAAAACTATTAAATAATAAACCTTATTGTTTAACAGTTTTGGATATAACAATAATACCATTATTTAATTAAAGTAGAAAAAATATACTTAAATGCTTATTATCAACACTTCAGTTTGTGAATGTGACACAATTTAAGAATTCCGATATTAAATGAACAAGTGAACACGGTTGGTAAACTGAATAATAAATTACTCTTCTATACTAATATCAGTTGCAGCCGAGTAATTAAGCGTAAATATATTAATTATGTACACCTATCCTACTCGTCGTAGCAGCTAACTGCGATCAATAGACCACAGCAGCTGCAATTGTCAGCGAGGAAGAATTACATAGCCCCTAAAAAATAGATTACCTGGAAATGTAATCCTCAGAAAACATCTCACTTAAATTAATTAACAAAAAAAAGGTGCACATTTACCCGGACCCGTACGTCCTCAGCACGTTCTAATTAAACGGACACTATCCTTGGGCCATTAACCTTTTTGAACGCAATCTCAATGTAATTACTGAATAATTTATTTATGTTAGTAGAGTAGTAGAGGGGTTTCTGCCTCAAAAGTTGAAGTCAGATTCCAAGTCCGAAATGTAGGTCAAGCTCGGGCATTTGCTAGAGTTAAGAACCTTTGCGTTTTGCAAATCAATATTTTTTAAAAACATCGTTAATGAATAGCTGCTGTCGGGAAGCAAGTAGAATTAATTAACTTTTGATTAATAAAATGTGGGTTAAGTGACCGGTAAAGGAGATTAAATATCCATCAGTTTGTCTTTGTTAAATATACCCCGAAAGCTACAGCGTAAATAAAATTATACATTTTTGACTCACATTTGGCGGACGCGCCGGGAAAATCAGTGGCTGGAAATTCATGGCTAATTTCTCGTTTGTAGTACACTGATATTATCATCAGATGCTACTTAGCAAAGAGGCACCACAGTAAATTGCTGTCAAAATCAAAGACGTTTCGAAAATCTCATTCGTTTTTAAGTAAACTGACGGTTAAAGTTATTATAATTTGAAGTGTAATTTATCATTTTTATCTCTCATAATTTTGGCGTTTCAATGATCATCCGATGTAGAATTTCAGGCAAAAAATACGACACTGTTTTTTGTCTAGTTAGAATCAATCTCTATTTAAATTGGGTCCGATTTTTTGGAAAAGAAAAGTTGCTTCAGAAAACCTTAGCTCCACAAAAATTAGAGCTAGTTCCAAAAAGGTGAAAAATTATAGAGGTTTCTTCTGCACCTGCCAACTCCCAATGACATGTATGGGAGTTGGCAGGTGCACGGAAGGAGGCCGAAGTACTAGGACGAGGACAGATGGAGCAGAAAAGAAAGGATGACCCTGGCTAGGGCTAGGTATGGGCCAGGAGAGAAAGGGAGGAAGAAATGGATAGGAGAAAAGTATATGAGATGTGTAATGTGTGAAGGGGGGAGGGATACATGGAGGCATCTGGCGGAGGTATGTGAGGGAGTGAATGAGGAATGGGTGGGAGTGAAAGGGAACAGAAGGGTTACAGAATGGATGAGAGAGGATGAGGCCGGGGTAAGGACGCTGCAGAAATTGGGTAGGAAAAAAGAGTGCAGCTATGTAACTATGTGATATGCCAATAAAGGTTTTTTTATAGAGGTTTCAAATTTGGCGGGGCTAAGTTGACGTTTGCCACCCACTTTTGATTTTTTAACTTTTTTTAATGATTTGGTTTCCTCAGATATAGGAGGCCCCATCAATTTTAAAGCAAGCTCCACCCCACAACCCCTAAAAATTACAAAAAATAGTTTTCATCCTAGCCCCCCACAATATTGTTACTCAATTTTAAGTGATTCCATAGCTCCAGCCAAAAATGTAAAAAATATTGGATAATAGAAGATGGATAGAAAGATATAAATGTTTTAATTACAAGACGTGAGCTTTCCTGAATCCTGTATGCGCATTCCCATTCAAGTGGTCATAATATACCGCAAAATGCAATTTTTCGGTTAAATCACAATTATCCAACGGACTTGATGCCAATTACCAGTGGTGTAATTTGAGGACTCGGAGGCGACTCTATGTGCTTTACACTTGTCAGTTTATAATTTAAAAACATATACAACCTATTACTATACATATACTACTACTTGTGTTAATTAAAATTAAATTATAATACAAGATAGTACTATACATCTGATGTAATTGGTATTATAGCATTTTGTTTTCGATTTTCTCACTTACAAGGGGAGGATCAGATGTATGACTCACCGATTTGGTCCATCTTTCGCACACGTGTAGCTCATGACTATGAGTGTAACAGGTACAAGTAATAAGACCCACTAATCAGCCGTTTTCCAGAAAAAAAAGTTTTTTTTTAAATTTTATATTGCCAGTATGTTTATTTACATCTTGCATTAGTAAGAATATACCGGGCTTTTGGCGTATAGGTAAAACCTCCGATTCGTAGTCACAAGATCGAAGGATAAAGTCCTGTTCATTTTTGAAGTTGGTTAATTTCATGTTTTATAGTTTTTATGAATCCATGTGTATTTAAGTATGGGAATTTTAGAATCAATTATATGAATTTTATTTTTAGGGGTAAAAGGATTCAAATGAAACAGTAGATTGAAAAATCAATATTTGTATTTCCAATCTTTTTTTGTTCTATATTATTTTCTATATTGTGTTATTCGGGTGATGAATGACCGCACAAACTAGGGTAATTTATTTTTTTTAAATACTGCAAATAGAAATATTGATTTTTCAATCTCCTGTTCAATTTGTTTAACAATCCTTCTAAAGATGAAATTAATATAATTTATTCTAAAAATAACATATTCAAATACACATGGATATATTCATAAATAAATAATAAATAAAAACTATAACTAAATATAATTATGCAAATTATAAATAAACACAATAAAAAAAAAATAACTGACTTCATCAACAATATTCGATCCATCGACCTCGGGATTACGAGCCGGAGATCTTACCAATACGCCACGGACTCGATATCGTTTTAGTAACGTAATAGTAATTTACGATACAAGTAACGTTTTGAAGGTTTTTACATTACGAGAGAAAAGCTTGAATAAAAAAATGAAGTTGATTATGATTTCTCGGAGATGAAACATCGGATAAAACATTCGAAGTGACAATGACAAAGTGCCATTAATATTTTAATGTCTTTAAAAATAAATACAAAAATTGGAAAAATCAAAAATCCGAAAATCGGAAAATTTCGAAAACGATAAACAATCATGAATTTCTGCGATCGGCATGTTTTTAAGCCACCCTGTATCTTTTACGTGTTTTCAAGATTCCCATGCTAGGCATTCTTATCTTGGACACGGTGTATACAGCGTGTCCCATTTTAAATTGCCACCCCGAATAACCCGAAACCTGAGCAACATGGCAAAAAGTGTTTTCAATAAAAGTTATAGGGTTCGAAGGGGGACATATGCTAGTGACCTTGAAAATGACCTTGGCGTTAACTTTCAAGGTACAACGAAAGTCAACTTTGATTTTTCAAATGGAACTCCCTATTTTTTCTTCCGGGATCGCATTCTACGAGAAAAAATACAAACTCTTTGTAGGAAACGTTTTTTTGAAAATGCTTTTTTTAAGAGTTTTTTCATTTTGAATCCAAACTGTGATTCACCCTCGGCATTAGCATCAAACGTGCAGGAGCAGCGCAACGCGATGAGCCGTCAGCTGTTCTGCGCGACGTCTGATGGCATTAAGTTTCATCAATATTCAAACTTTTCAATTAATTAGTACAATTTCTATCCAAACCCTCGAAATGTTCAAGTAGCCTTTCGCCAGCGGGTACAGAAATGCATTTACGAGGTTGAATACTTGATCGAGCATTTGATCTAAGAACGAGATTGAACCTCCAGCCACTGAAACCATCCGCCTTTTTCAGGGTCAATGATGTGGAAAATCTCATTGGCAACCTCCAAGTGGTGCACATTGGGTGACGCTAATGCCGAGGGTAATGCATGAATCACAGCCTGGATCCATCTGAGATTTCAGACAACATGACGGACAAAATTCATAAAAAAAAACTTAAAAAAAGCATTAAAAAAAATGTTTCCTACAAAAAGTTTGTAAAATACGATCTCGCAATAAAAATAGGGATTCCATCTGAAAAATCAAAATTAACCTTCGCTTGACCTTGAAAATTACCGCCAAGGTCATTTTCAAGGTGACCGCCATATGTATCCGAACCCAACAACTTTAATCTGAAACATTTTTTTCTACGTTCGTTGCTCAGGTTTCGAGATATTTGGGGTGGCAGTTTAAAATGGGACACCCTGTATATAAGTTTTGAAATGTATGAAACAGAGCTGAAGCCTTTTTTTAATACGAGCTTGTAAGCCAGTATATGCTCTGCTCATATTTGCTGCACCATCAAATCCAAGTCCTATCAATTTTTTAATATCCAAATTATTTGTTTTAAAAATATTGTAGGTTTGTGACTCCAATTCTTTACTAGTTTGTTCCTCCAAGTCTTCAAATACTATTAAACTCTCACATATTTTTAAGTCTATGGGCATTGATTTCTCATTTAAAACTATTATAGCATATCTCAAAATTATATTTATTTTGGAAATGTTTTGGGTTGAATCTGTCACAAAAGAAAAAATGTATGCCTCCTGTCGAGGGCGTTTCCAGCTAACTAGTATAGGGGGGGTAATTAAAAAAAACATAAATAAACTAGTGCTTCCGCTCTCATACACCTGTTCCGCGAAATCTCCAACGTTTTAAAGCGTTAGAAAAATTTACCGGTTACATTATTTGTTTTGAATATGGTATATCGGTAATTTTTAACAATAAAATGGTGATGTGGCCATCAAGTTACTTTCTCCGATGTTGATAATACAATAGTTATTTATTAAAATGCAAGTAAAGGAAAAATAATTTGCCATTTTCACCGTCAAAATAACATTTTCGCAGAAAGTAAAATATTGGACACAAAATCGGAAATTTGGACCAAAATTCGAAAATCTAAAAATAAAAATACAGATTCGAAAATCGAAAGTTTTGTAATTGACGTATATGTACATCCGCAAATTATGGGTTGATTAAAGAACTTAATTATACTTAACAAATAACTCAAAAATTTCGGTCAAAATTAAAAAAAAAAATGGACAGAAGATCAAAAATTTATACCAAAAAAAATCGAAAATGCGATTCAAAAATCTAAAATATAGATCAAAACAATGAAAAATCAACAATGTCTGTGAACCAAAAATAGAAAACTCTGGCCTAAAAATAAATAATGCAGACAAAAAAATCGAAAATTTTAACAAACAAATCGAAAATTATGGCCAAAATAAAAAATATTTAGGTGAAAAATTAAGAATTTGGAGAAAAATAAACGAAAAAACAGGCCAAAGATTTTAAATATTAAAGAATCAACAATTGTGGGCAAAAATTCGGAACTTCAGTCAGAAAATCGAAAACTAGAGCCAAAAAATAAAAATTCAAACCAAAAAAAAAAAACAAAAATTTAAACAAACAACTCAAAAATTGTGACCAGAATAAAGAATATTTAGGCCAAAAATCAAGAATTTAAAGAAAAATAAAGGTAAAAATGGGCCAAAGATCTAAAAAACAAGTAAAAAAAAAATCGACAATTGAGGCCAAAAAAATCGGAAATTTAGACCAAAAATCGAAAATTCCAGCCTAAAAATAAAGAATCGTAAATTCTAACTAACAAATCGAAAATAAAGAATATTTAGGCCAAAAATTAAGTAATTAAAGAAAAGTAAACGAAAAAAAAGCCAAAGATCTAAATTATAGGTCAAAAAAACGAAAAAATCAACAATCGTGGCCAAAAAATCGGAAAAAAATTCGGATGAAAATTCGAAAACTCCGGCCTAAAATTAAAAAAAAAATGCAAACCAAAAAATCAAAAATTTTAACAAACAAAACGAAATGTTCGGCCAAAATAAAAAAAAAATGGACAGAAGATCAAAAAAATCATAAATACGGGTAAAATATCTGAAATATAGGTAATAAAATTAAAAATCAACAATTCTGCCAAAAAAAAAACCGAAAATTTACAACAAAAATCGAAAACTCGGGCCTAAAAACAATAAATCGAAAATTCTAATAATTCAATCGAAAATTGTGTCCAAAATATAGAATATTTAGGCCAAAGATCAACAACCAGGCCAAAGATCTTAAATGTAGGCTAAAAAATAAAAATCCTGGTCTTAAAATTAAAAAATGCAGACCAAAAAAAAAAATTCAAGTTAAAGGAAAATTAGTTTCCGAGCCTAAACTCGAAAATAATAGTAAAAAATGGTGATGTGGCCATCATGTTACTTTCTCCGACTTTATATTTACGTTTTCAAGGGTTTATTTTCAATTGAAATCATATTTTAAATTTACATCGAGCGTTGCGTAAACTCGGATGAAACTGACGTTTAAAACGTCAAAATCATGAAATATGGAATAATTATACTTCAAATTCAAAAACTCGGTTTATTCAAAAACTAACGAGATTTCGAAAAAAACTTATTCTTTAGAAGTTGTTCATTTTGGCATTCTCTACAATTATTATTTACATAAATTTGCTGTAACAATTATCGTTTCATAATTATAAACCAAAAATTAAAAAAAATAAATAATTTTTTTTCTCGAATAGCAATGATTTTATGAAAAATATTTTCAAGCAAAAGATGTTCATTTATTTGTTGTCTTTTAATATTTTTCCTATTTAAGAAAATATTTGCAAAAAACAAAAAACAGTTACGGTAAACCCACTTCCGGTGTACGAAATTTTACCAAAAGCTTTTCAGTTCTTCGGATTATCAAATAAGACGTATGTTCAAAGTTTCATATCAATTGCTTTGTTAGTTTTTGAGATACAGCGCACACAGCCAGACACACACACACACACACACACACACACACAGACAGACACACACACACACAGACACAAAATTTTTTTTTCCAGAAATTGTTGAAATGGCATCTAGGGACCCCAAAACGGATATTTCCGTAAAAAAAATTTTTGAAAAAAAAATCACGATCACAATACTTTCTCGTACTTCGTAACGGAGAAAGTAAAAATGGTGATGTGGCCATCATGTTACTTTCTCCGACTTGATGGTATCATTTATATTTACGCTTTCATGGTTTATTTTCAATTGAAATCATGTTTTAATTGTACATCGAGCGTTTTGTAGAATCGGATGAAACTGACGTTTAAAACGTCAAAATTATGAAACATGGAAAAATTATACTTCAAATTCAAAAATTCGATTTACTCAAAAACTAAAGAGATTTTGAAAAAACTTATTGTTTGTAAGTTGTTCATTTTACCATTCTCTACAATTATTATTCACATAAATTTGCTGTAACTAATATCGTTTTATAATTATAAACCAAAAATTAGAAAAATAATAATAATTTTTTTTCTTGAATAAAAATGATTTTATGAAAAATGTTTTCAAGCAAAAGATGTTCATTTCTTTGTTGTCTTCAAAGTTTGTTTAAATGTTTTTGTGATATTTTTAATATTTAAGAAAATATTGGCAAAGAACAAAAAACAGTTGAGGTAAACGCCCACTTCCGGTGTACGAAATTTTACCAAAAGCTTTTCAGTTCTTTGGATTATCAAATAAGACGTATGTTCAAAGTTTCATATCAATTGCTGTATTAGTTTTTGAGATACAGCGCACAGAGACAGACACACACACCCAGACAGACACACACACACACAGACACAAAATTTTTTTTTCCAGAAATTGTTGAAATGGCATCTAGGGACCCCAAAACGGATATTTCCGTAAAAAAAAATTTTGAAAAAAAAATCACGATCACAATACTTTCTCGTACTTCGTAACGGAGAAAGTAAAAAATTGTTAAGCGAAAAATTCTTATGGGGGTAATTACCCCCCTTTGAAACCGCCACTGCCTCCTGTACGTCATTTAAAGTTTTGCATTTTATGTTTTCTTCTATAGTATTTATCCATTCATTTTGAATTTGTGGGCTCAAATATTTTATAGATCCTTTTGGATTTTGTAATAATTCCGCAAGAATTGGGTCGTATTTTAATACGATAGTTAATTCTGTTATGGCAAGAAAATTCCATTAGGTATAGTTTCATCATATTCTTTATGTCTTCTAAAACACATATCATGTAATAATACTAGACTCAATACGATCAAGAAATTTTATTTAATAGGTTTCTTTATCTCTTCTGTTTTGTAACATCTTCATTTACAGTTCCACGTCTTTTAAAATTGTACCGCGCTATACATGTATTATGATGTTCAGTTGATTATTCATGCCTTTGTATACCACGATATAAATCAAGTTAAAGAATTGTAATATCCACTCTTCTTAGTTTACACAACTTGTTGTAAATAACCAACAAGGCTCACAGTAATTTTTTTTTTAATATTAGAAGCATAACTTGTTCTATTTATTTTAATATCAGTTTTGTAAACCACGTAATAGTGATGTGATAGAAAACTACCAGTGTCCAAGGTTTTATTGGCAGTGGAAAATATGCGTTCTTGATAAAAGCCTATATCCTTTGGACAGCCTTCTTTTAATAATTTTTCCAGATTTTTTATATCTTTATTATTATTAGTTGTAAATGCTTGTAGCTATGGAGAATTGGCCGGTAAATCAACGTGTGTTCGCCGTGACATTAAAACGAAGTCTGTTATTACGGTCCAAAGACGATTTCGGGCTGAGTTTAATATCCCAAGACGTGGTCGCATTCCATCGCAGAACATTATTTTGCAATGGTTTAAGAAGTGCAATGCGCATGGAACTGTCTGTGATAGGTTTGCTGGTTCTTCCCGTACTATGCAAACGCCTGAAAATATTCGAAGAGTTAAGGAAACAGTAACAACCAGTCCAACACGTTCAGCGAATAAACATGCAAGGGCTCTAAACCTATCAGATCGTACAGTGCGCCGTATTTTGCATGATGATCTTAAGTTTCATCCTTATAAAATACAGATTGTTCATCAATTATCCTCACAAGATCCACCTAACAGACTTGCATTTTGCAGGGAATTTGTAAGATTGTTGGGCGAAAGACCAGATCTAATGGATAATTTAATTATGTCGGATGAAGCTCATTTTCATTTATCGGGTTTTGTTAATAAACAAAACTATCGATATTGGTGTGCAGAACAACCAATGCAGTTGCATGAGAAACCTTTACATGCTGAAAAAAATACGGTATTGCAACCTTTGGGATTATTGGACCGTATTTTTTTGAAGAGAACAATCGAACTGTAACCGTTACCTCGGAGCGATATTTGCAAATGCTACAAACATTTTTTACTGCTGAATTACGTAGATTGAGAGTTGAAGATCACGAGCTATGGTTTCAACAGGATGGGGCAACTAGTCATACCGCTAGAATAGTTATGCAGTTTTTAAGGTATAAGTTTCCTGGGAGATTAATTTCCCGAAATGGAGACCTTGCTTGGCCAGCACGTTCTCCCGACTTAACGGCTTCAGATTGTTTCTTATGGGCGTACTTAAAGTCTAAAGTGTATCTAAACAAGCCCCGCACACTGGCTGAGCTAAAGAACAACATAATTGAGGAGATAAGAAGAATTGATGGAAGACTTCGAGGCGCAGTTATGAACCACGTCCGAGAAAATATTGAAAAATGTATAGAGTTTAATGGTGGACATTTAAATTCTATTCTTTTCAAAAATAATAAAACTGTTAAAAACTGCATTCAATGAGTATTATTTTTCAGGTTTTTACTTCTTTTTACAACAAAATATCTAATCACTACAGTGTAGCGAAAAACGTCACATTCCGATGCCGGACCCTGTACTATTTGTAACGGAAAGTAAACTGGAAATTATAGGTATTTAAGAACTATTGATGATTAACTTAAATATAATCTGCAATATGTCTTTTTTCGGAGTAATATTTGGATGGATATTTAGCAATTGACAACTAACCAAACAATAAGTTGATTGATACTGGAGGCGTCTACTTCTATTTTGAAATACGACTATAATTTTAATCATTATCAAAAAATACCGAAACACAATTTAAACAGTAAATTTCGGCAAAATAGATAATCGCCAAAAGTATGGCCGTTTTTAATTCAATGTTTCGCAAATGTTGAATTTTCCCGTTTTAATCTAACTGATATGTTCTTTCAGCCTGGTATTAAAAATGTATGATACGGTAATATTAAATTTCTATGTCACATACCGTTTTGGAAATTAGAGGAAATGAACATAAACAATAATGTTTGCGAAAATTATATAACAAAAAAATGGTGATGTGGCCATCATGTTACTTTCTCCGACTTGATGCTATCATAGCCATTTATATTTACGTTTTCATCGTTTATTTTCAATTGAAATCATATTTTAAATGTACATCGAGCATTTCGTAAACTCGGATGAAACTGACGTTTAAAACGTCAAAATTATGAAAGATCTAAAAAATACCCTACAAATTATACTTCAAATTCAAAAACTCGGTTTACTCAAAAACTAATGAGATTTAGGCATTCTCTACAATTATTATTCATACAAATTTGCTGTAACTATTATCGTTTTATAATTATTATTTTATTAAATTCTCCATATTCTATTCAAGAATTTACTTCATTATTGTAAACCTTAATTTAAATGTTTGCCTTCTTTTTCTTTTTCTTTTTATATTATGCGACATAATACTGTAATAACGTTAAGTATTTTTTTATATATTTATATGACGAATGTATCTATACTTTGTATGGTTAACACATAATAGAGATCAATATCAATAATATCAATATAAACCAAAAATTAAAAAAATAATAATATTTTTTTTTCTCGA
This sequence comes from Ocypus olens, assembly GCA_910593695.2. Taxonomy (NCBI): domain Eukaryota; kingdom Metazoa; phylum Arthropoda; class Insecta; order Coleoptera; family Staphylinidae; genus Ocypus; species Ocypus olens. Next base: position 8,234,950 of record OU343053.1, on the reverse strand, counting down.
ATAAAAATGATTTTATGAAAAATGTTTTTAAGCAAAAGATATTCATTTCTTTGTTGTCTTCAAAGTTTGTTTAAATGTTTTTGTGATATTTTTCATATTTAAGAAAATATTGGCAAAAAACAAAAAACAAAAAAACAGTTAAGGTTAACGCTCACTTCCGGTGTACGAAATTTTACCAAAAGCTTTTCAGTTCTTCAGATTATCAAATAAAACGGATGTATAAAGTTTCATATTAATTGCTTCATTAGTTTTTGAGATACAGCGCACACAGACAGACACACACACATACACACACAGAGAGAACGTTACTTCGTAACGGAGAAAGTAAAAAGTTATACGAAAAAACAGTTAATGGAATTTTATAGATCTCATCGAATCCGCTTTGTAATTTTTTTTTTTTTTTACCAAAAACAAAGTAGTTGTACGAAAAAAAAAACAGTTAATGGAATTTTCTAAATATCATCGAATCCGCTTGTACACATGATTCACATTTTCAATATTTTTTTACTGAAATTGTCTATATTTTTAAATGCCCAAGCCCACTCCCGTCCTCAGGCTGTATTTACAGGTAGTACAATAAAAACGTTTTTTTTTTTTTTCAACCCAGGTACAACCCGCAATTTCTGTTACCTCGATGCAACGATTTAAATATAATATAAGATGTGTGAATAGGAAATATTTCTAATGGAAGTTTTTCATCACTTAAAAGAATTCTCGCAAATTCACGAGAGAGAATAAATGTCATCTCCGAAATGAAAATCCCGTGTACTAAAGCATGCACCAATTTATGCAGAAGCACACATTGAATGCTACAGCGCAGCTGGGATCGTATGAAATGTACGGGAACGACAAATATTTGCCTCTATGCCACAGAAAGAAGTTCCTTTCTGCGACAAATCAACCTTCGAGTAATTCAAATGTATTCCCGTCCCCTTGGGTTCCTTTGCCGAGCAGTCGAAATCGAACTCGCTATTTGCGGGTGCATTTGAAGTGTTACACGTTTTAGGAAATTTATTGAAATGTTTACGTATTTCACGGAAATTAAACCGCCGCCGCCGCCGCCGTCCAATTGATTGCGATTGGCTTACAATCTGTTAGATGAAAATGCGTTAATAGCCGCATCGTTATGTGGTAACCGCACGCCAAATACACGTACATAATTTGAGGTTTTGGATCATGACATGCCATTTCATATTCTATTGTTGAGATTAGTGGTAAACTAATACACACATCGTAACAACACCATTCATTAAAAAAGTATGTATTTGTAATGGCCATTCTACTTTTAATCGAGCGTTTTATTCATGGAAAACCGTGCACTGGTGCATTTACTGAAAAAATTCGCGCACGCGCATGGATAATGTATAAATCAATAATAATGGTTGCTTTGACAAACATATCGTCGGTGGTTCAGTAATAACTACTATACGCAAAATTCTAAATTTTTCAGTGGACGCAAAAAACTTATTCCTTTCTAGTTAAAATAAAAATCTAAACTCTTTTATTTTAACACCGACAGCTAATGTGGCTAGGAATGTAGTTAAACTAAAATATTGGTATTTTAATTTAGTTTTATTGAAATATTTCACTTTGTTTTAATAGTAGCATTTAATTAGTTCAGATAAACACTCCTTGTGGTACTAAAGGGTGGGCCATCGCAAGGAATCTTTTTAAAATCTTAATAAAACACAAACGGCTAGATGGAATTTCATGATCTTGCATTTATTTTGTAGCCAAGAGTATCCGGTTATACATGGAATATGACATCAGTCAAATGGCTGCCACGGCTGGCCTTACTCTCTACCCAATTTTTAAGAACTTTTTCCAACGTCTGCGGCTCTATCTCAGCAATGGCATTTTAGATATTGACTTTAAGATCGTCAATCGTTGCTGGATCGTTGACATAACAACGTTCTTTAACGGTACCTCAAAAGACAAAGACAAAAGTCCATGGGCGTCAAATCGCAGCTCCTTGTTGGCCAATTCACTTCTCCACGACGCACAGTGGTTCAGAATTCGAAAAAGCTGGCCAAAAGTCGAAAAATTAAAGTCAATATTTTGAGTTTAGTACAATATAGTCGTGTTCAGAAGTCTCCACTGGATGCCACAATGGCAAAATATTATTGTATCTACCGCAAAATGCCTCGTAATCCGCGTTAAAACTTGTTACTTTGTTAGACACATGGGAGACGTTCGGACGAGGTGAAATTTGGCGTCGGTTTTTTAATATAAATACTAATCTTTATGTGCTGGGATTTTTTTCCTTGTTATTAAGGATCTTCTCGAAGGTAAATTAATGGTTATTACATTTAATATGCATACAAAATTTTTGTTAGCAATTATAGCAATTTGCGTTAAAAATAGGTGGATAGATTTTAAACACTTGTGGAAATATTTTTTTGCCTGTGTATGCGTGTGTTCCTATAACAATAAAAATATGTATTATAGTGTCCTTTAACGTGATAAACAACAATTAGCTGCATTCACTTGCATTCCTCAGTGTAGGATGATTTTTATTGCTGATGTGCAATATCGTTGAAAAATTCGACTTTATATTTTATTGAATATCTTGTATTTATGATGTGCATATGTATACAGGGTGTAGATGAACAAAACGGAACATAGGATTTCCAATGTTAATTTGTTATTATCGGAATATAATCTTCCCTGATCATTTTAGAAGAAAGATATCCTAGTCAAATTAATAAAAAAAGAACAAATAAGGAATTTGAAAGAAGTTTGAACGGAGAAAGTAAAACATAAAATGACAGACAGATAGACACTCATTCAGACTTTTTTTAACAAAAATTGTCGGAATCGACGAAATGGATATTTCCGCAAAAAAAATGTTTGGAAATTCTTTTCAATCACCATACTTTCTCGTAGTTTGCACGAAGAAAGTAAGAAATTAATATGACAGACAGGCGGAAATAAAGGCAGACACACAGACACACATTTTTTTGCAAACATTGTCGGAATCGACGGAAATGGATTTTGCCACAAAAAAAAATGTTTGGATTTTTCTACGATCACAATATTTTCCCTTAGTTTGTAAGGAGAAAGTAAAAATAAATATGACAGGCAGACACACAGACATATTTTTTTCACAAAAATTGTCGGAATCAACGAAATAGATATTTCCGCAAAAAAAATATTTACAAATTATTTACGATCACTATACTTTCCCGTGTTTGTACGGAGAAAGTAGAAAATAAATATGACAGACAGACACACATAAAGGCAGACACACATATTTTCTACAAAAATTGTCTGAATCGACGAGATAGATATTTCCGCAAAAAAAAATATTTGGAAATTTATTACGATCACAATATTTTCCCTTAATAAATAAAATAGAAACTACCTTACTTATTGCAGAGAGTATTAAATAAATTCAAAAAAACGAAATATAGCCTGAATATATAAATATTCAACCTGTTCGTAACTCTGCAAGCAAAATTAAGTCTAAATAAAACGAATAACTTTGTTAGTATCACTTTATTAACTTGGAGTAGTTACTATAGTTTCGACAATTTCAGCTTGTCATTTTCAAACTATAGTTTGAAAATGACAAGCTGAAATTGTCGAAACTATAGTAACTACTCCAAGTTAATAAAGTGATACTAACAAAGTTATTCGTTTTATTTGAATTATTCAAAATGTATCACGAAGTGAAAGCCTCCACAATTACTTATTTAAAATTAAGTCTTACTAAGACTATAAACAAATAACTTATTGAAACAACTACTTCCCTGGCTGATGCCACGCCGGATATTGAATGATACAAAAGAAATTTGCATGTTATTACTAGTACTACTAGTGAAATAACATTGGTTTAAGATCCCTTATTTCTACCCACAGGACTAACTTGAAAAATGAAACTAAATTGAATTTGAAAACTTTAAATTATAAAACTGAACTCAAAAGTATGTAAAAATTAAGTAAATAGCCATCTGCAGACGCGTTTCGAGATTTATCTCTCATCAGTGCAGCTTCGCATTTAAATTGAATGTTAAAGAATAAAATACACTTACGTAAAGGTGACCGTGAACGGGAAGGAGTCGTAAACAAATGAGGAGATTATAGAAGGGTTGGACTGATTTTATACCTGAATTTAGGTGATTAGTGAAAGTACAGATGTGAAGAAATAAATGATCTTGTTTTCAGTTGGAAAACCGAATACTCGATTTAAATAATAAATAAAATAGAAACTACCTTACTTATTGCAGAGATATCCGGCGTGGCATCAGCCAGGGAAGTAGTTGTTTCAATAAGTTATTTGTTTATAGTCTTAGTAAGACTTAATTTTGCTTGCAGAGTTACGAACAGGTTGAATATTTATATATTCAGGCTATATTTCGTTTTTTTGAATATATTTTGCCTTAGTTTGTAAGAAGAAAATAAAAAATAAATATGACAGACAGACAGACACAAAGGCGGACACACAGACACTTTCGTTTTTACAAAAATTGTCAGAATCAACGAAACGGCGGTTCCGCAAAAAAATTGGAAATTTTTTACAAACACTATATTTTCCCGTAATTTGTACGGAGAAACTAGAAACTAAATATGACAGACTGACAGAGACAAAGGCAGATACATATATCTTTTACAAAAATTGTTAGAATCGAAAAAAAAAAAAAAATTCTGCAAAAAAATATTATAAATTTTTTTACAATCACACACTTTCCCGTAGTTTGTACGGAGAAAGTAAAAATCAATATGACAGGCAGACACAAAGGCAGACACACAGACACATTTTTTTCACAAAAATTGTCGGAATCAACGAAATAGATATTTCCGCAAAAAAAATATTTGGAAATTTGTTACGATCACAATATTTTCACTTGGTTTGTAAGAAGAAAATAAAAAATAAATATGACAGACAGACTGACAGACAGACAGACACAAAGGCGGACACACAGACACTTTCGTTTTTACAAAAATTGTCAGAATCAACGAAACAGCTGTTCCGCAAAAAATTGAAATTTTTTTACAAACACTATATTTTCCCGTAATTTGTACGGAGAAAGTAGAAACTAAATATGACAGACCGACAGACCGACAGACACAAAGGCATACACATATATCTTTTACAAAAACTGTTAGAATCGAGAAAAGAAAATATTTCCGCAAAAAACATGTTAGGAATTTTTTTACAATCACAACACTTTTCCGTAGTTTGTACGGAGAAAGTAAAAATCAATATGACAGACAGACACACATTTTTTTTAACAAAAATTATCGAAATCAACGAAATGGATATTTCCGCAAAAAAGAATGTTTGGAATTTTTTTTACAATCAGAACACTTTCCCGTAGTTTTACGGAGAAAGTAAAAAATCAATATGACAGATAGATAGACACAAAAGCAGACATACATTTTTTTTAAATAAGAACGGAAGTTTTTCACTAATTTTCAAAATAATCATTAAATTGTTCTTAAAGTTGCGAATTTCTTCAGTGTGGCTAAATAAATGTAAAAACAATTGTGACCAACTTGAAATTTTTAAAATGTGCTCAAAATTGATTCTGCTTTATGATTTAAGAAAAATCTAACTAACTTTTGAAATAATCATGTGATTAACCGAGTAAATTGTTATACTGAAGTTGCGAATTTCTCCAGTGTAGCCAAATAAATGTAAAAACAAATGAGACAAACTTGAAATTTTCAAAATTTACTAAAAATTGATTCTTTTGTATGGTTAAAAAATAATATCATCTTTACTAAATTTCAAAATAATCACCCGAGAACCCGAGTTCATTGTAATATTGAGATTGCGCATTACTTCAGTGCTGCCAAAAAAATATTAAAACAATTGTTACCAACTTAAAATTTTCAAAATTTACTCAAAATTTATTTGGTAAAAAAAAGATCTTCCACACACCCTGACTAACATAATCACCAGAGAGCTGGGATCATTGTTATTCTAAAATATTGGATTTCTCCAGTGCGGAAAATAATAATTTTATCGCTTATGTCCGCCATATTGGATCCGCCATTTTTAATTTTTCAATTTTGACATCAAATTCATAATCTGCGATTAGTACCTATTTATGTCAAAATTTATCAAGATTTAGACTTTTGGCCAGCCTTTTCGAATTCTGAACCACTGTGCGACGGCTGATTACACAATTTTCGAACTTTGATCGCAATAAGTCGATAGTTTCGTTGCTAGTGTGGCATGTCGCCCCATCTTGTTAGAATCAGATGTTGCCCACATCCAAACCAGCAATTTGCTCCCAAAAGAAGTTTGCTATCATGGTCCTATAGCGGTTTCCGTTGACCATTTCGCCAGATTCAAAGAAAAATGGGCCGATGATGCCGCCGGCCCATAATCCGCACCATACAGTCACTCGTTCGGCATGCATTGGCTGCTCAACGATCACGTGTGGGTTTTCCGATGACCAAATCCTGCAGTTTTGCTTGTTTACATAGCCCCCGTGGTGAAAATGCTCTTCATCGAAAAAGATAATTTTTCGCCAAAATTCACCATCGGCTTCCAGCTGCTCTAAGTCCCAATTAGCGAAGTTATATCGAAATGGATGGTCAACTCTCTTCAACTGCTGTGCTATTTGGACCTTATTGGCGAATAAACCGATGTCTTTATGCAAAATACGAGTAAAGTTCAATTGCTGAGAGCGATGACGAGTCGATGTTCTCAGGTTGGCTTGTACATTACGGGCTATAGCAGCAATACTCTCGTGTGTACGAACCGGACGAGCGTGTGGAGCTTTAGTACGGTTCACCAGTTTCATGAACTTTGTGCACAAATTTCTTCAGAACACTTGCATTTGGTGCATATTCGCGACCGAATTTTGTACGCAATTTTCGCACTGATTCTGCAATACACGAATTACATTCAAAGTAAATTTTTAACATTTCCCAACGTTCATCAAGCGTATAGCGTGCCATTTCGTCAACCGGGTGTTGTATACTGAAGAACTGTCATACATCAGATGTCAAATATCATGAAAGTAAAAATAAAGTGGTAGTTAAAAAGTTTCCAAGAGATGGCCCACCCTTTGTAACAGTTCATAAACCATTCTGAATACTATTTCTCAATAAAAAAAAAAAAATATGCGACTTCCGGAAACGGAGGGACGCAAAATGACTTTTGTCGTAAATGGTGCTTATATGGAGAGGAAACACCTAAATAACGTTTAATAAAATTTAAAATTTTGTTCAAAAAATTTTCGATTTTTTTTTTAAGTCTAAGACTTTATTCTGAACACTGTCTATAAAAATGTTCGTGCGATTTCTGGAAAAGGAGATACGCAAAATAACTTTTGCCATAAATAGTGCTTAAATCGACTGGAAACGCCTAACTAACGATTATTTTTTTTTTCAGAAATATTTTCTTATTATATCCTAAGTCGAAGAGCTCATCCTGAACACTATTTCTTGATTTAAAAAAAATATGGGACTTCCGGGAACGGAAGTACGCAAAGTGACTTTTGTCGTAAATAGTACTTAAATCGACAGGAAACGCCTAAATGACGTTCAAAAAATGTTCTTTTCATAATTTTTTTTAGTTTTTCAAGTCCAAAAGCTCAAACTTAACACAATTAAAAAAAAACATTGTGGTGGGACTTTCGGAAACGGAGATACGCAAAATGGCTTTTGTCGTAGAAAGTGCTTAAATTAACTGGAAACGCCTAAATACCGATTAAAAAAAATCTTCAAATAATTTTTCATATTTTTTTTAAGTCTAAGAGCTCATTCTGAACACCATTTGTTTATACAATTTTTTTGTGGAACTTCTAGGAACGGAGATACGCAAAATTACTTTTGTCGTTAATAGTACTTAGATCGACTGAAAACGTCTAAATAACGATTACATTTTTTTTCTTCATTTTTTTTTTTAAATTTCAAGTCTAAGAGCTTATCCTGAACACTATTTCTAAATAGAAAAATATGATTTTGTGGAACTTCCGGTAACGGAGATACACAAAATGACTTTTGTCGTAAATAGTGCTTAAATCGTCAAGAAACGTCTATATAACGTTTAAAAATTTTCTTCTAATAATTTTTCTTATTTTTTTTTTCAAGTCTAATAGCTCATTCTGAACAACATTTGTCTTCACAAATTTTTTGTGAAACTTCCAGGAACGGCAATATGCATTTTTTTTGTCGTAGTGAGTGCCTAAATCGACTGGAAACGCATAAATAACGATTTTTTTTTTTTAATATGTTTTTAATTTTTTTGAAGTCTAAGTGCTCATTCTGAACACTATTTGTCTATAAAAATGTTCGTGCGACTTCTGGAAACGGAGATACGCAAAATCAATTTTGCCATAAATAGTGCTTAAATCGACTGGAAACGCCTAAATAACGATTAATATTTTTTTTTCAGAAATATTTTCTTATTTTTTTAAGTCGAAGAGCTCATCATGAACACTATTTCTTAATTTAAAAAAATGTGGTACGCAAACGTAGGTAACGGAGGTACGCAAAATGAAATAAAATAGTGCTTAAATCGACAAGAAACGCCTAAATAACGTTTAAAAAAAATTTCTTCTAATAATTTTTCTTATTTTTACTTAGTCCAAGAGCTCAAACTTAACACTATTTGTAAAAAAAAATGTGGTGGGACTTTCGGGAACGGAGATACGCAAAATGGCTTTTGTCGTGGATAGTGCTTAAAATAACTGGAAACGCCTAAATACCGATTTAAAAAAAAATCTTCAAATAATTTTTCGTATTTTTTCAAGTCTAAGAGCTCATTCTGAACACCATTTGTCTATACAATTTTTTATGAAACTTCTAGGAACGGAGATACGCTAAATTACTTTTGTTGTTAATAGTACTTAGATCGACTGAAAACGTGTACATAACGATTACATTTTTTTTCTTCATTAAAAATTTTTTTTTTCAAGTCCAAGAGCTTACCCTGAACACTATTTCTAAATATAAAAAAAAGATTTTGTGGGACTTTCGGGAACGGAGATACGCAAAATTACTTTTGTCGTAAATAGTGCTTAAATCGACAAGAAACGTCTAAATAACGTTTAAAAATTTTCTTCCAATAATTTTTCTTATTTTTTTTCAAGTCTAATAGCTCATTCTGAAAAACATTTGTCTTCACAAATTTTTTGTGAAACTTCCAGGAACGGCAATATGCAATTTTGTTTGTCGTAGTTAGTGCCTAAATCGACTGGAAACGCATAAATAACGATTAATTTTTTTTAATATGTTTTTAATTTTTTGAAGTCCAAGAGCTCAAACTTAACACTATTTGTCAAAAAAAAATTGTGGTGGGACTTTTGGGAACGGAGATACGCAAAATGGCTTTTGTCGTAGATAGTGCTTAAATAAACTGGAAACGCCTAAATACCGATTAGAAAAAAATTCATCAAATAATTTTTCTTATTTTTTTTTCAAGCCCAACAGCTCATTCTGAACACCATTTATCTTCACAATTTTTTTGTGAAATTTCCAGGAATGGCGATATGCAAAATTTTTTGTTGTAGTTAGTGCCTAAATCGACTGGAAACGCATAAATAACGATATTTTTTTATGTTTTTAACTTTTTGAAGTCTAAGGGCTCATTCTGAACACTATTTGTCTATAAAAATGTTCGTGCGACTTCTGGAAACGGAGATACGTAAAATCACTTTTGCCATAAATAGTGCTTAAATCGACTGGAAACGCCTAAATAACGATTAATATTTTTCTTATTTTTTCAAGTCGAAGAGCTCATCCTGAACACTGTTTCTTAATTAAAAAAAAAATGTGGAACTTTCGGGAACGTAAATAGTGCTTAAATCAACAGGAAACGCTTAAAAATTTTCATCTCTAACAATTTTTCTTATATTTTTAAGTCGAAGAGCTCAAACTTAACACTATTTGTCAAAAAAAAAAAAATTGGTGGGACTTCCGGAAACAGAGATACGTAAAATGGCTTTTGTCTAGATAGTGCTTAAATTAACTGGAAACGCCTAAATACCGATTAAAAAAAATTCTTCTAATTATTTTTCTTATTTTTTTCAAGCCTAAGAGCTCATTCTGAACACAATTTTCTATACAATTTTTTTGTGAAACTTCTAGAAACGGAGATACGCAAAATGACTTTTGTCGTTAATAGTACTGAGATCGACTGAAAACGTCCAAATAACGATTACGTTTTTTTTCTTCAATTTTTTTTTTTTCAAATTTAAGAGCTCATCCTGAACACTATTTCTAAATAGAAAAAAAAAGATTTTGTAGGACTTCTGTGAACGGAGATACGAAAGATGACTTTTATCGTAAATAGTGCTTAAATCGATAAGAAGCGTCTAAATAAGGTTTAAAAATTTTCTTTTAATAATTTTTCTTATTTTTTTTTTCAAGTCTAAAAAAAAATTGTGGGACTTTCGGGAACGAAGATACTCAAAATGACTTTTGTCGCAAATAGTGGTTAAATCAACAGGAAACACCTAAATACAGTTTAAAAATTTGTCTTCAAATATTTCTTAGTTCTTTTAAGTCTAGGAGCTCATTCTTATTGATAATTGGAAGAACTGAAAAGATTATGGTAAAATTTTGAGACCCGGCTGTGGAAAAGCGTAATTTGAATTTTCCAGATAATATTTTAAATGTGGTAAATACTACAATAATGTTTAAATAAATTATAAAGATAATACAAATCTGAGCAGTTTTCAGTGAGGAAGCAAATATAGATATTGTAATTCTTTTCTGAAATTATGAAACTGTAAGAATTACATGCAATTTAAATAAACAATAATTGTAGAAACTATAAAAATTAATGTTTTCTTTTCTGTAAATTCCACCAGTTTTTAAAAATGAAACAGCCAAATTGGAGAAAGTAACATGATCGTCACAATAGTTTTAAAATGTTTTTTTGTTTATTTTATTTTTTCCTGGACTGAAGTCGAGCCCTTCTAAATAATTGTCAATTGGATAATTCGGCCCTGATGTAGCACTTTTCATAAATAACAAACACATTTCTTTTGTATCATTTAATATCCGAGGTGACTTTAGCCAGGGACCTCGTTGTTACGATAAGTTATTTGTTTTTAGACTTAATTTTAGTTATGAACGGGTTGAATATTAATTTGATTAATCATTTTCTCACTTAACCCGTGGTGAAACATAATTATATAATTTGATTAATTAAAACACTTGGTTTTGTTTCACTGATCAAATCAGTGAAACAAAACCAAGTGTTTTAATTTAATTAATGAAAATGAATATTAATTTGTATAATTTATTTTTTACTCAGATAATAAATGCCACAGTATTTGCAATAATAAAACTATTCTCGTAAGATACAATGTGTACAATAAGAACCAATGACGTAATGTTAAGAGTTCCCGGCGCATTCACCATAAGTCCTTTTTATAAATTACCTGATTTTAGTTGTCTGTAAAGCAATAGTTGCGACAATTTAAGGTCCCTGTCGAATAACAGGGAAATTTCTAATTTTAAATCCTGAACTGGCTGGATTTTCATAAGTTGTAAGTGCCTCTCTTTTTATGTACAATTTGCGAATATTGGTGTATTTATATTTTATGTACAGGTATGAAAATACAGGCCTATTATTATTATTATTATTATTAATTATAAACCAGTTCGTAAGGGTTGGTTTATTATTTTTGTTTTAATAAATATTAATTCAATGTTTCAATAATTTATTTGTAAAACTTAAAGTTGCAGAGTTACAAACAGGCTGAATATTAATATATTTAGGCTACTTTTCGTCTTTACTTAAATATTAATTAAATTTCTTAAAAATCGAGTTCCATTTAATCGGATTGATGTATTATGTCAGCAACAAGTAAACAAGTAAATAGCAGCTGTTATATTTCCCAGAAACATATTTTTCTAATACCCTTGTCGATGCGTTGCGAATATTGTCAAATGAACGATCTTTCCGATGAGGATGATTAAATTGTACGCGTAATAGAAACTGGTTTTGAAAACAGAATTCTATATTTCTATCGTATTTATCCAAGATCAATATCAATTTTATACTATTTTCTTTTTGAAAACATACAAAGGTCTGTACTATACAATACGAAATTTTATTTCCTTCTGGGAGGAAATTTTAAGTTTTTTTTTTCGTAGAAACTACACTAGTTAAATCCTCTAGGAGCAATTTACTACTGTTATATAAATTTAATTAAAATTCGCCGTAAACATTTGAAAAACTGTGGACTTTGAGAGAGGAGCAAAGCAATTCCCTTTTCAATTTCTCAACGAATTTAATTTTATTTTCACACTTGTGCCGTCGGAGCGATTAATCTTTAACGGAATTCGTACATTTTAATTACAACGGTTATTCTATGAAAGCAAAAGAATTCGTTAGATTTGTGCCGGGAAAATAATTTCATCAGGTTTACGTTATTTATTGGAAAGAAATATATCTTCACGACAAGGCAAAACGGTATTGTCAATATCAATCAAATTTGTATTGTAATTTCAGGAATGTATTCACAGCTCACCTTTTATATTGGGAATTCGCTAATATGAATTATCTTTGACGATATTTCGCAAACAAATGGCGCAGATAATTCAAGTCATGTATAAAAATGTGCATTTAAAATAACCGAGTAAGCGGTTTTGAAAGTGTGTATAAAGGTAGAATCACGTTTGCAAGTGGATAAACATTATTCACTTGCACCCTGACCATTACCTGATATAGTACATTTTTTTGTTTAAAATTTATATATGTTTTATAGTTTAAAGTTTTCAAATTCAATTTAGTTTAATTTTCAAGATAAAAATAAACGATCTTAAACTAATGTTATTTAGGCAGTAGTACTAGTTATAACATGCAAATATCTTTTGTATCATTCAATATCCGTGCCGAGTGGCACTAGCCAGGAAAGTAGTTGTTTCAATAAGTTATTTGTTTATAGGCTTAGTAAGACTTAATTTTGCTTTGCAGAGTTGCGAACAGGTTGAATATTCATATATTCAGGCTATATTTCGTTTTATTAAATTTAAATTTAAAATTCATTTCTTATGTTCTGTCCAATTCCGGTTTGACCAATATATCACATCGTTTTGATACTACTGTTTATACAGGGTGTTACGAATTCTATGCATCAGCATTGCTATCTCGATAAGTACAAGAGAATTGGATAAATTAAGGTTGCGCATTTTAATAAAAAATAAAAACAATATTCTTGTTTTTTTTTTCTCCAAAAGTTAATTTTAAATTATTAAGCTATAAAATTTTGCACCTTCGCCTCCATTTAACCAACTTCACCACCTTTTATAGTTATCGAGATAGTAATAATAATGCAATGGATTTGTGCCCTGTGAATATTCTGTATATCAAGTAATCTAATCGGGAAAATACAGATTTATAATTAGAAGTTTTAGCTGCACATAGCTAATCATATGATATGTTGAATAGTTTATCCCAACTTAAACGTCACCTGACCCTTGACCCACGATCACGTTATTTCCATAGTGTGGCTGGATGACATGCATATTTAGTAAGTTAGGGTCTGTTGAATACATACCAATTTAGTTAATTGAATAACTAACATCATTAAGGTCGGTCAGGTGACTGAATTACTTAAATGGTGAGAAGTTTAATTGAAAATACGGCAATTCAACTAAAAGTTTATAATTCAAAAATCGTAATTATGATAATGTGCATTTGAATCAAAACTATAAACTCCTAACTTTGCAGATTCATCAAATTTAAAATTCATACATACGAAAAACTCACAAAGCCTATAAAATACTTACTTCGCTCGGAAATGAAACAAAATAACTTTGTTAAACTACTATATTATTATTGTTCTTCTTATTGTGTTATTCGATTTTATATTAAAGATGTATCACGCCGTAATTGCCTTCATAATTAAATAGTCAATATTTTCCTTAAAATATTCATAAAGCACAATTGTAAACTTATGTAATTTAAGAAATGCTTTGTAGTTCGTATAAATACGTACACATTTACTTATTTCATTATATATAGTAATTGTCTGTGTAATGTCATACATATTCATAGAGTATATGCATACATGATCTATCACAACAAGACCTTAACCTTTTCATCGGGATTAGTTTCACTAAAATTTCAATGTTTATCAAGTATGCGCTGTATCCTTATATAAATATTCATATCGTTCATAGATTACGTTCATTATTGCCTTTATATATTATCAATATCATTCATTAACATATAAATACAGTCTTACAAAATGTATCAGTTACATTTACAGAATTATCTATGAATTATACACTCATTGTCAATAGTTAATTTTCACTTGAATTTATCATAAAAAATACATTTAAAAGTCAATGCATAATAATAATATTGTTGGTTCAATTACACGAAAATAATAGTTTACATTTCAAATATTATACATAACCAGAGTTGATCAATTTCATAATGGCGAATGGTGTTTTAATTTAACAATTGAAATCTTGCACCGGCTTGGAAGTCCTTTGACTGTGTGCTTTATGCCAAATTTCTCATATCCCGTATACGTAATATATGAGTAATTAATACCCGCGGCATAAATTTAATCAGTATATATAAAAATATTTCAATTTTAAATGAAAAAATGTTTTAGGTATTTATACTTTGACCTTAGCCAAAGGTAAGGTGTGCGGCCCGCGGGCCGCATACGTCCCGTGGTGGAATTTGTGTGGTCGCGATGCCCAGGAGATTTAAATGTTTGCTGAGCAAATTATTTGCCTCTTTTAGAGTGTTTACTTATACGAGCAAATATTTTCATGTATGAAGTTGAACGAAAGTGCTTATAAAGTGAGACTAACAGTTAAACATCTTTCTGACATATTAAAAATTGTATGTTCCCAGTTTTTGTATCCTAATATTGAAAACTAGGAGAAGGTAAACGGCAGTAGGTTTTAGAGAAAAAAATCATTATTTTTATAATTGCACGGAATGTTTACTTTGTTTAAAGTGAAATAATTATTTCCCCATCAAACGAAAAACTGCATACTGGTCTCTCATCAGTGTAGTGCAGAGGTCGCCAAAGTGGTCTATGTAGACCCCCAGGGGTCTATTTAACAAAAGTAGGGGTCCATCTGAGCCAGGGGGTCGAATGGGGGTCGATCCGAATCGGAGGGTCGATTGGAGGTCGAAAAATATTGAAAAAATGTAAGGAGATATAAACCTCAATTTTCATATTTTTTGCTAGTGAACATGAAACCTTTTTTAGTGGAAATGTTTTATTTAAAGAAAATGTATATATTTGGATCCTGCGTTTGAAAAAAATTATTAAATTATTTTAGGTCATCGTCATTTATGTCCTTATGTATAATTTTTTTTAACGAATATGATTTTTTTTTATTTTATTTATTTATTTATTTACGGGAATTTCCCTTTATAATACAAAAAATATCTCTAAAAGTAATACAAATCTGAGAAAATTATACAAAATTATATAAACAAAATTTAAAATTTAAACAAGTAAACATTAAAGAATTAGTAACTAACTTCGCTCAGGTTTATTATGCGAAGACGATTATTACAGGAAATACAAGGCATAAATATCAATCATTCTTTTTACAATCCCAAAATAGTCAATACACACATTTTTTTACACCAGTGGATAGGATTTGAAATTTACGAAATTACGCTATCAAGATTTGTTCAGAAGTTATAGCCAAAAGACAAAAATATGGCTGATTTTCGAGGGGCGAGTTCACAAAAAAATACTTTTCTGGGGGTCGATGGAGATTTCGAAAAATTGTATAGGGGTCGATGATCAAAAAAGTTTGGCGACCCCTGGTGTAGTGGGTACTACCCACCTCTACATTCGACATCAAGAAAGACGGCTCATAACGAACAGTATCGGACTTTTGTGACATTCGCCATTAGTTGGAAATTATATAAACTCACCGGTTAATTTGATAGATATTCAAGAATTCATCACATTTACCAAACTTAGAGGTGATTATATGCAAGAACCGAAAATTATACTTAATTAATCGTAACATACACATAACTTGAAACCTTTATTTTTTCCCATTAGAGACATTTATATAGCGAAAATAATTTAGTCCACTAGCTAGCTATTAAATTCCACAAAAATATGTGTTTCTAACTCTAATTTAAATTTTAGAGCAAAAATGCTTTTATAGCTATTAATATAACGAGAATATTATGCGATTCATAACAAGAAAAAAAAACGTCCGAGATTATTATAAATCTCAAATATTCGAGTTATATTCAAAGACAGTACTGATGCTATATAAATCAAATAAATACATTATGTCTGAGATATAAAAATATTAACCTAAAAATTTGCACGTTCTTAATAACGTTTGTTGATTCGTAACTAACGCAATATGAAATAATAGTAATAATTTCAATAAATGTTTAGCATAAAATTAACATAATATATATATGATGATACGATAAATGATATATTAACATTTCCAATATTTCATCTAATTCGTAATTAATCAAATTTTGAAAACCGTTGTACCTTGTAAAAACTGTAATATGCAATTCATTATTTGTATCAGACAATTTCCTCAGCAGCATTTATTATCTGTTCTTGTAATTCCATTGTGTTTATCGGAACGCTACAAATATTTGTTTCACGTCTCCCCGAAAATAATAGTCCATAGGTGTAAGATCTGGAGATCGTTGTTTAATCCATCTATCAGGAAATTTAATTTAATTTAATTTCGGATATTTCTTGCATAATGGGGTGGTGCTTCATCATGTTGGAACCACATCCTAAGCTGTTGTGCAAGTGGCAAATCATCTAAAATTAATTGTTTATTAAATGATATTAAATGATATATTAACATTTCCAATATTTCATCTAATTCGTAATTAATAAAATTTTAAACCCTTTGTACCTTGTAGCAACTGTAATATGCAATTCATTATTTATATCAGACAATATTTGTATCTAATTTGTGTCTGTTAAAATAGGGAACTTGCGATTCATTTTGATATAAAACTTATAAAATGTGTCGCAAAGTGAGTTTATGAATAATTTCGTCGAGAATGTTCCCTTCCGTAACCATTAAACCCGCGCAATCTGGAAACGACAGACGTAATTTATGATCTTTATGCCATATAGCTGAAATTGGAAGATATCGGAGTCGTTTCATCTTTCAAATTAAAGCGCACAATCAAGACATAATATACGTTTACCATTATCTGATACAAAGGAAGAGGAAGCGGGAAATGAACAGAAATATTATATTTCTCGAAGTTTACTTTATTACTTTATTTTATACAGGCTTTCATATAGTATGATTTACAATAATAACTTCGAAATTCTTGCAGACTTGTTACCTACACCTGCTCAATATTACAATTTTTATTCATAAATTTAATAAAAATAAATGAAGGGAATTTGTTAATTAAAATAATTAAAATCTTGCTTAAAAGTATGGGTTAGATCCCCTGACGGCTCGCGGGGTGACTCATAGCACGGCCGAGGTAGCAGAGATGGTAATACAGATCTCTGCAACCGACCACCTCTGCTACCTCGGCCATACCATGAATCACCCGCGAGCGGTGACTGGTTAGACCAGTGTTTCTCAACCCTTTTATATCAAACGCGCACTTCATCAGGTCCGGTTTTAATTCGTCCACTTTAACAGATAAAAAATGCATAATGGTGGTGTTAATAAGGCATACCTATAAAAATCACCCTTTATAAGTTTACCTGAATTACAGACGTATAATGGGTTGCATACTCAAGATACAGTGAAACGAAGAATAGTTGGGCGAGCAAAAAAAAGCAAATGTTTATGAAGCGATCTTTACAACTTTATTAGCAGATAATTTGTTTTAATCATTATGGAAATCTTCTCCTGTTTTCTTAACGATAACAAATAGTACCAAATGTCGATATAAGTCAAGGTCTAGTATTGTGTTTAAATCGTAGTAATTTTTTGCAAATTTTTTTTTTTAGTTCATACGTGTAGACGCATATTTCGTATTATTTCGTGTGCGGGGGTTTCCTATCCGAGTAAATAAAATCTAAAGAATTTAATCCATCCCGACAGAAATTTCGCCAATAAAATAAAAAAAAAATAAATAATTCGAGCTATTGAATATTTCCGCCCCATGCCAGCTTTTTTTGTAAATATATTTTCATTTCCGTACAGGTGTTTATTTTGTGTTTAGAATTCCTGTCTGTATGTCTATCCTGACGAATTCTGTCAGTAACACCAGAATTGATAATTCAATTTATCGCCACTAAAGTTGAATTTGAGTTTTAAAATAATAACTTTGGTGATGAGACATATATATTTTTTTCTACGTCCGTTATAAAATGTACAGTTTTTTCATTAACTTGGGTTCATAAAATATGTGATTCCTGAACCCTACATAAAGCGTGAAAAAAAGTGCCGTAGCGGTTAATTTTTAACGCTACTATGTAATTGTTTGCGGAAAATGTGTCATGAACACAACAATTTCCGCCGATAAACGTCAAACATTCGTTTCCGATTAACAAAACTTGATGATTATTATTTTCTTCATTTAAAGTAAATTGGTAGAGTAGCCTTAATTAAACTTCGCCCATTACTGCAAATAAAAACGTTTATTATTATTACTTATAAAAAAATGGTGATGTGGCCATCATGTTACTTTCTCCGATTATTTGATGGTATAATAGTTATTTATATTTATAGATTAAATCGAGAGTTTCACATGAACGAATGGTAATGACGTTTGAAACGTCAAAATTATGAAAGGTAAAAATGACAAATTATTTTTCAAATTCTAATAATCTTTATCGTAAGTTTACTGAAAAACTAATAAAAAAAAGCTAAAAAGAAGTCCTGAAAAAGATTTCTAAAAATCGTGCTGATTAAAAAGCCCTAAAAAAATCTATTCAAAATCCTGAACAAGAAAATAATTTCTAAAAATAGTCCTGATTAATAAGTCCTAAAAAAAACGAATAAAAGCCCTGAATAAGATTTCTAAAAATAGTCCTAATTAAAAAGTCATAAAAAAACTAATAAAAGTCCTGAACAAGTCTTATAAAAAGTCCCGATAAAAATGTCCTGATAAAAAGTCCTGAAAAAGGAGTCCTGACAAAAAATGTTTTAAAAAGCAGGTCCTTCAAAAAGACCAGACATAAAGTCCTAAAAGAAAGTCCTGAAAAAAGAGTTCTGACACAAAAAGGTCCTGAGAAAAAATCCTGAAGAAACAGTTTTGGAAATAAAGTCTTGAAAAAGAGTACTGTTAAAAAGTTCTGAAAAAGAGTTGTGAAAAAAGTCCTGAAAAAAGTACTGCAAAAAGAGTCCTGAAAAATTAAGTCTTTATTTAAAACACCGAAAATAAATGTCCTTAAAAAAACTCGAAAGAAGTCCGAAAAAGAGTCCAAAAAAAAAGTCCCGAAGGAAAATACTAAAATAAGTCTTGAAAAAACTCCTGAAAGGCCTGAAAGAGAGTTCTGATAAAATATTCTGAAAAAATGTCCTGTAATAACAGTCTTGAAAAAAAGTTATGAAAATAACATCGTAAAATAATCCTAAAAAACATTTCTGAAAAAAACCCTGTGAGAAGATCATTAAAAAAGACGTGAGTGTCCTGAAGAAATTGTCTTGGAAAAAAATAATATATTCAAAAATGTCCTGAAATATGGTACTGAAAACAGTCTCGTAAAGAAGGAAAAAAAATCCCGAAAAAAGCAATGAAGAAAATTCTAAAAAGAATCCTGAAAAGAAGTCCTGAACAAGAGGAACACCTGGAAATAAAGTCGTGAGAAAGAGTATTAACAAAAGCTGTGAAAAAAAGTCGTAAAAAATAGTCTTTATACAAAATACCAGAAATAAAGTCCCGAAGAAAGTTCAGACAAAGAGTCCTTTGACATATCACAAAAAAATGTCCTGTAAAGACAGTCTTGAAAAATTGCCCTGAAAATAACAAAATAAACAAAAAAAAATTCTGAAAGGAATGCATTGTAAAAAGACCTTAAAAAGATCTGAAAAAATTGTCCTAAAAAAGAAATCCAAGATCCAAAAAAGGTAATAAGAAGAAATATTCTAAAAATGTTATGAAGAAAATTTTGAAAATTTTTTTCTGAAAAAAAAAATCCAAAAACTAATCCTGAACAAAGAGTTCTTAAGGAAGTCCCAAAAGCGTCCAGAGAAAAAAATCCTGTTAATAAAATTTTGAAAAGACTTCCTGAAAATAAAGGTACTGAAAATAAGTCTTAAAAAAATTTCTTAAAAGGTCCTGAAAAAGAATCCGCAAAGAAAATAAAAGTCCTTAAAAAAGACCTGAAAATAACATTTGAAAACAGTCCTGAAGTCCCAAAAAGGCTAAAAGAACAAAAAACTGTTAAGGTAAATGTTCGGAAATACGAAATTTGACCAAAAGCTTTTCAGTTCTTCAGATTATCAAATAAGACGTATGTTCAAAGTTTCATGGTCATTTCTGTATTAGTTTTTAGAGATACAGCGCGCACAGACAGACTGTTATATAGTGAAAAAATGATGATGTGACCATCATGTTACTTTCTCCGACTTGATATCATTTATATTTACACTTTCATGGTTTATTTTCAATTGAAATCATATTTTAAATGTACATCGAGCGCTTTGTAAACTCGGAGGAAACTGACGTTTAAAACGTCAAAATTATGAAAGATGGAAAAATTATACTTCAAATTCAAAAACTCAATTTACTCAAAAACTAAAGGGATTTCGAAAAAAACTTATTCTTTATAAGTTGTTCATTTTAGCATTCTATGCAATTATTATTGACATAAATTTGCTGTAACTATTATCGTTTTATAATTATAAACCAAAAATTAAAAAAGTAAAAATAAATTTATTTCTCGAATAAAAATGATTTTATGAAAAATGCAAAAGATATTCATTTCTTTGTTGTCTTCAAAGTTCGTCTAAATGCTTTTGTGATATTTTTCATATTTAAGAAAATATTGGCAAAAAACAAAAGACAGTTAATGTAAACGCCCACTTCTGGTGTACGAAATTTTACCAAAAGCTTTTCAGTTCTTCAGATTATCAAATAAGACGGATGTTCAAAGTTTCATATCAATTGCTGTATTAGTTTTTTAGATACAGCGCGCACAGACAGACACACACACACACACACACACACAAACACAAAAAAAAATTTTTCCAAAAATTGTTGAAATGGCATCTAGGGACCCCAAAACGGATATTTCCGTAAAAAAAAATTTTGAAAAAAAAATCACGATCACAATACTTTCTTGTACTTCGTAACGGAGAAAGTAAAAAGATTGAGATTTTATCGAATTTATTTAAAGTTACGGACGTAGAAAATTTTTTGTATGAAACTCGAGAGTAAAGTAAATAACTTTAATTTTTTATCGTCCCCAATATCAGTCACATCAGGTGTCCCGCAGGGTACACATGTTGGTCCAATCTTATTTTTACTATTCATCAATGACCTTGTTGATGTTGTGACATTTGGGAAATGCGTGATGTATGCTGATGATCTGAAAATTTATCAAGTGGTAGAAACTATTGGCGATTGTAACAGTTTACAAAATGATGTGAATAACATTAATAGATGGTGCCAGGATAACCGCTTGTATTTAAATATTGATAAGTGTCATGTGATTTCGTTTTTTAAATCTAAATGCAACATTCAGTTCGAGTATATGTTAGTCTCTATTCCTTTGGCTAGAACTAATACAATCAAAGACCTTGGTGTTTTATTTGATAGCACCTTAACTTTCAGAACCCATATCATTTCAATTTGTGATAAGGCAAGAAAAGTATGGGGTTTTGTGTGGCATCTCTCAAAGGAATTGAGTCCTGAATGCCTTAAAATTTTATATTGTTCACTTGTTCGCTGCCACCTTGAGTATGCATCTCCAATATGGTCACCTTATTTGCTGATGGATATTGAGAGAATTGAGAGTGTGCAGAAAAAATTCTTACGAGCTATTGAATTTAAACAGGGCATTAAACACATCCAAGGTTCTTATTCATCAGTGATGGGCCAATTGAAGATGCATACTCTGGAGGTTCGCAGATCAATTTCCGATCTTTGCACACTTCACGGTTTACTAAATTCAAGTATAAATTCTCCTTCCTTATTGTCAGATATTAAATTATTTTCTTCAAACTATTCAACTGCTTTAAGGAGTAATACTTTATTTTCAATTAACAAATATAATACGAATTTCTCATATAATAACACCATCAGTCGTATGCTTAGATTGGCAAATGATCTAAATGTTAATCCCTGGTTCAATTTGTTCAATGTTGAAGGCCACAAATTTAGAATGGCACTTAACAAAAATTTATAATAATAACGATTTATAATTTTATAGTATTTATTATCTTTAAATCATTGAGCAATAACTATATGTTAACTAGATTTAGTTTATTTAGTTTAAGTTTATTTAAATATGTATTCTGTCGCATTATTGTAAATAGGGGGCTCCCGTTAACAAATAAATAAATAAATAAATAAATAAATAAACAATTTTTTAATTGAGAAATTAAATATTAATTACAAATATGTAATAGCAGGCAACCAATAAGGCACGCGCAGTGCTATTACATTCAAATTTGAAACGAAGAAAAGTGAACGATATATTTTTAAGTACGGAAATAGGTTATAGTAACGACTATAAATTGTACACTACTACATTGAAGTCTTGAAAAATGGTACTTTACAGTGAAAAAAATAAAATAAAATTGAATTACTGTCTTATTGCTGTACATAATTTTTAATAATATATCTTCAGTAATTTTCTTAATACTTAAATAAATTTCAGACAACCTCACTTCTCACAGATGCATTAAATAAATTAATTTTTATTTATTTTTTAATATTTCGTCTTTATTAAATTTCTTAATACTCTATTAAACACATATTTAATACACGTGTATCTAGCAAGCAATTAACTTACATTATTTTCTTATGTAGCTTTGACCGGAATCATCAACTATATACAAGTTTGTTATTGTGTAGTCTAAAGTTAACGCAGGAAAGTTATGAATATTCAGTTAATATTGTTATTACTTAATCGAAATTTCTGGATCGGTTGCCAATTATGAAGTTTGCAATATAATATTCGAACAATCTATAAACTCACACACACCAAACTGCGAAAGACACCATCGTATATTTTCTGATAATTTCGCACACAATTTTGTTGTTCGTAATGAGTCTTTAAGTTTTATTAATTAGATGAACTGAGCTGTTGTTAAATCAAAATCAATCAAATCTACACCTACAATCGTCAAATTTTTAAAATAAAGATTTATATCTAATAATAATGGAATGTATTGTAAGCAGCGCACATTGATTTTCATAACTAATTTTAATCAGAATGCAATACTTTTATTATTCAGGTTTTTTTTTGTATATGGAATTAATTCACTTGCAGTGTTCCATATTATTATTATATTGCGTGACGAGACATACATGCAACTGAATAATAATAATATAGAACACAGAGATAGTTCAATGTAACCATTATATCATTGATATTTTATCAACTATGTGGCGTGAATGTTGTTAATTACAAAACCAATGACTGCTATTAATAAATACAACTTCAAAATATCAAAATGACAGGAATTACCTCAGCTAATTAAGAAGTGTAAATCCAAAATGTGGGACAAAATATCTAACTAAACAAGTTAAATACAACAAACGTTATTTATAGTGCAAGGCTTAAACTATCATTCCCCCACCAGCGACAATCTACAGACCGGTTTCGGACCATTTGTGCAGTGCAATTCTAGCAAAAAAATTAATACTTTTCTTCTCGAATAACAATGATTTTATGAAAAATATTTTCAAACAAAAGATGTTCGGAATTGGAACTACTAAGAGTAGTCTCACAATTAGTCGCGGAAATTGATTGACATTTAAAGGCGGTAAAAATTTAATCAACCAAGTCATTTATAATATTTACTCTCACGTGACACTTTAGAACCGTCGAATCGCGAAGTAATTTCACCCCTCGTATTTAGAATACTTACGCGAAAGTGTTGAAACGAAATGTGTACACATAAAATCTGCCAGCCCCAGAGACCCTTTCCTTTAATCAGCGAGAAGCGCAATTTAAGAATTTCGCTTCGTTAATCATGTCCACATTATACGTATTCCCAAATTGACACCCTCTCGCAAATTCGGAAATTGAGATAATTCTGACGCAACCGGAAACATATATCTTGCTACAGAAACGTCCAGGGGGATTCGCATTTAAATGACATTTGTAACGTAGGACGAGGGTTTAAAAAAAGAACGGACGGAGCTGTAGGGGCAATTTGCACTGTATTCAAACAGAGTAGGTGAGATGTAATTGTAGGCTTTGGGAATTAGGGGAGATGAGGCTGAGGATAAGTTATAGCGCGGTGCAGATATATTAAATACTTTAAAGTCTTACTCGTAAAAGGGGAGAATTAACCGAGGAAGAATACGATATATCCTTTTCAATGATTTAATAATTTTATTATCCTTTGAATTTAAAATAAAAATAATTCAGTTTAAAAAAAAAAAATTAAGTTAATGCAACCAAATACAAAAATACAGTCTGAATGCTTTATCGGGGCATTTCCATTTACTACTTAATTAAAATATTACGTAAAGATTAGAATTGTTTTTGTTATTTCCACTAGATCAGTATATTTTATATAATTAAATTTCTAGGTCCGTGAAAGGGTTGGCAAAGGAATAAATTACATAAATCGGATCCTACTTCAACGTGGCGGAAAAGTTTAATTTGCAAATGTAAACCAGCAAAAACTTTTAAAACAAATCCGGCCCTTATTTCCAAAATAGAATTATAACATTCGAGTTTGCTTTGAATTTTTGCAGTACTAAACATTCATGAAAATGTTAAATAATATTCCTTTGAAACCCGTATTTTACATCAGATATGCTCATTCAGTTTAGTTTTAAACTTTTTTTGACGGTTTTGCGACTGGCCCTGACCATTAGCCATCATAAATTGTAATTCTTGTATAATTAGAAATGAAATGAACAAAAGAATTTATTCATCTCCAGTTGTGGTTTATTCACTCCACTGTCGTTTATTCATCCCAATGAAGATTACATATAACAATCTTAACAATAACAATCTTAAAAAATATATAAATAAATCATGAGTTGAGTAAGTCACTTAAAAGAGTCGACTCTTAGAAATGATTCGAGAGTCAAGTGACTATTGTATAAGGAATTAAGAAATTTGAGAATGATGGGAGCACATAAACATTTTGGAAGTGAGGAACGTTTTTACCATTTAAACTCGGCGTCAAAAAAAGCGCTACTCGAAAAATTCGATTTTTCAAACAGTCGTAACTTGGTTCAATTTGGTCAAAAATCAATGAATCCTTCAGTTTGGGAAAGATTCAAGTTTTATCTTTAAGAATGTGTAGTTGATTTTGACCCCAAGTCCAACCCACCCCCCGTAACAACGCGATAGAAAAAAAAAATATGTAAAAAAATTGTCCAACTTTGACAAGCTGTACCGTGCGCAAAAAAAATCGGTGGGAAATTTCACCACAATTTAAAATCAATTTAATCAATTTCCTTTAAATGCCTTAAAAAATCGAGTGGTTTCGATGATTTGGAGCAAAGTTATGAATTTTTGAAAAAAAATGACAAGTTGTAAAAATGTATTATTTTTTTGTCAAAACACTTTTTGTAGGGGTTCCAGGAGCACACTAAAGTCTAAAACTTCTTAGATCGCAAAATTCCATCGAGTTTCATGCGAAATTCGCTTACTTATGGCCAAAAAGGCGCAACATGTATTTTTTTTTCAAAACTGCATAACTTTGCGCCAAATCATCGCATCGACTTGAATTTTATAGGAAATTGGAGGAAAATGATTGAACTTTATTGCCATGCTGACCCGATTGAGTCTACGATTTTTTTTTAACACGGTACTAGAAACCAAATTTGCCCAATTAAACTTCAAAAACATTTTTTTTCCTTTAGGGGGTGGAATCGTTTTAGCAACAAAAGAATTCACATGATGTTGAAGAGAAGATTTTAAACTGTTCAGACTGCAAAAGTTCATCAATTTTGGTGCAAAATTACTTAAGTTATGGCCAAAAAAGTTATATTCAAAAATTCATAATTTTAATCCAAATCATCGA
The DNA here is from genome assembly GCA_910593695.2 of Ocypus olens. NCBI lineage: Eukaryota > Metazoa > Arthropoda > Insecta > Coleoptera > Staphylinidae > Ocypus > Ocypus olens. The sequence continues at coordinate 8,208,913 of OU343053.1, read as the reverse complement.
AACGACTTAAATTTTTAAGGCATTTGAAGGAAGTTTATTAAATTTTTCTGCCATAGTGGTGAAATTTCCCGCCGATTTTTTTTGCGCACGGTACAGTCATAGTTGGACAATTTTTTACATAAAAAACATTTTTTTTCCATCGCGTTGTTACGGGGGTTGGGTTGGACTTGGGGTCAAAATCAACTACACATTCTTAAAGATTGAACTTGAATCTTTCTCAAACTGAAAGATTCATCGATTTTCGACCAAATTGAACCAAGTTACGACGGTTTGAAAAATCGAGTTTTTTCGCGATTTTTTCGAGTGGCGCTTTTTTTTTGATGCCGAGTGTATTACATCTCTCCACTGCCAGTAATGTCATTTTTTAACTGTCAAAAAGTCATCTTTCGATGGATCAATTTTCTACTGCCAGAAATGTCAATCACAGTCAGATATTTCAATGTTTTACTCTCACACTTAACAGTAGAAAAATTGAATTTTTGGCAATCAAAATTTTGTCAAAAAGGAATATTTTTGATAACTCAACAGTAGAACATTTTTAACATTAGGAAATTGACACTTTTAACAGTGCAAAAATGATATTTTTGGCAGTAGAAAATTTAGTTGAAAATTCATATTTTTGATATGGAAAACTCTGACGGATTAGAAAAATGTAATCAAAAAAGGCCATTTTTGGCAGTAGAAAATAGAATTTTGACATTGAAAAATTAAAATTTTTAATAGGAGTAATATTACATTTTTGATATTTTTTAGAGTAAGAAAATGTAATTGTTCATGTCCATTATGCTGCAAAATTAATAGTTAAAAGATATATTTCTAACAGTAGAATGCTGACATTTTTGGCAGTTGAAGAATTCTATTTGAACAGTAAAAATGTTATTTTTGATACTAGAAAAATTGAAAGGTTAGCAGTAAAATAATTAAACATGTCACAGTAGAATTTTTTGACGTTAAGAATTTGCCATTTCTAATAGAAAAATGACATTTTGAACATTTCTGTCAGACGAATATGACATTTTTGCGGTTACGTAATATTTCTGACATTTTTTCATAAGCGGGAGAGAAAGTCGAGTTTTCAGCTTTCAAAATCGCAAGAGAAATGACATTTCTCGCCCAAGGGAGAGAAATTACAGAGAAATGACATTTCTCGCCCAAGGGAGAGAAATGACATTTCTCGCCCAAGGGAGAGAAATGACATTTCTCGCCCAAGGAAGAGAAATGACAGAGAAATAACATTTCTCGCCCAAGGGAGAGAAATGATCACTTCTCTTCCTAGGGTGAGAAGTAATCATTTCTCTCCCAACGTTCCATTACTTATTTTTCTGTCACGGCTGACAGTGTTTTCTTATAGGTTAGGTTTTACAAACGAACGATTTACTCTTAAAATATCCCGTTTGTGAAACAAATAAGATATATTTCTGAGAGAGAATGCTATTTTTCTCTCGGTGCGTTGTAATTTTTGCACCTCAGGAAAAATTAATAATTTTTCTACCTTGATCGATGAGGCTGAGGATAAGTTATTTTCATGACAAGAAATTGATTGACATTTGTAGGCATGAGAAATGTATTTTTGATGAAGAAATCGACACATCTGACAGAAAAAATACATTTTAGACTTTAAGAAATGGAATATCTGGGTAAAGGAAAAAAGGATATTTTTGACGTTATAAATTTGCCATTTCTAGCAGGAGAAAATTGACATTCTAAACGTTAAGTAATGAACATTTCTGACTGAAGAAAATTGACATTTTTAACGTTTTACGTAACGAACATTGCTGACAAGAGAAGATTAAATTTTTGACGCTGAGACATTGACATTTCTAGGAGTGAAAAAATGTAATTTTTGGCGTTAAGAAATCGACACTTCTGACAGAAAAAATACATTTTAGACGTCAAGAAATTGAATTTCTAGAAAAAGGAAAAAGCTGATATTTTTGACGTTTTCAATTTGCCATTTCTAACAGGAGAAAACTGACATTTTATACGTTAAATAATACACATTTCTGTCTGAAGAAACTTGACATTACTAGCGTTACGTGACGAAAATTGCTGACATTTTTGACGCTGAGAAATTGACATTTATAAGAGGGCAAGAATGTATTTTTTGACGTGAAAAATGATATTTTTAATGGTGTAAAAAGTATCATCTTTGACGTTAAGAAATCGATACTTCCGACTGAAAAATTACATTTTAGACGTTAAGAAATTGAATTTCTGGGGAAAGGAAAAAACTGATATTTTTGAGGTTTTAAATTTGCCATTTCTAACAGGAGAAAACTGACATTTTATACGTTAAGTAATACAAGTTTCTGATTGGAAAAACTTGACATTTTTAATCTTACGTAACGAATATTGCGGACAGGAGAAGATGGCATTTTTGACGCTGAGAAATTGATATTTCTAAGAGCGGAAGAATGTATTTTTGACGTAAAAATAACATTGCAAGGAGTAAAAAAATGTAACTTTTTCACGTTAAGAAATCGACATTTCTGACAGAAAAAATACATTTTAGATGTTAAGAAATTGAATTTTTGGGGAAATGAAAAAAAAACTGGTATTTTTGACTTTATAAATTTGCCATTTCTAACAGGAGAAAATTGACATTTTACATGGTTAGGTAACGAACGTTTTAGACTGGAAAAAGTTAATATTTTTAACGTTACGTAACGAACATTGCTGACAAGCGAAGATGACATTTTTGACGCTGAGAAATTTGCATTTCTAAGAGAAGAAAAATGTAATTTTTACGCAAAAAATTACATTCTAGGAGTGAAAAAAATACAATTTTTAACGTTAAGAAATCAACACTTCTGACAGAAAAATTACATTTTAGACGTTTAGAAATTGAATTTCAGCGAAAGGAAAAACTAAAATTTTTGATGATTCACCATTTCTAACAGGAGAAAACTAGCATTATATATGTTAACTAATGAATATTTCTGACTGGAGAAACTTAACATTTTTAACGTTACGTAACGAACATTGTCGACAGAAGAAGTTGACATTTTTGACACTGAGAAATTGACATTCTAAGAGTGGAAGAATGAATATTTTGACGTAAAAAATGACATTTCTAGGAGCGATAAAAATGTAATGTTTTACGTTAAGAAATCGACACTTCTGACAGAAAAAATATATTTTAGAGGTTAAGAAATTGAATTTCTGTGGAAAGGAAAAAACTGAAATTTTTCATGTTAGAAATTTAGCATTTCTACCAGGAGAAAACTGACATTCTATACGTTAAGTAATGAACATATCTGATTGGAGACATTTTTAACGTTACGTTACGAACATTGCCGACAGGAGAAGTTGACATTTTTGAAGATGAGAAATTGACATTTCTTAGAGTGAAAAGATGTAATTTTTGACGCAAAAATGACATTTTTAAAAGTGCGAAAATATAATTTTAGACGTTAAAAAATCGACACTTTTGACAGCAGAATAACATTTTGGATGCTAAGAAATTGAATCTTTCCAAGGAAAGAAATTATATTTTAGACGTTACGATTTTGCTATTTCTAACAGAAAAAAACTGACATTTCAGACATTATGTCTGACAAGAAAAATAAGATGTTTGACATTAAGTAATGAACATTTCTGACAGGAGAAAAGTAGATTTTTGACTTTACGTAATGAACATTGCTGGCAGAAGAATATCACATATTTGACGGTGTCAAACAATGTAATTTTTGACGTAAAAATTACATTTCTAAGAGCGCAAAAATATAATTTTTGACGTTAAGAAATCGACACTTTTGACAGCAGAATAACATTTTGGGTGCTAAGAAATTTAATTTTTCCAAGGAGAGAAATTATATTTTAGACGTTACGATTTTGCTATTTCTAACAAGAGAAAACTGTCATTTTAGATGTTATGTCTGACTTTAGAAAAATTATATGTTTAATGTTACGCAATAAATATTTCTGGCAGGAGAAAATGACAATTTTGACGTTACGTAATGTACATTGCTGACAGGAGATGACATTTTTGACGCTGAGAAATTGAGATTTCTAAGAGTGGAATAATTTAATTTTTGTCGTAAAAGATTACATTTTTAATGTCGTAAAAAATATAATTAGTGACGTTAAGAAATCCTTTTGACAGCAAAATTACATCTTTGATGCTAAGAAATTGAACTTTTTCAAGGCAAAAAATTATATTTTAGACATTATGATTTTGCTATTTCTAACAGGAGAAAACTGACATTTTAGATGTTATGTCTGACTTTAGAAAAATAAGATGTTTGACGTTACGTAATGACAGGACAGAATGACATTTTTGACGTTACGTAATCAACATTACTGACAGGAAATGACATTTTTGTCGCTGAGAAATTGAGATTTCTAAGAGTGAAATAATGTAATTTTTGACGTAAAAAATGACATTTTTAATAGCGTAAAAATACAATTTTAGACGTTAAGAAATCGACATTTTTGACAGCAAAATTACATTTTGGATGCTAATAAATTGATTTTTTTTCAAGGAAAGAAATTATATCTTAGACACTACGATTTTGCTATTTGTAACAGGAGAAAACTGACATTTTAGACTTTAGAAAAATAAGATGTTTGACGTTACGTAATGACAGGATAAAATGACATTTTTGACGTTACGTAATCACCATTGCTGACAGGAGATGACATTTCTGACGTTGAGCAATTGAGATTTCTAAGAGTGAAATAATTTAATTTTTGACGTAAAGAATGGCATTTTTAATAGCGTAAAATACAATTTTAGACGTTAAGAAATCGACATTTTTGACAGCAAAATTACATTTTGGATGCTAAGAAATTGATTGTTTTCCAAAGAAATAAATTATATTTTAGACGCTACGATTTTGCCATTTCTAACAGGGGAAAACTGACATTTTAGACTTTAGAAAAATAAGATGTTTGACGTTACGTAATGACAGGATAAAATGACATTTTTGACGTTACGTAATCAACATTGCTGACAGGAGATGACATTTCTGACGTTGAGCAATTGAGATTTCTAAGAGTGAAATAATTTAATTTTTGACGTAAAGAATGGCATTTTTAATAGCGTAAAATACAATTTTAGACGTTAAGAAATCGACATTTTTGACAGTAAAATTTTGGATGATAAGAAATTGATTTTTTTCCAAGGAAAGAAATTATATTTTAGACGCTACGATTTTGCCATTTCTAATAGGGGAAAACTGACATTTTAGACTTTATGTCTGACTCTAGAAAAATAAGATGTTTGACGTTACGTCAAAGGATACAGGATAAAATGGCATTCTTGACGTTACGTAATGACAGGATAAAATGACATTCTTGACGTTACGTAATCAACATTGCTTACAGGAGATGATATTTCTGACGCTGAGAAATTGAGATTTCTAAGAGTGAAATAATGTAATTTTTGACGAAAAAAATGACATTTTTATTAGCGTAAAAATATCATTTTAGACGTTAAAAATCGACACTTTTGACAGAAAAATTATATTTTGGATGCTAAAAAATTGAATTTTTCCAAGGAAAGAAATGATATTTTAGATGTTACGTTTTTTCTGTTTTTTAACTGACATTTTAGACGTTATATCTGATTTTAGAAAAATTAGTTTTTTGAAGTTAAGCAATGAAAATAGCATGTTTGAAGTTACGTAAAAAATATTTCTGGCAGGGGAAAACAATTGAAAATTTTTGACGTTACTTAATGAACATTTTTAATAGACGTTAACACTGTTTTTTTCTTCCAGGCATACTTTTTAACTTTTTCAAAAGAATCATGAGTTACTTCAAGAATCGACTCTCTTCACGATGAGTCGACTGACAAAAAAAAGTCACTTCGCCTGTCAAATGCACTTTTTTCTACGCGTCCCTTTGGCGAAGGCAAAAATGCTCACATGTCGCGATCAGACTTTTTCCACGATTCCGCTCGACTAGTGCTGACTCCTACAGTAGTTTTCCAATTTCGTGCCGGCTAGACGTTTTTGCAACCCTCTAGTATTTATAAAATAATGACTAATGTCTGGTATGCTTGAACGTTTTAACTCCAAGTTAGTTAATATTATGAACACTAAAAAATAAAACAGTGGTTTTCGGATGATTTGTTAAAAAAATGTGAGTAATAGTAAAAATAAAATTAGTGAGAAAAATCCGGAAGATAATCACAGACTAAAAAGATACTTCAAAGAACTTTTTACCACAATTCGTGAAGCACAGTTGTCAATAGGCCATGGTGCAGGGGCGGCTCGTTACGTAGAGCCAAGGAGCCATGGCACTATTTCTAATTTCAAGCTGGGCAGGAATTTTTTTATCAATTTTGAAAACACTGTTTCGTCATTTTAAATGACTTTAAAGACTCTGGAACGGATGACCAGATTTCAAAATTGAAAATATTCACCAGTTGCAGAACCATTCAATAAATTAAATAAAGACGAAGAATAGCCTGCATATAAAAATATTCAACCTGTTCACAATTCTTCAAAAAAAAAATATTGTAAGCTAAGTGGCTCTACCATCAAAAAGTTCCACGAGCCGCCACTGCATGGTGGTAGAAACAGGTTGTTAAAAGAACTTAAAAAAGTACAAAAACGTTACTACCGAGGAAGTGATGATGTATTTAAATTTGTGAGACAGTTGGCAAAAAATCAAAGATACCGAAGAATTAATTTAATTTATGCGCAAATGCTATTTATGATTCGATCATAAATATTTTATAGTATTCATATGTAGCAAGAAAACTGAAAAATGTTAAAATTATGCATATACGCGGAGCCTCTTTCGGAATGGCTAAAACTCCTTTATGCACACATGCTGTCAACACTATAAGAACTTAATCTAATACTATAAGAACTTAATCTAATACAATAGTTAATCATCATTGTTCTTATTAATTTTCTTTCCTCATCTGTCTTATCATGAATCTTACAATTATTTAATATTTTCATCTTTTCAACTTTTTCCATTCCAAAAAATCCAATTAATCCAAACATAATCCAATTAATTTCTCATCGATAAAAAAAAGTAGATCATAAGCCAAGCACGCGGAGGTGAGGTATTTAATACCAAACCCAGCACACTCGATCTGTTATCCGATAATGTATTATCACCCCCTCCTGTAAGTGGACGAGGTGAAAGCAACCGCGCAATAATATACTCCGAGGGCTTTGAGAACAGGTCACACGCAGACATCTTCTAATAGCACCTGTTTATTGACATCACTATTTCAATCCCTCAGGGGGGATTGAGGCAAAGGACGAAGGGATAGTTGGAGCCCGTCCACAAATAAGTCCGTGAGGGTTAATAAGATCTTTTGTGGTTCGACGGCTTTATTGAAAATGTACGAGTTTACTTGCCACGTTTGTCCCAACAGGCTTCGCCGTGGGATTATTATTGTTTGCACGAAATTAATTATAATGCCTTTTGGAACAAAATATTATACAACTTAAAAATAAAACAAAAAAAAACCTTTCTTTGCTGATATTACGCTGTTTATCTAGAGGTATCTACAAAGATGAAATTATAATTTTAAATTTGTATCACGAAGTAAATACCTAAATACCCATAACAATAGGAGACATATATAAAGGATATATCCAATTAGAGTGAATTATTATAGGATAGAATATCTTGTTAACAATGACGATGATTGTATTCTTCCCAAAAGAATAAGCTCCTTTGCAATAAAAATAATAAATATGTTTTTCTCTTGAATGTAAAAAATCGACGTAGATATTCAATATTTAGGAAAGGCGCATTATTATGCGAATAGCTATATTTGTTTTATTTAGATTAGTGTTTCTCAATTCTTCCTGGTGGGCGATCAACGTTTAAATTAGGCATTTATCTGACAATGACAAATGCATTTTGAATACCCGCCTGCAGAGATGGCTCAAATCGCATAAAAACATATTCATGTGACTTTTGATTATACATATATCTCGACTTTAAAATCAAGAATTTTTAAACTTTGTTATGATCAAAAAAACTTGCAAAACCAAGTTGCGTTGATTATTATTAAAAAAACACACAAAATTCGCTACATTTTGGAAATTAAACCTCTCTGGAGATAACATGATCTAGAAAACGTTGCTTCAATAAATTTATTGCTTCCTTTGCTGTACAGTATGTGGCACCATCCAGCTAAAACCACATTTCTTCCATGTTCGTACCATCCAATTGAATCCACAAAAAGTGATTTATTCTGTCGCGATATCACACTTCATTAACTCTGCCAAACTAATTCTCAAAACAAAGTACGGCCAGTTGCAACACAAAATACGCTAGATTTTGGAAATTAAACCATTAAAACCCAATAGCACGTTCGTAAGTTATAGGAGTACAATTTATCAAAGTCAAGTTGATTTTGAACTCGGAAAATTGTCCCGACATGAATATTTTTATTACCATTTAAAATACTCTGAATTCTCTACATTTTAACATATAAAATATCATAATCAAAAAATGCGTCCAATAACTAGACAATTTTTTAAAACTGAAAACGATTGTTTATTGACTTTGAACTGGGAAAATTAATTAATTAACTCGAGATGATTATCTCTTAATATTTTTTTCAAACACACTAAATTCGTTACATTTTGGCATTTAAATCATTAAAATCAGATACCGCGTTTGAAAGTTAAATAGTCTTTTTTTACCAAAAACTTGATTTTGCTGATGATAAGCTCGGAAAATTTCGGATTTTAGCAATTTTCATTGTCTCGACATGAATATGTTTAATACTATTAAAACACTCCAAAGTCTCTACTTTTTAACATATAAAACATCACAATACAAATATGTGTTTAACATCTCAGCAATTTTTAAAAATCCAAGGTGCGAATTTTTCGACTTTCAACTTGGAAAAACCAGATGTTGGCAATTTTCATTGACTCGACCTGAATATTTCCCAATACTTTTTCAAGCACACCAAATTTGCTACATTTTGGCATTTAAATCTTTAAAATTAAATAACGCGTTCGGAAGTTAAGTAATTTTTCAAAATCAAAAACGCGATTTTGTGGACATTGATTTTGAAAAATTTCAGATTTTGGCAATTTTCCTTACTTTGACATGTATATTTTACATATATTAAAAAATAACATTAAATTCGCTACATTTTGTTTATGAATTATCATAGTCAAGAAATGCAATAACACCTCTGCTATTTAAAAAAATCGAAAACGCGAATTTGTTGCCTTTGAGCCTTGAGGATTTTGGCAGTTTTTGTCCATGTTTCTGCAGAAAATCAAATTATGATTTCAAATTTTAATTTTGACCATTTCCATTTCTTTAAACTGTAAAGTTTAAAAACTTTGAACTAGTGACTTTGAAAAACACACTCTTTAGGAATAATCGGTGATAAGTTCGCTCAATTATCATATTATAAATTTCACCCTTAACGCGCACTGTGGGTCCAATAGACCCGGACGCACACTTTACCTCAAATTTTCGGCGGTAAGAATTTTTTTTTTCCTATTCTTCCTGCCATATATATTTCAAACCTATTTTCCTATTAGCTCTAGTCTATCGGCTCTTTAGTTTTCTCGTAAAAATTAAAATAAACGGACGTCTTATTTTGTGGGTCTAGACCCAAGAGTGCCCGATCCGTAATTAAAAAAAAATCAAAAATAAAATTGTGTTTTTTTCGTATTTTGGTGAATAAATACGTAAGTAAAAACACTTATCTGGCACTTTAATTAAAACAGTTTCTTTGTTAATATCACAATTTATTTTTTAGTTCCAAAAATGTATCACGAAGATAACGCTTCAACCATCAATCAATTTATCTAGCAATTTTTACAATACGTAAATTGTGTTTTTTTACTATATATCATTTTCAGAGCTAATTTTTTTGAACAATGACTTATAATTTACGGTTGCGTCAAAATATCGATCAACAACTTCTTCAGGACGATCTTCCCCGCTATCGAGAATCTGATTCAAGTGATGATTCGGATGGTGTAATCGAAGACCACATTTCCCAATTTTTTTGTAAAAAAAAATTATTGCTATATATGATTCCCTCTAAAAAATAAAAGGAACATTTCTATGCTTGCCTCATTTCAAACTTAAAAATTAATATAGTTTTTGCAGCGAAGACCTTCGATTTTTTTTTTACTTGAAAGTGCCATATTTCAGCAAGATGACCTGACATTTTTAGCCAAATATGTTTTTTTTCAATTAAATTTTTAGTAAAAAATGGTGATGTGGCCATCATGTTACTTTCTCCGACTTGGTGGTATCGTTTATATTTACGCTTTCATGGTTTATTTTTAATTCAAATCATGTTTTAAATTCACATACAGCGTTTTGTAGAATCGGATGAATCTGACATTTAAAACGTCAATTTTATGAAAGATGAAAATGACAAATTATACTTTAAATTCTAAGTCAGTTTACTTAAAAACCAAAGAGATTTCAAGAAATACTTATTCTTTATAAATTGTTCATTTTGACATTCTCTACAGTTATTATTGAAATAAAACTATTATTGTTTCATAATTATAAACCAAAAATGACAAAAAATAATAACTATTTAATAACTATTATGTTTCAAAAACCAGACACTTTACGAAAAATATTTTCAAACAATAGATGTTAATTTCTTTGTTGTCTTTAAGTTTGATTTAAGTGCTTTTGTAGTATTTTCCATATTTAAGAAAATATCGGAGGAAAACAAAAAACGGTTAAGGTAAACACCAACTTCCGGTGTACGAAATATTACCAAAAGCTTTTCAGTTCTGTGGATTATCAAATAAGACTTATGTTCAAAGTTTGATGTTGATTGATGTAATAGTTTTTGCGCATTTTAATCCAAATCGCTCGTCTGCGACATAAACTTAAATTGTGGCACGTAAGTTCAGTTTAATAGTCAGTTTATTATTTCTTTTGTATCATTTAATATCCGGCGTGGCACTAGCCAGGGAAGTAGTTGTTTCAACAAGTTATTTGTTTGTAGTCTTAGTAAGACTTAATTTTTTGATTGCAGATTAACGAACTGGTTGAATATTCATATATTCAGGCTACATTTCGTTTTCTTGTATTTATTGAACTAATATTTTTTAAAGACCTATTCTTTAGGAATACCCTACGATAAGTTCACTTAATTATCATATTGTAAATTGAATCTATAACTAGGTTTCTGCAGGCATCAGCATTTGATCATTAAATTTAAAATTCGACTACAGCAATTTTTTTTAACTGTAAAGTTTAAAAAGTTTTAACTAATAATTTCGAAAGATATACTCTTTGGGCATAATCTTTGATAAGTTTACTTAATTATCATATTGGAAATTGGATCTATAACCATGTTTTTGCAGAAAGTCAACTTTTGATCATAAAATTTCAATCTTGACTAGTGCCATTTTTTAACTGTAAAGTTTAAAAAGTGTGAAGTAATAATTTAGAAAGACATATTCCTTAGGAATAACTTGTGATAGGTTTATTAAATTATCTTATTGGAAATTGAAGCTATAGCCATATTTCTACAGTAAATCAGATTTTCTTTAGAGATATTTCTAAATACTATTTAAAATAAAATAAATTCTCTACATTTTAACAAATAATTCATCATAATCATCAAAAATACGTTCAATATGTGAGCAATTTTTTTAAATCAAAAACACGATTTTGTTGACTTCGATTTTTTCAGATTTTGACAATTCTCATTGACTCGAAATGAATATTTCTTAATATACTTCTAAATCACACTAAATTGTCTAATTTTTACAATCCAAGACATCACAATCAAGAAAGGCGTTCAACATTTCAACAACTTTTAAAAATATAAAAATCGTTTATTTTTTACTTTAAACTTGGAAAACAATAGATTTAGGCAACACGATATGTATATTTCTTTATACGTAATGTAATGTAATGTTTATTCATGTTAATACTTACAATAATAAGCTTACACTCGTCAATACAAATAAATCAATAGATGAACAATTTAGAGGTTACAACAAAAAATATCAAAACCAAAAACACCTAAAGGCCTAATAAAAATACATAAAGTAAAAGTACAATATATAATGCTTCAAATCTAGGCCCGTTATGATTCACATTTTCTAATTAAATAAAATAATAGTCAAAATAATCGTGCTGTAGTTAATTGCACATGATCGTATAATAAACCATTTTATTGGACAAATTAACGTTTTACCATCATCTCATCTCAAGCGCCGAACAATAAAATGTTACTCTTTTGAAATATCACATACCGAAGAATAGCTCCTTCAATACTTACAAAAACTTCAGGTCCAAAAATATGAAATATACTCTGCATAAGTAGATAGGATTCACGGGTTCTACGCCCACCCATGTAAAAGTTCCCATAAGACGTCATAAAACACCCCCCTCCACAAAATGGCGGACTTAGTGTTCTGTAAGTGTTGCAGACCTCCGGGCAATAGGTGGCGCCAGAGGGTACCTGATGGGTTCTGTTCTCGGCTAAGTGGAAGTCCGCGCAATAGGTGGCGCTAGTTGGTACCTGGGTGGAATCTATACTCAGCCAATTGGAAGGTTCGCGCAAGAGGTGGCAGCACGTCGGCATCTAGGAGCGGGATCAAGCTGAGATTAGGTAAAGCCGGACCAGATCTGAGCTGATCAAGCTGAGCTTGGGTAGATCTGGACCAGATCCGGATCAGAGTCGGATCAGATCCAGATCGGATCAAGCTGGTCCGGACCGGATCTGCGGTGGGAGCTTGGCGGGTTTTTTTAAAGACAACGATGCATTATAAACATTTATTTTCTCACGTACAGACCTTATCTAACGCTTGGTATGTTTGTAGTATTTGTTCCACATTAACCTTCATACACTCGCAAATACCTACAATTGATAAGTCCTGCACACCGCATTTCTTAGATAAAAATGTGAAACAGGCAGTAGCGCTAAAAGAAGGTGTTTTTAATATAAACTCATCGGTGGTCGCGACCTTTTCTGCTAATTTAACGCACATATTTAGAGAAACAGTATTATCTTTTACATGTCCAAACCTTAATAGTAACAAGTTTAGAGAATCTACAATTGTCGTTGTCGGTATTTCCCAATTTAGTTCAGACAAAATTTGTTTTTCACATCTAATTATATCACTTTTTGTTACACTCTTAGCCGTATACAATATTAATAATTCCAACGAAAGATGAAAGTCACTCACAAATTTTGAAGCGATCCAAAGACACGCAACTGCAATGCGTTGAAATGTATGTTTCTCGATATTTTTCAAACACAAAAATCTGTCCAAACAATTAACGGCGACAAAGAAGACGGGAACTTCGCTCCTAGAATCTTCGCACACCTCCAATATCCATTCAACAATAATTTTTCTCATATAGGGTTCAATACTTGTTTGTATTGAATCGAAATAATCTAGACGTTCCATTTTAACAACTACGACGGACTATGGTTTTGCACGATGTGTGTAAGTAAAATTAAGCTACACTGTTGCATTGGGCACATTTATAAATTGGAGTAGGAGGCCCGTCCCAGTGTGTTTTTCCGATATTATAATGTTTGTGACAAGGTAACCTTTTTTGGTATTTTACATCAGCCTGCTTTGATGTTGAGAGCAGTGTCCAAATATTTTCCAATTGCAAACCCTCAATTTGCTCCATATAACAATTGGGTAGGTATTGTAGATGTTCTGACGATAATTGATGGTTGCAATATGCGGCTATCGCAGCATCAACTTTATCAGATACCATTTCCGGCTTATCTGTAGTTAGTTGCTCATGTAAAATGCGGTTGTACTCTAAATCTATTTTAAATTTTTCTTCGCAATAAATACCAACTTCCAGTAAACACTCAATATTCTCGACGGGTATGGTGGCTTGATCAAAAGTAGCGTTCGTGAGTATAGTAAGTGCTTCAGTCGTAGTACATTCGCGCTTTACATTTAGAACTTGAGACAGACATTGGTCATAAAAATCGAGAAAATGAAGTGATTCCAACCGTGAGATTCTTGATTCAATGAGCGGGAAAACTTTACACAAAGAATTAAAAGTTTTCAAATCTAAAGTTAGTTTGTCACTATTTTTACGGATAGACGCATAGCGAGTTTTCGATCTAGCTCCAAGAAATACGTCACATTCATCAAAGATATTTAGAAATGGCTTAACTTCATCTACAGTAGCACATTTACAGCATTGTCTCATTTTAGTCGTTAAATATGTATTAATTATATCTTTCTTCTTTACAAATTGTAACCATTCACTATGTAAAAAATGTAAATTCACCTTTCTAGGTCCAGATAGTCTTATGGATGGATAAAATCCTCTTACCGCACTAAATCCAACAGCCACATAAAGATTTCCACTTTTGTTAATATTGTAGCGGGTTTCATTAATATATTTATTTTCATTGCGCACAGTTTGGTTGAAATCATTTAACATATCATCGAGAAACTCGAAACAGCTGCCTTCGTCACTGACTAGATCAATTACTTGCTCGTGGTTTGCCATCGCGAAATAAATAACAACTAATCAAAAATATGAAAACATCTTTATTTATACAATAAACCAACCAATCACATGTTACAATTAGAAAAAACATTTATTCATACGTTTCCAAATATTTAAATAATAATTTTACATTTGAAAGAGCGCAGTGGCAGTAAATTGAATTGTGAAAGAAACACCCGGGCTCCGAAACATTATTTTTGAGGGATGGCTCTTCACTCGGAAATTCTTGAACAAGAGGACCCAAATATTTTTTCAACAAATTAACTTTTGGTACTCCTTTAGCGTAGACGACATCGTGTCCTTGAGATATTTCAAATAAAATCGGACATAATTGATCCAAATCCGCAAAACCAGAACACCATCTTAAACCGTGATAGTTGTTTTCTAACCATCTAAGTTGTCGTATTTCATTTGTTGTGAGAAATACTTCATTGAAGGGTGGTTTAAATAAAATATGGGTAATTTTTTCACCATCAAATGCTGCCAATTCCTTCGGTATAAATTTGTTTCCATCCAGAGTATATCCTTGAATATCAATCACCAACATCTTAGAGGACTTTGCGCACTAAACCACTTATTGGACTATATTCGACTAGACAATCGCTGATAATTAGGCAATAGGCAATTGTGTTTTCTGGAAACTTTGTCTTCGATTCAAATTCGACTTGCACGTCAACGCTTCCTCCCACAACTGACTCAATTTGCTTGGAACAATCAATTATAAAGAGCGGGCAATTTTTAAACTGCTTATATGAGAGGAGGGGGTCATTAAATTCTCGATCATAATAATGTCCTTGAAAGTTGCTGTAATCTTGGTGCGCCTTACTATATTTACCCTCGCCAAAGTCGTACTCTTGTTTATCGTATGGATAGCTCTCTGAATTTAAATAGAGCTTAAAGTTGCACAATGTAACGTGATCAAAGTTACTGGCATCTTCAGTTTTAACGTTTTTTTTGTTTGTTTGAAACGCTAAAAGAATATATCTCGGTCTTTCTAAATGTGATGATGTGCGAATTGCCCATTTATCTGACGTGTTGTGTCGCAATGATGGCAGTTCATGCAATTCCCAGCGACGAAAAGGAATTTGTATGGGTCGATCAGTTTTTAAAAACTTCCAAAGTTTCAATTTTACCTCATCGTTAACATTAATATGGGGAACGTGCCATTCGACTTTAGTTAAGGTTAGTTTTCCGTCCGTCTGACCTTTGCTAATATTTACATCTGACCGTGATCGCAAGAGAATGAGTTCTTGTTTACAATTAATTAATATTTTTTTATACATTTCTGCAAATCCTAGCCATAATTTTAATGGAATACAAGCAGTAAATAATTTTTCAACTTTGTACCACGTAGACGGCGACTTATCAAAATTCCATCCGCTGGTTTCATATGCTCTAGCATCTGCAGGCGTGAAAGAAACCAGCTGTTTCATAGTGGAAGTTATTCCTACATCCTTAATCGAATCAACAACTACACCATTGATTTCGTAACGAATTTGGTCAAAAAGAAAGGCAAAAGCATTGTTGATTAAAACGGATGCAGTATCACCAGCTCCACCATCAAATTCGCCCTCTATGTATAAGAAACTCTCGCAGGGTAAAGTGTAGATCTCTTGAGATAAGATAGGGATGCGAATTTCATCGTTATTATTATAGCTTGCTGTAGAATACGGCTGATAAGTATGATATTCTTTTTTAGTGACTACATCATCGAAATTAACTTCTTCAAAAATGTTTAATATGTTTTCCGACATGTCTTTTAAGTGTAAATCCCAAGCTCTGTAGAAATTTTAAATTTTCACGTGTTAATGGTTCTGCTGCTCGCCACGTTGTGATTGCTCCCCTACCAAATCTGCCCCTTTTATTTATTTTTGTTTGTATCTGCTTATACGTTAGTCCCATGGCTTTAGCTCCAATTTAATTTCAATGTCCTCTTTTTGAAAATCTAGCAACTCTCTATTTTGATCCACTATTCTAAGAGTAATGTTGTGAATAGTTGGAACACTTACTGGTAAATAAATTATATTTCTAGGGTGCTCATTTATAGATACTGCATGCCCAACATTAGGAGCAAAATGATGTAAAGAATGTACATCTTGTTGATTATGGTAAGAACCCGATGTTATATTACATTCTATTCGTATAAGTTTAACTTTAACTAAATCTACGGGAAAATCTGCAAAACATATATTTTCCTTCTCATACTTTTGTTGTTTAAAACCTAATTCCTTATGTAAAGAATCACCAGGAGTAAAATCTACATCAAATTTCGACCATAGTTCGCACTTTGAGCTAGGATTATGCGCTTTTAGAAAAATATTTTGTGCGCCTATTTTATCTTTTAAGAACTTTTCGAGATCCGTGATGTCGTAATATCCATTAGGAATTGCTAACTCTGTACCGCTGTTATAATAAAACTTTTTATTGATCAAATTTGGCACGGTGAAAAACGTGTTGAAACTGACAAGACCCAAAGCATATCTTTTTCTAGGATTTAGATGTATGGGAGGGTGGTATGTGGCGGAGAGCACAGGCCCAGTACCACTCAGACTAAATGTTAACGACATTCTGCACACAAATATGTATTTCAATTTTATTTATACAAAAATTCTAAACATAGATGTCCACAAATATACGATCCGAAGGTTTGATATCTTTGATGATTATACAAAATTAAACATTGTTTAAAATAATTAATTACTTCAAGCGGGGGAGACAAATCTCCAAAACTATCAAACCAGTAAACTGTATTACCCCTCTTTTTATATGCACACCAGTGAGTGCCCGGCCCATCTTTATCATCCAAATTTACAATGCCATATTCATTTTTCCAAGGTCCTCTAATTGGAAGATCATTTCTCATAAAAATTCCTCTGAAATATGAAAGCTTATTTTTCTTAATAAACTTTTCCAAATCTATGTTGGTAAGAGGCCGGTGGGGTAAACATATTAGTTTTTTGAAATGTATAAACCGACGCCGGATTTTTTAAATCGTTCAAAGCGTAAACCTCGATCTACATGAATTGCTTCCATGGCCTTATTGTGCCTCATTGCCTCCTCCAACCGTTTTTTGGCATCCTTAGCTTTAGTTACTGCTGATGCAACAGATGCAGAGCCTCCTACAAATTAAATAATTATCTATTGTTTTCGTACGTCAGTGGACCAACTAACCAATTAATGCACCCAATGCTGACAATCCCGCGAATAGCGGTATAAGAAATCCTCCGCTTTTCGGTATTGGTATTATTCTCGGAATTTGGACATTTTTCTTACCTCCAGATCGTTTTAATGCCCGCTTTGCCGCTCTCAAAGCAAGTCTTATGTTTTCTCCCGAAGTCAAACCACTTTTAGAGTGTTTACTTATTTCTTCTTGAATGGGCTTTAAAATGTTTTTCCTAAATGGCAAGCGTTTTTTAAGCTTACCACCACACTTCTTGTGAGTTATTTTTTTAGAACCCATACCAAGTTTTGTTTTGGCGTTCATGGCATTCGTAACAGCATATGAGGCAATTTTTTCTGACATTCCTGAATCTTTTGCTTTAAATCTTTCCCAAGCTAAATCTGCTAATTGTTGATCTGCGACTCTTCTCTTGTGAGGATCCTCACTCACTGAATACTCAATATCGTGTGTCCTACAAGCCTGATCGAGTTTGTTTATGCCCGGATCGCCTCGTGCTAAACGCCTTTTTAGTTTTGTACCAGGTCCACAATATTGGTATCCAGGCAGGTGCAGTTCAAAAGGCAGCTTGTTGATTAGCATGTTTATAACACTTTGGCTGGCAATCATTTGAAGTCAAGATTATCTAAATACATGTGAATATAAAGATATTATTCAGTTTTCAAAGTTACATCATGAGGGTAGTACAGCAAACTGAGCAATTTGAAATTAAAAATTTTGATTATGTGTTCACAAAAGACAAAGCGGAAAAACGCCATGGAAACCTTTTTCCGAATAACATTAGATGTTTAATAACTGGGGCGAGCAATTCAGGAAAAAGCAATCTTTTGCTCGGTATGATTGCAAACGCAAATGGATTATTTTTTGAGAATATTTATGTATATTCAAAATCGCTACACCAACCAAAATACCTCTACTTAAAGCAATTGTTACGTGAAATTGTTAACTATTACGAGTTTAAAGATACTGATGAAATTGTTCCGTACACCGAAGCAAAACCTAACTCAATTTTCATTTTTGATGATGTTTCCTGTTCACCGCAGAGTAGTATTCGAGACTACTTCTCTTTTGGAAGACATCAAGCTGTTGACTGTTTCTACCTATGTCAAACTTACACCAGAATTCCTAAGCAATTGGTGAGAGACAACGCAAATTTGATTATTTTATTCAAGCAAGATGAATTGAATTTGAAACATGTATATCAGGATCATGTAAATACCGATATGTCTTTTCAAAAATTTGTAGAACTATGTTCACAATGTTGGAAAGATAAATATGGATTTGTTGTGATAGACAAAGAAAGGGAAATTAAAAATGGGCGTTATCGAAAAGGTTTAGATCATTTCATATATATATAATTACATTTATTATGTTCCCCTGCAGTGCATATTAAGATGGCTTTGACTCCTGAAGTTCCCGATGTTGGGTTAAAACGAGAATTAATTAAAGCAAGAAATATAATTCGCAAGAAAGCTAGAACAATTCGCCGAAGTCGCCTCCAATCTGAAGAATTGCTACAGAGAGGGTATAAATTTATTGTTGAACCTCTTAAAGCAGTTGTTGAGCTTAAAAAAGAAATTAAAACTGAAAAACCTGAAACAGATATTTCGTCTGAATATACACAAAATGTACAACCTAGGGCGTCAACAGCAAATTGGGGTGAATCGGAAGATGAAGATGAGGTTTTTGAATCTCAACCAGAAAACGTTGCTGAAGTTGAAAATTTGCCAGAGGAAAGACACGAAACATCGTTGAATCAGTTGCGTGACATGTATTCTACTACAAGTGGGCGCAAATCAATCAGCGATACTTTTAGAGAGGCCGGCGTAGGCCCCCTAGCAACAAAATATTTTGATCTACTTTTAACAAATGCTAAAGAAATGGATTATACTTACGGCATCAGATGGGACTCTGAAGCAAATTGTTGGAAAATTGGTATTAAGGCACCCGACTTTATTGATAATGATGTGTACATTGAAAACACAAAATTTAAGGGGACTGAGGGGTTGTATAATTTACTTTTTCTGAATAAGCCTGAAAAGTATAGTGCCGATGATTTGGAAAACTATAAAAGAATCTTGCGTTTGTCGAACGCTCATAAACGGCAATATGGTGCAGGAAATCAAATTAACCGAAGCGGTGGATTTAAATATAAAAACATAATAAGTAAATTATTTCCTCCTCAAACTAGCATTCCAAAACACCTATCTCCCGTAACAAATCAGCCTAGAACATTGAGATCAACAAGGGGGACCGCATTAAACAAACAAGTTTCATTCAAACCAGAATATATATATTGGAATTCTGTCAATGAGCTGGTAGATAGACTAAAGCTTTTGTATGCTGCAAAGGTGGCAGGTAATAATTCGGTGAACAACGAGATTGTGTCAATTATTGAAGAATTGCGCGAGGCAAATGTTATAGTATGACTGTTGACAAATTCGGTCGATATTCATCTCATGTCGCGGCTTCGGGCAGCTTCACAGTAGATGCAAATGGTAATTGGAATGCTCAAAATAAAAGGATAGTTAATGTTGGTGAACCCTCATCAACAACAGATTGTGTTACTAAAAATAGTTTGGATTATGTGACCCAAATATTTCAACAAAGACTAGTATCGATTGAACAAGATCTACAAAAATTAAAGGTAACGCTAGACACGCAGAAACATCCACCTGAAAAACGTCAGGTAGAACATTTCGATGGAAAAACGACAGGTAGTTTATGAACTACATAAACCCGCTCGGAAGCATTTTCCGAGACGGAGAACAATTGTAAAAGGACTATTTGATTTGCTTCAAGCAGATTTAATGGAAATGATTCCTTTTGCAAAAGAAAACAGGGGTCATAAATATATACTGGTAGTTATTGACTGCTTTAGTAAATTTGTTTGGACTCGGCCCTTAAAATCTAAAAACGCTCAGAATGTTACTGAAGCTATGTTAAAAATTTTGGCAAAAATTTCGGCTCCAGTAAATAATTTGCAAACAGATTTGGGGCTCGAATTTTACAATAAAAACTTTATAGCACTTTGTAAAAAACGTAACATCAACTTATATTCTACATATAGTACAACAAAAGCAAGTATTGCGGAGCGAGTAATTAGAACTCTAAAAAGTTGGTTATATAAGGAATTTAGTTTACGTGGAAAATATAAGTGGCTTGATATTTTGGATGAAGTTACGGAAAGGTATAATAACACAGTTCACAGTACTATTGGTTTAAAACCCATCAGTGTCAATAGGAAAAATGAATCATTTCTTTTAAAAACAGCATATTCTCATTTAAAAATTGCTAAAAGTGGTCGCTATAAGCAGGGAGATTATGTTAGAATTAGCAAATACAAAAATATATTTGCAAAAGGATATACACCAAATTGGACTACAGAGATTTTTAAAATAAATAAAGTAAAAATGACTAATCCAGTTACTTACCTTTTGGAGGATTCTAACAAACAACCAATAAAAGGTGCATTTTACGAACAAGAAATACAGAAAGTAATGTATCCAGACGTATTCTTAGTGGAGAAAATTTTACGTAGGAAAGGAACAAAGGCGTATGTTAAATGGTTGGGTCTCGATTCAGCACACAATTCGTGGATTAATTCAAAGGATATGTTATAGACAAGTGTACATTAAAAATAAAAAAAACACTCATATTAGATTTTTGTTTATTTACAAAACAATTCATTCTTATCTAACAAACTAACAAATTACTCATTTTAAATAACAAAGAGGACAAGACTCTAACCCAAATGTCACATACAGGGTCTGGAAACATGAAATACAAAAAGTTGGTTCTACATTTCTTACTTCGCATATGATGTGTCTTGTAACCAACTCATAATTGTGCAATTGATTTGACATGTCTCCCACATAACATTCTCGACAAATTCGGGTATTCCATGCGTTAACCTGTCTATAATAATTTGACAACACACACACGAATGACTCTTCACTTAAACACTCCTCCCATCGAGATGTAAGTGAAAGTGAATTATCAAAATTTCCTGAACACATCATTTTCCCTACTAACAACTTAATTTCTAAATCAAGAAGTTTGCCTTTAACTAAATTGAAACCGCTTAAATTTTCAATTGAATATAATATAATATTAAAATCTTCTGTCTTTATAAACTCGAAAAACTTTTTATCCTTTAAAAACTTATGGTATTTTTCGCGACTAAAATTATTATTTAATAGTTCGAGATATTGAAGCCCAACACATCTACACAGACCCGTTGTTGTCACACATGTGCACGTTGTATCCATCAACGACTAAATAATTTTGCAATTGTTTGTTTATTTTATCAATATCTTCTTGCGTCAGGTGCGTATTAAATCGCGCCGGCAAAAATACAATTTCATTGGATTTAATAAGGTCACATATAATCTTGGGGCCGTATGTTGTAGGCATGAATCTCAGGTTGGTGACTGGTATTTTAGTTTTCTGAGGTAAATCTATCAACTTTTTGATGTTGCGCTGTTTTCCTATTTGATTGAAACGTTCCTTAAGAAAATAATATTAATTAAATTCTATAATAAACTGTTTACAGTTCTCTAAACAATTTTCTTATCAAGAAAAAATGAAATCGGAATTGATTTTACTCACCATATTCAGAATATCAACTTGAGACGGACTTGACCCTAGCTTCGACTTGACAGACTATC